>CM053405.1:138709540-138749408 GCA_028644305.1 Xerus rutilus | reverse complement strand
CAGCTTGGGGCCATTTTAAACAGCAAAGTCAATGAAAAGCACAAAAACTTGAAAGAACATGGTACTAAGTAGACCACAAAACAGACACTTGTTCATGGCATGAGCTGAAGCACAACAGCAGCACTGCCCTGTTCAACCTTAGCTAGAAACATTTGCATGGAGCAGCTCAAATAGCCCATCACCTAGCCCCCTACCCCAGCCCCCCACTCTGCACATGTTTCAGAATAACAGTGAAAGCTTTATGGGTATGGATTTTGGGATTACAAATAATTTTTAGCAAGTAGATGAATTTATACAATTCACAATCTGTGAATAATCAAGATCAACTGTATGGCCATTTCTCTTTCTATATAGGTAGACATTAAAGCAATTTGAAAAAGTGTTAATGCCACTCCTCCTCCTCCTCCTCCTCCTCCTCCTCCTCTTCTTCTTCTTCTTCTTATTTTCTTAGTTTTGGAAAATATTTTTCACCAAAATGTGCTACTTAACATTAATGTATAGTGGACCTTTTCTTGTTATATGAAAATGCATAAATAAAGATTTGCAACTAAAAAAAAAAAGAATCAATAAATGGATGGAATCAAGCTAAAAACTTCTTCACAGCAAAGGAAACAGGTATGTGAAGAGAGAGCTTCCCAAGTGGGAGAGAAATCTTTGCCACTTGCACCTCAGATACAGCATTAATCTCCAGGATATATAAAGAACTCAAAAAAATACCAAAAAACCAAATAACCCAATCAATAAATGGGCGAAGGAACTGAAGAGACGCTTCACAGAAGAAGAAATATGATCAGTTAACAAATACATGAAAAAAATGTCCAACATCGCTAACAATTATACAAATACAAATTAAAACTACACTGAAATTTCATCTCACTCCAGTCAGAATGGCAATTATCAAGAATACAAGCAACAATAAATGTTGGTGAGAATGTGGGGGGAAAGCCGCACGCACACATTGCTGGTGGAACTGCAAATTTATGCAATCACTCTGGAAAGCAGTATGGAGATTCCTCAGAAAACTTGCAATGGAACCATCATTTGACCCAGTTATCTCACTCCTCAGCTTATACCCAAAGGACTTAAAATCAGCATATTATAGTGACACGGCTACATCAATGTTTATAGCAGCTCAATTCACAATAGCTAAGCTATGGAACCAACCTAGGTGCCCTTCAACAGATGGGCAGAATGGAGTAAGAAAATGTGGTATATATACACAATGGAATATTACTCAGCCATAAAGAAGAATGATGACTTTAAATAGGATAAATACCAAAGAGTGGTATATCTGGGTCATATGGTGGTTCCATGCCTAGTCTTTTGAGTAGCCTTCATATTGACTTCCAGAGTTGTTGCACTAACACCATCCCAGCAACAGCCTAAAAATGTTCCTTTTTGTTCACCGTCTCCCCGGCATTTATTATTGTTTGTATTCCTGATGACTATCATTCTGACTGGTGTGAGATGAGAGCTCAGGATAACTTTGATTTGCATTTCCCTGATTACTAACAATATTGAATGTTTTTTTCATATATTTGTCAGCCATTTGTATTTACTCTTTTGAGAAGAATCTGTTGTTTAGCTCATTTTCCCATTCATTAATTAGGTTATTGTGTGTGTGTGTGTGTGTGTGTGTGTGTGTGCATGTGTGTGTAAGTTTTCTGAGTTCTTTCTAGGTTTTCTCCCATTCTGTATGTTCTTTCTTCACATTCTTAATTGCTCCTTTGTTGTGAACTTTGCATTTTGATGCCGTCTCATTTATAAACTCCTAGCACTATTTCCTGAGCTTTAGGCATCCTGTTGAGAAAGTCATTCCCTGTGCCTGTGTGCTGGAGTGTTGACCCTATGTTTTCTTCTAGGATTTGCATGCTTGCTGGTCTAATTCTGAGGCCTTTGATCCATCCGTGTTGACTTTTGCACAGAGTGACATTCGTCTATATAGGATAACCAGTTTTCCCAGCACCATTTGTTCAAAAGGCTATCTTCTTTTAAATGTATGTTTTTGGCACCTTTGTCAGGGATCGGACGACTGCACCTGTGTGGCTTTGTCTCCGGGTGCTCTATTCTGCACCACTGGCCTGTGTGTGTGTGTTTGTGCCAGTACAATGTGGTTGTGTTACTGTAGCTCTGTGGTGGAATCTGAAGCCAGGTATTATGATGCCTCCAGCATTGCTCTTTTGGCGTAGAATTGCTTTAGCTACTTTGGGTCTCTTTTTCTTCCAGATGAGTTTTAGGACTGGGTTCGTTGCTGTTGTTTTGTTTTGGTTCTCTGAAGAGTGCCAGTGCCATCTTGGTGGGGTTGGTGTTGAATCTGCATCGTGCCCAAAGCCATTTCTAATCTACACTTTAGGTTGCACTGTGTGTGCTTGGCCAGGGGGCACTCCGTGGGACACAATGACCCAGCTCCAATTTGCCTCTGCTGTTGACTCCTTGGGGCCTTATCACCTCCTCCCCTGCCACAGATGGTGGCACTGAGCGGGTAGGACACACAGCAGAGCCCTTCTCAGAACGTTCTGGCATCCTGGGACTGTGCTGCCTCTCTGGCCCCGGGCGAGAGAGCTCCTACCCTACCTGGGACTATTATAAAAGATCTGGCCGGTCCCAGAATTCTCCCAAACTGTTGCTGTGGCAGGAGCCGGCAGACCTTTCTCTGAAAGTGCTTTCAGCTCTGTGGGGCCGCGTGGTCTCTGCCGCAGCGTGCGAGCAGACACGGAGAGAGTGGCCGAGGGCGGCCGAGGGCGGCCAGGACTGTATTTACAGAAACAGGTGGTGCAGAGGATTTGGCCTGCAGATTTGGGTCAGATCGACTGACCTCTGGTCTATATATAAATGCCACCCCAGTTAGTGAGTGCTTGGGCTTGGAAAGCTCAAAACACAACTCCAAGAGACAGGCGCCGGACCTTTATGTTCTCCCACACAGCTGTGTGGTGGTCCTTTCCTTTTGCAGGTACCACACAGGCACAAGTTCAGCGAGGTCAGCAGCCCGGCAGGCCTGTGGACACACAGAGGGAGGGATGTGCTGGTTGTCACCATGACTGGAGGAACAGTGTCGCTGGCTTTCATTGTGGACTGAAATGCTTGCACTGTGTCTTTCCTGGAATGCCAACAGGTCCCAGTGGGGAGCCCTGTCTTAGCTGCTATCTGGGTGGATGGGGGCAGGAGGCACACAGCCAAATTCCAAGCCAGGATGGGTGAGCTGTGCCTCTCACAGCGAGGGCAGATCTGCAGTGGCCCCTGACCTTTCTGTTCTTGAGGCCCCAGCAGTGACTTTCCCTGCGTCACCAGCATGAGTATTTCAAGTCCCAGGGCTTCTGCAGCATTTTCACGGGATGATGAAGGATGTCCCTATGGACCCTCTGTTTTAATCTCTGCCAAGGGCAGTTCCAGGCTGTCCTTTCTCTGAGTGTCCCCAGCACCCTTCCCAGCAGAGGGCACTTTCCCATGATCATGCAGAGATTTAAAATCAAAACCCATCAGCCGACTGTGCTGCAATGAGGAAACCCGTCTCCCCGCTGTCCTAACCCATGCTTTTCTGGAGACTCTTCTGACTGTAACATGATTCATTAGTAAATGCCCTTGTGCTCCCACCCGAGTGTGGCTGCCCAGTGTCCCTTGGGAGCAGGGTCAGCCTGGCCCGAGGCCATCTTGTGTGTGATGGCCCCACAGGTTGAGCCGTGTCCAAGGCTTTCCCTGAGACTGCAGCGAGGGCCTGTGAGGGCCAGGAACAGGTGAGTGAGCAGCACCAGCCCCTCCGTGCTGACGAGCTCACCAGCTGAAGGAAGGGACCACAGACCAACCATTACTCCCCGTGTGACTGTGAAATGGGAGGAGGACACAGGAAGCACCCAGCCGCAGCCCTTGGAGGCTCTGTGGAAAAGCGACTTCCTCCTACGTTGTGCAAAGCAAAACAACGCCATGGTCACAAAATCAAATAGGAGGCAGCAGGGGGTGTGTGCCAGGAAGGGTGGTGGGAGAAGGCTGGGGCGGGACCCGCTGGTGGGAGAAGGATCCTGGCTCACGGGAGCCACTGTCCAGCTGTGGGGTGCGAAGGGGAGGCGGCTGAGAGGCAGCTGGGCTCGGGGCACTGCACGGGCCTGCCGGCCACGCCGAGGAGTGTGGACGGCGTCTGTGAGCCATGGAGCCGTGGAAAGGTGGGGGGCAGTGCTGCTCGCCTGGGGATGGCTTTGTGCACGCCCCCGGGACACCTGGCAGGGTCTGGAGATGAGTTAATCTTCACGAATGGGGTTGGGATCACCGGCATCTGAAGGGTGGAGGCTGGGATGTTGCTAGCCTCCCCGCAGTGTAAGCACGGCCTCCCTAACAGCAAAGAGTGTTCTGGTCTAAAACACCAGCAGTGCTGAGTTTGGAAAGCCCCGTGCAGGGTAGCCAGGTCCACTGGCGCTGGGGCGCAGCACCTCTGTCAACCTGGGGCTCCCGCGCTCCGGGTAGCAGAGCTTCCCCCGCACCCGACAGCTGGCGCTGGCCTCCCCGCTCTTGTCCAGTCCACTGGACCATGTGAGGAGGGGCGGGGCTTGGCTGTCTCGGGGACCTGCATAAAGAATTAGCTCTGCCCCGTCTCCATGGGCGTCTGGAGCAGCATATTGTCCACCACCCTGAAGCACAGCACCCTCCGTTCAGGTGGAGGTGAGAACTCCTGCCCCGCGGGGTACCCCTGGACATTATTCGTCTAAAGACACAGGCTACATGGTGTCCCCTTCTGTTTTGGCAACCACGGGGCTTGACGTCTGAGGGGGCTTTAACAAGTGAAGGGCCTTGTGGCAGGAACATCTACGCCATCCTTTCTCCTTCCCCGAAACCTCACTCTGGCTCAGAATATGGTTGGCGTAGCTTGTGTTGTATCTGCTGGTGATTTTTTAAAACTAACTTTACTGCGGTGATTTGCACAAAATAAAGTAGGTGCATTTAGGTGTAAAGACGGATGAGCTCTAGGAATGTGCACACCCCCACATGCCGTAGCCCAAAATCCTCAAGACACTGTTTGACAAAGTTCTGGTGCCTGCAATGGATCAGAGATGCCTGCAATGGATCAGAGATGCACTCCTCAATATATTTCTTGTTGGGATGCCCCTTCTTAGTTTGACAGAATTAATTGTGCTTGCTTGTGTTGCTATTCCAATTCCTGGAAAGACAGGATCAGTCAATCCTGGTCCCCTGAAGTCTCTTGTAATTAAGGAGAGGCATTTGACCACCCAGGAGAGTAAACAAGAAAATCCCCATCAGGATAGCACTACTGATATGATGTTTCTTAGAAGTAATTCTAGACATTCCCCTGATGATAGTTTCACTTTATATATGTTATCCAGAACATTTAGGCCCACAGTTTCCCCAATTACATTTGGAAGTGCTCTCAGGCCTGGATGTAGAAGGCTGCTTTGGCAATTTCAATAAAGTGAGCTATGGGAAATTGTGGCTCCAACTAGTCCCATGCCTAAAGCTCAAATGCTGGTCAAGCCTTCTCGCAGGCCCTGACAAATATGGATTCCCCCTATAGTAAAATCCAGTGATATTTGACTTGGGTAAAGGCAGAAGACGGCAGGTGTCCAGGTATAAACAAAATCTAACTTAGGACTGGACCCTCCCCCACCATACACAGGAGCCTACATTAATGGAGAAAGAACGGTTTGGGTTAATAGAAAACATGTTCATTGTAGTTCCTTGTTTACATGGGAAAGTCTTAAGAGACAAAGGCCTCGATGCTGCCCAGAGAAACTGAACTCAAATTATGTAGACAATGGTTGCTACAGAATAGGGCTCGGGGCAAGTTCAGGGAATGGTACTTTAATGATGTATGTAATAGTTAACTTAACCTACAGCTTTGGGCAATTCTAGCTTAAAAATATAAGACACTAGCAGAAACCATTAACCACATGTGCACCAACAGCTATGCTATACGTCACCTCATGTTTTTAGGTATAGTTACCACAATGGTCCATTAGTCTTATGCTACCCTCATAGTTAAATATACCTTTGTTAGCTTCATCCTGTTTTTTGGGGAAGTTTAGTAACCTCTAGTTTGATATTAATCTTAAAAAACAGGACATGTGGGCCCTTATAGTTTTAGTTTCTAGTTAAGATTTTAAAATCCTTTTAAGCTGATGTAGTTATCCGGGACAATTACAGATGACCACTCTGTGTTTATGAACAACTCATGATAAATTATAACCCCCTTTTCTTTTCTTTTAATCAATGGCTGTAAATCACTATAAATAAAGCTGCAGGGGGGCAGGAAAGGGGAATGGGTATAGTAAAGATGGTTGATAAAAAAAAAAATATATATATATATACTGTTCATTGAAAGTGCATATAAAGGTATTTAATATGAAGAATTTAATCTACTTATAATTTTGTGCAAAGTTAGAAAAATTATGATTGTAACAATTTTTTCTATTTGCCTCAACAAATGTTTTCAGTGAACAGTGTGTACAGCTTCTGAAAATTTGTTTTTTTTCTGTTATGTTTGATAACATGTATTAAAATGCAATTTTTGAGAAAAAATAAAATAAATAAATATAAATAAATAAATAAATAAATAAAGCGCTGGTCTGAACTTGGACGGACACAGCTGCACCAAACCTGGTCTCTGTGTCTCATTGGTGCTACTTTCGCCAACACCACTCATCTCACCTCAGGACCTGACACCCTGCGGAGGCTGGACCCCCGCACCCACACACTCACCAGCCTCATCAAGCTATTGTGATTTCCATCCCTGCGGGAAGTTCCCTCCTGTCCCCCTGCCATCTGCCCTCCCCTGCCCAGCCCCCTGGTCTGCTCGCTGGGGTGGAGGCTCGTGGCAGTGCCTGCTCCCTTCTGCCTGGCTTCCTTCACTCAGGACAGTCTTTCTGACCTTCACCCCATGGGTTCATCCCTCTGTGTCACTGCGTGGTCTCTGTGAGACCACAGCTCGCTTGTTCAGTCACCACTGAGGGACGTTGGCTTCCTCTGTGAGAAAAGCCAATATGATCACAAGGTGACTTTGCATGTGTGTACCTTGCACAGATCACCCCTTGTACAGGACATTTTTGCTACTTTTTAAATTTATTTTTGAAACCTAATAATTGCACAAGTTTATGGGGTGCACTAAGTTTAATGCATAATGATCAAATTAGGGTGTTAAACAAATTCATTCTTTTTCCCTTTTTTTGGTACTGGGGATTGAACTCAGGGGCACTCGACCACTGAGCCACATCCCCAGCCCTATTTTGTGTTTTATTTACAGACAGGGTCTCACTGAGTTGCTTAGCGCCTCGCCCTTGCTGAGGCTGGCTTTGAACTCGCGATTCTCCTGTCTCAGCCTCCCTAAGTGCTGGGATGACAGGTGTGCGCCACTGCGCCTGGCTCAAATTCATTCTTTCTTGTTTCTTTGTGGCGAGGCATGCAAAGTCCTGCCCTTTACGTATTTTTTTAAAATACACAATATTGTTAATTATGATCACCCTACTGTGTAATAGAACACCAGAATTTGTTTTTCCTACAGAACTGTAATTACACTCGGTCATCTGTTTCTCCTCATCCCTCTCTTTTCTACTCCTACAAGATCAACTTTCCCACATTTTACAGGTGAGTGACATCATGCTGCGTGTCTTTCCGTGCCTGTTTTATTACACTGAACAGAATGTCCCCTGGCAAATATTCAGAGTGCTCCAAAGATTTTAGTAGTTTCCCATCATACCCATAATCAGATTCAAATTCCCGTCCATGCCTTAGAAGTCCCCCTATTCATGGGGAAATGCCCACCAGTTCTGACCTCAGCTCCTTGAGGTTCCTTCTTCACTTTCCATCTACACTGTCTGTCTTCTTCCAGTTTCACAGATAAGCCAGAATTGCCGGAAAGACACCAGGGCCCCTCACCATAATCCCACTGGCTCTAAACCAGCCGAATGCAGCTGGCTGCCTGCCTGGGATGTGCATTAACCTTCTGTAGTCATTAAATCACATTGAGACTTGCGCCCTAATCTCTAGTGAAGCATTTTATTTATTTTAATCCCCTAAGCACTTCAGCTGACTTTTCCTCTGGGCCTGCCATTCCAGGAGCTCAGAAGGCCCGCCCTCATCCTTTCTGATTGAAATCCCCCTCAGGCCCAGGGATGGGGCAAGTGCTTTTTTTAACTCCACCGCATTGCCTCCAGCATGAGCCATGAAGGGAAAAACTAGGTTTCCAGGTTTTGCTGAGGTTTCAGATTTAATAAAACTTCTTGAGCAGCTATGGCACTTCAGTTAGCAATTTTGTGTTGTCTGATATAGTCCTCACACGACCCTGCAGGTAGGCATGCCTCTTCCTGGAGAATCTGCCGGATGGGGCGTGCTGGACAAAACATTTCTATATGACAATCTGGCCTGTGTTTTTTTTCATTTTGAAATGTTTATCTTTCAAGCCCCAAAAGTGCTTTTGGGTTTCTAATAAAGGAGAGCAAGATTATTTGAATCCACCCTGCCATCAAAAACAATGAAAACCCTGTGTGTCTAAGAAGCCCGCCTCCTTTGAAGGGAAAAGGCAGTAGGAGGCTGTTTTTTTGTGACCACAGCAAAGGAAGCCAGGGGATTTCAAAGTCACTTATCTTTCCCACAAACTGGAGATCCTACAAAGAAGGTGTGAGGGATCGGGGGCCAAGAACCCCAGAGCCAGAGTGGCAATGCTTAGAAGATACCTGCCCAGACATGGGTCCCCAAAGTGCTCCACCTTCAGGTGAGGGGAACCAGGCTGAAACTCACCCCTCCACCAAGTGGAGCTCGGAGGAGAGGACTTTGGCATCCAAGTGGTGGCAGAAGGGGAGAGAAACTAAATGGAAATGATCCTGTGGACCTGGGCTGTCCAGCTCCAGAGGATTGGCATCCCCTGGAGCGGCATCACCCCGGGGCCAAGAAAGCCTAGACTGTACCCTTGACAAGAGTCAGTCCTTGAGGAGGTGCAAATCCCTCCATGGTCACTGGGAACCTCCCACAAATAATTGTTTAATGTCAAGGAAAAACAAGTCTAAGATAACCAGAGGTACAAGGAAGCAAGATCTGTGACTGAGAACCCAGAGATGGTGGAAGGAGGCGTTTGTGCAGACTTGAAATGTTTAAGCAGCTCTGCTTCACCAAGCTAAAAGAAATCACTGGCAGGCTTCATATCGACTGGGGGCAGAGTCATGTAGCAGATATAAATTATATATAATTTCTACAAGTTAATACATGCAGCGACTAGAGATTGATGTTCACTGGACATTTTGACAACAGATTGGACACAGCACAAGAGAGAATTAGAGAATAAATTTTATCTAGAACATAACAGAAAAGAAAAATGGATAATAGAGAGGAGTAGGTGATAAAGAGAGTGTATGGAGAAGTTTTATCGTGTTTTTCTCAAGAAGTCCAGAAGAGATGAGAAAACGGCCCCCACGCGAACAGATGATGGCTAAGACTTTCACAGAACTCACAAAAATCACCTACATACAGATTCAGGAGGCCTAACCAATCCTAAGCAAAAAATATGTTTTGAAACAAAATCTAGAGCTGAACACTAGGGAAATTTCCCCAAAGTGTACGCCAGTGGATGTGCTCACAAATGATATCTGACAGCAGGAGCAGAAAACGACGGCCAGTGTAGTCGTGTGATACTTGGGCTGAAAGGGAAAAGCCGCCAGTCTCGAATCAGCTAGAATATAAACCCAGAGAGAGACTGAGAGTTAGTCACCAGCAGAACCTCAGCAAGGAAAAGTCCAGAGAATTCATGGCTCAGGCAGAAAGAAGGGCCCCAAGTGGAAGGTCTGAGATATGGGAAGGAAATGAAGGACAGGCAGCGTGTTACTTGCAGGGCAAAGGGAAGGTGATTATGTCTCAGGGCGTTAGCTTTTAAAAGTTGGAATTAAAACATCAAGTCATGACACCATCCACATCAGGAAGTCGCAGATGGAGTTGATGCTGAGATTTCACATTATTAGAGTAAAAGGTTTGATTCATTTCTACCCTGGTAAGATCATTGTGTATCAGGTAATTTTACAAATAAACACTAAAGGTTAAAAATAGTATATTACAGCCGGGTGCGGTGGTGCATGCCTGTAATCCCAGCACTTAGGGAGGCTGAGACAGGAGAATCGCGAGTTCAAAGCCAGCCTCAGCAATGGCGAGGCACTAAGCAACTCAATGAGACCCTGTCTCTACATAAAACACAAAATAGGGCTGGGGCTGTGGCTCAGTGGTCGAGTGTCCCTGAGTTCAATCCCCGGTGTTAGGTCTGATCAGGGCCCAAGATGTCCAATTAAAGGGACTGGTCAGGGCAGCTGCAGTCAGCAGCTGCAGTCAGCAGTGGCTAGCCAGATGCTGACGTCATCAGTAGACGTACCTCCTGTCAATCAGCAGGCTTTCCTGACCTATCCAGGAAGGACTCTGGCCTTCTCTTACTGCCCCCAAGCCCTCCCTTTCCTGACCGGGCCTTTCGAATTCTCCCTACACTGGAGCCCCAGAACCATTTCTCCCAGACACACTCTGATGGACGGGAGGATTCGGCCCGAGAGCGTATATTTTCAATAAAGCCTTGCCGAGCGGCTTTAATTCATCTTCTGGTTGTCTAGTCTTTACACTTGGTACCAAAAAAAAGAGTATTACTTCCCAAAGAGTAGAGAGGTCCAAATATAAAGTCAAAAAACAAGATGAGCAAAAAGAGAATGGGGGTGGGGGGCACTGGGGATGTAGCTCAGTTGGCAGTCATGCACAAGGCCCTGGGATCAATCCCCTACAGAAGCGGGACATCGTTCGTGAGGTAAGAAGGTTAGGATAGTTCTAAAACTTCTTCACACTCAGAATCTACCTTTTAAAGTTTTTTCTGGCTATGAGTTGTAGATGTCTAGATTTTTCCATACAGTATAAACCCTGGGCCACTGAGAACTTGGGCGCAGGGCCTCTGATGCAGCAGGCTCCAGGAGCTCCCCGGTGTCCTTCACGGCTGCCGGCAGCCTCTGGATGCCATTGCTCGTGCTGAGTCAGGACACACACACCAGCCCACCACTCTGCAACATTGAGAGCCAGGTTCTGGACAAGTGTCCTACCAGCATCCCCATGGCCCCCATGTGAGGGTCTGGTCCCCAGCCTGTGGTGCTCCTGCAATGTAGTGGAGCTTTTAGCAGAGGGGCCCACGGCAGGTCTTCCAGCCATTGAGGAGTGCTCTTGAGGGGATATTGGGACCCAGAACTTTCCTCTTCGTTTACTTGGGGCCATGAGGTGAAGGCTTCCTCTGCCATGTATATCCACCATAATGTGCTGCTTCAACATAGGCCCTAAAGCAACAGGGCCACCAACTACAGACTGAGACCTCCAAAGCTGTGAGCTGAAGTAAACCTTTCCTTTTTTTAAAATTTATTAGCTCAGGTATTTTGTTGCAGGAATGGAAAGCAACTAAATGCATATCAACTTCAGAAACAAGATGCAAAAACGTGCATAAAAAAACCAATGAATATATAATGCATCATTATTTATATTAAATATAAATGTATTAAGTACTTCAGTCAAAAGATGAGGATTGTTCATTTAAAATGTATTTTTAAAAATCACAAAATCTATATGCTATTTGTAATACACACACAGTCAATTCTCATTTTTCACAGTACCTTCTAGAAGAAAATATGTACACACACACAAGACATATATATGACACATATGAATATATATATAATCTCACATAAATTATAATCTTATATTCTAAAGAGTCTTCCCGATAGATTCTATCTTATTTTTCACAAAAGAAAAAATAAGGTTCAAAGTGTCTGGTGGCTTCCTGAGGCCATCACAGTGACAGGTGCCAGAGGCAGGATTCTAAATCTTGAGCCCAAGCTGGAGCTTCTGCCTGTATTGCATGACTTAAATTCTCAATGTGATGGCATTTTAAAGTTAATAGTAGTAGTAATAATAATAATAATAATAAACATGACTGGTAGCTCTTCAAGATGTCAGAGGAACACTCATTTAAAGCAGATAATTTGTTTTGGAAGGATTCATTAGCTTCATTTAGGTCTGTCCGCATCTCCCAGCTGGGGTTTGAGATGCACCCCAATCTGGTGCCCATATTTCTCTTCCCTCTTTTCCCCTGAACTGGATGAAGGGACATTTCTCAGAACCATTGTCACACACTTTGTCACGTCTCCCTGGATTTAGTCCACAGAACCCTTCGAAGTTCCCACTTGTTAAAGCTCAAAAGTCTCTGGAACTGAATTTTCTTCATTTGCATATGGTAATTCCCCAAAGCTACATGTTTTATAGTATAACATTAAAAATCATATGCAAAGCAGTGATTTATTGAAAAGCATCTCTAGGGCAGAGAGAATGAATAGTTCTTAGATTCTCAATTACCCAATAAATGAAGAGAAAAAAAGCATATGAAGACATCAGAAAAAGATTTCAATTTCTTGGTCTTTTGACATAAATTTTGCTATAGATGAAGAAAAATTACAATTTATGCACTACTAGTGAGGCTATCAGCACTATACCAGTTAGAGCCAACAATTTACAATATTTAAAATTATTCATTTTACTGCAAAATTGAAAGATCTTAATTTACATATCAGTTTTCCCAATTGACAAAAGTCTTAAAAATGCACCTGATTGATAATGAATTGTGAAGCTGAGGAAAACTTTTCTAAATTATCACATTACCAATTTTTTAAAACTTATTCATTCTAATTAGGTATACAAGACAGTAGAATGCATTTTGATTCATTGTACACAAATGGAAATATAACTTCATTTCTCTGGTTGTACAAGATATAGAGTTACACCATATGTGCGGTCATACATGAACCTAGGGCATTGATGTTCATCTCATTCCACCATCTTTCCTGCCTCCATGTCCCCTCTCCTCCTTTCCCTCTCCTTTGACCAAAGTTCCTCTATTCTTCCCATGCCCCCTTCCCCATTATGGATCAGCATCCACTTATCAGAGAACATTCAGCATTTGGTTTTTTGAGATTAGCTTACTTCACTTAGCATGATATTCTCCAACTCCATTAATTTACCTGAAAATACCATAATTTTGTTCTCTTTTATTGCTGAGTAATAGTCCATTGTGTATATATACCACAGTTTCTTTATCCATTAATCTATTGAAGGACATCTAGGTTGGTTCCACAGTTTAGCTATTGTGAATTGAGCTGCTATAAACATTGAAGTGGCTGCGTCACTGTAGTATGCTGCTTTTAAGTCTTCTGGGTATAGACCAAGGAGTGGGATGGCTGGGTCAAATGGTGGTTCCATTCCAAGTTTTCTAAGGAATCTCCATACTGCTTTCCAGATTGGTTGTACCAATTTGCAGTCCCACCAGCAATGTATGAGTGTGCCTTTTCCTCCACAACCTCACCAACACTTATTGTTGTTTGTATTCTTGATAATTGCCATTCTGACTGGCGTGAGATGAAATCTTAGGGTAGTTTTGATTTGCCTTTCTCTAATTGCTAGAGATGTTGAATGTTTTTTCATATGTCTGTTGATTGATTGTATATCTTCTCCTGTGAAGTTTCTGTTCAGCTCCTTACCCATTTATGATTGGGTTGTTTGTTTTTTGGTGTTAAGTTTTTTGAATTTTTTATATATCCTGGAGATTAGTGCTCTATCTGATGTGCATGTGGCAAAAATTTACTCCCAGAGTGTAGACTCTCTGCTCACCTCATTGATTGTTTCTTTTGCTGAGAAGAAGCTTTTTAGTTTGAATCCATTACATTTATTGATTCCTGCTTTTATTTCTTGTGCTTTAGGACTCTTGTTAAGGAAGTCAGGGCCTAATCTGACATGATAAAGATTTGGGCCTATTTTTCCTCAATTAGGCATAGGGTCTCTGGTCTAATTCCTAGGTCCTTGATCCACTTTAAGTTGAGTTTTGTGCATGGTGAGAGATAAGGGTTTAGTTTCATTTTGCTGCATATGAATTTCCAGTTTTCCGAGCACCATTTATTGAAGAGGCTATCTTTTCTCCAATGTATGGTTTTGGCACCTTCATCTAGTATGAGAAAACTAGTATGGGTTAGTCTCTGTGTCTTCTATTCTATACCATTGGCCTACATTTCTATTTTGGTGCCAATACCAGGCTGTTTTTGTTATTATACTTTTGTAATATAGTTTAAAGTCTGGTATTGTGATGCCTCCTGCTTCATTCTCTTATTTTTCTAAATGAATTTCATGATTGCTTTTTTATTTCCATAAGGAATGACTTGGGATTTCAATTGGAATTGCATTGAATCTGTATAGTGCTTTGGGTAGTATGGCCATTTTGACAATATTGATTCTGCCTATCTAAGAGCATGGAAGATCTTTCCATTGTCTAAGGTCTTCAATTTCTTTCTTTAGTGTTCTGTAGTTTCCATCATAAAGGTCTTTTGCCTCTTTTGTTAAATTGATTCCCAAGTATTTTATTTTATTTTTTTGAGGCTATTGTAAATGGGGTAGTTTTCCTAGTTTCTCTTTCAGGGGATTAATCAGTGATGTATAGAAATGCATTTGATTTATGGGTATTGATTTTATATCCTGCAAGTTTGTAATTCATTTATTAATTCTAGAAGTTGTCTGGTGGAATTTTTTGGATCCCTAAGTAAAGAATCATGTTGTTGGCAAATAATGATAGTTTGAATTCTTCTTTTCCTATTCGTATCCCTTTAATTTCTTTCATCTGTCTAATTGCTGTGGCTAGAGTTTCTATGTTGAATAGAAGTGGTGAAAGAGGGCATCCCTGTCTTATTCCCATTTTTAGAACACTTACTTTTAAGCTTCCAATTTTTCCCCATTTAGGATGATGCTGGCTTTCAGTTTTGCATAGATAGCTTTTACAAAGTTGAGGTATGTTTCTACTATCCCTAGTTTTTCCAGTGTTTTGAACATGAAGAGATGCTGTATTTTGTCAAATGCTTTGTCAGCATCTATAGAGATAATCATATGATTCTTGTCTTTAAATCTATTGATATGATGAATTACATTTATTGATTTCCATATGTTGAACCAACCTTGCATCCCTGGGATGAACTCCACTTGATCGTGGTGCACTATCTTTTTTTAATATGTTTTAGTATGTGATTTGCCAGAATTTTATTGAGAAATTTTGTGTCAATGTTCATCAAGGATATTGGTCTGAAGTTCTTTCTTTGATGTGTCTTTGTCTGGTTTTGGAATCAGGGTGATACTAGCCTCATAAAATGAGTATAGAAGGGTTCCCTCCATTTCTATTTCATGAAATAGTTTGAGGAGTATTCTTTCAAAGAAGAAGTATTAATTCTTCTTTGAAAGTCTTGTTGAACTCAGCTGAGAATCCATCTGGTCCCAGGCTTTTCTAGGTTGGTAGGCTTTTGATGGCATCTTCTATTTCCTTGCTTGTAATTGATGTTTTTAAGTTGTAAATGTCCTTCTGGTCCAGTTTGGGTAAGTCATATGCCTCTAGAAATTTGTCGGTGTCTTAAAGATTTTCTATTTTACTAGAGTATAGATTTGCAAAATAGTTTTTAATTATCTCTGTATTTCAATAATGTCTGTTGTGATACTTCCTTTTTCATCTCAAATTTTCATAATGAGTTTTCTCTTTCCTTCTTTTTGTTAGGGTGGCTAAGAGTTTATCAATTTTATTTATTTTTTCAAAGAAACAGTTTTCCAGCTGAGTACGGTGGTGCAAACCTGTAATCCCAGCACTTTGGGAGGCTGAGACAGAAGAATCACGAAATCAAAGCCAGCCTCAGCAACGGTGAGGTGCTAAGTAACTCAGTGAGACCCTGTCTCTACATAAAACACAAAATAGGGCTGAGGATGTGGCTCAGTGGTTGAGTACTCCTGAGTTTAATCCCCAATACCAAAACAAAAAACAACAACCAAAAAAAGAAACAGTTTTCTGTTTTGTCAATTTTTCGAATTGTTTCCTTTATTTCAATTTCATTGCTTTCAGCCCTGATTTTAATTATTTTCTGTCTTGTACATATTTTGGTGTTGATTTGTTCTTCTTTTTCTAGAGCTTTGAGATGTAATGTCAAGTCATTTATTTGTGGACTTTTTCTTCTTTTAATGAATGAGCTCAATGCAATGAACTTTCTTCTTAACACAGCCTTCGTAGTGTCCCAGAGATTTTGATATGTTGTATCAGAGTTCTCATTTACCTCTAAGAATTTTTTTTATCTCTTCCCTGATGTCTTCTGTTATCTAAGCATCACTCAATAGCATATTATTTAGTCTCCAGGTGATAGAGTAGCTTCTATTTTTTATTTTATGATTTATTTCTAATTTCATTCCATTATGGTCTGATAGAATGCAGGGTAGTATCTCTATTTTTTTGTATTTGCTAAGACTTGCTTTGTGGCATCACATAGGGTCTATTTAGAGAAAGATCCATGTGCTGCTTAGAAAAAACTGTATTCAATTGATGGATGAAATGTTCTGTATATGTTGGTTAATTCTAAATTATTGATTGTATTATTGAGTTCTATGGTTTCTTTGTTTAGTTCTTGTTTGGAAGATCTGTTCAGTGGTGAGAGAGGTGTATTAGTCATCCAGTATTATTGTGTTGTGATCTATTTGAGTCTCAAAATTGAGAAAGATTTGTTTGATGTACATGGATGCTCCATTGTTCAGGGCATAAATATTTATGATTGTTATGTCTTGTTGATGTGTGGTTCCCTTAAGCAGTATGAAATGACCTTCTTTATCCCTTCTGACTATCTTAGGTTTGAAGTCTACTTTATCTGATATGAGGATGGAAACCTCTGCTTGTTTATACAGTCCATTTGAGTGGTATGTTTTTTCCCATCCTTTTTCACTTTCAATTTGTGGATGTCTTTTTCTATGAGATAAGTCACTTGAAGGCACCATATTATTGAGTCTTTTTTTTTTATCCAATCCTTATTTTAATTTCATTGATTTCAGCCTTGATTTTAATCATGAAGACAAAATATATAATCTTGAAAGTAAAGTTGACCACACAATGAAGATGGTAAAAAACCATGAACAGAACATCTAAGAATTATAGATTGATGAGTTTAGGCCATTAACATTCAGGGTTATTATTGAAATATGGTTTGTATTCCCATTCATTTTGGTTTATTTATTTTTTTTAATTTTTTTTAGTTGTTGATGGACCTTTATTGTATTCACTTATATGTGGTGCTGAGAATTGAACCCAGTGCCTCACACATGCTAGGCAAGTGCTCTACCACTGAGCCATGACCCCAGCCCCTTATTTTTGGTTTTTAACTTGACTTGGTTTCTCCTTTGATTGGCTTTTCCTTTAGTGTAGCTCCTTCCTTTGATGATTTTTATTGTTATTTTTCATTTCTTCCTCATGAAATATTGTGCCAAGAATGTGCTCTAGTGCAGGCTTTCTCATTGTAAATTCTTTTAACTTTTTTTTTTTTTTACCATGGAAGGTTTTTATTTCATCATCAAATCTGAAGCTTAATTTTGCTATATATGATTCTTGGTTGGCACTCATTTTCTTTTAGAGCTTAGTATATATTGTTCCAGGATCTTCTGGCTTTGAGTATCTGTGTTGAAAAATCTGCTGAGATCTGAATTGGTTTCTCCCTGTATGTAATCTGCTCCTTCTCTCTTGCAACTTTTAAAATTCTATCCTTATTGTTTATGGTAGGCATTTTAATTAGAATGTGACTTGGTGTGGATCTATTGTAGTTTTGTACATTTGGTATCCTGTAAGCCTCTTGTATTTGATTTTCCAATTCATTTTTCATGTTTGGGAAATTTTCTGATATTATTTCATTGAAGAGATTCTGTGTTCCTTTGGCTTGTACCTCTGTGCCTTCCTCTATCCTGATAATTCTTAGATTTGGTCTTTTCATATTATCCCATAGTTCTTGGATGTTCTGTTCATGGTTTTTTACCATCTTCATTATGTGGTCAACGTTACTTTCAAAATTATATACTTTGTCTTCATTGTCTAAGGTTCTATTTTTCAAGTGATCTAGTCTGTTCATGATGCTTTCTATTGAATTTTTTATTTGGTTTATTGTTTCTTTCATTTCAAGGATTTCTGCTTGTTTTCTTTTTTTTCAGTCTCCATCTCTTTCTTGAAGTAATCTTTTGCTCCCTATATTTGCTCTCTTATCTGTTTGTTGGAGTGATCAATGGTTGCCCGTATTTGCTCTCTAATCTCTGTTGGAGTGATCAATAGTTGCCTTATTTTCTCTCTTATATTATTCTGTGCTTCACAGATCATTTTAATTATGTACATTCTGAATTCCTTCTCTGACATTTCATCTACTGTGCTGTCAGTGGAGTCTATTATTGTAGCATCTTGGTTTGTTTGGGGCATTTTCTTCCCTTGTTTTTTCATGTTGTTCATGAGTCTTGCCCTCTAGCAGTGCTGATCTGAGGTATTCCAATTTCTACCCTATAATCTTGTAGTGTCCCAGCAAGTTACCAATACCTCACTGCTGGTATAACCGGGCCTGCAGGGACCTCAAAGACGATCTTCCTGGTCCTGGCTGTTGACTATAGATGAAAGTAGTCTGGGTCAGCCACCTGTTGGTAGATGGGGGGCCTCCTCCATACGTGCGCAGTTGGTCTCCTCCTCTGCACATGTCCAGTTGGTCTCCCCACAAAGCTATATTTTACCTTCATTTGCAAATCAACATGTAATCATATTTGAGCATATCTCTTGCTTTTAGCAGGCTTAGACTGCTTGCTCTGATCTGGTTCAAGCCCCTATCTATGACTATCATGGGGAGGAGTGTCTTCAATCCTTCCAAATTCTAACAGCTGCTTTTTGGTGAAACACTGGGAAAGAGCCCAAACCAGGTATAAAAGCAACTCTCAATTCTGAGCTTTCTAAATGCTGGAGAGAGGGAACACACAGCCCCTAGTCTGCACCTCCAGCCTTCTCAACCCTGTAGCCTGTGGGACAGGCAGTCTGCCCTCCACATCCAGGAGTTGAATCATGGCTCCAACCAACCAAAAACTGAAAATATATCTTTTTAATGGCAACTGTACTGAACACACATGTGCCTCCTTGTGGTTATTATGCTGTGAACAACCCAGCACAGTGGCCATTCCCACAGCATTAGCATTGCACTGGGTGCCCGATCCATCTGGATTTGAAGTACAGAGGGCTGCAAGGGTGCACGCAAATGCCACCCCCTTTGCATAAAGGACTTAGGCACCCTTGGATTTGGGTACCCCCAGGGACATAGGGCTACCTGGAGCCCATCCTCTACAGATCCCAAGAAACAGTTGTGTTCCATTCTCTGACCCATCCCTGCATGTGTCTGCCAGCCACAGCGACCGTGCAGGTGAGTGCGTCCACCTGAGGCTGTGGAAGGAAATGGATAGGCTTCCTCCAGCTGACACAGCCAGGGAACACCAGGGACGGGGCTGGGCAGGCTGGAGCTTTACGGGGTGGGAGAACTGAGGGCTACTGTCCCATAGCTTGGCTCAGACAGCAGCTGTGCCCTCAACCTGCAGCAGTGCAGCCAGCTGGAGGAGCCAGGAGGGCATCAGGCTCCTTGGGTTCCGTCACCCTCTGCCAGCTTTCCAATCTCAGTGTCTCCTGGGAAAATTCCTGTCCTGGGTATTGTACCTTTGGACTCCCCTGTGGAGAGGTGGGCATGAAAAGGGTCAGCTAGCGGCTGTGCAGGGAGGCTCCTGACATCACCTGTCATTTCCTAGGCTGCAGATCTACAACAGAGAGAGCTAATGGCACGAAGCTGCAGCCACACTGCACAGAGGGCGATGCGTCAACAGGGTGTGTCACATACAATCCAAAACGCCGGAAGAGAGGCTCTCCATGTCTGTCTTGACCAAGAAGTGACAAATGTTTCAGTGGTAGGTTGGCTCGTCCCCTAACCTCATCAACCCGCATCGCACACACGCATTGACGTACCACACATACCCCAGGGAGATGTGCCACTGCCATCTCTCCATCAAAAAATGACAAAAGACAGCAAGTCATTCCAACCCACTGAAGCTCTGCTCGGGGCCTGTGCTCAGACTCGGGAGCACTGGCTCCAATGTTCTGGTGAGAAACCAGAGATCACCCCGCCCGTGGGGCCACAGCACCCTCTCAGACCCGCCCCTGTCCCCCACCAGGATGTGCACCTGCTGTCACCCACCCTCTGTGGCCTCTCTCCACACTCAACAGCTGCCTCTGCTGTGGGGTCCTGGCCCCCCAGGAAGCCAGAGCCCTGTGCATGTGCGCCAAAGCTGGCACTGCTGGTCCCTACCGAGGATAAAGGAGAGGAAGTTCCCTGGCCTGAGCGCCCAGAGCCCTGATGTTATGGATTCAGTGTGATAGAAACTAATCCTAATAACAACTTCAGTTTGTTTTGACTCAAGCCAAAGAGGGGCCCAGAGGAAGGGCGCCAGACACTGTCCAAAGTGCTTTGCAAACCCCACTGGGATCAGTCTCCACGGGACACCCTAGGAGGTGGGGCTTTGCCTCAATTTTGCAGGTGAGAAAACAAGGGCTCAGTGGGGCAAAGCCCAACTTCCCAAATTCTCACAGGAGGTGGCTGAGTGCAGACACTGGTGACTGTGACCCGTCCCGGTGAACAGCACCTCCATCATTTCACCAGAACCCACGTCTTGAGACCCTGAAAATGTCCCCCAGCTCACGCCATGCAGTATGTGATGCCATAAGAGCCGAGCCACAGCCCAGCTTCAGAAGATGAATGCAGCTGTGTCGCTCTGAAAGGGCGGCCGTGACTCCTCTGCTGTCATTCAGGCGACCTTGGAGCCTGCCTTCCCACTCCAGGTGACAAACTGACCAAGATGTTCACCACCTCAGGAGTGAGTCATGCCATCGTGCCCAAAAGTCAGGGACCCACTGACCACGCGTTTCCTCATTCTTCGTGTATGAAGATCGGCATCTGCTCCTTCATTCAATCCATATTCTTCGGGGGCCACTCTGGGCCAAACGCTCTGTCGAGCACTGAGATGCTGAGATGGCCTTGTCACGGCCCTGACCTCAAGGAGCAGGAAGGACAGTGAGTAATGAAGTCAGATTCGGGAAACACAGTCGTCCTGCCGGGGGCCTGTGCGTCCCAACCCCGCAGCGGCCGCAGTCCCTTAGCCGGCATGGCGGGGCGTCTGCACAGAGCCCAGTGCGTGCTCCCCCAGCCTCAACCCCCAGGCTGCGAGCGACTCCCAGTGCACTGTGAACGCCCTGCACGTAGTTCGTACACTGCAGTGCTTAGGGAGTAGTGGCAGGAAGTCTGTTCAGTTCATCAGTTGGACTCAGGTTTTGTTCTGATAGTTTTGATTTGTGGTTGGCTGTAGAGCTGAGAGTGGAGCTGAGCGGTACCTGTGGGACACGACGCATGCGTTCTGCACATACGCGCCCTGGACCGGCGACCTGAAGCTAGCTACCCTATGCACTAATTCCCATACTTACCACTCTTGCCGTGAGAGCACATAAAACCTACTCAAGTGTGCAATTTCTCGTCAGCAGTAGTCACTGCGACATAGTGTCTTGAGCTGAGTGCTCTTATCTAACTGAAATCTCTGTCACTTGACTGATATCTCCCCAACCCCTCTCTCCACGTGCCCCAGACCCTGTTAACCACGTTCTATTCTCTGCTTCCATTATTCTGACCTTTTAAGATTCCGCATCTTAAACGTCCCCAGGAGAGGGATTGCTGGTGCCATGGCAACCCTATTTTAAGTTGCTTAAGGAGCTTCCATATTTTCTCTCATAATGACAGTGCCTCCAATTAATTTCCTTCTTGTCCTACTTCATTTCTGCTGTGTGTGTGTGTGTGTGTGTGTGTGTGTGTGTGTGTTGAAGTGTAAGACAATTCATTGTACAGGCAATGTGTAAGGAAAAACCACAGGATAAAGGAAGTGGGTTGTTCACTTTCTGACAGTACTGAGTCGTGGCAAATATTCCATGAGCACTGGCAGACCCCAGGAGCTGGTCATGCTCCCATCTGAGCACACTTGTCTGTTAGCACGTGTACGATGCATGTGTTAAGTTACAGTAGCATGGTGAGGAGCTCGAACTCCAGCCTGTGCAGACAGACCAAGTTCATGCTCCCTTCTCCCACTTACATCTGCCTGACCCAGGCTCTTAGCTTCCTGGGCCTTGGTGGTAGAAATTCAGCAAGTTAAGCATGAAAAGCCCCTAAAAGAGGACCTTGAGGGCTCATTACTATAGAGGGTGAGCATCCTGACCTGAAAATTCCAAATTCAAAATGCTCCAAAATCCGAAACTTTTTGATCATTCAAATGGAACATTCCATGCCTGAAGTGGAATTTCTCAAGTGACTACAGTCAAAATGCAGAGGCATATTCTGAGCAAGAAGAGTGATGTTGGAGCATCACAGCATCTGATCTCAGATTACACTACAGAGCTGTAGTAACAAAAACAGCGTGCCACAAGCGTCACAGTCGGCATGAAGACCAATGAACAGAAGACACAGAGGCAAACCCACGTGCTTACGGTCCTCTGATGCTCGACAGAGGTGCCAAAGATATGTGGGAAACAGATGGCCTCTTCAACAAATGGTGCTGGGAAAACTGGACATCCATATGTAGAAAAATAAAATTGGATCCCTACCTCTCACCTCAAACCAAAGTCAAATCTAAGTGGATGAAAGACCAATGAATTTCCTAATTGCTACAAGAAAACATAGGGGCAACACTCCAACATACTGGCACAGGCACTGACTTCCTTAAAAAGACCCCTAAAGTTCAAGAAATAAAATCAAGAATCAATTAGGGGGATGACATTAAATTTAAAAACATCTTCACAGCAAAGGAAATATTTAAATGTGTGAAGGAAGAGCCTACAGAATAGGAAAAGATCTTTATCAGTTACTTCACCAACAGAAGGTTAATATTCAGAAGATCTAAGGAACTCAAAGAACTTAACACCAAAAAATATGATCAATAAATAAGCATAAGAACTAAACAGACATTTCTCAAAAGAAATGCAAATGGGCAACAGATCTATGAAAAAAAAGTTCAATATCTAAAAATGAGGGATTAAAAATCAAAACAACACTAAGATTTCATCTCACTCCAGTCAGAAGGGCAATTATCAAGAACACAAATAATAATAAGTGCTGGTGAGGATGTGGGGAAAAGGTACACTCATACATTGTTGGTGAGACTGCAAATTAGTACAACCACTTTGGAAAGCAGTATGAAGATTCCTCAAAAAAACTAGAAATAGAACCACCAGGTGACCCAGCTATCCTCCTCTTTGGTGTTTATCCAAAAGATCTGAAGTCAGCATACTATAGTGATACAGCCACATCAATGTTTACAGCAAAAGAATCCACCGTTAGCCCATTTATGGAATCAGCTCAGAAGCCCATCAATAAATGAATGAATCAAGAAAATGTAATAAATGTACACAATAGAGTTTTACTCATCCATAAAGAAGAATGGAATTATTGCATTTGCTGGAAATTATCATGCTAAGTGAAATAAGCCAGACTCAGAGATCAAAGGTTAAACATGGAAACTAGAGTAAAATAAGGCGAAAAAGAGGGGGTTGGATCTCATGGAAATAGAAGGAAGATCAGCGGAAGAGAGGAAGGAGATGGAGGGGGCAGGAGGAGGGATGGAAAAAGGGAAGAAATGCAGAATAAATTTGAAACAATTTTGCTATATACATATACCAATACACCATGGTGATTCCTACCTTTATGTATACATGTAAGGCACCAATTAAAAAAATAATAAGTAAATAAAAGGACAGTAGAGCAGAGAAAGGGGAATAGGGAGTGAGAGAAGGGGAGGGAGAGAAGCAGTGGAGATTGAAATGGAGCAAATTACATCCCATGCTTGTATGATTTCATCAAAATGAGCTCCATTATTATTATAACTCTAATGCACTGATAAAGGCATTTTAAATGCTAATGCATGAAAAGTATTGTATAAAATTAGCTTTCAGCTAAGTGTATAAGATGTACGTGAAACACAACTTAATTTTGTGTTGAGTCCTGGGTCCCATTTCCAAGATAGCAATTATTCCAAAAGTTAAAAGTCCAAAGTCTGAAAGCCCTCTGGTCCTGAGCATTTTGGATAAGGGACACTTGGCCTGTACAAGCAGCCCCTGGCCAAGGCTGCAGTCCCCTCAGTGAGTGCTCTGAACCTAGTGGCTACAACACATGTGCTGAGAGGTCTCGTGGCTGGAGGCGAACTGGATATCCCCAGAGAGCACCAGATGCCGCATCAGCAAATGCACAGAGCCCCATCCAGGAGCCACCCTCTCGGCTGAAGCCCAGAGGCACATGGAGCAGCAAGCCACATTAGCCCTGCTCAGGGGTTCATTACTAGCTCTTCACAACCAAGAGCTGCACAGCAACACCAAGAGAAGAAATCCTACTAGGTTTGCAATATTTTGACAGTTGCATTAATAGATGGTAATGTTGTTACCATCCACCAGCCGATCTCCACTCACCACCAAGCAGGTTGGTCCTCAGTTCTGTAGGGACCAGCAAGGGAGATGGGAGCTGAGAAATGGTCGTTGTTAGTGAGATTCCTGAAGAGCAGGGTCAGTGGCTTTGTAGGTGGGTCCCCCTGCCCACCATACGCTGCTCTAGGGTCATTTCATTTCTCTTCCATTTCCTCTGCAAAGGCGTCTCAAGGGTACGGAACTGCGAGACGGCCTAAGGGCTAGCTGGACCGCACGGTCTTCAGGTCTCTGGTGAGCCAAGCAGCTGGACTAGCACAGGCCTGGGGGACACAGGGGCGGGTGGACCTGAATAACATGGCCAGCTTCCCTCTAACACCTGTGGGGCACGGACGAGCTGCTGTGGGTTAGGGCTTCACATCCAGCGATGTGAGGACATCATCACAGCTTCTGGGGCAGCAGGGAGCCCTTTAAAGCCTCCTCCTGGCCTCAGCCCCCTTGAATACGGTGGGTTCTCTGTGGCACGTGGTCCCCACACACTGCTATCACTCTCTGGAGAACCTCTGAATGCCCTTCAGGGTCACACTGGCACATGGTGAGCCCGTGCTGTGTTGTGGCCTCACACAGAACTCAGGCAAAGGGACCCGTCACCATCCAGGCCTTTAGGAGCTGGTGGGGCTGATGTGGGGATTTTCAAGGTCAAGGTCAACGAGTGAGGGTCCAGGGGACCTGGGGGCATCCTGAGCTGCACAGCTGGGGAGCAGGGCAGGCCTCAGGAGCATTGCATCTCCCCGCGATGCCCACCAGGTGAAGGCTCTGGAGAAAACCCCGCTGCAACAGCCCAAACACTCATTCTGTGCTTGTGGCTCTGACCTGAGAGGCTCTGAATGAGGGGCAGTCCTGCTCCAGGGACCTTACCTGCCCAGAGGCCGAGGGCAGAGTTAGCCCTGTCCGGAGTCCTCTTGCCCTGGGCAGGCATCCAGGTGGACCCTGCTGTGTGACGAGGACCGCGTCTGCTCAGTCGGCCACAAAGCACCCTCTCTCCACCACCCCCTCTGTGAGTGGGGTTCAGAGCTACACATGGAGCGCCATGTGGCCTCCCTCCAGCCTGTTCTCCTGTTCTGGAGCCGTCAATAGGGTCCTGAATCAATTTTGACCTACAAGCAAACATTGTGTGTGTCTATCATGTATGTGATGCTTAGAGATTCGCCGACACAGGGGCGTGGCTGAATCAGGTGACCTACATTACCACACACACGTCCTGGGGGTGAGAACACTTAGGATCCACTCTCCTGACAATTTTAAATCTGCAGTACATTGCTGTGAACCGGCACCATCACGATGTGTGAGGTACTGCCTGACTTATTCTTCCTGTCTCGTGGACCTTTTGTGAGTTTTGATCAACAACGTCCCAATCTCACAGTCCCCAATCCCCGCTGGCTTCTATAACCAACATTCTACTCTGTTCCTCTAGGAGTCTGACATCCTTGGATTCCACATATCATTGAGGTCCAGTGGTATTCGCCTGTGATTGGCTTGTTTCACTCGACATACCATCCCTTCAAGTTCATCCATGTAGTTCATTTGACAGGATCTCCTTCTTTTGAAGGCTGTATAGTACTCCATTGTGTGAGTCTGCACATCTCCTTCACCCATTCATCAGCTGTTGACACTGTGCTTCCATTTCTTGGCTATTGAATGTGCTGCCATGAACATGGGGCTGCTGATGTCTCTTTGACATACTGGCTTGGATACATACTTCTCCTTTGAAGGGAGAAAGCTCTAAAAGCTTTAGGCGCTGAGCGTGGATGAGGTTTGAAGGTTGTGTCTTCCTAGCAAAGAACTCCTTCAGGGACGCAGTTGCAGCTAGTAGGAGGAATAACGTTCCAGAGAGCTGTCATATCCCCCGGGTGACTGTGTTCAATGAAAAAATATTGTATTTTTGAAAAATACAAAGAGAGTGAATGACAGGGGCTCAGTTTCCAGGACACAGGCATCTCACCTCCATCTGGCGGGGGCCAGGTCTGCTCCCGATTTCCAAGCAGCTTGCCCGGGTGAGACTGAAGTGCTCAGGTCCAGCCCCTCTCCTGCTCCTCCAGCCAGCCTGCTGCCTCTGTCCCCGCGTTCTTGAGCCCCGTCTCACCTGCTCGGCCTGGAGACGCAGCTTGCGTAGCCCGGGTGCCCGTCCCTCCCGGGGGACACACTGCTGTGGGTCCACCGCCTTTCCTGCAGCCAGCCTTCCGGTTCCCTGCAGGGCAGGATGCCCCGCGTCTGCACAGGGCGTGCGTGGCCATCGGGGAGGCTGACTCACTTGAGTGGGAGATGGCGCCCAGCCTCCTGCACCGGCCCACAAGAAACGGGGGAGCTGCTCCAGAGTCCTGGGGGAACTGGCACGGCTGGACGCCCCCAGACACGGGCATAGCAAGATGTCTTTCAACAGCAGAGCACACGAGTGAGTCGGGAGAGAGCGCCACATTCTGGCCCCCGGGCTCCTCATGGGGCCTCCCCACGATTCTCAGGGCTCAGGGCCTGGGAGGTTGGCTTGTGCTGCTCCACCAGAGACTGCGCTCCCCTGCCCTGCTGCCTCCTAAAAACCAGCCTCTGGCATCAGCAGGGCCCACAGGAGAGCCTCACAGGCAAGGGTATCACAGACCCACCAGTGGGGCTCGCCCACGCTCCCCCTGCCCCTGCCACAGCTGCTCTCACCTGGGGCTCCCATGGGGCTGGTCCTGCAGCAGCGTCTCCCACTGGGTCCCTCCAGCTCTCAGCCCTCTGCCTGGCTTGCGGGCTGGTTTATTTCTCACTCTGCCTGCCTGGCCAGCATGTGGTTCCTCTGGCTGGCCTCTCTCTTTGTATGACATTTATTTCTCTGTTCCCAATATGCATGATTTGCTCTGATCAAAAAACCCATAAAGTCACAAGCTATAGTGTCCTGTGTTCTCTTTCCCTGTTACCTCCAGGCACCCAGCTGGACCCTTCCAACTACTAGACAATGGGACCATGTAACCTAGTCTATTTACCTCTTCCCCTTGGCTGCCAGGGAACTCAGAGCTACATGTGGTGCTTTATCCGGCCTACTGCTAGACAAAATCTTTTCCTTTCTGTTTATTTCTTGGGTCTTTTAGCTTTTAGCATAATTTTATTTTGCCTGTGTATCTATTTCATTTATTCTAAGCTGGCAGGATCCAGCTTCAGTTTGGTCAATCCCTGTAATTCTACTGGTATCACACACAACATCTCCAGAGAAAAGGAAATGCTTGTGTAGACTTGGTGTTTACGGATGCAGCCCCCACACCGCCTCAGCCACCATCTGAGCCTCATTCCCCCTTGTGCCAGTGAGCCGGCTGCGGCCCTTCCCCTGCCTGGCCACCTCCAGGAACGGCTGCCCTCCAAGCCTAGCTCCAGCCTTGGGTTCTGACCCCTGTTCCTCAGCTCTCCCCATAGGCTTCAGGTGTCACCCGGGCACCCTGTGGACATCCGGCTGGGGACCGTCACCCTGGGCCTGGGTCTGGATTTGATCCTTTGCATGAGGCCTCAACAAACATCAGGGCAGGGCTTTGTCCTCCCCGCGGGTCTGTGGCGTCCCTGTGGCTTGCCTGGTCTTGACTCATGTCATCCATGTGAGGCGGGAGCCGTTGGTCCTTCCTTTGGCAGATGAGAAGACGGGGTCCACCTGAGTTGGAAGAGAAGGCAGCCTGCCCCTCCCTGCCCTCCAGGGCCTGTCTCAGGGCTGGCACGGAAGCTCACCCATGGCTTCCCGTTGATCAATTCTTGGGCAAGCAGACTAAGACGCATGTCCTAAGGCCAACCCCAGTGGGGCGGGTTTGTCCTGGAGTTCCGAGCCTACTGGGGCCAGTCAGCCTGGAGCCACCCCACCCTGTCTGAGGACCCAGGCCCTCCGGGGCTCTGCTCAGCCAGCACGGGCAGGTGTCCAGCCTGCACAGCGCTGGGGCCCTTTCTCCCGCCACACAGGGAGGTCTTGCCCTCCACCTGCGCCCCAGTTTCCCTCTGTCTCTCGCTGTTTCCTGGAGCAGACTGTGAGTGTCTTGGGGACTGCCACAGAGAAGAAGCTAGGGGACAGGGAGAAGGGAGGGAAAGAGGGAAGGCGGGAAGGGGGCGGGAGAAAGGCGCAGGAGGAGGCCTGCAGTCAGTAGCAGGGTTTCCAGGGGGCTCATGCAGGGGCACCACACCTTGGTTTTAGAAGGTGCAGTTGTCCCTTGCCGAGAAAGGTGAGCAAATGCCCATCAGGAGCCCTTGGAGCTGGCTTTAGAGCACGGAAGCCCAGGCTGGCGGAG
The DNA here is from genome assembly GCA_028644305.1 of Xerus rutilus. Lineage (NCBI taxonomy): Eukaryota > Metazoa > Chordata > Mammalia > Rodentia > Sciuridae > Xerus > Xerus rutilus. Next base: position 138,720,788 of record CM053405.1, on the reverse strand, counting down.
GCAGGCCACAGAGCCCAGCTCCTGTGCTGCCCACTGCCCTGCAGGAGTGGCTGCCTGCGGCTGTCCTGCTGGAGGCCCCCTGCCCGCCCCAGAGGGCAGGCTGCTTCACCTTCTGATACGGGGGGCTGATTCCCTCCAGAAAGCCCTGCCAGCAGCTGAAAACTAAAAACAAAGCTCTTGCACAAAAGAGTCACGTTCCCTCGCCTGGTTTTTGGATTGAATCTGGCCCTCCGGAGGCCTGCCTGGTTCCTGCATAAATCACTCCCCGGCCTGCGCTGGGTGGAGCGCTCCCGACGCCTCCCGCTGCAGGCTGCCAGTTAAGCTCCCAGCATCTCAGAAACGCATTGTCTGGAATGAAACAACCAATTATGCTTTCAGATTCTGTGGCATAATATCGCAGGAACCTGCAATTACAGAATCAGAGTGGGATCAAGTGGGGTAGAAGGGAGTTAGCGCGGATTATTCTTTAAATAGCAGTTACGTGAACTCATAATAAATAGGTATTAAGTGTTAAATGTATGATAAGTGATTCTCGACAATGCAATTATCCAAACAGAAGAGGGAGACTGGCACACTGGCACTGTCATCCTCTGTGCATAGCGTTCACTTGGTGCAGGGATGCGTCTTTGTTTGAGCACGGATGTGGAGGTGACAGGCACACGGGCACTGCTGGGGAATGGGGGTTCCAGGAGATGGCAAGCTGGAACAGAGCAAAGACTTCCCACTGGGGTGCAAAGTGGCTGACCAGAAAATCCAAAATAGGTTCTGCTGGATGCATGGCCCGTCAATCAAACCCCTAGCTCAGCAGTCCCGTCCTGAGGGAATTTGCATGAACGTCCCTAGACTGGTGTTTGGCGAATGGTGGGTGTATCAGAAATGTGTGTTAAAATTTATCTAGCACTTAGACACAGGGCTGCTATGTAAAGAGGCAGAAGTTGTGCACTGGACAATTCCTGAGAGCAACATTTACAGAGACTATCATGTGATTAGCCCCTTAGAGTTTGGGGAGATGCTGTGATCCTACCTAGAAGACACAGAACACTTTTTTAAAGTTTAAGTGATATGTAATGATTTTATGAATTTATAGGGTACACTATTGTAAGTCAGAACATGTATACAGTGTGTGATCACTAGGTGGGAATAATTGGGTTTCTCATCTTATCATTTCTTGGTGTTTGAGTCTTTCATTTCCTCTCCTTTAGTTCACAGTGGAATTTATATCTGTGAACTCAGCACTTTGATTTAAGCTCACGGAGGAGAATCAAATTTCCACTCTGTCAGGGTGCTCAGCAATACTCTTCAACGAGTCAGGCAAGGGCCTGGCTTCAGACTACTGGAAGCCAAATCCAAGCTTCCCTTATAGACTGTGTGTCTTTGGGAAAAGGCTTAACCTCTCTGAGCCCCAGATGGATCAGGAATATGCACAAGGATGAGTGCCACGCTGCATGAACGTGTCTGCAGGCGGCTTCTCACGGCACCTCCCCTGCCCCGATCCTTCTGAAGGCCTTGGATCCTCTTTCCAGAGGACAAGAGCCCTGCACCCTCCGCCTCCCTCTGTGGCAGGCCTGGCTCCTCCTGGTGCCCACATTCCTGGCGGCCCGTGAAGGGAGCCTCCTGTCCCACACATGGGGGCACAGTGGGCTGGACTGGCCACTCCTGGCTCACTCTTCAGCCCAGCGTGACCCTCACACGGCTGCTCCCCGGGCCCTTGCAGGCCTTAGCGCCGCCCCCTGCAGCCCCCTGCCACTCTCCGCGTCCTCTACCCCACTGGTTCCTGGTTCTCCCTGTCCCTCTCTCGTCCTGCCGGCATGGGGCAATTCCAGCTCTGTGTGGACACCCACCTGCCAACACCTGGTTTCGCCTCTCCCCTGTGATGTCACCTCCTGTCCCTGCATCCACTTGCTCCCAGGGTGACTCTCGAGGACAGTCGTGGCCCAGGGACACTCACAGAGGACTGTTGAGCCCTCCACGGCACCCTGTGGGTGCAGTCTCCTTTCTTTCAAGGAGCCCCATTTTCCTTCTTCCACATCTGATCTTCTACTTAGAACCTGAAGTCAAGTCCCGCGGCTCTGGGTCCCTCCTCCCGGCTCCACCTCCACCCTAACCCTGATGCCCCACACTGATATCTGCCCTTGTGCTCTGGCCCTGGCCACCTTGCAGGCGGGGCAACACGAGGTCAAGGCTCCCGCCTGGCCCAGGCCTCGGGCTCCCAGAACGTGAGCCGCGTTCTCCTGCTCTCTAGAACAGCCTGCCAGGCGTCCGCACTCCTCAAATGTCCTGCCTCCTTCTTCCTCCCAGGCTAGGCAGGTGACCTCACCACGCCCTGCACCAGACAAGGAGGAGGAGGAGGAGAGGAAGGAAGAGGAGGAAGGAGAGGAAGAGGAAGAAAAAGGAGGAGGAGGAGGAAGAGGAGGAGAGGCAGGAAGGAGGAGGGGAGGGGGACGAAGAGGAGGAAGGAGAGAGAGAAAGACGGAGGAGGAGGAGGAAGGAGGAAAGGAGGCGAGGCTTTAGGCTGCACCTCCTGCAAACACTGGCGCCAGCTCTTCAGAGTCAGCTGCACCTGCCCTGCCCCCTCTGCTGCGAGGGTGAACGTGAAACCTCCCTCACCTGCTCTGGGCTCCCTCCACACATGGACACATTCCAAACCTCGCCAGCCAGCCCAAGGCCCTCACAGGATGCGGGCTGGCCTTTGGTGGGCTCCTGCCCCTGTGCTCCACCCATGCCCTCTGTCCGCTCCCTCTCGTTAGCATACCTCAGGGGTCCGTCTCCCTCAGTGGTCGCTCCCCAAGTGTACGTCTGACCTGCAGTCTCCCCGTAAGGCTGTTTCACAGTGTCCAGATGCTGCTGGGAGAAAGATCAAGCCCTTCCAGACACGCCTGAGCCCTTGTGGCCTGCCACAGGGTGGAGTCCCTGGCCTGGCCGTGCCACCTCCAGCTCACATGTAGGCGGTGACCCCACAGCACTATTTTCAGACCCTCCAAGGAGCCTTGAAGCAGAGCAGGGTTGCAGGTGGGAGTGGGCACTCGGCACGGCCTTTCTGATGGGGGGCCTTTGAGCTGAGCCTCAAACATCCAGGAAGGACTATCAGAGCTGGGGATGGCTGGGGCACAATCAATCGCACCGTCATACCAGAGTTCAGGTGGCTTACAGACAGAGGTGCTGGGGGAGGACGGTGGGAAATCAGATCTCAGAGACGAGAGGGACTGGATTTGGGGCCTAAGGGGAGGAGTTGTTAGTGCCACCTGCATACCAGGAGTTTTCCAGTATCTGACCTCAAGTTCTTTTCGCAAACTGCTGAGCACTGAGCACTTACATTTCCACGTCCTATAGTTTCTCGTCCAGAACAGGTTCAGTGTCTGTCAAGAAAGTAAATGGAGGATCGAGACCAAGCTCTGTGTCCTCTGAGCCCACTGCCAGCATGGCAGTCGGGGAGCTCAGTCACTGGGCTAGGAGGCCTTCAGCCCCACCAACGCCCCAGAAGCCTCTGTATGCAAATTGGCCCCCTGAGAGTGATAATTCTGAGAGAAAGGGAAGTCATAGAAACACGGGATCTGAAGTCTCCCAGCGCCCAGAGCTCTCTTCTGGTCAATTGTGGGTGGAATCATTTGAACCTAACATCTTGTGCCTATGAGCAGCCACAGGTGCAGGTGGAGAAGCCTGCAGGCACCTTTCCCACGGGTGGGCCTGGGAGTCCCCAGGAGCTGGCACACTCCACGAGACCAGCAGTAAGCCTGAACTTGAGGTGTTGACTGTGAACGCTACCGACTGGAAATGCCTCTCCCCATTTCTGGGCCAGTGGATTGACATCTCCTCTTAGGATTGCCCGAAACAGAAGGGATCACATGAGTGTCCTTGTCCCCAGCACTTTTACTGTGACTTTTACTATGTTTTGCAACAAGAGCTGGCTGAACTGGACACACATTGTTGGAGTCAGTGGTGATCACAGTGACGCCTCCCCAGGGCTCACGGTGTTCTGGGTGCTCTGCCCCATCCATGTCACACTGAGTCCCTGCCAAGACCACAAGACGGATGCTTCGTTATTCCCAGTGTGTGAATCAGAACAGCAGGAGCTCCCAGGGCTTGTCCAAGACCACAACAGCAGCCTTGCTTGGCTTTCTCAACCCACAGTGAAAGCTTCCAACCATCTTGCTGAACTAGCTCTAAAAATAAACCAGGCGATCGAATCAAAAGGGCTGGTGAACACTAAGAATTTTTCCCAGCTTTAAAGTTCTCAAATATGGAAAAAATATGAAATATTATGCAAATCAAAGAATGATGTGTTTAGCAGACACCATTCTGGGAACTTAATATTGGAAGCTTTAATAATGTCCACCATGTGGTGTGAATGGTGGCCCCCACGCCTGGCTTGATAAAGGCCATACTGAGTTAGCCTCAGTGCCTAGCACATGGCTTGGACCAGTCTATATGTAAATAAGCATTTGTTGAATGAATGGCGCGCTGCACAGGAGCTGCAGTACAATACAGCCATTTCCTGCAACACCTTTGCCATAGAAACTGTGTTCCTCTTTTCTCTCCATGCACAGCACATTTCCCAGCCTCCTTTACAGGCAGTGAGGACATGTGACTGAGTTCTGGCCAATGAGATGTGGTCCAAAGAAATGTCACCACTTCTAGACCTGGTCCACTAAGCCATCCAGAACACAATGCCTGTGATTTCTCATCTTCTGGCCACAGGGAGAGAACTCAGAACCTGGAGGAGTGTCAGTCAGGTCTCTCCATTTGCCCCTTGGAGAAGATCTGCCTTGGAAAATATCTTCATCAGGAACACTTGTACTGGGCGTTTGTTGAAAAGAAATGAACTTTATTGAGTTAGGCCACTGAACTTTGGGAACTGTTTGTTATAGCAGCTAGCCTACCCTAATACAGTGCCTGCTTAGTAAATATTTGGGTAGAGGAGAATCTATTTTGCTCTGTTCAGAGTTGGCCATGCTATGGGGAAACTCGAAAACAGTGATTCCTAGCAGGAACGGAAGGGAGAGGTGAAATGAAGTGAATAATCAATTCCTTTTTGTTCTCAGGGTTACCCAAGGCCAACCCTGCTATAAGCCTTTTAAGTAGGGCTTGTCTTATTTAAATTCTTCCTACGGAAATATGAGCCCTTTTCCCTTTATCCTGTCCTCAATAAAAATGAAAAGTGCTGGCCTCCTGCCTGCATGAAATTACCTCTCCTGACTGAGTGGCTATGATGATGCTGCCTCTGCACCCCCTCTCCAGGCTCTCATCTCATCTCCTGAGTCAAAACGGAAACGGGCTTTGCAATTTCAGCCCCGTGGACAAGTAAGCTGCCTTGCGAGGAACCATGATTGCAGAAGGGGACGAGAATATGTGAAGGGCCCTCTTTCTCTGGGCTCTGGGCCTGGCTAGCTGGGCCTCCTCTAGCCTGCCTTCTCCTCAAAGGAGGGGGACTGAGGCACTTCACAGCCCAGAGACTCCCAAGGGAAAGAACAGAGCTGGAAGACAGAAACATCAGGCACCAACTTTTTGGTTGGAACTTTACACTCTTGATCTGGCAACTTGATTCTAGGAACAATGCTACATGTTGATATTATCATTATTCTCAGTTAACAGATAGGACCCAGGCGCGGTGGTGCAAGCCTGTAATCCCAGCACTTAGGGAGGCTGAGACAGGAGAATCGCAAGTTCAAAGCCAGCCTCAGCAATGGCAAGGCGCTAAGCAACTCACTGAGACCCTGTCTCTACATAAAACACAAAATAGGGCTGGGGATGTGGCTCAGTGGTCGAGTGCCCCTGAGTTCAATCCCCAGTACCAACAAATAAAAATAAAATAATAAAAGACAAGAAAACTAGCAGAAACAAGCAATTAAAGTCAGTCCAAAAAGTCAGTCGGCCAGTGTGGTGTGGGAGCCGCAGTCTGGTCCCAAACGCTGTGTATTTCCAACAGGCTGTGTTGTCTTGATGTGTCAAGGTAGCTCCTTCCTGTTGGGTTGAATGGTGTCCAAAAGATGTGTAAGTTCTGACCCTGAGTTCTGTGGGTCTTTGTAGATGATCAAGTTGAGGTTGCTAGGCTGGACCCTAATGCAACATGACTGGGGTGCTTAGAGCAGTTGGGACCCAGATGCAGGCAGAGGGAGAAGATGGCGTCCACAAGGCCCAGAAGGCTGGGGCTGCCAGAGGCTGGTAGGGCCCTGGAGCAGATCCTTCCTCATGGTTCTCAGAAGGCGCCAACACTGTGCACAGCCTGCTGTGGGACTTCTGACCTCCACAAGGGTGCGACCATGTGTTTCCGTGGCTAACACCACACGGGTTGTGGCACTCTGTCATGGCAGCCCTGGGACACTAGCCCACGTGCTACCTGGGAGTCCATGGTGCACATCTGCAGGGGGGCCGAGGAGCAATATTTCCTCTGTGCAGTTTCTGGGTCTGTGGAGCGAGAGAACCCAGCACGCGAAGGGAGCCGCAGGGACAGCAGCAGCTACTGGTAACGTTGTTCTGTGGAACCCCCTTGATCTGCCATTGCAGGAAAATCCACTCATGTTGTTCCAGATGGCTGAGCAGGTGCAGGCTCACACAGAACTCATGCACACACAGTGGACCCCAACTCCTCGAGGATGGGCCTCCTGAGCCCGAGATCCTTCCAGATTCCATGCTATGCATCTCTTTATCTAGCTGGTTATTTGAATCCTGTAAAACATCCTCTATGATAAACCAGTTCACGTAAGTATAATGCTTCCCTGGATTCTGCCAGCCACTGTAGCCAATTAGCCAAATCCAAGGAGGGCTGCGGAACCCCAACTTGTAGCTGATTGGCCAGGAGTTCTGGAGGCCTGGACTTGTGACTGGGGCTGAGGTGGGGACAGTCTTGGGGACTGAGTCCTCATCTCAAGATAGAGCATAAGAGCTGGAATTCGAGGACACCAGTCCAAATGTGCTAAAGTTCACAAGCCACCACGTCAGGAGAGGAGAGTGGCAGGAAGACAAGGAGACACTGAGAGATCGTGTGCTCCTCACCTCTGTCCCCCTCCTCACCTCTGTCCACTGCTGGGAAGTGGCCTCTCAGGCCATGTGGTGGGCAAGGCTGCTGCAAGGCTGTTGAGGTCCTGAAGAGCCTCAGAAGCACCGTCAGCGTGATCCGGGTTTCAGTCCACCATCCTCAAACGCCAGCTACGCTTGGTCCTTAGTGTGAACCCAGGATACTTATCTACAAAATGAGGATCCAAGTGCACACTTTGCAGGGCCGGCCAGGGATGAGCTAGCCCCTGGAAACCACCTGGGGCATTTCGACACAGCCGACACCTGGGCCCGGTTTCACACCCACTTGTGAAACAAGCCAGACTCAAGGATAGCAGCAGGCCGCAAGTTTGTTTTTAACTGTGGCATCCCTTTAACAAATTCATGCTTTGAGGTGACTTCTTTCCTGGTCCCTGGAGCATATTTAGGACAGCCTCCAAAATGCTTTCTAGCCATTCTTAGAGGTTAAAATGCCTTCAATCGATCCTGATTCTCCAAACCACCTTGTAACAGCAATTAAAATTGTCTAGTCCCATTACCCATCACAATCTCCCCCTCTCCCGCATCGGGAAGAGGGGGTTCTTTTCAGTCACCTGCCAGGTGCTTCTGTGTGCCTCTGCAGCATCGCGACTTCAGGGTTCTGCTGGTCTGTTGGAGCTACTGGAGAGGAAAGGAAGAAACCAGCAGGGGTCAGCTGGCTACAGACCTGTGAGCTGGCTAGCGTTGTGACCACCCTCCACGCAACTGCTCCCAGAGCACCCTTTACCTGCTGGGATGAATACAGGTTTATTTAGCCCCTGGCTCTGGAGTCCGGGAAGCCCAAGGGCAGGGTGCCAGTCCCAACACAGTGAGCACCTACGAAAGCAAGGAGGCCCTGGAGCAGGAGCAACCATGACCCATCCCATCCCCAGAGAAAAGATTCATTCCTCCAAGAACCTTAAGTGTCCATCTCTGGATACCTCCACAGTGGGGATCAAATTTCAACCTGGGGGGGGGGTTGATGTTCAAGACATCAGTTTTGCTGTTAACGCTTCAGTTCAGGAGAGGTGGAGGAAGCTGAGGTTCACTGAACTCTGCCAGGAAATCACACTCACCTCACGCTCAGATCCCAACACATCAGCAGCCATCTCTAGCGCAGATAGGAACAGACCAATTTAAAAGACCAGCGTGGCCCTACTCATAGGTAGAAAGTTGTGGAGTAAGACCTTGTTGTCCTCACGTATCCTGATGGCCCCGTAGCCAAACCCCAGAGAAGGAAGCAGGTGAGATGCCCCAGAAGCAGACTAGATGTCCACCCCACCAGAAAAGAACAGACCCTGCCCCATATCCTCATCCTCATGCCCTTAAGGCACAGATCTAGAGTGAGACCGCTTTAATCAGGTACGACATTGGAATTCTAAATGGACAAAACTCTGATTTAGTAACTGAAGTTTACAGAAAAATGATGTGCTCTGTCCAAAGTCTTTTCAAAGGAGAAGCTAGCTGCTTCTCTGCATCAGAAAGAGAAGCTGGACAGAGCATGGTGAAGGTAGAGCCATTTTGTATCCCTCTTTTAATTGAGGCTCCTTTATGAAGAGGAAACAGTACCAAGAGCTAGTGTTCCAGGCCACACACTCATCTGCGATGCCCAGGGCTTCGTGCACGCTGGGCAAGTGCTCTGCCGCTGAGCTACGTCCAGCCCCACCTGATCTCACTCTGATGGGGTGTCTGGTCACGCTCCCACCTGTGACACTGTTGCTGAGGAAAAGCTTCGCTCTGGTTGGCTTGGGCTGGGCTCCTGCCATCTTTCAGCCAATCACTTGAAGACAATTGCCCTAATCCAGTAAGGTCCTCTCCTAGAGAAGGGGCGGGAAGATGGGGAAGGGAAGGGGCTGTAAATAGAACCCTCCAGAACTCCTGCCTGGAGTCAGGAGGTGCCTTGGGCCTCCTACTTTCACTTCATCCAGTTTGAGGCTTGCAACACATGGAATTCTAGCTGAAAGGCTGTTTTGAAGGTCGTGTACTTAACCAGCGGAGGACAGCTATTTACAAAGTAACAACCCAAAGAAACTGTTTCCTTCCCATCCAGACTCAACAAGCAAGACAGAGGAAGCTCCCCCAGGGCCCAGGGCCTTTCTCCCAACGCAGCCCCCAGTGTGGGACTCACATTTATAATTTGTAATTTGCAAAGGGCTTTCACATCTGTTATTATATTTTATCAACAAGGGGTGAGGGAGATGCAGGCGTGGAGGCTCTTGGAGGATTTTAGAGCCCTGTTGTATTAGGGGAGGAGGGAAAGAACCGTGACCAGGAGACTCTGGGGCAGGGTGACCAAGGCTTTCAGGGAGCATGTGGCTGATAGTTATGAGGAGTGTTATCTTTTCTGTCCACCCAGTAGCCACTTTAGCTAACTACCTCTGTCTTCCCTGAAATGCCTGGCATCCCCCACAGGATATAACCTGAGGACTCAGTGGAATTGTTAACAAGGATCCTCACTTTGCTGGACAAAAATGGTCTTGGATCCAAGAAGGCCCAGGCAGCCGAGTGCTCGCCTACATGGATTTTGAATTTTGATCAAAACCAGATGGAAGAAAGCATTCTGATCATCTATGACTTTGGCTCAGAAGGACCCAGGTTTCTCCATGAGCTTCCTGGCCTCAGGTCAGATTTCATGAATACCTACAGGACATAACATGCAGTGGGCACCGTGCTCAATGGCCCCATGTGTCTTCCTGTGACAATTCTTGACAAGGTGGAGAGGCATATTCCCATTAGCAACAAAAATGAAAGCGAGAAAACCAAAAACAGGAACAGAAGATGGGCGACACTGAATCCCTCCCCTCCGTCATGCTCCTGGGAAGAGCAGTTGAGCCCCAGGCTGAGGGCTCCCCACCAAAAGGACTTTCCTGGGCTTTTCTCTTCAAGGACCACCTCCGGCTCCTGCATGCCTCCTGCCGACCTCCCCCTTCTCTCACAGAGCTTCCTGGGGTAGATCTCATGAAGCAGATCCTGCAGGTGGGCACCGTGCTCGTCTGTCCTTCACAGAGGACATTCCTGTCAAGACATGGGTGGCACCTGATAAATGCTTATTCAATGAACGACTTACATGCTGAACCAGTTGACTAAATGTTCCTTTGTCTATTTCTTTAAAAAATATTTTAATTGATATTCACATATTATAAAAATCGCCTTCGAAGGTATACCATCCAGTGGTTTTTAGCATATTCTCAACCATTGCCACGAATTCCAGAACACTTTCATCACCCCAGGAAGAAACCCTGTACCATCACTCACCCCGTTTCCCCTCCTCCCGGGAACTGCCACCGCTGGCCTGTTGGTGTTTCTGTGTATCTGCATGTCCTGGACTTCTGATACACGGAAGCCTGCCATACGTGGCTGGAGTGTCTGGCTCTTACACAGCATATGATTTCCAGGGCTCACCTGTTATTGGCAGGTGGCAGAACTTCACAGCTTTTTGTTGCCCAAAGGTATTCCGTTGTCTTGTTGATCTGTCCGTCAGCTGATGGGCATTGAGTTGTACAGTTTGGGGCTACCGCGAACATTCAAGTACAGATTTTTGTGTGAGCATATGTTTTTGATTCTTTTCTCTATGTACCTGGGAATAGAACTGTTGGGTCCTAGGGTAACTCTGTGTTTCACTTTTTGGAAACTTTTCTATGTTTCCAAAGCAGCTGTGCAGTTTGCTTCTCCACTGATGATGCATGACTGCTCCATTCTCCCCACCTCTGCATGACTGTTACAATTATCCGTGTGCCAGCCATTTCAGTGAGTTGGAAACAGTGTCCCAGTTTTCATTTGCATTTCTCTAGTGAGTAAGGATCTATGCGTCTCTGCATGTGCTTATTGGCCATTAGTATACCTTTTTTATATTTTTTAAAAAATATCTATTCAAATCCTTAGTCTACTTTTGCATTTTTTTACTGTTGAGTTTAAGAGTTCTTTATATATTGTGGACACTAGACTCAGATCTGATATATGCTTCCTCCTCTGGGTGCCTTTTCACTTTGTTTATAGTATGCTTTTACACATGAAAGTTTTCCATTTTGATAAGGTCCCATTTACCTATTTTTTGTTATTGTTGTTGTTATGATTTCATGTCATATGTAAAAAACATTACCTAGTTGAAGCTCACACAATTTTTGCCTATGTTTTCTTTAAAAGATGTGTGGATGTAGGTCTTACATTTAGGCCTTGATGCATTTTGAGTTGATTTTTTATATGGTATGAGGTAAGGGCTCCACTCCTTTTGCATGTGGAT
>CM053405.1:138582140-138709040 GCA_028644305.1 Xerus rutilus | reverse complement strand
AACGTTTTATGCCACATTGCTTGTAGCACAATATCAAGGAATGTCACACACACATAAATAGGATGCTTTGGGTGGCAGTACAGGGAAGGGACAGGAGGGACAGAAAAATATACTTAAAGAAAGAACGGCCAAATGTCTTCCAATTTGAAAACTCCTAAATTGAAGAATCTAACAGAACTCCAAGCAGCATCAACAAAAAAGAACATCATAACCATATTGCTGAAAGCTAACAAAGCATATTAAATCCTTAAAGCAACCAGAACATTGCATACACAATATTGCAGACAACCCATACTCAGGAACAAGGGGAAGAATCACAGCGTACCTCTTGTCAGAAACTATGCAAGCCAGAAAAAAATGGAGCGACATTTCAATGTACTGGGAAAAGGAAAAAAAAAAAAAAAGCTGTTAACCTAGAGAACTGCACTCACTCAGAGCAGTTTACAAAAATAAGTACAAAATCAAATTCTTCACAAAAACTTCACCAGCATATTTTCTCAACAATAAATGTTATAGGAAGTTATTCAGAAAAAAAGCAAAATTAAAAAGAACTAAAGAGCACTGGAGATGGAAAATAGTATATAAATAAAAAATATTTTTCTCATTTCTTATCTACTATATAATCATTTGAAATAAGATGAACAGCAATGTATTGTGAATTTATATCACATAAGAAGTGACACAGGATGCAAATGACAACATGAAATAAGACCAAAATGCACCATTGTGAGAGTCTAGTGCAACACTACATTGACCAATATATAGTATTACCCAAAGGTATACTGGGAAAAGTTAACACACGTATCGAAAATCCTAGAAGATCCACTTAAAAATACAGTCATGTGAGGTCTCCAAATGTTTAACTCATAGAAGCAGAGAGCATAGTGTTGCCAGGGCTGGGGAAGTGGGGAGATGTTGGTCCAGGAACACCAAGTTTCAGGAATGCAAAATAGACTAGTCCTACAGACTATCACACAGCCCAGTGATTCTCATTAATAATACTATATATTTGAAATTTGCTAAGAGAGTAGACCTTCAATGTTCTCACCAAAAAATGATAATTATGTGAGGTGATAGTTAATTAGCTCCTTGATAGCTATTGTTTCACAACATAGACATACTATCTCAAAACATCAAGTTGTGATCTTAAGTATAGACAATTTTTATTCATTTATTATAGTAAAATAAGGCTAGGGAGGGGAACGGAAACACTTCCACCTCCATTCTTGCACTAGATCTGCACCATGAAGTCTACTGTGGTCTGAGTCCAGGGGCTTTTCATAATGTTACACCCGGTCCCCCAAACACCTACGCCATCCCCTTCTCTAAGCGTGGAGATCAAGGCAGAGCGGTGGGACACTCGCCGATGTGACCGAGTGGATACCAGGAGGCTAGGTACAGGTCAGCCCAGGCCATCCGCAGCAGCCTGTTTCTCTCCTCATCCCTGTAGTTTCTCAAGCTGGGGCTCTGACCCCCATGACAGTCATCTTTGAGGATCCAAGACACCTACGAGAATTTTTTAATTTGTGTTTTCATTCTGTTGATCATCATCTTAAAATTAGCACAAGCATAGGAACTTGTCAGGGCCACTGGGGTGAGCAGGGTCAGAGGCAGCAGAGCTAAGGAGCTTCGTGCCTGGCCCGCACAGAATATCAAGTGTCTGGAAGAAAGGCATACACCACCTCTCAGACAAGCACGTGTACCACGTGAGGACAGCTGATGTCACATGTCCCCTAGGGACAGAAGCACAGTCATGTGGATAGAGACAGGTACAATAAGTCAGGTAGCCTGAGCATGCTGAACTCGAGAGACCAGCAGCTGCTGCATTCAGAGCCCTGTTCCCCTCCTTAGTGTCACCATTACTGCAGGAGGCAGCAGCTACTGTGACACTCAGTCACAATAGTTAAAAGGCACTGGATTTCACCCATGACAGTATTTGCACAGTTGTGCCTTGCTGAACAGTGGGGCCCAGCCTGAGAGATACATCATTAGGCATCTCACTGGGCAAACATGGAACCTGCACAAATCCAGATCGTAAAGCTACTGCACACCTCAGTCACACAATGGAGCCGATGACAGGTTCCAAGCCTGCAGAGCATGTGACCATCCTGAGCCCTGTAGAAAACCATGACAGAAGGTAAGTACTGGTGCATTCAACCTATCCAAATGGGTGTCTTATACCAGTGTCCCCGCAGCACCCCTGTCATGCATGTCACTCTGCCTTTAGGAAGGTTATGATGTCATTAGGAACTTAAAAGCATCATTAAAACCTCCCAGGCCTGCTCTGGAACGTGCAGTCTGTTGTGGACTGAAATGTCATTACATGGTGCATGATTATTTCATTGCAATTTTTAGTTCTCGATACCCATCACACTATACACATAAGGTGTTCATTGTTATTTTACCCTGTAATAAGAATTATTTAAATGGATGCCTGGGGTGAGGCTGAACTTTTAACCCACTGCTCCAACATTCATGTGAAATAGAACACTAGGTATCACCATCCACCCTTGTTTTGCAACTGGGGAAATGATGGCAGAGACTTGACTTGCTTAACTTCATGCATCTCCCCCACCATTTGACCAGGACCAGAATCCCAAGCCTCCAAAGGTTGCAAACTCATTACTCATAGGCCAAACTTTGTGCTCCTTTTACAAAATATTTTTAAAAGTTCAAGTATTTTGCTTTAACGTCTTTTGCAAAATGACCTGGTAACAATGGCCACGTCCCTGCCTGATAACCATGGGCCTGAGCTGGGCACAGCTGTCCTCTGCTGGTACAGCATGTGCTCCGCCCTTGCACCCCCAAGTCCCCTGGGTCCTACTGCCAGGCAGAGTCTGACTCCGAAGCTCTGTGGTGGGGCCTGAGGTTCCAAGGCGGAGCTTCTGCTCCTCCTGCTGCCACCTGAGCCTGAAGTCTTCCAACCTCTATTTTCCACTTTTAAGAACTTTTCTATTCCATAGGACACATCTGGATAGCCCAGGATGCTTTTCTGATTCTAAAGCAATCTCAATTGCCATCGCCATGCCACCAAACATATGCACAGCTTCTGAGGATTGAACGTGGACATTGTGGAAAGAGTATCATCCTGCCTACCACACACAGTAAACATGCATTATCAGCATTATTGGAATCAGAATCAGGCTACTGTCACTTTTCTGCCATACCTAAAACTTGATCAGAGAAGCAAAGTCACTGAATTCCAGTTACTCCAACACGTGACCATGTCAACCCAGGCCCCAATTTTGTTTCTCTCATAAAACAAATGGTAACCAGCTCCTGGCCTGTGGCTTAATACAGACAGGCTCACAGGGTGCCCGCTTGACTCCAGGGCTCAGTAAAGCCAGTGAGCAGCCAGGCGGAGCCATACCAGGTCAGGGGAGCCAAGAGTTGCCAGGTCAAGTGTGAGCTCTGATGTTAAGGTTAGAGCTAAAGTGTGGCATTTCAGGGCAGTGAGGTTTCCTGAGCAAAGGTACCACTGCCAGTTGCTGTCTGTGAGATCTAGAGCCCGGCTCCGTCTGGTATCAAAGCACCCGGTCCAGCTTGATGAGCAGAGGTGCATCCTCAGCCGCCAAGGAGTACAGTAATTGGGGATACTGGGGTTCCTGTGAGAGATGGCCATGGTGAGGGAGGCTCCTCCTCTTTAATCAGAGATGACATCAACCCTGTCAACATGGACAAGGGCCTAGAGCCCTGCAGAAGTCCTGGAAGGGCAGCAGGTGCGCAGAGGAAAGTCTCCGCTTCTTCTTCATCCTCTGCTGCTCAAACTCCGGTGGTTAGGACTCCCAAGTCTGCAGAAGTGTTTTCCCTTCGAAAGTCTCCTAAATTCATGCACTTCATGAGTATTGGAGCACCTCGAAATACGTAATTGGGGTGATGGTAAGAAAGGACCCTCAAAAATTAATATGTAGACCAAGTGATTTCAGGTAGCAGGTGATGAAGCCATTGAAACAGGGTCACAACATGTGAGGGTTGGAGGAAGACAGGAGGGGCTCCAAGGCAACACCATTGTCCCCCTTATCCTCCGGGGTCACCTTTCAAGACCCCAGAAGATGCCTGAAACCAAGAACAGTATCCAGCCTGATATGTACCATAGTTTTCCTTATATATACATACTTACAATACAGTTTAATTTATAAATTAGGCACAGTGAGAGAGGAATGCCATAGTAAAGTACAACGACTGTAACAATATACTCTCACTGAAATTCACAGCATTGCTACTCTTGTGCTTGGAGACCATTATTAAGTCAAAGAGAGCCCCTTGACCATGTGCTCCACGGTAACATGATAGTTGATCTAGTAACCCAAAAGACCACTGGCTAATGGGCATGGAATATTCACAGGGCGGACATGCTGGACCAAGGGAGAGAGTTGCTGGCCCAGGATTTCGTCATGCCACCCAGAATGAGGCACAGCTGACGGTGCCTTGTTTCTTTGTGGGATCTTTCCCCTGGTGCTTTTGGACTATGGTTGTCTTTTAAAGAGGTATCCACTCTATTAGGTCTGGGGTGCAAATGATGAGGAGATAGCTGTGGGGATGTCAGAAGGACAGATCTCCAGGGAAAGGCAGCAGCAGGTGCCAACACCCTGCAGAGGATGCGAGAGGAGGCCACAGCAGAAGGAGGTCAGAGGAGAGGTTCCTGTGGAACCCTACACGGCCAGGATTCGGGACCACGTGGGCTTGTCCTTAGGCTCCTCAAACTGGATACACTGAGGAGAGGGTTTAGGTTCCCCGAGCCTCAGTCTCCCTGTCGGTAGGATGGGTATGGCTACCCCCACTCTGCAAGGCCTTTGGGAAGATCTGCCACCGCCTGTGTTCAGGCTGCCGGGCAGTGACATCACTTCTTGCCACAAGTCCTCACCCGACCACCCAGCAAGAACCACCCTCCGCTTTCAGTTTTCGCTCTTGTGTCCCTTCATCCACTCCTGTCCCTTGCCCTCTGCTGCTTGGAGGACTGCTGACCTAGAACGTGAAGCCCAAGTATTTTTTAAAATTCTTCTTAAAAATTCTCACAAATAGGGAATGAATGTTTTCTCCTTGTAAAGTAAATTTTATAGAGAGTAAAACATCAAAGTCCCTCTGAATTTTCACTCACTGGCCCCAACACAACTGCTGCCAAGGGTGTGGTGAGCATCCGTCTGTTTATACACCCGTAACATCTATGCAAACACATGCACTGCTGGATATAAATGAGTGGTGCAGGTCGGGGTCCGGTTAACCAGGCAGAACATTCTTATTCCTCATGCACACCTTTGCCCTCCCTGAGTCCCTCATCTGAAACTCCCCAAGCCCCTTCCTCTATGCTTTTACTTTTTGGAAAGGTCTAGAAAGGCCCTATCCAAGTTCCACAGACTTCAAGCTGCCTTCCCAGATGCCAACTGTCTCTTTTGAATTCCAAGGCCAGTTATTTCCATGAAACATTTCACACCAGATGCATGTAGAATCTTCATTTGGCCAACATGTGTGTGTTTCTAGAATCCTCTTGCAGAGCCTAGAACAGCGTGGGCATTGTAAATAATTCATCAGTAAACAGCAAGGATTATGCTCACGTCAGTGCCCCTTGTTGACACTCGCGGAGGCCTTGCCATGTCAGACCCTGTGCCCAGCACTCTGCCTAAGGGTCCATGGCCAGCCAGCAGTGAGCCAGGACTCCAGCCAGGCATGCTGACCCAGGGGCAGGCAGATTGCGTGTGTCCAGAGACTTGGGTGCTGCCGTTCCTCTGTTCCTCCTTGGAGGCAGCCCACTGTCCCCTAGCGCTCTCCAGCCTCGGCCCTCCTCTCAGTCCTGCTCACACTCCTGCTTCCTCATCCTCAATACCTCCCTCCTCCAATCCACCCATTCCTCAGATGCACACCAGGATTCTGCTTCCAGATCAGGCCTCAGCCTCATCAGGTTGCACCTTTGGAAGTTCAAGCAACCCACATCTGGTTGCCTTACTAGTGAATTATCAGCTCAACCCAGGTGCTGCTGGCGGGAGGAAGATGGAACTCGCAGCCTGTGGGGAGGTGTCTGTCCGTGGAGGCCCAGGGAGGTATGTGGAGGTGCAGGCAGGGCGTCTGCTCAAAGCCGTGCAGCCTGTCCATCACAGAAGCCAACGCTCAGTTCAGAAAGTGCCCCTCAGCCAAGGAGGCACAGCAGGGGCAGTGGAACTTGGCTGGTGGTGGGGAAGCTCCACCCTCCCAGTCCAGGTGCTTCCTTCCTTCCTCGGGTTCTGCTCAGTGAATTCTGAAAGAGCAGGGTTTGCTGGGCCCCATCAGCCAAGTTACGTGGAAGCAAATTAGCTTATGTGGCTGACATGATTCCCAGAACCCAACAGCTGGTTCAGGGTCCGCTGCCATACCTATTAAAAGTGCGTTGTTGAATGGCTATGGGATTTATAATTAGAAAAAAAAATTCCTGGCATATACAGCTGGCACCTTGAACATGTATCATAGCTCAAAAACAAATGTTTGAAAGCAATTTAACAACAACAATATTCATAGAAATTCAACTATAAATGTTAACATTCTACTCCTTTGCATTAACCTTTTATTGATGGATGGTCAACACTGGGGATGTCCAGGTGAGAGGCTCACTCCTGCCTAATATTTCATGGCCAAAGAGTGCAAGACTTTTGGGAAATAAAGCACAAACCCAGAGCATAAAATATTTCTATCCTTTTGTTTGATAATAAAAATGTTGGGGCTTTCACCTGAAGGGTGAAAAAGTTCCCAAATGAAGTGCTAAATATCTAAGCATAATCCAAAATGGACACACCTCTGCTACTTTTCACCCTGTCCAAAAATCAACTCAAATGGATCAAAGATCTTTGTGTAAGATCCGAAAATTTGAAACTCCCAGAGGAAAACATAAAAAACCCTTCAAGATATTGGCACAAGCAATGCTCTCCTGGATGGAACTCAAATGGCTCAGGAAATAAAAGCAAGAATCAACAAAGGGGATTACATCAAACTGAAAACTTTCACACGACCAAGGAAACAATCCGCAGAGGAAAGAGACAGCCTAGGAAATGGGAGAGAGATCTTGCCAACCATCCTTCTGATGAGGATTAACATCAGAACATAAAAAGAACTCAGAACGCTTAACAAAAGAACGAGTAATCCAATCACAGAACAGGCGAACGATCTGGACAGGCACTTCTCAAAAGGAAAAATACAAGTGGCCAGTAAGTACATGGAAACATGCTCAGCATCTTTAGTGATCATGGCAATGCGAATCAAAACTAATTGAGATCCACTTCACCCAGTCAGAACATCTGTTATCATGAAAAAAAAAACATAGCAAATGCTGATGAGAACCTGGAGAAAAAGGAGCGCTGAGCACTGTTGGTGGTGATGTCAGCTGGTACAGTCGCTATGGAAACAGCATGGAGTTCCCTTGAAAAACTAAAAATAGAAATACCATATGATCTGTTATCCCTTTCCTGGGTATATGTCCAAAAGAAATAAAATTAGTGTACTACAGAGACACCTGCACCCCTGTTCACTGCGGCTGTACTCACAACAGCCAAGATATGGAATCAGCACAGGTGCTCGTCCACAGAACAGATAAAGAAAATGCGGTGCATATACATATATTGTTCCGCTATAAAGAAGAACAGTATCCTCTCATTTGCAGGAAAAAATGGATGGATCTGGAGGACATCACATTAAACAAAATAAGCCAGACTGAGAGAGGTAAGGGAGCAGCTCCGGGGTGGAGCACTGGTCTAGCATGCACGAGGCCCTGGGTTCCATGCCCAGCACTGAAAGAAACAGAGTAAACAGGACAAGGATTGTATGTTTTATCTCATATGTGGAAACCGAAAACGAGGATGACCTGAAGGAGAAGAGGAGCGAGCAGGGGCGAGGCGAGGAGAGCAGGGCGGGGGCGAGGCGGCACCCTGATGCACGCATGTCACCTCTGGAAGTGTCGCAGGGAGCCTGACTGACTTGCACAATTAGTGTGTGTTAGTGATCACAATTTAAACAAAGTAAATAAATAAAATGGATTTACTTCTGAAAGCAATCTAAATGTCCCTCCGCAGAGCCTTGCCTAATTACTGTAGGACGCAATGGCATTGTGGACCATCAAAAAAGACCTCAGAAAGACCGAGCAACAAGGAAATGTGTTTATGATAAAACACTAAATTAAAATAGAACAGAATGTGGAATGTTCGTTCCAATTGCCCCTCCATGCCCTTTCTGTCAAGGAATCCAGGAGGGATTCCCAGCAAGGAACGCAGCGGCTTCCACATTAGGCAGCCTGAGACCCAGGACCCTGCATTTCTGCAGCTTCTGCCGTACCACTGAGCCACATCCTTAGCCCAAGATTTTTTTAAAATCAAATTGCCTTTGATGGGTTCATACGCTTGTATTACGAATTGAAAAGTCTTTGAACTCGTAGCTACTAGCGCTGAGATGGATTAACACCCTCCTCCTGGTAAAGTGGGTCTTGTGGCTGGAACAGTCAGCCCTCCCCTCCCCAGCCAGAGGCTAAGCCTCAGAGGCAGTGGTGCCCTTATCTCCCTAAGTGCACTGGCAGTGGCTGCCGACCTTTCAGGCTGGTGCCTTTGGAGACGGGGCTTGTGGCAGTTGCTTTAGCAGAGCCCAGTGGCACCGTGACTCATCCTTGCCCTAAGTCAACATGATTTTAGAAGAGAGAGGGTTGAAAACCTAATCCCTGATTTTTTGATCCTAGCCAGACAGGGAACAGGAGAAATGGGATTTAAGAAATAAAATAGATGAGTTCAGGGAGGATTTACGTCCTCCTCGTGTTTTCCCAGCTGCACTAAGCCGTTCAGCGCGGGGAGGAAACTCCTGGGATCTGGAAGCCTGGGCCTGAGCTTGACTCTGGGTCTGCCTCTTAGCAGCTGGGTGGGCTTTGCTGGGCCACTTAGCTGCTCTGGACCCCACGCTTCTCTGCAATCATCAGGTTTCTTTTACATGGCCGACACTACGATAGGCACCAAGGGCGGACAAAAACAAAGGAAAAGAAAAGAAAAAAAAAAAAATAGAGTGATCCTTTCTCTTCCCTCCAGGCGCTTATAGTCAAATGATTCACAGACATTTTTTTAAAAAAGATTGCTAGTAAATTCTATGAAGGAAATAACAGGGATAGATAGAGGCTAGCACAGAGTTCCTACTTCAGATAGAATTTCTGGCAAGTGCTCTTTGAGGAATCGAGTAGTAAGATCCAAACAGTGAGAAAGACTCTGACTTAAAATAGCCTGGGCATGAGGGTTTCAATCACTAGAAGAAGAAGTGAGAATCTTAAGATGCCCACCTGGTCGGTGCACTGGGGACTGAAGAAGATAACAGTCCTCAACCTGCTGGCAAGTGTGTTTGCTCGGGGGCCCGGTACCCTCCACCACTCCTGCGGTCCCGTGTGGGCTCAGAAGGAGAGCAGAGCCTGAGTCTCGGCTCTGCTGCTCACCAAGTTACCAGCAGAACGGCCTTGGCCCATCCTTCCTGCCCTGTCTCATTTCACTATCCACAGGAGGAGGCTGGAGGCACGGAGGACGATGACAAGCTTGATGACTGACCGTGCCAGCTGTCAATGGGGAGCAAGTGACAATCTCCTGTTTCTTGATCTGAAAGTGAGGGTCAAGATGGACTCAATGCCTGCAGAGAGCACGCAAGGGCTCCAAGTGACCTCAGAGATGCAGGGAGTGGCAGATTCTTGTGGCCGTCCTGGGTCCTGGTGGTTATCTGGCTCATAAAGGATGGAAGTGACGAGGTTGAACTGAACCCACTGGAATGCAGGCTCGGCACCTGTGCATGGCCTTCCATACCCAGCAGACCAAAGCCAGCAATCCAAGAGCAAAGGCCCAAAGTCCTAAAGCCCTCAAGGAGTCTTTCCCGGGCGCTGCCCTCCTCTCTCCTCTCTTTTGCAACAAAGACCAAATTTCAGCCTCCGTGTCCCTTTAGTTGACCTCCCTTAATTCCTATCCCTAAAACTACAACCTGGCCCTGGAGAAGAGGTTAAGCATTTGAAGAGAGATGATCCAGGTGAGTTTGAGAGGGGCTAGCCCTTCCTTGCTCTCCCCAGGAGGCACTGTGTTGGCTCCACACATGACCAAGATGTTGGAGGCAGCAAAACCGCTGCGTGCCACGATAGTGGTGGACGAATGTCATTACACAATTGTTCGAACCTGTAGACTGTGCAACACCAGAATGGCTCCTGTGTCAGCTGTGGATCTGGGGTGCTGATGTGTCAGTGGGGGTCATCTAAGGCACCAACGGCCCACTCTGGGGTGAGCTGCTGATACTGGGAAAGGGGCCGTGTTTGTGTGAGGACAGGGGTGTGAGGAATCTGCACCTTCCCCTGAATTCTGCAAACCTAAAACTACTCTAAAAAAGTAAAAGCCCTTTAAAAAGAAAGGAATTTATCAAGTTACCTAAGGTTTGAATGATACCAGGAATAAGCCCACCTCTGCGGAAGATTCACATCGCACCTTCCATTCGATGTTGGTATCACGCTCTGCACTCCCAACTGTGTGGCTTGGAGAGTCATGATGGGCAGCTCAGGTCACGTGGTAACATAGAACTGTTGTCTATGCCAAGGTCTAGTATAGGCCAAAAGCTATTTCTAGAAAAGAAAGTCATTATTCTCAGGGGACAGCCTGTCTTTCTCAGAAGCACTAAGGGTTTGCACTGTGATCCACCTGTCAGCCTTCCAAAGTCTCCACAAGCATCCTGATCTAGACAATTGAAGAACCACAGCAGAGCAGCGTCGTGTGGCCCCAATAACAAAGCAGCAGATACCGAGGCTGCATCTGCTGCAGACCCTCTCCTGTTGTGGACCCCATTCGAAACTGGTAGCTTTTCAGGTCACTCAATATATGGACCTCAGTGAAGCACACATTGCTTCCAAAATCCAAAGTGTCCCACTACACATTGTGTGTCTTTCTTAGTGATAGGAAGGACCAGATACAGTAATTTGTTCTTTACCTTGGAAGAGCTATCATGAGAGATCCTGGACCACTAAGCCTCTATAAATATCACCAAGGTGACAGGAGCCACGTAGGTTCATTTCTGGTACCTATATTTTACTCTCATGAACTCCAGTGTCTTGTTAAAATATCTAAAAGCCATTAATACTTTTTGCTCACCAGATCCAATTAGCAAATATCATCAGTGGGCCAGCAGGATGTCTTGTAGAAAGGAATGGCACTCAAGATCCCTGGGAATTCCATCATAGCTTACAACTAGAAGAATACGCTTCCAAGAGGGGGCAATGGAGACATGGCTGGCCTTGCTAGCTGGAAGTAAGCTGTCTCTGATGTTCTTCGCCAGTAGATACAGATGGGAAAAAATTGCCCAACAGCGGTCCACCAGATGACCTGAGTTCCGCTTCAGCAGTGAAACCACAGCAGCTGCAACTGGAGTCACAACCGAATTTATTCTGCAAGAAATCTCTGTTGTTCTCTAAGATCTGCCTTCCACACAAGTACAAGGTGAGTTAAATGGGGATGTGGTAGAAATCACACCCCTGCATCCTTCAAGTCCTTGATGGTGACACTAATTTCTGCCACCCATCTAAGAATATACTTGGCTATTTTCTTTCTTTTTCTTTTTTTTTTTTTTTTTTTGGTACCAGGGATTGAACTCAGGGGCACTCGACCACTGAGCCACATCCCCAGCCCTATTTTGTGTTTTATGTACGGACAGGGTCTCACTGAGTTGCTTAGTGCCTCGTCATTGCTGAGGTTGGCTTTGAACTTGTGATTCTCCTGTCTCAGCCTCCCTAAGTGCTGGGATTACAGGCTTGCGCCACTGCGCCCAGCTTAATACTTGGCTATTTTCATCGGTGGACACACTTCTAGTATTTTCCACTTGATATTTCCTACCAGGAAAGCCCCCAGTCTGTGAGTCATGGCACCCATGTATGGATTCCACCAGTTGCTATGTATGTTCTAACTATGTAAAGAGCTGAGACAGAACCAGAGGGTGGTTCTGGGACCTACTGGGCACACTGTGGGATAGACCTGAGGCAAAACTCCATAGATCACCTGAGCTCCACATTCCCTGGTGGGCCACAGTAATGTTTGGGTCTTAGGAATTAGCCTCAGTTCAGAGCCATTACCTATCCAGCAATCCCACTGTGAAGTCACCTTGGTCAAGAGCCACAGATTCCTTTAGGAAGATCAGGGAGGGAGATCAAGAGTATACATTTCCAGGAGCATAGCAGGGTCCTTCTCCAAGGGGACCCAGCCTCCCCTTTATTCCAGGCATTCCAAGTTTCTAAATTAGCTCATGCCTGAGGGTTCATGAAGGGTCTGTGGTTCTGTTTTGAAACTTCAAGCCAGAGTTCCGATCATTAGGTCTGGAGCCTTTCTGCGTGGATAGTGCACTCTCCATTTCAGTTTTAGGGGTGCCATGGTCAGCTGGCTGGGGCCAGCCTCTGCACTCCAAGAGCTCCGGTGCCTGCTGTCTCTCCTGCTGTCACCTCCTGCTCCCCTTGTTTTTGTTGATTAAGTGCCACCCCTGGGCTCCTGTCACCATGGATCCCATTCTCCTTGCTGCGCTAGAGGTGCAGTTGTGAAAGTCCCGTAGCTGTGACTGAGCCCCTGTAGAAAGCTCCCAGTGTGTTGGCTCCCCCCACTTTATTTCTTGCAGCTGTGATTAAGGACACGTCCTCTGCACCCCTCAGGGAGCCTGGGCGAGTCCTACATGGTACGTTCACTCTGGCCTCCATTCTCCCTGAGCTTTGGGGTGATTTCCTCCATGGTGCAGCAAGGGAAGTGATATTGCCCCCCAGCGTGGTGTGTAAGGAGGTGGGGACATGGGATGTGGTTCCCTTGTGAAGTGAGGAGTCCTTGGCAATGGACCAATGCCCCTACCAGAAGATGTGAGAGAGCTGGCTTTCTGGAGTCTCCTGCTTACAGAATCCTCTTGTAAGGATTTGCAGGGCCTGTGGTGGGCTTAGGGCGGTGCGGAAGGCCAGGTCATAAGCTAGTGGGACTTGAGTCCTGCCCCCAGTGTCCAAGCCTGTGCTTTTGAAACACATTTCACAGTTACTCCCTCTGCCTCTGCCAACCATCCGTCTTGACCAGACGCACCAGTCTCTAAAAGATGTGGCTGCATATAAATTTTGGAAATAAGAATATTCTAAGGAAATCCCACAAGAAGCTGTTGAGAATATCTAGTTGGATACAAGTAAAAGTAGAGCAAGTTAATTTTTTTTTAAGATGCATACATCCCTGGGAGATTTTGTAGTTGAGGGAGGAGTCAGAATTGAGAATGTCAAGTATCTCTATCTCAATAAATAAAATGTCTACATGGTAAAGATGGCTGTGGGTCCCACACCACGTCTAAAGCCATCCCGTCGTCTGGGCCTTTGTGATATCTGAAGAGTGGGCTTGGCAGAGGCCCCTCAATGCTCCTGATGAGGCAGGTCTCTCCTTTTCACCACGCATTTGGCAGCAAATAGGACCAGATAAGATTAGAGCTAAGAGTTGCTCTTTTTGCAGTTTGGTTTGATTGCCACCCATTGGGTGTTGAGTGAGAAGGCACCGCTCAGCTTGCATGAGAAGATGAGATAAATACTCACCCAGAACTTCACAGTGTGGGGGTGGTGACCATCTCCACAGGGCAGATCTATCTGATGCCAGAAAGGACAACAGGATCCTTTTATAGCATAGCGTCTCCACTGAAAGCCCCATTCAAAAATGAAAATGTGCAAATTACGGGAGATTGAGCAGGAAAAAATGTGGCCTGAAACCCCAAGGACCTACAATTACACTGATGATGCCTTTCATTATTGTTATTCTGCATTAATCCATGGGTAATGGCTCCTTCCTCCAGGGTCAGCAGGGCTGGGGTTTCCATGGGAACTCCTTTGCTCTGTCTGCAGAGGTTCTTGTTGGGACAGGATGAGTAACAGCAGTTGAGGAGACGCGTGCTTTCTCGCTGCCCTGCCTGCTGCTGAGTGTGGAGGTGCAGGCTCCAACCTCCCAGCGTCTGCCTCACTGATGACAGATTAGATGATGGTTTGTGCTCTCCAGGGAGATGGCTGCACTCATCCGGGTATGCAGTTGTCCCGGGGGGCTGGCTTCAGGACCCCGTGGATACCCAATCCTATGATGCTCAGGTCCCTGATGCCAAGGGACCCTATTTGCATGTAAGGCTGCACATCCTCTGTAGGCTCTCAATCAGCTCTAGAGGACTTATGGTAGCTAAAGCAACGTAACTGCCATGTTAGATGTCAGACTATTGCTCAGGTCGTGACTGTGACAAGGAAAAGTCCTTGTGCTCAGCACATACGATGTTTTTCCTGAGTATTTTTGATCCATGGTTGGTTTGAGCCCATGGATGTGAAACTCACAGATATGGGACCCTGACTGTTTTCTACGGGACAACAGATGCTCTTTGGTCAGATGACAAATTCTTATCATTTCTTTGACAGCAATTTGTCACACTGTAACAGGGTTAAAGCACATACTTTGAAACCCAGCCATTCCATTTTCAAGCATGTATCCTTAATGTACACTCATAGGTTAACAAGCACACAGGCCGATAAGCAGATATGATGGTTTTGATTGAAATATCACATCAGTACCTAAGTGTTCAACAGGAAGTGCTAGTTATATAAAAATCAATTTTTCCCTGAAATGGAATGTGATCTCCAAAATATATCATTTTGTAAAAGAAAAGGCAAAAGAAATACACCACGACCATCTTGTACCTTTATCCATTCTAAAATGTGAACACGTGGATGCATACAGAATACAGACCTGTGGGCTCGTCGGTGCACAGACCATCTCTAACAGGACACCCCATGCTGGCGGAGGCAGGAAAGCTCATATGTGGACCTGAGGCCTGGGGAGACGGGGCTCAGATGCAACTGCCACCACATCCAAAGCTGGTCACCCGGGGCACATCAGGACCTGCCGGAGCCCTTCAAACCAAGGCAATGGAAGCCGAGCCTCCATTTCTACCCCAGCCAGCCAGCCATGGCCCTGAGTGTCCCGGAAAGGAGCGATACTCTGCAGCCCAGCACCATTCGCAGGGCTGGAGGAGCTGTGGGCCCTCCGCAGCCAGGCCTGCAGCATCAGGCAGCTACAGCAGGAGGCAGAGGCCCTGAAGGAAGGCCGGCTGGAACCCACAGCACCCACTAGATGCAGACCTCCTGTGGAGACATGTGCGTTTTCTCTTTTGAGATTATATGCATCTTACTCTACTTTGCTCTTCTGTTGACGTTGGCGGAGGAGAGGACAGGCTTAACCAGCAAGGCTGAGTATGTGAAGTGTAATAAGCTGATGTTGGGGAGCAGACTCCACTTCCAGCTCTTCTCACTGAGCTGTGTGACCTCAACCAAGAACTTCAACCTCTCTGATCCCCAGTGCTTTCATTCAAAAACAATGAGCCTGTGCCAATTGAGAACCAAATTCCCACCAGTTCTACTCTTTTGCAACTCCCCAACATACCATTTTATTCTGCAAGACTATGACATATAAATATCTGTTGTGTTTTCTAAATAGTAATTATACACTTAGGCCCAAATCAATTAAAGATTTTAACTCAATGGAACTATTTGTTAGAGCAACTAAGTCAACTGTTAAGGGCTGGGCTATTAATTTGGAGCTTGTAAGTTTGGGCTGCCATAGCAAATTATTACAGAGAGCGTGGCTCAAACAGCAGACCTTTGTTTCCTGCGGTTCTGGAGGCTGGGAAGCCCAGGATGGCGTGGCAGCAGGGTTTATGTCTGAGGAGGACCCCTCCCCTTGCCTCTCAGAAGCCCCTGTCTCTGTATGCTCAGAGGGCCTTTGCCCAGGAAGGCGAAGGGAGGGAGCGCCCTTCCTCTTCTTATAAGGACACGAATCCCGTGGAGGCCGCACGTTCACAGGCCTCACCTGAACCTGACTCCTTCCCAAAGGTCTCACCTGCAAGAGCGTCGGGTGGTGGTCAGGGCGCCAGCCCGTGACTCTTGAAGGAGACACCAACGTCCCGCCCTGATGGGCTCCAGCGTGCAATCTCGGGCTGTCAGCTCCTCTCCTTCCCTTTCTCGTCTCCCACACACCTTGCATCTCTGCATAATGTGCAGGTACCCAGAGCTGCAGGGGTGCCAATGTAGTAACAGGAGCAGCACGGGAGAGGAGAGCGGAGGCGAGCGCGATCTAAGATTCTGAGTCCAGGCGGCCAGTGTTTTGTGAGGCCCCCTCCTACAGCGGGTGTCAGAAGAGCACTAGTTCCCATCTGAGAGGTTTCCCATCTTATCTGGCTGCTTGGCCTGCTTGTCTGGTTCCTGGGAAACGAGCATTCCAATAGGTAGCCTCTGGCTGCAGGATACCTGGGCGGGACATTAACATTAACTGACGAGAAACCAGCAGTCCTTTTTAGCTCATTTGCTTTTTTTTT
The DNA here is from genome assembly GCA_028644305.1 of Xerus rutilus. NCBI lineage: Eukaryota > Metazoa > Chordata > Mammalia > Rodentia > Sciuridae > Xerus > Xerus rutilus. The sequence goes on along the minus strand of CM053405.1, from coordinate 138,692,696 downwards.
ATTATTATTATTGGTTGTTTTGACAAAATTATTTGCTTCTGGCTCTAGCGTGCTAGGATTAAGGATTTTCATCTGTTGCTTGTAGGTAAAGGCAAGAGCAGGTGGAGCTGGTCTTAACTCCTCCTTCCACCTATCTTGAAATGGTGGAGGGTGATTTTTCAGGTAAGAAGGTAAATAACATCCCTACAGAGACAGCAGCTCAAGTTAGAAAGGAAGAGGACCCTTCCCCAACCCGTCCAGGTGGCTCTGAGAGGCTACAAAGGCCAAAAGTCAAATGTGGTTTCATTTTCCAATTTCAGTTACCCACAGTCAAACTTGGTCTAAAAAATAAGTGGAAAATTCCAGAAACAAGAATCATAAATTTTAAACTGCATAGTTTTTTGAGTAGTGTGATGAAATCTTCAGCTGTCCTGCTCTGTCCTGCCAGACACGAGAATCATGCCTTTGTACAGTGTTACGGTTTGGGTGTGAGGTGTCCCCCAAAAGCTCATGTGTGAGACAATGCAAGAATGTTCAGAGGAGAAATGCCTGGGTTGTGAGAGTCCTAACCCAATCAGTGATTTAAACCCCTGAGTGATGACTGAAGTGGTGGGGTGCAGCTGGAGGAGGTGGGAATTAGGGCATGGCTTTGGGCTATATATTTGTATCTGGCGAATGGAGACTCTGCTTCTTTATCATAATGTAAGCTGCTTCCCTCCACCACACTCTTCTGCCATGATGTTCTGTCTCACCTCAAGCCCAGAACAATGGAGCCGGCCTTCTATGGACTGAGACTTCTGAAACCATGAGCCCTCAAATAAACTTTTACTCCTCTACAGTTGTTCTGGTTTGGTCTTTAAGTCACAACAGCAAAATGGCTGACTAAAACACCCAGTGTACCCACACTGTATACGCTACCCACCAGTTAGTTATTTAGTAACCTTCTGTGTTATCAGATTAACTGTCAGAGTATCATAGTGCTTGTGTTAAGTAACCTATTTATTTAATTTTGGACCCAGATCATGAGAGAAGTAACACTTGATTCAAATATACTGAAAAGAAACTGTGAAGTTTCCTTTAAGTTAAATATGAAAGGTATCTACTTGGAAAAGAAAAAAGTAGTGCTGAGGTTGCTATGATCTACTGTAAGAACGAGTTCTGTGCATGGGATTGTACACAGAAAATAAAGGAATCCATGCTAATTTTGCTGTTGTGCCTGAAACTGTAACAACTGCAGAACATGCTAAATGGCTAGGTAAGATGGAAAAGGCCTTAAATTATAGGGCTCAGCTCTCTCTGTGGCTCTGGCATACACTGGGGGTCTTGGAACGTTTCCCTCATGGAGAGGAGAGACCACTGTACTGTCTGCCTGGACTCATCCGCTGAGCTAGACTAAAGGCATTTCTGCTTCTTTTGGTTCAAAGCCCCCATTTACATCACTGTTCTTTCTTGCATTTTTGTCTTTGTGGAATAGTTTGGATCAGGTGGGAAAAAACAAAGTTCCCTCCCCCATGGTCACTCTGCCAGTCCCTGGTCCTGCTGGACTCCTGCTATGAAACTTGTCTGGAGTACAGCCTGGGACCCTTGGGAGCCTTCCATTAAAAGGTAAGATGCAAGGATTCCAGATGAGCCTTTGGACCCAATTATCAACATGTCCTTCTAGATTATAAATGCTACCAAAGCCACACTAAAAATGGAGGAGGGGGGACTTCCTCCTTAGAAAAATAGCTGAGGTCAGCTGGGCTGGACCATTTGCTGAGCCAGAGAACAAGACCGTGGCAGAGGGACACCGTAGCTGGCTCGAGGAGGCTTCCACTGCACAGACTGGGGATAATGTGAGCAAAAAATTGAAGGATGAGAGTAACATGTTTTAATGTTACTTATTTAAAACTCCATGGCTCTATAATATCTTCTGCATAATCTCCAGAGAGACAACCAGAACAGCCTGTCAACTCCATAGAGCTCTGTTCACAGGCCTAACGCAGGAAGGGATACTGTCCTGATAGCCCCGGAAGGGGAAAAGTGGGGAACATCATGCAGGGAACTTTAGGGCTGGTAGGCTGCAGGCAGGCTGACCAGCTGTCCCTGTTTGCCCGGACCTTGCCGATTTCAACATTAGAAGTCTCACATTTTAGGCAACTCCTCATATTCAGTGTGAATTGCAAGGCAGGAGAGTGTCTTTATAATAGAGCAACAACGTGAAGTGATAACCTGGGCCCGGTGGCTGAGCACAGCAAGGCCAAGGATAGGCACCTGACGTAGTGTGTCTTTTGTCGGGATGTGTGGGAAACGTCGGAGTGGCCCAGCGCTCATCTTGTTGGAAGTGTCTGCTCAGCCAAATGATGAGGGACCTCAGATGAGCGCAGACGTGGTCTGACCTGGAGTCAGGGAAACACCTTGATGAGAGGGGAGGAAAGAAAGGAAATGGCCAAGTGCTATGTCATGAAGACAGCTTCGGAGGACAGTTGACAACTACTCGGACATGCGAGGTGTGTGTGGTGTGATGTCATTCCACGGGGCTGGCTGGCTCTATTTGAGATTTGCTGATGCCACACACTGTGGGGGGCTCCGCTGGGGCTGCAATACATGGAGAGCAAGAACTAGGAGCTCCTCCTCACCCCTCCAGGGTTCACTGCTGACACCCATAACAAAAGACAGGTGAGCAAGAGAACACACGCACGTATTCACTGTAAGTCTTCCACGATATGGTGCCTTCAGAAATGAAGACCCACGCCAGGGCAGTGGTGCACACCTGTAATCCCAGCTAAAGAGGAAAGAGAAAATGAAGACCAAAGAAACTGGGGAATGGGTTTTCATGGACAGTCGTGGAGGACGCGAGGCTGATCTACTGGTAATGAGTGGGGGCTGATTTTCTCAGGCCCATTTTCTCAGATCCTTTCTGGAGTCCCTGTGACCTTTCTTCCCTGCAGGTACAGGCAGGACACTCTCACACGAGCCACAGGCAGAGGAGGGAGAAGGTGAGAGACTGACTCCCTAGGCTCTGGTCTGCCTCCGGGAGGGATGGGGGCAATGTGCCCCTGGCCTCCTGCCTCTGCTGTTTTTGCAAATGCCAAGGTGCTTGAGCCCTGTTGGGGACAGCACATCCTGAACCTCGTTGTAAGCAAAGTGCAGCTTGTTATTAGTTAGAAAAGCGAGATTAATCAAATAACCACACAAACAAAAGTGAGCATGGACTGTGAAAAATACTTAGAAATCGATGTCCCGGAGCCAGGAGAGCACAAGGCAGAAGCCCCAGTGGGGAGGAGGAGGTGGTCGGGATGCTTCCTGAAGTGAGTGACGCTGCGGCTGGGACCCCAGGGACCAGTGACTGGTAACTCGCGCTCAGAGCAGAAGGCCCCGGGCTAGCATGGAAAATGCACAGCAGAGGTCAAAGGAAAGACACGAGCCTGGCATGGCTGGGTGGGACCGTAAGAGAGGACGAAGTGGGACCTGGGGTTGTGCGAGTGCTAAGGAGGGACCTTAAATGACTCCCAGGAGAAATGCCGCACACACACCCACAAAAAAACAACAAGAAACATTCAGCCTTATTAGAAGTGAAGACATCAGCTGGGCGCGGTGGTGCAGCCTGTAGTCCCAGCACGTAGGGAGGCTGAGACAGGAGGATCGCGAGTTCAAAGCCAGCCTCAGCAACAGCGAGGCGCTAAGCAACTCAGTGAGACCCTGTCTCTACATAAAACACAGAATAGGGCTGGGGATGTGGCTCAGTGGTCGAGTGCCCCTGAGTTCAATCCCCGGTAGCAAAAATAAATAAATAAAAGTGAAGACATTTTTGAAAAAGGAGAAAGGGGATCTATAAACTGGGGACAACATAGCAAAGAGTCAGTATTACACAGTCACACTGCCTGTGCAGATGCCCCTCAACTATGATGGGCTTTGTCTCAAAAAACCCACCATAAGCTGAAAGTAAGCAAGTTGAAAACTCACTTGGTGTACCCAACTCATGGAAGAGCAGGGCTTCCCAGGCCCCTCTTCAGGACACTTGCATGGCCTACAGGCGGCAGACCCAGCACCAGGCCTGCTTTACCCCTAGGTGTTCAGCATCTCATCGTTCAGACCTGCACCCGTAAAGCCTCAGCAACACAGCACACCATGGTCTGTCGGGGTTTGAGTTGTGATCTTGGGGTCCACTGGGAGCTGCAGCACCTTACTGCCACCACCTGGCCTCCTGAGCTGGTGGCCTACAGCAAACCAGCAGACGGAGAAGAGATAAAAAGTCAAGATGGCTAGCACAGCTGCTGAGGAATGCACGTCCTTTCATGCCATCGCAGAGCCGACAAGTCGTAGGATGAACTGTCCTGAAGTTAGGGACCATTTGTATATGACATACACAGCATTAATTAGACTACATACTAGTCTAATTATAATTGCACAGGACACATAATAACTATATGTAACTACATGTCAATGAGAAAAAGAAAAACAACCCCATAAAAAAATCACCAACTGAAAGATTTTTCAAAAACTACACAACACTGAAGACTGATACGTGTATTTAGGTAAAGATGCTCAACCTGACTGGACTCAGGGAATTTGACGGGAAAAGCACAGCAGCATTTTGCTCCCACTCAAGGAGCTGGTGGCCCAGATGTCAGAGTGCATCCAGGGCTGGGGGCATCATCTTTGCTGTTGGGAGCATAAAGTGGCTCCCAACACTCTCTTTGGGAAATTCAGTGTTACCTGGTCAGGTAGAAAACATACGCACTCCCTCTCCCAGCAACTGAATTACTCCAACTCAATTGTGCCAACTGTTAAAATATTGAAATATTTCTGGACCTTTGGTCAATATCCATCGCCCCAAGCCCCTCCCTTGGTGATCCCCCAGCATGGTCAAGATTTAATGCCTGGGACAGCAAGGACCCCAGAGCCCTGTTCCCCTCTAGAATCTGCGTCTGTTCTCTGTCTGGTCAAACCAGCTATGGTCCAAATCTTGAATGTACCCCAGAGGCCCCTGGCAGTATTAGGAGGTGCTGGAGCCTTCAGCAGGTGGGGCCCAGTGGGAGGAAGCAGGGTGTGCCCTTGAAGCGGGCATCGGGACCTTCCTGTCTCTCTCTCTCTCTGCTCCCCAGACACCAGGAGTGAGCAGCCCCGCTGCCAGGTGCTCCCACCAGGCTGCAGTCTGCACAGGCCCCCGCAGCAGGACCAAGCGACCCCGGAAAGGAACCTCTGAAACTGTGAGCCCACAAACACCCTTCTCCCTCGAAGTTGATTATTTCAGGTATTTTGTCTTAGTGATGGAGAGCTGCTCAACACACCAGGCGTTACCATTTTGAATGTCTGTGCATCAGTCACATGTTGCTCAGACTCAGACAGGTTCTGAGCCACGCGTCATCGGGTGATTTGGTCACTGTGGGGACATCATGGGGTGCATTCACACAAACCGCGATGGCGTACCGCTGCACACTTAAGCTGCACGGCACAGCCCACTGCCCCTGGAGCATGTCACACCTAAGCTTAAGTCAAGCATGGGAGGAAGCCTGCCATCAAGAGATGCTGAACCGGCCGTGGCGAGGCCACGGGGGCAACATGACACGCGGCTCGGCAGCAGGCTCTTACTTTATAAGTAGAAGGAGCACGCTCGACAATAACGATGGAGATAAAAAGGAACCAACGACCCGGTTGCTTATCGCCGTCCAGCATGGCGTGCCGTCCCTCACGGCACGGAGTCTGGCAGGCAGGCAGCGAGATCGTTTGCCTCAGCATCGCCGCAAGCTGGCAAGGGGCTGCGCCAGCGCGTCATGACTGCAACAGTGTCACCAGGCGATAGCAATGTTTCAGCTCCACTGTGACCTCAAGGGACCCTCGTCATGTATGTGGCCTGCAGTGACCGAAACGTTGACGAGCAGTGTGTGGCGGCTCCTGTATGCGAGCGTGTGGATGTGACACGTGGAAATACAGAAACATGCCAAGGAGAAACAGCCCCAGGGTGCGCCCAGGGTGCCCCAGCGGAGCAGTGCACAGCAGCCAGGGCCCCGAGTCCCATGGGTACCAGAAAGGACTTGCCGTGGGCCACGGAGCAGAGAAGCAGCACCCGGCACTTGGAGCGCACACCGCGTCCTCTGTGCAGCTGGCCGTCCACATCCAGGGACTCGACCAACCTTGGATCAAGGTGTTTAAAAGCTTCCATTGGTACCATCCTCCATCTGCACGATGTACAGGCTTTCGCTTATCATCATCCCCTTCACAGTCTGGACCGTCCTCTGTTCACACAGCATTCACACTGTGAGATATTAAAAGCAATCTAGAGGGCTGGGATTGTAGCTCAGCCGTAGAGCGCTTGCCTTGCATGCGTGAGGCCCTGAGTTCGATCCTCAGCACCACATACAAAGCAATAAAAGAAAGACTTTGTGTCCATCAACAACTAAAAAAATATTAAAAAAAAAAAAAGCAATCTAGAGTTGATTGAAAGTGAATGGGACAGTGTGGGGGGACTTATATGCAGATCCCAGGCCATTTTATACGAGCACCCTGAGGACTCGAGCACCCTGAGGTTTAGTGCCTGCGGGGCCCTGGGGCCAATCCCCCGTGGATGTGGAGGGACCAGTGTATGAGGCACCTTTTCAAACAAGGCCAAGTCACACGCAGAATCAGCTGCCTAAGCATCTGACACCACAGGGGAAGAGGCTCCATCAAGGACCAGCACAAGCATGGGAGTGTCAAGTTCAGAACCCAGGTCTGACTGCAGGGCTGTTGCTCTTTTCCACAAATCCAACAGGGATCTCCTCTCACTGTGAACACACGTGCACGCACACACACACACCCCTGCCGGGGCCTGCAAGGCAAGACTACAACTTGTCACCAGCCATCTACCCACAAGACCAAGCCAGAATGTTGCAATTGGAGAATTTAAAAGCAGCAGAAGTTACAAAAGAGAAACTGCCCAGGCTCCGCAGATCATGTTACAAGTCCCAGGTAGTGTGGCCCCAGGAGGCCTTTCTGCTCTTCGCCTGGCTCTCCGCTCTGCTCTGGGCTATGTGAAGTGCAATCCCCGAGCTCTGGAAGAGCCGCCACGTAGGAGGGAGATGGTCCAGCAAAGGGAAAAGAACAGAGTCAAGGGCCGCTGGAGAGGCGAGGCGAGGCGCAGAGGCCCTGACACCTGCCCTGGCCCAGGCCTCCTCCTCCTCCCTGTCGTGGGGCCGTGGTGCATAGACGGCACCGACAGAAGCAGGAGGGGGCCTGGCCTGGAGGCCTGTGGCCCTGCCTCTCAGCACCTCAGACAGAGGCTACACCCAGCTCCCCAGCTCAGAACCACCCGCAGGCGGGTCTGCTTCAGCTGCAACACCGAGTCCTCAACTATTTCAAACACTCATACGGGAGATGCTTGGAGGGGACAACTGTGTCCCCAGGTGTGGGTGCACATTCCAGGCCGTGATGTCCTGAGCCTCACTCATGGACAGCTGCCCTTGCTCCCAGGGGCACTGGAGTCTGCCGACCCTACTGACAGCCTGTGTCCTCACCTGCACAGGTGAATCCCTGCCCAAATGTCTCATCAGATCAGACGACTAATAAAAGGAAACGTGGCAAATTCCCCACCCTAGCCCCCTGAGCAGGCTGCGATGGGCACAGGGGCCTCTTCTGCATGCTGACTCTGTGGCCTTCGGATCCATCCCCAGCAGTGGGGTGGCTGGTGTGTGGTGGATCCGAGGAGCCTCCCTCCTGTCCTCCATGATGCTGGACTCACGCCACCCCTCCAGCCCTGTGCAAGAATCTACTTCCCAAAGTCTCCTTGCTGGCATTAGTTATTTTCTCTTATTTTGTTAGTTTTGTTTTTTTTTTAATAAGAGCCATTCTAACCAGGGCAAGATGCCTCAGGATAGTTTTGAGGTGGCCAACGATACTGAGTGTTTTTTCATGTTTGTAATGTATTTTTCAAAATAGGTAGAAAGTAGGATTTCAAATGGTCTTACCACAAAGAAACGGTGGCAGTGTGAGGGATGGATGAACTAACTCACCACTAGATTCCGTCACCGAGTAGTATCTGTGTGCATTGAAGTACCATGTTGTACCCCATAAATGTGTACGGTTGTTGTGCACCACTGAAAAAAAATTTAAGAGAGGGGCACGTGTCCGTCCTCACCTTGTAGACTCCAAAGCCAGGTCATGATGTCCTGTGGAGAGGTCAGGCTCTCTGGGCACTGGAGGCCTGAGTGTGGGGTCCACTGCAGACACCAGGAGGTGAGAGTCTGGAGAGAGCAGGGCATTCAGAGAGACCCTCCTCCCAAGCATGCTGGGAGCACAGGGGGAGGAAGGAGGTGGCCTGAGGCCCCAGGCAGAGAGGACCCACGGAGCACAGAGGCCCAGGCCCAGGCCGGAGGAGGCGAACCCAGGAAAAAGAGCAGCTCTCCCTGGGCCAGGCGGGGGGCCCTGCAGGGTGTGGGCGAGCCTGCAGGGGAGGGGCTGACGGCAGACTCGACCCCAGCTCTGCAGGGTCTGTAATGCCCTGTTTGAATGTCCAGCAGAGAAGCCTGACCTTCTCCGAGGGCCATGGAGTTCTTGAAGAGCTTCCTTCTTAGCTGGGGCTTCATGGAGAATGGCTTTGGGCCCTGGAGGACAGAGGCACAGGTAGATGGGAGGGGAAGGCTGGGCAGGAGGGCCGGCCAGGGGCTACTGGATAAATCCAGGGGTGCTCCAAAAGAAGACAAGCTCAGGACAGGACGACAACTCACCCAGCACTGGGGTGCGGCCCTGGGGCACAGGGGTTCAGGAGGCACACTCGCAAGGCCCGCAAGTGAGGTCAGGCGCCTGGAACCCGGTGCCCCCACCAGGACCATGTCCCACACACTATTACCTTGCCCGCTCTGGTCACAGCCGGGTGGCCTGGGGATAGCAGTGTGACCCAGAGGACTGTCTTCCAGACATAGGAACTCTGAGGGGCATTCAAGAACTCATAGGAACTCTGAGGGCCTGGTTATCCTGAGTCTCCTCCTTCACCGAGGGATGTGAGGACATGGGTCAAATGCTGGTTGTGGCCACTGGCCCACAGCCTCCTGCCCCAGCTGCCCTCCCAGGAGAAAGCACTGCAGCCCCCCAACCCCGAGGTGCCGCAGGTATAGAGGAGGGGGAAGCCAGGCCTCAGCCACACAGCTGGCCCCTGGGTGACCTTTGTCACTGCCAGGGACGTCTAGTTCCCTTGAATGACTCTAAGGCCAATGGATTCTCTTCCTGAGTCCCTAAGCCATGGTTCAGAGCCTGTGGCCCTTTCTCCAGGGTTTGCCTCAGCTCTTATTAAATATGGAAAACATCTGTTCTGGGATGTTTTAGCAAAAATCCCCACATCTGGAAGATATTGGTCAAGAGTCTAATTAAGTATGTCAATGACAAATTGTCCTCCAGGAAGTGTTTAGGACGACTGGGTAATTGGGATTTAATGCCCTTGGCCTCTGTCCTTTCTGGCTTGTTTACTTGTCTTGGCAGGGGACGGGTTTGAGGAGGAGGGTCCCCAGCCTGACCAGGCCCCAGCGCCACCACAGCAGGCGGGCCAGACCCAGGAGGCCACCACGTGCCCTCAAGTGTGACACCTGCAGAGACGGTGTTTAAAGCCTGCCCCTCAAAGCCACACGAGGCCCCTCCACTGACGGGACCTCTGTCCACTCCACTCGGAGCGGACGCTTCCTGTTGGGCCCACGTCCTATGTGAAGACAAAGTGCACAGGAGGTCGTTCTGTTTTCCGTTGCAGACTTGTTTCTGTAGCTGTCACAGAGCTCTGCCCCACCCCCAGGGACATGCAGTCTCAGCCCCTAGTGAGATATTCCCGTCTCCTGGGATAAGGAAACTTCCAGAGCTTTCAACACTCCAGTCCCCGCCGGCGGCAGGAGCGAACCTCTCATTAGTAACAGCCTCTGAGGCTGTTCTCATCCCAGGGAAGCCGCAGGGAGGCCCTTCATCTCCTTGTCCCTGTCCAGGCCATCCTAACCCAACATGGCCCTGGACAGCTGTCAGGAAAACCCCAGAACAAGAGGCCAAGGACCCTCAGCATCATCACCAGGGGGAGGCAAAGCAGGACAGGACGAGTGGGGTCGGACCCTCGAGGGCTTGTTTTACATCTATTATTATTATTATTATTTTAGTTGTACACACTGGCGGGTGCAGTGTGGCGACTGATCTGTGTGCTTGTCTGTGTCACTGTTTGGGTGATCCAGCCTCTTCTGCTCTCCCTCCCACCAGGAAAGCCACACTCTTAAAGGCACACTGTAGGCCGAGGCCCTGGACAGTCACCCCCCAGGTGACTGCCATCCGTCTTTACGCTCCACACCCCCTCCCACAGCAGCCCCTTTGCCTCCATCTCAAATGGTCCCCAAGTCCCTTGTCATGGCCACCACCCAGTGCAGGACATTGTCCTCTTCTGCCTGGGCAACAGAAATGACCTCTGCTTCTGCCCTGGCCCCTGTCTGTCCACTCATCACATGCGAGCCAGGGTGGTGTGTTCTGAATATGGTTTGTACCCCAAACTCAAACAGGAGGTTGATCACCAAAGGCTTCCACTAATGACCTTCGGAGGGTGCATACCATCTACCTGCAGTAGTTGGAATGTGGTTGTATCAGATGGCGTCACAGGGTGGAGCCTCCATGACTAAATTCTGATGGCTTTATAAGGAGCCAGGGAGAGGCCACATAGACACACAGATACACAGGGTTTCACCAAGGTGTGGTGCCGTCAAGGAGGGCCCTCAAAAGGATGCACCATGCTGTTTGGACTTGCAGACTTCAAAAAACTGTGAGATAAATAAACCGATTTTCTTTAAAAAGTAGCCTGGCTCAGGTGTTTTGTTATAATGGTGAAAACCAACCAATGCCCTGGTGCTCTAAGCAAACAGAAACCAAATTACGTCCTGCCCTCTGGTGGCCTCGCATTACAGTGAAGACACACCACAGTTCCCAGCACGGTGTAGACTGGCCCTCCAGACACGCCCCACACCCTGCTGCTGTCTCCATTGCTCTTCAGACTATCCAGAATCATTTTCCTTATTCATTTGCAACATCTGTGATGGCCATTAGAACGTAAGCTCCATGAGAGCAGCCCCTGGTCTCGTCAGGACAGGTGAGCACCAGCTTTGTTCCTGGAGCCCAGGGTTGAAGGAAACGCTCACCTCAGGCATCTTCACAGCCCGAATGGACCCAGGATGCCTCACCAGAGCCTCTCCCCGATCCCTGGCACACAGCGGGTACTTACTTCTGATAGCGTCAAGGTCAAGGGCACAGAATTCCCCCAACTCCTGGAGCCCTGCCCAGTACATTCAGTGTCCCCTCCCACTCCGTCCCTACTGCCCCTGCCTGTCCCAGGTCCTCACAACCCCTGCTCCCTCCTCTTCCTACTCCTCGTCAGTACCTGGCTGCTGCTTCCTCCACAGCCTGCCGTGGACTGGCCCCTGAGCTGGCCCTCCCAGTAGCCCCACGTGTCTCTGCGTCCCATCTCCCATACCTTTGACAAGTTGATAGCGTTCGTCCAAGATGCAGATGCGATCCCGTCCTCCCTCTGTTTCAGATGCCCCACATCTCCATGGCCTGTGCCTGAGCTCCTGGGATTGGGGTTCCACACGCTGCAGAACCTGAGTCCTGTCGATTGCCATGACCTCAACTCTCTCATCTTGGCCTAAATCTAAGCTCTGGCCACTGCAGCCTCCATCCAGGTTGGACCTCGGCATGACTGTCCGTTCTGTCTGGGATCCTTCCCCTGGGGGTTCCCTAGCTATTCCAAGGACTCCACTTGAGGGTGACTCAACCGTGAGGTCTTCCTGAGTGGCATCCGTTCCTTGTCCTGGCCCCCCTCGTTGTCCTAGTCTATCCGTTTGGCTGCTATAGCAAAACACTCAAGGTTGGTTTTATAAACCACAGAAGTTACTTGCTCACGGTTCTGGAGGCCAGAAGTCTGAGGATGGGGGCAGCTTGCTGTCTGGTGAAGCTTCATAGATGGCAGGCTACTGCTGCATCCTCCTGTGGCGGAAGGGATGAGGGGGTCTGTTTGAGCCTCACTAAGAAGGCTCCAGTCCCCCGGCATGTGTGGAGGCCTCGTGGCTTTATCACTTTCCTAAGACCACACCTCTTCATGCTGTCACATTGGGTACTAGGTTCCAACAGGTGGATATGTGAATGTGTCACACACCAACAGGTAGACCCTGGCACTCAGCAGGACCTCCACGCTGCCCCAGCTCTTATCCGCACGGTTGGATGGCTAAATGGCCAAAACCTGGGGAGCCATGGAGGCAGCAGACCTTTCTATGGCTGGGTCCTTGGTGAGCCCGGGCCAGACTCCCCTCCCACCCTGCTTGGTGCGATGAAGGAAGGCTCGTCCTGTGCTGAGAACCCCAGGCGGAGGCGCCCACTAGCGCTGGCCCCACTGAGTGGGGGAGGCTCAGGAACAGTCTGGAACAGGATGCTGGGCAGGGTTGTCCTTCAGGATGGCCGGGCAGGGCACGCACTTGCCCCTGGGTGAGAACAGGATGCACCAGGTCAAGCCAAAGCCCACCTGTTTCCCTTCCAGCAAAACTGCGAGTCTGAGACTCCCAGCTCATCGGGAAGCATCCCCACGGGGTTTCCCGCCTTCCTCCCCGCCTCCTCCTTCTCTTTCCTCCTCTTTCCTCCATTGCCCTCTTCTTCCTCCCTCCCTCGTCTCCTTCTTCTTCTCTTCTTCCTTTCTTGTATTTTTCTTCATCAGTGGAGTCATGTGTTTGGCTCTAAGCACCCACAGACGCCCTGTGTGCCCCACATCCAGGTCTGTTGGAGGGGAGGGCAGAGTGCCATTGGGCTCAAGCTGAGACCTTGAATTCAGACCCGACACCCAAGGAGCTTACACTCAGAGCCTGTGTGTGTCCAACTGCCCACTTGTTGTATGTAGACAATGAAAGGACCCCCACGGCTTCAGCACTACCCTGCATTTGGAACTCACGGGCCCGGGTTGGGGTGCTGTGTCCACAGCCACCACCAACAGTGATCCAAAGGTGCACGAGAGTTCTGTTCCGGTTCGGCTTATTTCCACACACGGGTCTGGGCGCTGTGCTGCCGCCTCAGAGCTTAACGGACGGCCTCGAGAGGGCTTAGTGCCTGCAGGGGATTTGCAGGCAAGGTAATGTCTTCCTGGGGTCTTCCTTCCAAGCCCTGCTTCACGCTGCCCCTTCGTGGCGCCCTCTGGTGGCCCATGGCAGCACCAGCCTGTTTTTAGAAGTCCTTCCTTCCTGCTGCAGGGCTGGCAGCTGTCCACCCTCTGCGAGTGACAAGGCGACTGGATCCAGTCCCTGTGGTCCTCTTCAGATGGCGTCAGTGCTTCTCCTCAACCGTCATTTCCAGAATGTTCCACGCTGCTCCACACTCCTGTCTGATGGCCGCCGCACAAAGGCCTGCCAACGTTCTCCAGCGGCACAGGACCTCCCTCAAAGAAGAGCCACGGCGTGCCAGGCCCCTCGTATGTGCTATTGTCTCAGCACAATGTCAGGGCATTGTCCGTCGCCCCCACTTCACAGAGGAGCCAGCACAAGCTCAGTGACATTCGACAGCTCTCTTCAGGCTGCCCCAGCTGCCGTCCTGGGCCTTCTCTCCCAGGCATTTCAGGATCCTTTTGCAACTGATCTTGGGGCGCACAGAGCCCGTGAGTGCACCAGAAGATGAGAGCGTGCAGAGAGGGCACCCGAGCAAGCCAGGGCAGCCCCGGGGTGGGTGCAAAGCAGTGCTCCCCGGAGCAGAGCAAGCGCGGGGACCTCACTGGGGAGCCTACACACGGCTATGTAGGAAAGCGTGTGCCGGGTGGGCACGTTTCTGAGCATGCTCAGCTCAAGGTCACAGGTCACATGTTCAAAAAGGAAAGATGGCCGACGCCAACACTTCTGGTCACACTCAGTTTCATATTCTAATGAGCTGACTTCACGCTGTTTAAAAGAAAGAGTCACAGTGACTTGAGTTTAGCTGAGAAAAAGAGAACAACCCTGAGCACCAACAGTCGTTTAGAAGGATGATAGCCCTCTCCCCGTAAGTGTAGGAGTCTGTCCCTAAAGGTGTCTGCCTTGCCAGCATTTGCTAAGGGAAGCGGCAGCTCGTGAGCCCAGAGGGGCACCGGGCACTGCCAGGACACCTACAAACGCCTGCTGCATTAGCTCCCTCCTCTCAGCACCATCCATCCTTCCTCTTTCCCACCCACACATCCACTTGCATCCACAAAGTGCCATGGATGGCAAGGTGCGGGGAAGCCCAGAGCAGCAGCCCTGGTAGAGACCTACCTTCTTATCTCAAGGCTCATGGTGCCAAGCAGGTGCCAGTCCAGCCCCACAACGCCCACAGGCTGATGCTCTGACTCACAATGAGAGCTTGTCCCCACATGGGTAGGGCTTCTGAGTCCGAGGTCGCAGGCCAGGAGGAAGGAGAGAGGGGAGCCATTCTCTGAGGTGGCTGTGAGCTGGAACAGGACTAAGAAGAGGCACTTCCAGAGACCCCCGTGTCCACCTGGCTTGTGCCGCACACACTGGACTGTTCAATCTCCACAGTGTCCCCTGCGGAGGGCACTATTATGATCGATCCCACAGTTCCTAAGTGAGGGGTGTCAAGAATGGCGAGGTAAAACAACTTTCACAGGGACATCTGCCTTGCTTGTGGGGAATCCAAAAGTTGAATTAAAGTTTTACTTGCTGCAAGGCCAGGATTTTAACCCCCGAACTATTCATGGAGCCCAGAGGGTGCCAGAGGGAAATGGTCATGGAATCCTTGAACTTCATAAAGATTTTTGACCTTGATCTGAATCTCTTTGTGGAGACACTGAAAGATTTGGAGGAAGAAAATGTCAGACTTGATTTCTATGAAGATAGACTGGAGGAAAAGCTGCCGAAAGAAAGGAACATACAGGAAGCGGGCTGCTCCCACTCCCGGTCCCCAGAGGGTGCAGAGAACAGGGGCAGGGTCCACACCAGCGCGTGCTGAGCTGGAGAAGCCAGTGACACCCTTGAGGGGGCAGGAAGTCAGGACCTGTGTGTGAGTCCAAGGTACAGAAAAGAGGTGGGGCTGGTCACAAAGACCAGGTAGTGGTCAGAAGGTACGTGCAAGCTAAGACTGTGGGGAAGATGGCCCCAGGAAAACTGGGAGAGGCCATGGGGAGAAGGATCAGGCAGGTGGCCGGGGAGCAGGTCACTGCAGAGACACCAGGGAGCCAGAGGTGTTGGGAGTGTCCGGAAGAGCCGGGACACTTGGGGACGGAGTACATCCATGCCACCCTCCCACCTGGAGTCTAAGGTTGAGAGGAGGTTGGGATGCAGGGAGGCTGTCTTCGGTTCCAGGAACTCACCCACCGTGAACTTCAAAATCTCTGCCCATCTGGAACACAGAAAATGATTTGCACTGCTCAGATGGTTACGAGGGCACCGGTTTTTGCCAAGTCACATTATTTGACAGAAATGGGCCGTGAAATGCCTGCTAATTGCTACAAGATTTAACAGGGAGAGGAGGGCCTGAGAATGGGCGTGGGGAGGTGCGCTGTCAGGCTTTCATGTGGGGAGCTGAGGGATAAGGACACATAATGGCCCACTCCAAATTACCAGGATCATCTTATCTTGGTGAAAGAAGGATGAAGCTTTTAAAAAGGGCAATTATGACATATTTTTTCATTGTTGTTGAGAAAGCTAAACCCCAATTATCCCGGCTATTTTGGAGGGGTTTTCAAAAGACACTTACACCACTGTTGAGCTCATCGCCTCCCCAGGATCCAGGGAGAGGCTGGCTTGCTGTGCTAACCTGGCTGATCCCCCTCTCCAGACCTGACAAGTCCTTGCAGCGTTCTTCCCACAAGTTCTGTTCCTGCCCTGAAATTGGACCACGGGGCCCTGGAGGCGGCTGAAGGAAAGTTTCCAAATAGCCAGCAGGGCCTCCGCCGAGGAGCTCAAGGTTACTGGAAGTGTGTGGAATCTGACTGCATCTCCTTATTCTCTGATCTTTGGGAAACATCCTTAAATCATGTCACTCCCTCACTCTAAAACCTTCACTAGCTCCCCATTGGCTGGAAAGTCTGATCCAGAGATTCATGGTGACGTTCAGCCCCGTCTCACACATTCTTCTTCCCCTTCTCAGCTCTTCATTCCTTCTTTCCTTTATTCATTCGTTTTACAGGGAGCTGGCCGGACAGGCAGGGGTCTACACCAGGTGCTAGAGGAGCTCCTAGCCGGGAGCAGAGGATGGTCGAGGAGAGAGGAAGTCACGATGTGGCATGGGAGACTGTTGAGAGGGCACCAGGGCTCTGGGACACAGACAATGTGACACCTGGTCTGAGTGTTGAGGGCACAGGGGCACAGAGAGGAGACCCGTCCAGGCAGCACAGTGGACAAGTCCTGGCGGCTGCGGTGGTGAGCGCGATGCTCGGGTTTCTGGGCTGGGCAGTCGGTGGAAGGAGGAGCCATTATTAAGAGAAAGGCCACGGGGAAGACGTGGATTTGACAGGAATGAGCTCCCTTGGGACCTGCGGAGGTGGGCAAGACGTGCCCCGTAGGCAGACGCTCAGCGGGTGCCCAGGTGAGGGGCCCAGGCTGGAGAAGACAAGGGAGTGGTCAGTTTAGAGAGGACACCGGAGCCCTGAGTGTGAACGAGGCCACTCCAGAAGATGGCTCCTGGTGAAGAGCCCTGGGCCGCACCAACAGGAAGGGTCACGAGAGATAGGTGAGATGGCAGATGGGAAAGGAGCTCATGTCCTTTCCAGTGGGGACAGGCAAACAGCAGGGACGAGAAGGCCCAGTGAGTCTGCTGAAGCGGAGGGCAGATTGCAGGGAAAGAGGCAGAGGGCCACGGCGCCCTCCCTCCTGGGTGGTGAGGATTTGGTGGCTTCCAGGGTGGCAGCCTCTGAGCATGGAGTGTGTTACTCCAAGGTCCCTCTGACCACACCTGTGTTTTTGGTGCCTCCAGATGCGGACCAGTCATTCCAGAAAGACCAGCCATGTGGCCAGAGGGGACTTGGAGCTGCCCACTTGGTCTCAGCCAACCTCTGGGATAGCAGAGGCTGGAGACTGAGCCTCATGGCTGGTGACACCAACGACTGCTGACACAAGCAAGCCCAGGAGAGCACTGGGCGCCAGAACTCGGGCGAGCCTCCCTGGCTGGCAACAGCCTGTATCTCCATGAACTGCGGTGCCAGGAGGGCCTGATTCCAAGGGGAGAGGAACGGGAAATCTCATGTGGGGGACTTTGAGACACATGCAGCATCTCTCCCTTGGGCTGGTTTTGTGTATGCTCTTTAAAATGAAAATACTGGGCTTCCTTCGCTTCCGTGAGCAGTTCCAGTGAACTCTCAATCTGAGTCAGTAGTGGGAACCCCCAGGTTTTAACCAGCAGGTCCTAAGTGCTAGTGCTTGGGGACCTGAACTCGAGTGGGTGTCTGAAGCCAGGACCCTCCGGGAGAACTGTAACCTGGACACTGGCCCAGCCCTGGGTAGCTGTGTCAGAACATGCTCCTTCTCAAAGGGCATTGAATGCCAAGGACAGTCTCTGCCATGGTTCCGGTGTGGTCTGGCTCACATTGAGCCCATGTGGCAGTGTGAAGGGTGGTGGGGCCTTGAGGGGAGGTCCAGTCACTAAGAAGGGTGGGTGCTTTTCCCACTGGGTGGGGTCCTCTCTCCCGGGGCTGCACTGATTCCTGTGAGTGGGCTCCTACAGACAGTCTGTGGCTCCTACTTTCTTTCCCCTTTCTGCTTCTCCAGCACGACATGACAGCTTGAAGACCTCACCAGAACCCAAGAAAATGCCAGCACTGTGCCCTTGGACTTCCAAAATCAAGATAAACCTCTTTTCTTTACTCATTATCCAAACTCAAGTATTCTAGAATAGCAAGAGAAAACGGACTAAGACGGCCCTAACGCCCACTAGCCCTTCCTTTGTGGTAAATACCTCACAGTTTCTCACTTTACTCTAGATGTGAACCTATGAGGAAATTGCTCCTGAGAGTCACATGTCATAGTTGAAGAAATGGAGTCTCTGAGTTAGGAACCATGCCAAGCTCATGCATCTAAGTGATCGGCAAGCGAGAACTAAACCCAAGCAACAAAACCCATGCTTTCAAAAAATCTAAAAAATCATCACTCTAAAAAACTTTTTGGTGGGTTTAGTGGCACACACCATAATCCCAGAGACTCGGAGGCTGAGGCAGGAGGATCTCAAGTGCAAGGCCAGCCTGGGCAACTTAGTGAGACCTTGTCTCAAAACAAAAATTTAAAATGTCTGGGATGTAGCTCAGTGCTGGGCTCAATCCCCAGTGGGGCAAAACCAAAACCAAAGCACCAAACTTCTTCCTCACAAGATACCTGTCTTACTCTTTGATGTAAGAGGATCTAGTGGAATCGTGGACTAAGTCTCTTTATGTCTCCATCTTCCCAGCAGTATTTATTGAACACTCTATGTGCTAGGTGTGGTGACACCCACAAAAATAGCAATGACTGGTCTTCCTGGAGTGTATATTCCAGGTGGCGGGATGCAGGGCATGGGGGGACTTTGGCTTTTCCTCTGAACGAGATCAGGAGCTGGGGAGCTCTTGCATGCTTTTGAGCACCAGAGAGGGAGTGACCTGATTTATATTATCAAAGAGTCCTTCTGGCTGCTGTGTTGAGCTTGCCCTCGTGGTGGAAGAGTGGACTCAAGGAAGCTCCTGAAGTCCTTTGGCCAACAGTGGCAGTGGCTTGGATAAGACGGAGAGCACTGCAGGTGGTCAGCCTGTAGGAAGAGGTGCAGGGTCGGACCAGCGGGGTTAGCTGAGGTGGAACTGTGGCAGAGATGAGCTGAGGATAGGTCTCATGTTTGGAGATGGAACGTGAAGTTCTACAGAGGGAGACGGAGCAGCTGGGTGAGAAGCCTCCTGGGGCTAGAAGGGCAGGGAGAAGGTGTGTGGTGCTGCTCAGATGGATGAGTCCATGACGTCTCTCAGACGTCCCAGAGGACATGTTGAGCGGATGGTCGGTCAACATGACTGCTGGTTTCACCACAGGCTTAACAGCACTTGGAAGAAGGGCTGGAGATTCAGGCATGAGGGTCATCAGAGTTGACACTGTATCTACAGATATCCTTGAGGACACTAATGCAGACAGGGAGGAGGAGAAGATGGACGGTCCTGAGTTCAGTGGACAAAGGGATGAAGCTTGGCAAGTGTTGCCAAGAGTTCAAGAGAGACAAGAGGGAAGCTGGGCTGTTGGATTTGGCAACGTGGGAACCACCAAGGTCCTGGGCTGGACAGTGTCCATGACATGGCACAAGAAACACCTGGTGGGTACACGTTTCAGAGAAAATAGGGGGCAAACAGGAGGCTGTGGGTAGAGAAGTCTTCCAACAAGTTTTGCTACAAATGAACCCAAGAAATGGGTCATAGCCAGCAGGGAAAATGGAGTAAGAAAAATTTTCTTTCTTCATTTCTCTGATTGCTTTGTTAAGCAATAAGATGGGAGGAATCATGCAGCCAAGAAATGTGAATCACTGGCTGGATCTAAAGCCAGGATAGGGAAGCAATGACTTTTGATGGGGTTCGTCCCAGGGCCATAAGCTTACACAATAAAATACAACACCTCATATAATATAATGTTAGATAAGTAATATGGTCTTGGCATCCGCCTTAATGAGAAAATCATTATTCTAAGTTTTATTCATGGCCTGTGAGTTGGAACACCCCCTTGTAGAAGTTCTACTGAGCTTCCAGAGCACTGGGGTGCCCCAGGGCTGGGAATGGCATGCAGGTCCCAGCGGGCTGCAGGGGTCTTCAGAGCAGAGCAGGTGGGCATCTGGCGCTAGTCCAGGGGCCCATGTGCCCTCTCATGGGCTGGCTGGGAAGCTCTTTGGCACTTTCTTCCATTTGGGTTCCAGGCACCTGGCTGGATGGTCACATGGCATAGAACTCACCAGCACAGTTTAGCATGGACTCTGGAGGCCTCTCGAAGGCATGGGGACTGTGGGGAAGCCCTTCCTCACACACACAGATCCTTTCACCAGCTCTGGGCGCTGCCACTATGCTCAGGGTGACCTTGGGAAGGCCCCTCCTCTGACCTCAGCTTACTCCCTGGGAAGGGGGATCCCGTGGGCAGGGCGATGGTCAGCTAGAGGATCATGTGATGTCTCTAGGGAAGACTGTGGACAAGTGCGCGGCCACGCATGGCTGGGGTCCTGGTCCAGCCACGTTGCTGGAACCCAGGAGTGGAGGGGGGAGCAAGGTTAACCCAGGGACCAGCTGCGTGCCAGACACTGGACAGCTGTGCACAGGGATCTGACAGGAACAGAGGGAGGGGCGTGGGCTGTGTGGGCCCAGAGGACCCCGTGGGGGACCTGCCTGGGGAGCTCTCCATCTTGCTCCTTCTCCCCCGCCTGCAGGCTTCTGCTCCCCCAGGACCAGACATTCAGTTTGAAAGGCTCTCAGGAGAGATCCTCCCCTGACCACCTTATCCTAACTCTGCCACCTGATTCTACACTTTATTTTTTTTTCTCATACCAACTTGTTTTTTTTCTTTATATCACTTATCAGGATTTGCCACCCTAGGGTCGGCTCTGCAGGTCCCTGGGTTTGACCTCTGAGGATGCAGCCACAGATCAGACGTGCCTCCAGGTGCGTGGTGGCTGCATCTGTGACAAACACACCCTTCCTCTCGCCACTTTCTCCTTAAAAAATACAGTAGGACCATGGTTTACATAGTGCTATGATTTTGACACGTGGTGTCCCCCAAAGGCCCACGAACTAAAGGCTTGGTTCTCAGGGCAGTGCTCCTGGGAGATGATGGGACCTTTAATAGATGGGCCTGGTGGGAGCTCCTTGGGTCATTGGGGACATGACCTTAAAGGAGACTGAGGGACCCCAGTCCCTTCCTCTTCTTTTGCTTTCTGGCCACAAGGAGAGCCATCTGTGCCCCCACCCTTGCCATTTGTCACTCCTGCCAGACACCTGAAAGCCATGGGTCTGCCTGATCATGGACTGGAACTCAAAAATCATTAGCCAAACTCATGAGCCACAATAAACCCTTTCTCTTTTTAGGAAAATTACCTCAGGCATTTTGTTATGGTGACAGAAAGCTGACTAATACACACTGTTTTAGATATAAGTCATCCAGGGATGATTTAATGTACACAGGAGGATATTCTAGGAAGATTTTATGCAAATACTACACTTTTTATGTAAAGGACTTGATTATTTGCTGATTTGGGTATCCGTGGCTGAGGCTGGGAGGGTGGACCTGGAATCAGTCCCTCACAGAGACCAAGGGCCAGCTCTGCTTGTTTGCTTATTTACTTGAGGATGTGGACTTGGGTATCCAACTATGAGGAGGAAATACAAACTCCCACCCCAGTCAGGCCTGTCACCTTAAAGAAGGCACTGAACCTCTCTGAGCCTCAATTTCCTTGTCCTTCAACTGGGATAAAGACTACACCTAGTCATGAGGTTGCCATGAGGGTCCAGGGACATGAGCCACTGAAGCCCTTGGACAGCCTTGAACCACAAGGAATGGCTTGATGGATGTCAGCGGCTTCAATGTTCTTTGGAAACATTCTATGAGTGGACTTTAAACTCCACAAGGACGAGGACTTCAGCTAACTCACAGGCACTCAGTGTTTGTGGGATGAATAAACTCATGCACAAAATGGATCACACTCCACCCAGTTGTAAAGAAAAGCTCGTGGCTGGCGTCCATGGCCCTGTTTTCCCCTCCAAATCTTCCTTTGCAGATTCATGCTCAGCTGTTCTGCAGCCATCCTTGATCTCTCAGGAGAGGCAGTCACGAGCCAACAGTGTGACATTGGATGCTGATGGCATTTCCATGAAGTGTTGAGCATCTTCCATCTGATCTGTTTTGTCCATCACACTCCTTAATGGTGAAATAGCCACTGTGCAAAGTTTGGCCAAGCTTGTCTTGAAGAGAAGGTCACTGGATTCTGACTGGGTGACCCGAGCAGATGCGCTCTCCTGCACAAACGGCAGGGTGCTTGACCGTTTGGACTCAAGGTGTCGTCGTGGCAAAGCTAGGAGATCATCGGCCATGCTCTCTTATTTATGAGAGGGAAAGCAACGGGCCCAGCATCATACCACAGGCCGGGCAGCACCCGGACACTTCCCAGGCTCAGCAAGCAAGGGTGAGGTGGAATGAGAGCCCGGGGCCCAGGCGGAAGGAAGATGGCCGCTGCTTCACCACCAGGAAGAGTGGGGACCCTCCCGTGACCGTCTTCTTCATTCATTTTCAAGTCAGCAATGCATGTCTAAATAATTTTAAAGGACAGACAGAGCCGATACCATTTCCGACCACCACGCTTGGGAAACCCTCTCTCCTCTGAGTTTCCCCAGAGGTGCCTGCTGTCCTCAGTTGGGAACATCCCTCCCAAGAACTTTGTTCACCACAGACACACGCGTGACTCCCACGAGCACCTTAGCATTGACTGAGGCGCGCCGTGTCCCTCTGACACCCCGGGCCAGTGCTCGCTCTCAGCTTGCGCTTCCTGTGTGCGTCCACACGGCTCCATCTCGTTCTTTCACACTGCCACGCCGCCGTCACGAGTGTGGCTTACACGGTGACCTGTTGCACGACCTTTGGGAAGTTTCTGACTTCCTCTGCCATAAATGATGCCACCCCGAAAGCTCTCCTGTGCTCCTCGGTCCCCACATAAGGTTGCTGTCCAGGGAAGACCCCGAGAACTGCTGGCGGTTGGTGACGCTGTCAAACAGCTCTCCAGAGGCGCTCTTGGAAACAGGCCACCCACCCGTGCATTCCAGGAGCACCGCTCCCGGCCCTCACCAGCACTGCCCGGCAACCCCCTTGGTGGGACACAGAGCTGCCTTCACTGTTACCTCCCCAACTGTGAGTGGGTGTGGACATTTTTTCTTGATGGAGCTTAGATGTGTCTCCTGCATGTAAATTGCTTGATAATATCCTTTGTACATTTTTCTACTGAGCTGCTTGACTTTTCTCCCAGGCCTATTTAAAAATAAATTAAAGCACTTAAGCCTCGCTGAAACCTGAAGTGAATCATAGCTCAGGAATCTCCTGCCACATCAAGACCATGATTTGAAATGTTATTTTTAAAGGGTGGGGTGCTGAGGCTTGACGGAGAAATGTGGGTGACAGGCAGATCCAAAAAAAGGAAAAGGGCTCCTGGAAACCGGCTGCAGAAGGGGGGGCGTGGCCTTCACACACGATTTGTATGTCTCTCTGCTATGACTGAGGGCTGGTGCGGAGGCCCCCCGGGGCTGGCTGAGACCCCAGCAATAAAGCAATCGACCACATCCCATTAGTAAGTTCTATACTGACTGTATGTCGGAGTGAGTAGATGATGGAAACGTAAGGTTTAAGAAAACATCGTCTTAAAATTCACTTTGCCTATTTCTCTTTATCTTTTCCACGTGGCTGCCAAAAGATTTGAAATGATACTTGTGGCTCGTGCGACATTTCTGCTGGACGGTGGTAGCCTAGGAGATGGGAGCCATTAACCTTCCATTGCCAGCTTCAGAAAGAGATTCCACGTGTCCTCGGGCACATCCTTCCCCATCCGGGTCTAAATAACCTTGGAGTGACAGGGCCCAGACAGGTCAAGCCCGTGGAAACTCCAACAGTCACAAGGGTGACGCAGCCTCTGACATCTTTGGGTGACGTACATGGGGGACAGACATGAAGACTTATGCAGTCTCATCAGAACGTGGGTCATGGGTGGGGTGTGGGGGTGCACACACCCAGGAGCACGGCTACTCGGGGGATCACAGTTCAAGACCAGCCGCAGCAACTTAGTGAGAACTTAAAAAACAAAAAAGGCTTGAGGGTACAGCTCGGTGGTAAAGCACCACTGGGCTCAACCCTCAGGACTGAGAAATAGGAAGGATGCCATGGGAACTGGACAGAGGACACTTCTCCTGGAGGTTCCCCACCCACAGGCGGTCGTTCTCCACCTCCCACGTGAGGGCACTGCAGCGACCCCTCTGGTTCCCAAAGGCCCAGAGAGTCCCCCTGACCACCCTGCTGCTGAGGCTCGCCGCTCGATCGCGGGCTCTGTATGTCTGACTCGATCACTGTGAACTTGACCGGCTTCTCAGTTAGGAGCCCCGCAAGGCACAAAAGAAACCACTCGAAATGGTTTTAAAAAAAGCAAGAAACAGGAGGAGTGGGACTTCTTCTTGGCTGCAGAGCTAGTTTCCTTGGGCTGCCACACGAGATTGCCCTCTCACAGCTTTGAAAGCCAGAAGGCTGAAATAAGGTGTCAACAGGGCCACATCCCTATGAAACCTCTGGGGGCAATTCAGCCCCAGCCTCCTCCAACTACTGACAGCACCAGGAGCTCCTTGCTTGTGGGACACCAGTCCAGCCTCTGTCTTCATCAGAGATGGCCTTCCTTTCTGCATCTGTGTGTGTGTGTGTGTTCTATTATTAGGACAGAAAAAAAGTCCCAGCCTACCTGAACTGTCACTGGATGGAGGGATGACCCTCTCGGGAGTGATCTTATCGGGATGCTTACTTTTGTCACATCTGCAAAGACCTTATTTCCAAATATGGTCATATTCTGAGGCTCCATGAATTTTGGAGGGTATCTGAGTCTATCTTCTGTTACTAAAACGGAGTGCCACAGACTGGTTCATTTATAAAGACTAAAGGTTCATTCTGCTCACAGTCCTGAAGGTCCAAAGTCAAGGGGCCACATTGGGGGGGCTTCTTGCTCAGGAGGACTCTGCAGAGGTGGCCAGGGCATCCCATGGTGGAAGGAGCACAAATTCAAACTGGTTTTTGTTAACAAACCACTCAAGATAACCCATTCACCACGGGGTAGTCAGCCTCTCATCACCATCACCGACAGCTCATGGCATCTGGAAGCAGAGGGAAGACAGAGCCAGGAAGGGCCAGGACAACGTAGCCCTCCAGGGCCTGCGGCCCCCAGCTTGGCTCAACCTCCTGCGTTTTCACCGCCCCCCATAATCCACTCAGCTTTGACTCTCTGGGGGGATCAGCTCACTGCGGATGCCAAGACCCTCATGAGACCGTCACTTCCCCAAAGCCCCACCCTGAGCACTGTGGCACTGGGGACCAAACCTTCAACACAGGAGCCTTCCGGGGACATGTGAGATTCAAACCACAACACCGCTGATCCATGAATGCCCTGACCCGGGCATGGGGCTCTGGGGTCCCACCCAGCCCCACCTCTCATTAGCTCATAATGGGACTAAATTTATGTGTGAGTTTTGGTTTTTGGTGGGGACAGTCAAGCCATTGCCAGCTGCTCGGAGGGGTATTCTCTGGACTGCAGGTGCCCCCTGCACCCTCACAGCCGCCTGCCAGCACCCCATCACCTCATTACCTCCCCTCCAAGGCCCCAGAAGAGGGAGAAGCAGCGAGCGCCCCTCCAGCCCGAGGGGCCCGAGGAGCTCCGGAGGCCCCCGCCTGACTTGGCTCCGAGACTGTCCCTGCTGCTGCTCCCCCTCCCACCAGCCTCAGTGGGCCCTGTGTCACCTCCTGCTGCTGTCCCCCTGGGTTCCAATCCACACAGCTCAGCCCACAGAGGACCACACGCCATCTGCACTTCTCAACCCCTATTTGCACCCAAGCACCTTTTCTTCTATTTTTCTTTTCTTTTTATATTTATTTATTTTTGCCATACTGGGAATTGAACTCAGGGATACTCTACCACTGAGGTACGTCCACAGCTCTTTTTATTTTATTTTGAGACAGTGTCTCACTAAATTGTCCCCGCTGACCGTGGACTTGGAATCCTCCTGTCTCGGGCTCCTGCGTAGCTGGGATTACAAGCATACTTTTTAAAACTTCCTGATTAAAAACTTTCTATGCTCATTGAAAAGTGGAAAATACACAAAGTAAAAAGAAACTTTATTTTCAAACTGATGTACAACTCTCCCCCACCAATGGCTGGTTATAAGGCAGAAAAACTCAGGCTGCTTTCAAAAGAGGAGAAATTTACAAGGCAGCCCAGCAAAGAAAATCCCTCAGGACCCAGGAGGACTCCTGGTCCCGTTGGTCCCTCTCCCGCTGCTTCGGGGAGTCCAGAGGCAGCTCCTTCTGCACTTTGCTTAGCTCCCGCCCTTGCCCTGCAGGCTCCCTCAGGCGGTCTTTTCCCTAACACCCTTCTGCCTCCTGTTCCCAGGTGTGGCCTGGAGCACACAGGGGTGGGTTCCCTGCTAGCTCCAGCCTAGTGGGGACCAGGCTTCCGCTCATTGAGCCCACAGCGGGTACTGAGGATCAGAGAAGCAGCAGAGCCGGCACAGCCCCCAAGGGGTTTGCAGTCTGAGGACGAGGAACCCAGGCACAGGCATGCCATCCATCTGTGTAAGTGGCAGAGCAGAGCTTTATGGGAAGGGCTGTGACATCACAGAGAAAGAATTCCTTGGAGAGTCCTCGCCACCATTGATTCCAATTTCAGAGGTGATCCCTGGGCACAGGTAAAGGAGGAGAGGAGGACTCAGGCAGAGGAACAGCATGGCTGAGGGCTACAAGCACCGAGGGTCAGGAACCGCTGGGGGAGGGGATGGTGAGCGTGGCCGAAGGGCCGTCAACACCAGCCATGGAGATGGGGAGGCGCTGGCAATGGTCACTGCACTCGGGGAGTCTCTCTAGAGAGTAAAGTGAAATCAGAATACACGGAGGTGAAGTGGGGGAACAGGAGCCTTCAAGTCCAACACCCACCACAGGACCTTGTGGCTCGCCATCCCTGAGCCTCGGCTTCCTCATCTCTAACAGGGAAACTCGGTGATTCTTGGGTGGCCTTTGGCTCTGCTGTGTGCAGTCTCCACATGGTCGCCATGACATTGGACAGGGAGGCTTGAAGCAGCTGCAAGATGCTGGTCCTCATATTTGTCTCTTCAGTCAAATCTCATCAAAGAGCTTTTCCTGAACTCGAGTGGCTCCTAAGCTAATGTGTATCAAAGGGTCTTCAGGACCCTCGATTTTCCACAATAGGGGGAAAAAATTCTCTCTTTCCATACTAACATTGAATTCTGTGTCAAAAAGCAGGCATTTTCCTCTGGAACCAAAACAATATATTTTCAGATTACAAATGGGAAACTCTGGGAACAGGAAAGAGACTGCTTTCTACCTGATGCCATCTGTTAACACCACTGTCCTTTCCAGAAGAAAATGCTCTGTAGTCACTGAGTCATTTCCTGAGGCCACCATAACAGAGCGCCAGGAACAAGGGGGCCTAAAACATTTTCAAGTTCCAGAGACCGGAAGTCTGAGATCAAGGTGTCAGCAGAGCCGTGTGGTGAAAATCCTCCTTGGCCACTTTCCGTCTCGTGATGGGCAGCAATCTTTGGCATTCCATGGCCTTTTGCTGCAAAACCCCAGCATCCCCCTTGGTCACCACACACAGTCTCCTCTTGTGTGTGGCTCAGTCCTCTTCTTACAAGGATGCTGGCCATAGTGCATTAAGTGTCCACCCTACTCCAGTGAGAGTATCCTAATTGCATCTGTAAGGACTCCATCACCAAATAAGATGGAATCTTGAGGCACAAGGGATAGGATCGCAGCACATATTTTTGGAGACCATGATTCAATCCATAGCAACCTGTTTCAAGACATCTGAAAGTATGGGAATCACAGAGAAGTGACCACCAATGTCTCAGCCACCTGCACCACCACCAAAATCAATAATTCTCAGGGGGGCATGAGGATGCCCAGATGTCACTGGCTGACCCCATGCCTGTGTCCACTGTCAGCTGAGCCCCTACCCACAGCTCACCAAAAACCAAGGTTCCTCATTCTTTTACCCTTCAGATTTCACCCAATCTTCTCCACAGGGTCTACCTGGAACTCGGCTGGCACTGGCATTCAGAGAAGTCATTCCCAGGCTGTGTCTCTCTACAATGACATCAGTGCTTATGCACCATCCCCCAGATTCATGAGTTGAAACCCTAATTCCCAATTTACAGTACTTGGGGGTGCAGCCTTTGGGAGGTAATTAGGTCATGAAGGTGAAGCCCTCTTGGATGGAATCAGTGCGATCATAGAAGATCTCCCCCACCCCCCACACACATGAGGAACCAGAAGACAAGAGGTCGTCCCCTGCAAGCCAGGAAGAGGGCCCTCACCAGGAATCAGATCTCGTGGGACCTGATCTTTCACTTCCTAATCTTCAGAACTGGGAGAAATCAATGCCTGCTCTTTAAGCTGCCTAGTCTTGGTATTTTTGTTGAAGACTAAGACATCCTTGGAATACAGAGGAGAGCTTAGCTAGCAGGAAAATATCACAGACGGGCAGATGACATGCAGCACACACACATGAGCAGATCTGGAGTCCCAAAGCTACGTCTTTATTCACTGAAAACTCCATACTCAGCCCCTGTTACATGCCAGACACCATGCCAGGGGAGGTAAAGAATCACATGTGTAGGAAACCAAAACATGGACTCTACTAACGCACATTCATAGCTGAGAGGAGAAAATATGGGAAAGTAATTATAAGGCATGGTGAAAATCTGTGGAATCCATAAAAATAAGGTGAAGTTTCTGTCTCCATTGGTGTGAGGTCCTGAACGTCTCACCTCTGGATCCCAGATCCAAGGTACCAGAAAAACCACGTTGGCACTACCTTCGAACCCCGACTGGAGACCGGGAGGAATTCTTGTTTCGTGAAGCGTGAGAGTGGTGTGCAGACCCGGAGCTGTGTCTGAAATGGTTATAGATGAAATCGTCAGACACCTTGGACTTGCTTAAAATAACACTGAAGGGCAGGGAGCTCAGTGAAACGAGATGACCCCAGTTGCCACGCGGAAGCTGAGTGATGGGTACGTGTGGCTTCATCTCACTCTCGCCTCCACTTCTGTTTGAAATTTCCCATACGTGTCCGGCACTTTCCACCACCACGGTTCCGACCCTGGCCACCATCTTTCCCGTGATTCTCCCCTTGCCGGTCTCTGCTTCCTCCCTTCTCTGCTACGTCTACTCTAGACCCAGCTCTGACTGCAGCGACCCTTTAAACACGTGAGTCGGTTCAGGTGTCTCTGCCCCAGTTCCTCCAGGAGTGGCAGTCTCATTGCGCAGAAAGCCAGAGTCAAGTCCTCCCTGTGGTCCAGAAGGCCCGTTCCCATCAAATCGCCTTCCACCTGTCTGCAGCACCTCCCGCTGCCGCCTCACTTGCTCATCACAGATGCACGGGGCCTCCTTGCCCTGACCGTCCCTGGTTCCTCCGACACACTGGGTGCCATCCTGCTGCAGGGCCTCTGCACTGGCTGCTGCCTTCCAGGATACCCCTCCCCAGATGCTCACTCCCTCACCTCCTCCAGGTCTTTGCCCAAATGTCACCTCCTCAGTGAAGAGTGTCCCTGGCCACCAACCTGAATTCCTGGTCTCATCCATGTTCTCCGGGCCCGGCTTAATTCTTCCCCCATCTCCGCTCGTTTGGCTGACGGAGCGAGCTGGCTGGCTTCTTTCATTGACCGACGCCTTCCTTCCTGCCTCTCCTGCACCTGGAGCAGCACCTGCAGCCCTGCAGCCCTTGTTGGGCAGCTGCTGAGTGAGTGCAGTGGACTAGAGAGAGACTGTGCTCTGCTGAACGGGGGACAGAGGAGGTGGACTGACCGCAGGTGAGCTCTCAGTACGAAGCCAGAGGTCTGGAACAGCCGACGGCACCAGCCATAGCGGAAGGCAGAGAGGGCGCTCCTTGGAGGACGTGCAGCTGCCAGCCAGGGCACACTGAGGCGCTAGCACCCAACCTGTCACGTGGTCCAGCGTGGATCCCACCGCTGTGGAGGATGGCAATGCGCCAACATGAATTTTTTTTTAAGTTTAAAAAAAGAGCCAGAAATACAAAAGTAAACTGAACTCAAAGCAGGTAAGAAGAAAGAAATAAAAACTACAAAGACAATAAATGAACCAGAGAACAGACAGGGAAAGAACAGTCTTTTTAGCAAACAGTACACGGACAACCAGATAGTGATACACAAAATGATGGATTTGAACCTTAAATCATAGCTAACAAATAGCTCAACGTGGATCCCAAACTAGACTGTAAAGTTCCATTTTGACTAAAAACTTATACTACCTACCACAGGTAGTCGTGTAAATGCTGACTAAATTTAGACATATTTTACACTGAAGAGGATGGAAGAGAAAGCTGAGGTGAGAGTGTGCATGAGTCCCTTACTGCTGCCGTAACAAGTGACCCTGATTCAGTGCCTGAACACAATGCCAGCTGGTTGTCTTACAGTACTGGGCCTCAGGAGAGAGGGCGGTGTTCATCTCACTGGCTCAGATCAAGGTGTCAGGGGTCTGTTCCTCTGGGAGGCACAAGGGACAATATCCTGCCTTGACTTTGCCAGCTCCAGGAGACCGTCCACATTTCTCAGCTCACAGAACTTTGCTCCAACTTCAGAGCCAGCATCCGGCATCTCTGGGACCTGCTCCTGTGATTCCACGGCTCCCTGTGACATCTGGAAAGGGCACTTGTGATTAAATGGGGCTCACCTGAATCGTCCCAGATAACCCCTCCATCCTAACATCCATGAGCACATCCGCAAAGCCCCTTGGCCAGTAAAGTGCCCGGCTGGTCCTGGGGTTGAGAGCATAGACAGCTTGGGGGCCGGCCATTGCTCTCCTACTGTAGGACGCGAGGGAAGAAGTAATTAAAGGATTGTTTTACAGAATCAAAGATACAAGCCGGGCGCGGTGGCTCACGCTTGTAATCCCAGCACTTTGGGAGGCTGAGACAGGAGAATCGCGAGTTCAAAGCCAGCCTCAGCAATGGCGAGGTGCTAAGCAACTCAGTGAGACCCTGTCTCTACATAAAACACAAAATAGGGCTGGGGATGTGGGTCAGTGGTCGAGTGCCCCTGAGTTCAATCCCTGGTGCCAAAAAAAAAAAAAAAAAAAAAAAAAGAATCAAAGATACAAAAATCGACCTCTGTTGTTTGAACGTGTCCCTGGGGTTTCTTGTGTTGGAAACTTAGTACTCATGTTCCCGAGCTAATGGCATTTGGCCCTTTGGGAAGCGACTGCTCTCTCTGCCTGGCTTGCTCTGCCTTTCCCTGTGATGCCCTCTGCTGCCTGGTGACTCTGCAAGTCCTCGCTTCCAACACGAAGGTGCTCATCTCCGGGAGGCCCTCACCCTGAGAGGCCCTGCACCTTGGGATTTCCCAGCCTCTAGAAGTGTAAGAAGCAAACTTTGTAAACAATGAATTATCCAGTCGCAGACATTCTATTACAGCAACAGAAAATGGGCAAAGATGAAACCGTAAGTCTCTCTGTTCCACTGAACAACGAATACCTGAGCATCCACACTGGGCCGGTCCTACTG
The DNA here is from genome assembly GCA_028644305.1 of Xerus rutilus. Classification (NCBI taxonomy): domain Eukaryota; kingdom Metazoa; phylum Chordata; class Mammalia; order Rodentia; family Sciuridae; genus Xerus; species Xerus rutilus. The sequence continues at coordinate 138,661,508 of CM053405.1, read as the reverse complement.
TGCCCTAGGGATAGAGCCATAAAGGCCAGCACCTAGCCTCACCACAGAGGAGGCAAGAAGACAAGGAAAGGGAGAAAACAGAAGAAGGCTAGGTGCTCCAGGCAGCACCGAGGGCCAGAAAGGACATTATGTGGTGGCCTGGAAGAGGGGAGCAGGACATGGGTAGAGGGACTTTCTAGGAGATGGCATGAGGGAGGAATGGAGCCTTGATGTGAGCAAAGAGCTCTCTTGTCAGAACATAGGCAAGTGCAAGGGCCCTGAGGCAGGAATAAGCTGAGGATTTACAAAGGAAAAGACCGGTGAGATTGGGGAGTAAGGGCCCAGGGGCAACTTGTGATAAATGGTCTGAAAGGGAACTGGGGCCCGCTTGGCTGTGATGACTCTGTGATCAGTGCACTGGAGGGTCTGTGGAGGAGACTGACGTGAACTGGTTTACACTTTCCTTTTTTTTTTTAATAACTTTATTTTTATTTATTAATTTGCATGTGGTGCTGAGGATTGAACCCAGTGCCTCATCCACACTAGGGGAGCGCTCTACCACTGAGCCACAACCCCAGGCCTGGTTTACACTTTTAAAAGGTCACTTTGTCCACCAACGGATGAGCAATTGGATAAAGAGAAGGTGGCCCACCCACACAGTGGAATATTACACATCAGTGAAAAGGAATGAAACACTAACCCATGCTTACAAAACAGATGAACCATGAAAACATCATGCTAAGTCAAAGAACCCATCACAGAAGACCACAAACCAAATCTTATGATTCCATGTAAAGAAAAGATGATACTCAGATATATAACAATTCAAGGTAGCTTTGTGGTTGGTTAGGTCTAGGGAAGGGTGAGGAAATTGAAAGCTGATGGCTAAGGAATGTGGAGTTCCTTTAGAGAGTGACGAAACATTCTACATCTGGATCATGCTGATGGTTGCACAACTGAATTGTATGCTTTTAAACACTTGCTTGATATACTTTTGCAGCTTTATTGAGGCATAATTGACAAATAAAAATCATGCACATTCAAGGTGTACAACATGATGTTTTGATAAATGTGCCTAAGCACCGTGAGCTAATTACCACAATCAAGCCACTCACCCTATGGTTACCATGTCTGTGTGTGTGTGCATATGTATGTGGCTAAGAGCTCATACGAGATGCTCTCATAGCAAATTTCATGTATACAATACATTATTTGGTTGCTATGGCCACCATGCTGAACATTAGGTTTTCAGAACTTATTCATCACATAACCAAAATTTTGTGCCTTTTGATCAACATCTTCTCCTCCTCCTCCCCTGGTCCCTGGTGACCCTGGCTCTGCTCTCTGCTTCTGAGTTTGACTCTTAGATTTCATATGTAAGTGACAGCAGGCAGTGCCTGTCTTCTCTGTGTGGCTTACTTAGCTTAGAAGAGTACCCTCCTGAGCTGTGTACTTTAAATGGATGACCCGTATGAGATGCATTCTATCTTGATAGAGATGCTACTTTAGAACAGTATAGGTCATTCTAGAGATGTCTGGTTGACCTTGTATCCTGGATGCATTTGCCAGCTCCCGAGTAGATGCCACCAGATGGCGGCAAGAAAGCCGATGGCATCAATCCCCAGAAGGAAGGAAAACTGGGGAGAGAGGCACAAGCTCCAACTTTCAGAAGTGGAGAAGCAGATCAGTATGAGGTCACTCCCCGGCAGAGCGGGTGCAAACCCCAGTAACAGCAGGAAAGGCTCACGGGCACTGCGCTGGCCACAGGTGATGCTGAAGGATATTCACCAACATCACCACGTTCCTTGGCAAGGGGCATCACAGAGTGGATTGGGCTCAGAGGGCCGGCTTCGCATTTATAGATGACACAGCCCCGAATCCCCTCCTCCACCAGCTCAGGTGAGCAGCAGTGCACCTGAGCCTATGCAGGATCCCTTCCTCTAGAGGCTCAATGGCAGGGACTAGGGGCATGGTGTACTGGGCACAACTGGGAAAAGGACAATACTTAACAGAAGGGGGTTGAGTGACAGTCCACATGCTTCATGGTGACACCACCTTCCTTTAAGTCTCTTCTCCTGCTCAGTTCTGAGAAAAGCCAGCACCAGCCTGGTCCGCACACACACACACCCTTTCCTGAGGCAGTATATTATAAGTTATTTGAGTTTGTTTTCTATATCTATAAGAGAATACCTGATATTGGTAATTTATAAAGAAAAGAAATTTTTTTCTTACAGTTTCAGAGACTGGGAGGTCCAAAGCTGAGGAACTACATCTGGTAAAGGCCTATTTGTGGCAGAGACTCTCCATGGAGACCCAAGGCAGCAGGCAATATATCGCACATCCCAGGGAGGAGCCAACCCAACTTTTATAGCAGATCCACCCTGAGACAATCCATGAGCTCACTAATCCCCTAAAACATTAGTCCACACATGGATTAATCTATTCATTGGGCAGAGTCTTCAAGATGCAATCACTTCTACAAGGCTGCACCTGGCTTTGTCTCCTAATATCTCACAGTGGGGATTAAATGCCATATTGAGTTCTGGCACAGATGTCCAAGCCATGGCAAAAAGCCTCCTCTGGAGCTCTGAGTGCACAAGTGTTCCGCTGCAGCCAGGTTGTGTGATCGTCCCAGCTGTCCTGGGCTTAACCACCAGCATTCACCATTCCCGCTCAGGGGTCCTGCAGGATGGCTGGGGTTTGGCTGATCTCAACTGCGTTCCCCGTGGCTCCAGACTGCAAGCAGGTGTGGGCCTTCTCCAGGGAGTTCCTCCTGCAGGGCCAGTGGCTACTTGACTCAGGCTCTTATGGTGGGTAAAAGAGGGCAAGAAGGCAAGCTGCATGCCACACAAGCACAGCTGTAGACTCTGTTCTACTCACATCTGCTTCAATCCCAAGGGCTAGTGCAAGTCTCATGACCAAGTACAATTTCAAAAAGGCAAGGACATATCTTCTCCCAAAGGCTATGGCAAAGATGGGAAAAGAATAAAAATGTATGGGCCAATGGGATCCCATACCACACTGCCCCAGACAAGACACAGGACTCCGACAACTGGGCCTCTCTGAAGAAGCAGTCCAATCGGGTCACCTTACAGCATCCTTAAAAAGATCTCAAGGCTCCTTCTAAGGACTCCAAGAGCTTTTGTCTTTGTGGGCTATATCTACAAACACTTATAAATTAAAGCCAAAATTGTCTTAAATAGTAGACAGGTGTGATGGCATATGCCTGTAATTCCAGCATTTTGGGAGGCTAAGACAGGAGAATCGTGAGTTCAAAGGCAACCTCAGCAAAAAAAAAATGTCTTAAATGCTTATTAAATTGACTTAAAATAACAAGCCTACTATGTGCATAAGTAATGTTTTTATAAAAATGACTTTTATCCAAAGCAAGCAAAAATTCAGTCAAAAGTGGCATTGCTTTAAAATTTGGAAGTCTCTAAAAGTTTTCATTTAATAATAAAGATGGATGTTTCTCTTTGCTTCTGCATTTGATGTATTGTGATGTGTTGTTGGGTTGAAGGGTGTGGAGACTACAGAGTTATTAGCTAGAAAAGGAAGGAGGACTTCAGTGGCCTTTCAAACAGTTACAGATATTCTTCTTTGACACTCTGTCAAGAGCGTGCAAGTAATAGTTTCTCAAAGTTGGTGGCAATGACAGTGAGAAATCTGAAATCTTATCCCTGAGCTTTTTTGTTTGTTTTTTTTGCTGCGAGGAGTTGTATTTTCATTAATTATACAAGTAGTATTCTACAGTGTTCCAGGGCTCTTGTCTTCTGTTGTGTTAAAGTCCATCATCGTCTCTGGTACTCTGAGTGGGTCTTTTACCAAAGCAGGCTCTTGTATTGGTTCCTTGAATTATGCAGCTCTTCTGGAATGTTGACACATTTGGTTTGACAATATCAGAGTGTCACCTCCATCGTTATCACTTCAGGGCTTATTTGAAAAGTTTAAGTATGAAGAAGATGACAAGTTCTCATCAACAGATGGGTTACAAAATTTTAATTGTTGTTTTAGATCTTGAATTCTGTCATTGGGAAAAAATGCTGTCAGTTATTTTTCTTCAAGAGACATCTAGCATCATTCATTTTTGAGATAAAGTCTGCCAAAACCTAAGTCTGAATGAACAGAGCTTGTCTACAGTCATTCTTTGAGGAAAAAATAAAAGGCCATGTTCCTGGGAAAAGTAGGTGGCTCAGCTTGCGCTCCCATCCCAAAGTGCTTCTCAAGACAACAAGGTGACAGTTCCCTTGCAACAGCAGTGCTCGTGTGGACATCCTGTGACCACTTGAAGTATTAAAAATATGGATGCACAAGGATCTAGATTTGATAAAATCAATATTTTTTTCTGTTTCATGAAGGACATTCTTAGGTAAAAAGGGCATTTTATTTTTATTTTGAGTGCAAGGCAGTGAAGAATTTAGAAACATTACTACAATGTGGCACTGCTCCCTTTAATTGCACCAGTTTTATGCACTGCATGATTCCAAGTTCACCTTAGGAACTGTGTATGTGAGTGTGTGTGTGTGTGTGTGTGTGTGTGTGTGTGTATACATATCAAGAGATTTATTGTAAGGAGTTGGCTCACATGTTTATGGCAAGTCTAAAATCTGCAGGGTCAGCCAGCAGGCTGGAGCCCCAGGGGACCCATGCTGCAGTTCCTGTCTCGGGGAAGTCTGCCATAGAACCAGGGGAAAAAAGCTGCTATTGCAGATGAAGCCCAAAATGCAGTCTACTGAAGATGTCTCTCTCTTGCTTGGAGAGGCTGGCCTTTTTGCTCTATTCAGGCCCCCAAGGGATTGAACAGGGTCACTCACATTATTGAAAGTAAATTTCTTTGCTCAAAGTTACTAATTTAGGTAAAAAAGAAAAATAAGAAGCCTCAGATTCTACTTCTCTACACAGTGATTCCAGATCAATAATAAATACATGAACTCATTCCCTTTATCAGAAATCCAGACACAGTTGAGAGGTTCCTGCACCCCCAGAAAGCACTAAACCAACCATATTGGAACTGGTAGAAAGAACTTTGCCACTTGTCTGCTAGAGCCCCTCCCCCAGCTCATCAGGCACGATTGGGACAGAACTCTCAGTTCCTGATTTCTCCCTGATCAGAGAAGGGGAAGAAGGAATCATATATCCAGTGCTCTGATTTTTTCAAAGGGGCTGCTAGAGGGGCTAGATTCTATCCTGTCTGAATCTAAGCAGTGACAGGAAAAGTTGAAAAATGAGAGACTGCTATAAACAAGGCAAGGTTTGAAGCAGGCAGATGCTAACTACTCACAGGCTCTTCCTGCAGTTTGTTGCAAGGGGAAATCCTCAAATCCTGCTTTCTCCTTGCAGAAAGGAAGAGTCAGAGTATGTGTCAGATCCTAACTTTTGAAACAGCTGTTCAAGAAATCGGTCAGTGTCTCAACATCATGGAGTACTGACATTTTCTGGGTGCCCATGAAGTACTGAGCACAAAAGAGGGTTGGGCAGCTTGCTCCTGCTTCAGAGGATCATCAGTAGGTCAGACTAAGCCACCACATCTTGCTGACTTCTATAGTGAGGTCGCCAGAAAGAAGAATGGGTACTCCATGCATTGAACATTATAGTGTTTGGGGGTTGTTGCTGAAGTGACCAGTTCCTCTATGGCCTGGCTGAGAACAGTGACAGAACCTAGCATACTCCAGAAAACTAGGAAGCTCTGAGAACAAAAGAATGCCAAGAGACAGAGGAAAACACTACTACAGCTGAAGCCAAACACGTAGACAGACACCAGAGGGAGGAAGGGATAAGTGCCTGAGGGGATAAAAGAGCAATTTTCTCTGACAATTTTCATGCACAAATCCAAAGAAAAGATTTATTTACAGGAAATGTGTGAGAGAACCCAGAATATCTACTAAAAATGATTAGTGAAGTCCTTTATCAAACCAGTCAATAGAATAGGTGTCTGTTTTTTCACCTGCATACATCTCACCACAAAAATACAAGGTACACGAAGAAATAGGGAAACATGACACAAAGAAAGAACAAAGCAAATTACTGAGACAGTGTTTAAAGAAATAGAGGTATATGAATCAAATGACAAAGTAGTCACAACAACCATTAAAAATGCTCAACTCAGAAAAATAGTATTTGAAAAAAAATGAAAATATCAACAAAGATATTTTTAAATGTAGAAAAGAACAAAGAAGAAATTTTGGAACTGAAGAATAAAATAACTAAATTGAAAAATTCAGAGGAAGAGATCAGAATTAAATAAACAAAGAAGCCAGGTACAATGGCACATGCTTGTAATCCCAGCACTTTGGGAGACTGAGGCAAGAAAATTGCAAGTTCAAAAACCCAGGTTCAGTAACAGTGAGGTGCTAAGCAACTCAGTGAAACCCTGTTTCTACATAAAACACAAAATAGGTCTGGGGATGTGGCTTAGTGGTCGAGTACCCCTGAATTCAATCCTTGGTACTAAAAAAAATTTTTTTAAAGGGAGGAGGAGAAAAAGGAGGAGGAAGGAAAGGAGAATAAAACAGGAAGAGGAAGAAGAGAGAAAAAGGCAGAAAGCTAGTGTGAAGGAGAAAATGGGTGAAGACGTCTCAAATCTGTAAAGCAAATGGGTATCATAGTGAAGAAGTCTGATCAATGCATTCTAACAATGGACCCAGAAAACTTTATCACCCAGACACATCATATCCAAGTAGTCAAAAGTCAAAAACAGAGTCTTAAGAGCAGAAAGAGAAATGTGATTTGTGAAATATTGAAAGGAACCTCAGAAAAAGCCTTGCAGGTGAGAAGTGACTGGGATGATGTACAAAGTGCTGCCAAAGAAACAAGCACAAAATCAGAACAGGAAAACAAAAATACCAACTTCCAACCAAAAATGCTAGACCTAGCAATACTTTCCTTTCATAATGAACCTTAAATGAAGATTTCCCTGGATAGACAAGAGCTGAGGGAGCTCCTCACACTGACTTGGCTTACAAGTAAATGCTAAAGGGAGCCCATCAAGTTGGAAGGAAAGGACACTAGGTAGAAAGTCAAATACACACTAACATGTAAAGCTCTCTGATAATGGTAAATAAATAGACAAATATTCAATACTGGAATGCTGAGCAATGGTTCAAAAAAACACTATAAAAAGTAAAAGATAGAAAAACTATAAAAATATTTTAATTAATACACACAAAAAACAATTGATGTCATCAATAACATGGAATGTGATGGCAGGAAGAAATAAAAAGTAGATGTTTGTATGTAATTAAAGTTTAACTATTATCAGATTAAAAGAAATTGTTATAAGATCTCTATGTAAGTTCCATGGTAACTGCAAAGAAAATACCTATAGGACATATACAAAAGAAATGATAAATCAAAGCATGTTGCTACAAAATATACAACACACACATACACACACACACACACACACACACACACATACACACACACAGGACCTAAAAAAAGAGGAAAAGCAGAACCATAAAAGCTACAAAATAGAAAATCGCCAAAGAGTAATAGTAATACCTTCCTTTTTAGTAATTGCTTTGAGAGTAAGCCAATGAAAAGTGGCTTAACAGATAAAAACACAAGATCCAGCTACTACATGCTGTCAATAAGAGACTCACTTTAGATTTAAGGACATATATATGATAAATGTGAAGGGATAGAAAATGGTTTTCAGTAAGTTGGCTTAAAAGGCCACAGGTTGGCTTACTATAAATAATGGCAACATCAACTTTGATCATATAAATAACTCTTTAATTTGATTGAGAATTGTTACCTAATAGTCAATATTGTACCTTCAACCCATTTGAATGTATTTCTTCTAATTTTTTAGAACATTAATTGGAATCAATCTATCTTTATTTTTCTAGCTTTCATTTATACTTGCTCCTATTACCCAATATTCACCCTCAAATACCTGCCAATCTATCTATTTCTCCTTTCTACCTTGGTGCATATTATCCTTTTCCATCTTTTCTTTCTTTCTTCTTTCTTTTCCACTCTTTTTTGCCTAATATTTCTTCTTTCCTCTTTAGTCCCAATTTAATATTAAAGCAATTTTACTAAATTTAATAATTAATTTTCAACCCATTCCAATTCTTTATGACCAGGATTTATACCAGGATTTGAGGAAATGTGGAGAATAATATCAACAAGTATTTTGGTTTTCATAAAGTTTAATATAAAGAGGCTTGGCTCTAAAATGATTGTAGTAAATAGGGTCCAATGGAATCTCTCAAAGTACTGTTGATATTGGGATCAGCAGAGATCACACATTAACTTAAAATATCAATATCTGGATATTCAACTGATCCAGGGCTCTTAAGAGAAATAAGCTCACAAAGTAGTCCCTTGCTTAAGAAAAAAAAAAGTGATAATCATCCCAACAGATGAGTAGACATAAAAACAATATTAAAAAACAATAAAACAAGTCACCTCAAACAGCCCATAATGCTTCAACAACTAACTCCATCAACATTACAGGGGAACAAATGTCAGAAAAAGAGTTTAGAAAGTTCATAGTTATAAAATGTTCCATGAGTTAAAAGAAGACATAATGCGTAAAGTTAGAAAATACAGGAAGTGAAAGACCACTTCATTAAAGCGATAGAGATTCTGAAAAAGAACCAAAATGGAAACCCTGGAAATGAAACCATCAATAAACCTAACTTAAAATTAAATGGAAAAGCATCACCAATGTATTAGACCACTTTGAAGATAGATTTTCAGGCTTAGAAGACAAAGTATGTAATTTTGAAAATAAACTTAATCATGAAGATAATATATTAAGACACTATGACCAGAATATTTAATCACTCTGGGATAACATCAAGAGGTGAAATTTAAGAATCACTGAGGTAGATGAAGGATGTGAAATACAAGCTAAAAATATGCACAATCTTTTCAATGAAATAATACCAGAAATTTTTTCAAACCTTAGGAATGAGATGGAAATTTGGATACAAGAGGCATATAGGACTCCAAATATTAAAAAAATCACAACAGATCCACTCCAAGAAACATTATAATGAAAATGCCTAACATACAGAATAAGAATAGAATTCTGCAAGAGAAAAATGGCTGGTCTGGTCACATTTAGAGGTAAACCAATCCAGATTTCAACTGAGTTCTCAACCCAGACCCTAAAAACTAGGAAGGCTTGGTATAGTATACACCAGACTCTGAAAGAAAATGGATGCCAACCAAGAATACTATACCCACTAAAATTAAGCTACAGAACTAAAGATGAAATAAATGCCTTCCATGATGAACAGAAGCTAAAAGAATAATTAACCATAAAGCCTTCACTACAAAATATACCCAATGAGATATTTCATGAAGAAGAAATGAAAAATAAAAATGGAAATTAGCATAAGGAGAAATTACATTAGGAGAATTGAGTTCAATTGAAACATTAGAAATATATCAAAATGGCAGGAAATAAAGAACATCTCTCTATAATATTGAATATAAACCATCTAAACTCTTCAGTTGAAATACATAGGTTGTCAGATTGAATGTAAAAAGAAAAAAAAATACCCAACAATATGTTGTTTGCAAGACACTCATTTCACAGGTAATGCCATCACAGACTGAAGGGGAATGGATGGCAAAAGATATACCACACAAATGTTACTCGTAAACAAGTAGGGGTTGCTATTCTCATATCACATAAAGTGGATTTCAAGCTAAAATTAATCAAAAGAGACAAAGAAATTTAATTCATGCTGCTTAAGGGAATCATAAAACAAGAAGATATAATGATTGTGATATATATACCCCAAACAACAAAGCATCTATGTACATCAGGAAAAAAACCTCTCTTTCTCTCTCATTTTTTCTTTCTTTTTTTTTTTTTGAGACCAAGGATTGAACTCAGAGGTTCTTAACCACTGAGCCACATCCCCAGGCTTTTTTTAAGAGACAAGTTTTTACTGAGTTGCTTAGGGCCTCACTAAGTTGCTGAGGCTAGCTTTGAACTCTTGATCCTCCTGCCTCAGCCTTTCAAACTGCTGGGATTACAGGTGTGCACCAATGCACCTGGCTAGAAAACCTTCTCAATACTAAGAATCAAATAGACTACAATACTATAGTACTAGGTGACTTTTATACTAGATAGATCATCTAAATAAAAACTAAGAAAAGATTATATATAACGAAAAAATACAATTAATACCATAGGTCTAACAGACATCTATAGCATATTTCATCCATCAATGACTAAATTGACTTTCTTCTCACCATCATATAGAACATTTTCTAAAATAGATCATATTTATGCCACAAAGCAAATCTTAGCAAATACAAAAAATGGAGATAATGGCTTGCATTCTATCAGATAATAATGTAATGAAATTAGATAGCAATGATACAATAAAAAAACAGAAATTGCTCTAACACCTAGAGATTAAGTAATGTGTTTTTGAATGATGAATAGATAGCAGAAATAATCAGGGGAGAAAAAAAATCTTAGAAGTAAATGAGAATAGTAACACAACATATCAAAATCTCTGGGACAGTATGAAGGCAGTCCTAAGAGAAAAGTTTATAGCATTGATCTTATACATTAAAAAGGAAAATAAATAAATAACATTAATTAATTAAATTAAATAAATAATTTAACATTATTTATTTAAAAAATAAATAATTTAACATTACATTCCAAGGCCTTAGAAAAAGAAGACCATATCAACAGCAAAATCAGTAGAGGACAGGAAATAATTAAAATCAGAGCCAAAATCAATGAAATTGAGACAAAAAAAAAAACAAACAAAGAAAAAACAATACAAAGGATTATCAAAGCAAAAAAATGTTTTTTAAAAGGATAAACAATATTTGTAAACCCTTAACCAAACTAACCAATAGAAAGAGAAAAAATATTCAAATTAGCAAAATTAGACTTGAAAAAGGAAATATCACACAGACACTACTGAAATCTAGAGATTCATCAGAAACTATTTTGAAAATTTTACTCAAATAAGCTAGAAAATCTCAAGAGATATTGACAAATTTCTAGAGACATATGACCTATCCAACTTAAATCATGAGGATATAGAAAAATTAAACAGATCAATATCAAATAATGAAAGTGAAACAGCTATCAAAAGCCTTCCAATAAAGAAAAGCCCAGGACTGGACAGTTCTCAGACAATTTCCACCAGACCTTTAAGGATGAACTAATACCAATTCTCCTCAAATTATTCCATGAAATAGAAAAGGAGGGAATACTGCCAAACTCACCCTATGAAGCTAGTATCATCCTGATAGCAAAACCAGACAAAGGCGCATCAAGGAAAGAAAACTTGACACAAAAATTCCTAACAAAATACCAGCAAAACACACTGAAAAATAGTGCACCATGATAAATGTGTTTCATCCATGGGTTGGTTCAACATACAGAGATCAATAAATGTAATTATCCACATAAGTAGACTTCAGGGCAAGAATCCCATGATTATCTCAATAGATGCAGAAAAGGCATTCAAAATAATACAGCACCTGTTCATACTCAAACACTAGAAAAATCTAGGAGTAGAAGTAACTTATCTCAGCATTGTAAAGGCTGTATCTGGCAAACCCAAGGCCAACAGTGTCCTAAACAGAGAACAACTGAAAGCATTTCCTCTACAGAGGAACACACAGGAATGTCCTCTCTTGTTTAACATCATCCTTGAAACTCTAGCCAGAGCAATCAGACAAGAGAAGGAAATTAAAGGGAAACAAATAGGAAAAGAAGCCAAACTATTTATTTGCTGACAACATAATCCCATAGTTAGAAGACTCCCAAAAAATGCCACCAGAAGATTTCTAGAGCTAATAAATTAATTCATCAATGTATCAGGATACACGATCAGCACTCATAAATCCATCAAGTTCTCATGTCCAATAATAAATCTATTAGAAAAAAAAAGAAATTAGGAAAACTATACCATTCACAATAATCTTAAAAAATAAAATCAAATTCTTGGGAATTGATCTAACAAACGAGGTGAAAGACATCTAAAATGAAAACTATAGTACACTAAATAAAGAAGTTGAAGAAGACTCTAGAAGATAAAAAGACCTCCCATGTTCTTGGATAGAGAAAATTAATATGGTCAAAATTCCCATGCCACCAAAACTGCTGTACAATTTCAACACAATCCCCATCAAAACACCAATGACATTCTTCACAGTATTAGCAAAAAGCAGTTCTGTAATTATTTGGAAAAATAAGAGACTCAGAATAGTCAAAGTAATCCTTAGTGAGAAGCGTGAAGTAGGAGGCATCAAAATATCAGACTCAATATATACTACAGAGTTATAGTAACAAAAATAGCATATGATACTGGCACCAAAATAGCATGAAGACCAATGGAACAGAACAGAAGACACAGGGACAAACCCACATTTAGTCATTTGATACTCAACAAAGGTGCCAAAAACATATTAGAGAAAAGATAGCTTTTTTAACAAATGTTGCTGAAAAAATTGGAAATCCATTAGTAGAAGAATGAAAATTCACCCACATTTCTCACCCTGCATAAAAATCAACTCAACATGGATTGAAGACCTAGGAATTAAGCCGGGCATGGTGGCTCAAGCCTGTAATCCCAGCACTTAGGGAGGCTGAGACAGGAGGATCGCGAGTTCAAAGCCAGCCTCAGCAAGGGCTGGTTTTGGAGGTGGTAGTCCATGCTCATCTCACCCCACTGCTCTGTGTCAGAGGGGAGGCCCACATCACGGCAGGAGAGGGTGGTGGAGGAAGAGGGCTCAGGACATGAGAGCCAGCAAGCACAGAGGAAGGAGCTAGGGGGACAAGATCGTTCCCAAGGGCTCATCTCCAATGATCCACCTCCTCCAGCCACACCCTCCTGCCCACAGTGATCACCCAGGACAATAGTGCATTCAAATTAATATACCAAATGGATTAACCCACTGATTAGATTATAGTTGGAAATCTGATCATTTCACCTTTGAACATGCCAACATTCATACGGGAGCTTTGGGGGGACACTTTATACTCAAACTGTAATGGTTAGACTGTGTGAATATATCTTTATCTAGTCCCATTTATGGATGTGGAGTTTTTCCCAATCTTTTGATATTAAAAACCATGCACTAGATATTCACTTGACTACTTTTCCTGAAGCACCAGGGAGTGCCGACTGCCAAAAGCACCAAGAGCACCATATGCAGACCCCACAGGGAGACTTTGCTGGCTGGGTCTCCATCCCCTTCCGCTTGGAGAACCCAAATGCAGTGAAAACATCTGGTTTCCTTTCACAGAAGAGCAGTCCTGTGTGGATTTTTGGATTTCCATTTTATTTGTTGTTTTCTTCTTGCTCCTCACTTTTAAAACACCATTTTCTAAAATGATTTCTGAATTTAAATTGGAATGTTAAGGACTGTAGAGTCAGAGTAATTTTCAAACATCTGCTTTGTTACCTATTTGCTGTGTGACTTTGGACACGTAATACAACTTCTCTGAACCTTGGTTTCTTTCCATTTGCAAAAATACGAAAAGAAACAACATTTCTCACACAGGATTTCTGGCAAGTATTCAGTGCAATGCAAGCATCAGAATGCCTGGAAATAATACGTATTCAGTGAATGGGAAGGGCAGAGGCGATGGAGTGATGCCTGAGGAAATACCGTTAGTAGCCACCCAAAGGCATGGACTTCTTGACACTCAGAGATTCCCAATAGTTTGGAAAGGCTTGGAGCTGAAACTCCATGAGGATGCCCCAGGAAACTGGGAGTCATGGCGTGAACTTTGGTGACCAACTGGGAAAGAAGGGACCTCTCCGGAGGAAAGTTCCCTAGAAGCCAGGAGACTGGGTGGTCCCCCATCCACAGGTGCGGGACCTCGAGGGTGGAGAGCAGAGAACTGGGAGGTGAATAAAGAAACAGGCAGAGTTCTCTCTCCCTGCTCTCTTCATGCCTGCCATCCCATCAATCAAATCTTTATTAATTTTTTTGTTTTGCTTTGGCATAGGTGAGATGAGCCAGATGGAAGAGGAAAGGATGGAGGCCCCATCCCCTTAAATCATCCCAAGCAGCAGCTGCGAGGCCTGGCCAGCCCCACCACTGGTAAACGGATAACTTCCGCTCTCGCTCAGCCACTGGGGGTGCATTCTGAGAGCCCCGGCTGCTGATTTCCTGGATGTCCACACCCATGACGAGGTCCAGTCTGTAAATGAGACACAGGAGAGGGGAGTGGCATCTGGTAACGCGGTGCAATGCCAGCTCCAAGCCCCCGGTGGTCTCTGCGTCCCCGCGGCGCTGCGCTTGCCGCTCTAGTGAAGGCTGCGAGGCTGCGAGGCCTGCGGGGGCTGGACGTGAGCACCGTGGGTACTGCAGGCTGCTGGGGGTGCTCCGAGAGCCCTGCACCGCGGAGGGAGCGGATGCGCGGACCGCCTCCCGCGACTGAACAAGTGCTCAGTTTGAAAGTCAGGAATTACTTGTTTCTGGAATCTGGTATTTGTCATTTTTGTGTCATGGCTGACCACAGGTAACTGAAAGTCCATAGGGCAGGTGAGGGCATCACTGTGCCGTTCCACTCGGCCACCCTTGAGCGAGCAGCCAGGGAAGCAGGTGGGACCTGAGCTCGGCCTGGACACGTCGAAGTTGACGCCTCACCCATGTTGCTAAAAACAAAGCACAGCACACCATCCTGTGCCACCAGATCTAACGAGGAGGGGCATGTGCCCCGAGGACGCCCCTCCGGAGCACCTCCCGGCCAGGAAGGGTAAGCGACGGCAGTTGGCAAGAAGGAAAGGAAGGACCTGGCAGGGGTTCCAAGAGGGTTTTTAGGACACGTGGCGCGGGTGAGCGGGTCTGAGTCCCCTGGGACACCTCGGCTGGGCTTGAGGCTCCTGGTCATATTATCTCTGCTTCCTTAGAAGTCGTTCTGCTACAAGGGACTCCCTCGTGTCCCAGAACACACAGACGCAGTGCCATGGCGGGCGGCGCCCAGGCCCCAGCCTGCCCCTCTTGGTCTCCTCCACCGCCCGTGCGCCTCTCCCTGGGAGGTGCCACACATGCTCCCTCCGCACTGTATTTTTCCCACAGATTCCGTGAAGGACTCTACTTTTCGAATTTCAGACGGGCCTGAGCTTTCTGGGTGCCCTCTCCTTGGGAAAGAGGCATTTATCACCCATCGCTCCACCCTGCAGGTCACCAGAGGACACCGTCCCTGCTGCCTTTCACAGACATGCAGGATTTTTTTTCAATGATGTCAAGATTCGACTTCATCCAAACTTTGATTATAACAGCTTGAGTCCAGATAATCCCAGGGAGGAGCACTGGAGCTACATGCTCTCATTGATTACACTTATGTGGTTAAGACCACATAATAACGAAGATAATAGCAACGGCGACGAGGACAACAGTCACCCTGAGTGCCGCTATCGTGCCAGCTTCCTACAGCTTGGAGCTGCCACTTGTAGCTGGCGGCCTTGAGTAGATCTGCCTTCCATCTGAAAGACTGCCGATGCGCAGTGAGCACAGAGTGGACCCAGAGCTGCGACCCCACCCACGTGATTCCGGAATGCAGCTCCTGTGGCCTCTTCCTGCTGGCCCATGCCGGAAGTTGAAAGGCGTTCCTGGCTTAGCAGTTCATGAGGGCCTGGGAGTGGCCCTGTCTCTCTCCAGGCTTTAGGCCCAGGCTTGATACAGGTTAACAAGAAGCCACTTGGGGGCCTGGTCCAGGAGAGTCACCTGCAGGCCCAGGTAAGCAGATAGGATGTCACCGTGACTGGGCAGAGTTACATCCAGCAAACAACCCAGGGAGCCCCAACTGCCAGCACACAGCAGAAGCTAGAAAGGGCAAGAAAAGACCCTCCCTGTGGGTTTCCGGAAGAGCGCGGCCTTGCCAGCACCTGAGTTCCGACTTGCAGGCTCCAGAACAGCCAGGCAGCAAGTTCCTGTGCTGTCAGCCATGCCGTGTGTGGTACTCGGTTATGGTAGCCCTGAGAAATGCACACACGCCAGTTTTGCTTTTTCATGATCTTTCTAATGATTTATTTCATTCTTTCTGCATTTTAACAACTGAAATTTATCAATGAGTTATTTGTGTTCAAAAATATACATGGCTGATTATTTTAAAATTCCAATAATACACGTATTAGCGTTCATAAAAGAAGCAGAACCGATAGAAATATGTGTGTGTGTGTGTGTTTACACAGAAAGATTGCTTAGATAAATGGGCTCATGGGACTAGGGAAGCTAAGGAGTTCCATGACATGCCATCTTCAAGCTGCAGACTCAAGTGAGCTGTGAGCCCAAGGCCAAAGGCCCTGAGAACCAAGTGTGACTCCCAGTCCAAGGTCAGAGGCCTTATAACTGGGAAAGCCAGAGGTGTGACTCCCAGCCCAAGGCCAAAGGCCTGAGAGCATAGGGAGGGTTTGAGTGCCAGAGACCAAAGGTCTGAGAACCAAGAGCTCCAAAGTCCAAAAGCAGAAGACAGATATTCTAACTGAAGGAGAGACAGAAAATCCACCCTTCCTCTACCTTTATGTTCTGTTAAATTTGTTAAGTTCGGGGCCCCGGTGAATTGCTTGAGAGTCTTACTTACCTGGTGTTGTGTAACAAATTACCACAAATTGAGCATCTTAACACAATGCACACCATCTCACGCTTCTGCAGGTCAGGAATCTAGGTGCCATGTAGGGTGTCTCGCTGGGCTGCACGCACGTATCCGCTTGGGCTGCAGGTATCTCCTGGTTCAACTGCAGGAGAACCCATTCACAGGTATTTGAGTGGCCACTGAGCTGAGGCCCTCCCCAGTGCCTGGCCATGTGGGTCTCTCTACAGGACAGTGACATCAGCAAGGCACCCAACCAAGAGGGCAAGAGAAAGTACCAGCAAGACAGAAGCCAGTCTTTTGTATCTTGACCTTGGAGATGACATCATTTTTGCTGAATTCTATTGGTGAGAAAGAGACAAGCAGGTCCGGTCCACACTCAATGGGAGGAGATGGCATGGTGACAGTGGTCAATGGGTCAATCTGTCAATCTAGAGGGCTGCCTGCCCCACCTGGGACAATCCAGAAGAAGCTGAGCTCAGCCAACAGGCTGTCACTCTGTCCCTTCTCCAATCCACAGAAAAGAAAACAAAAGGTGTGTCTGTGCATGTGAACATACAGTCAACACAGACAGTGCAGCTGAAAACCTCCTGTCACCTAGTGGCACTAGTCCTTTTGACATGTGGCACCAGGCAGGACTCATGTGTTTGTGCAGATGCTTATGAAAGCAAATCTCTGCTTCCAGACACATAAAAACACAGCAAGACAGTCATCAAGCACGTAATACCTGGAAACAAATGATTGCTGCTGGTTTCTCACTGTCCTGTCCGTCACTGGCGCCACTCCTACGTATTGAGAGTTCACTGCAGGGCAGTGCGCCCTGCTTCAGAGGCAGCACCCCACACAGCCTGCGTGCACTGAACTCTGGCCCAAGCCATTTCTCTTTGTGCTTGATTTAATCCCCTATTGTTTTGAGCACCACATCCCTAAGGTACAAATCTGCTGCTGTGTGGCCAGCAAGAGGCCACAGTGGCTGGGCATGTGGCTGGTGAGTACCCTCTATGATGTTCACATGATATTACCAAGGATGCATTTCTCAGAATGGACCCCCACTAAGTGATGTGTGTGACTGTGCGTGTGTGACATTTTTTTAAAAGGTAGTTTGAAGACATGGCAAATTCTTAGCCTGGATCTCAAGAAGGCTGTCAGTGGGAGCAAGAGATGGTCAGCACCATATTTCAGGATACTAAAGCCTGAATACTGATTTGAACAGATCACTTTTCAAGGTCAGTTTCCAAGAGGGTCACAATGCCAAGGAATGCGGGCAATGCGGGAAAGGGAAAGTCGAGATGCAGGAGGCTTAAAAGGCTGGGGGTGGGAGGAAACAGCAAGAGCCGGGCTGGAAACTCCTTCCCGACTTAATAATCCTGGGCATCATTAGTAACCAAAGCAAAACCATGGAACATATGTTTTGCGTTGACAGGGGACTCTTAATTAAAATAGCCCTGGTGAAGAACAGCCTGATTAAAGAAAAGTGATGCTTAGGGAACAGTTTGGTGAAGGACGGGGCTACAGGGGGCGGGGCTCCTTGGGTTCCAAAGTCCCCTGGGAGCACAGGAGGGCAGGCAGCATGCTGGCCCCGCTGGCGCCTCCACATCCACGGCATTTCCCATTTTAGAGGTGAGAATACTAAGCCCAAGGGGTGAGGTGATCTGCTGCTGGCACCTGCCCGCTAGTGTGGCCCCGCCATAAATTCAGCTGGTGGCTTCATGCAGCTTTCTCTGGCGCCCGGTTCTGGTGTCCTCATGTATCAGGATGTCCTGTCAGTTATAAAGGCCACATGCCTCCTCACCCACACCTTCCTGGAAAGCCAGTGGTCCAGGTAGGCTCTGCGTGGCCCCAGGGCTCAGCAGCCTAGGGTGCACGAGTCGCTTTGGTCCTAGAAAGCCCTGGACCAGACCAGGACAAAGGACCCTCTGCAGCTGTCTGCCTGCATTTCCGGGAAGTGCCAGAGCCGTCAGTGGGGGGCTGAGCGGGCAGCCTCTTCCCCAGACAGCTGAAATCATTTTGGGGTTTGATGAAATGAGCCACTTCCTGGGGAAATTAGGCCTTTTCTATGGAAATGGGGTCGTCTCAGGAAACGAGTTTGCTTTAATGTGGAGGTTTCAGGAGAGGGCAGAGAATATGGTCCTGCAAAGGACGGTCGCTGTGGCTTCACTTTCTCGTCCCCAGAAGCACAGGCAGTCAGAGGTCTGTGCCTCAGACAGATGCCCCACTTCCCTGCTGCCACTATGGCAGGCCTCAGGTGGGCTGGCCTCCGGCCTGGAGGCTAGAGCAGGCCCCAAGAACACAGTTAGGAAGCCACTGGCCAACCAGTCAGGCTCTCTGTGTGCAGGGCCTTACCTGTGCCATTTAATCCCCACAAGCATTCTATGAGGTGACACTGTTATTAGTCCCCCTAAACACTGCCCTTTATTGGCTTTTTTATGAGACGGACAATCTTTTTTTTTTTTTTTGTACTGAGGATAGAACCCAGAGGTACTCAACCACTGAACCACATCCCTGACCCTCTTTTTATTTTGTATTTTGGGACAGGGTACCTCTAAGTTGTTTAGGTTCTCGCTAAATTGCTGAGGTTTGTCTTGAACTTGAGATCCTCCTGCCTCAGCCTACCTAGTTGCTGGGATTACAGGCAGGCACTACTATAACCATCCCTTGAAAAAGACAAATTTTAACTTCAGTGAAATAGAAATTTATTATATGACCTGATTAATGGTCACATGTAAAATATAAATCAGGTTGGCATTTGATGGAGAGATTTATCTGGCTGACCTTGACTCCCATGGATATGTGGGACTTTCTAGAAATTTCCTCTCTCTCACCAATTTGACAGCCAATTTGACAGCCTCTCTATTATACCCCGTGACTCTTCTGCTCCTATCTGGTCATGGCTGATGGGCCAGGTGGTGGTCATCTGACCCAGCCCAGCCAGGGAACCCCTCTCCCTAGATTGGCCTTGGGATCTCACGACATCCACCTCCACTGTCCTCCGGTGGCAAAGAAAATGCCATTGAAAGCTCAGACCACTTGACCATGTGTCAGACTGGAGACCAGTCTTCAGTAAGATACAGCTGCTTATAGAGAAGAGTCAAGAAATGAGGCATAACTGTTCTGGAACATTCTATGTCCTGGTTCTGGTTGTTCCCCAGCCCAGCAGAGCCCTGGTTCCGTCCTTTCTGAGGCCTGGATCTTCAGACTCGTGGTCCGTAAAGTCCTTTTTGTTCTTATGAGAGCTCCAGTTGGGCTTTTGACACCTGCCCTTCAGAGTCCTGAAAAACACACAAGAGGGATTCCCTGGGCGGCAGTCCCACTGAACAATCAGGGGCCGCCAAGGGGAGGAAAAATGTTGGAGGCTTCTGTGTGTGCAGGGGGCCAGCACAAGGTTTGGAACAGAGAGAAAGCCACCAGCCTGGGCCCTGTTTTCACCATCAGCCACGCAGCAGCCAGAAGGACGGGCAGTGTGCAGCCCGCTCACCCACCTCAGAACACCAAGGGCCACACGGAGGTCAGTCTCTCATGCAAAAGCCTGAGAAATTCATTGAGAAAGTCTGCCTTGGTCTGTTTCTGTTGCCATGACTGAATACCACAGACAGGGTGACTTATAAAGAACAGAGGTTTATGGAGCTCACAGTGCTGGAGGCGGGACAGGGCGCTGGCATCTGCCAAGGCCTCGGCTGCATCAGAACATGGGGAGGGCAGCCAATGGAACAGAGGGAGGTAGCTCAGTTCCCTCCTCTGTCCACAGAGCCACCTTGGTCTCGTGGGCCACCCTCAGGACCTCATCTACCCTCGCCAGCTCCCAAAGCCCCCCCAGCACCACCCACACATCAACTTGGGGATCAGGTTCCCAGCATGTGAACCTTTAGGGACACATTCAAACCTTGGCAGAATCCAACCATTGTACCTCTGACCCCTTACGATGCTAAGGGACCATTGAGCGTGAGAGTGAGGGATAGGTGGGAGGGCAAGGCCCCAGGGAACGCTGGCTTGCAGTGGACAGCCAGCCGCTGACCCCGGGAACCTCCTCACCCACCTGCCTGGAGGAGCCTGAGCTGTGTTTCCACCTGTCACTCTGCTTGAGAGTCCTATGAGAGACACAGGGATCCCTGTGGGTGGAACAGGCCTCACACCCTCCAGGGCGTCCAGCCACCCTCAAGGACACCACCTCCCGGGGAGCTGTGAAGTGCTGTCCGCCCTGGAAAGCCCAGCGGTGCACAGAGGCGCTGACAAGTCCCGCAGCAGCAGCGCCGCTCTCCGCTTCAGTGTCCCAAACCTACATGACCACAGAATCTTTTCTTTTTTCTCTTTTCTAATGCAACATTTAACACCAGCCTAAACATCTGATATCCCATCCAAGCTAATTTTGCCCCACGGCAAAATCAAATAATTTCACCCATAAGTCTGCCATGGAAGTACCAGATGCCCCATCTTACTTTTAGAAGCTACAAGCCCGGTGGTGTGTCCTGAGTTCATGTGACTCATTTGGCATTGACAGAGGAAAGAGGAGGAGGGGGAGGAAGAGGGGAAGGAGAGGGGGAGGGGGAGGGGAGACAACAATGGGCAAATTCTATATCCGCTAGATTCATTAGGAAGAAAAGAGCGCGGTGGCTCACACTTGTAATCCCAGCACTTAGGGAGGCTGAGACAGGAGAATCGCGAGTTCAAAGCCAGTCTCAGCAATGGCGAGGTGCTAAGCAAGTCAGTGAGACCCTGTCTCTACATAAAAACCAAGTCACCTTGGTTTGGGGACATTCCTAAGTGAGGCCACCATGCCAGGAATCCAAACAATCAAATAATTTTTTTAAAGCAGTTTTTATCTGCATTGGTCACTAAGGAGCTGAATGTTTGGAAAAACTAATTGACGCAAAATAGCCCAAGAGCATCTTCACACTGAAGCGCACAGGCAAGAACCTCACGGCTTGGGGCAGGTGGACACAGGAGGAGCGGCTGGGCACTCAATTATGAGTGTCAGCTGTGGCTTCACTGTTGGTGACCATGATGATCTCAGGCCATTTGAGTCCCCCTTCTTGCCCTTAGTGGCCTCTTCTCATCTTTCTGAATGGTACCAACACCCGCCTCCTGCATCCACGGCAATAATCAGGCGAGATGGTGGCCGTGAAGATAAGTCATCAGCAGCAGAGCTGTAACCTACTCCCAAGCTACATTAAATTGGTTGTGTGCCATAAGCAAACAGTATGATACAATTGAATTTTTGTGGGCAGCGCATGCATGAAACAGAGGTGGGCAGACTTTTTCCGTTAAGGGCTAGGTAGTAAATAGTTCAGGCTCTGCAAGTCACACAGTCCCCTCACAGCTCTGCAAAGCAGAAGCAGTCACAGATAATAATGTAAATGGGGGGATGTGGCTGCGTGCCAATAAAGCTTTATTTATAAAAACTATCAGCCTATCAGATTCTTCCCGGGAGCTATAATTCACCAACTATAAGAAACTTGCAAAAAAATAAAAGCTGAAGTGTGCCAGGGTGGCGAGATTTTTGTGGTACTTAAAAAAAACACTAATTTTCCTTTAATATTGTAATGTTCCTTTTGCAGTGAGCACAGCAGGCATCTTTTATAAACCAACCATGTTCTAATAAGATTCCAAGGATTGTCATGGGACTTCTACAGGCAGGAGAATTGAGGATCCTGGGAACAGCTCTCAATTCCCACTTCCTCTGCTTCAAATTCCAACTCTGCGGGGGTCCTGGGGAACCTTTCCCACATCATAGGCAGGGCTGTCTGGGGAGGAGGGGCCCCGCATACCGTTCCAGAGCACAGTCCTGTGATGCAGGCTGGAGACGCCCTTTTGTTGGCTGTAACAAGCCTATCTCACAAAAAGAGTGCTCTCTCTATCCGAGGTTCTCAACTAGGGGAGATCTTGCCCCCTCACCCACCCAGGGGACATTTATCAATGTCTGGAGGCATTTTTGGTCTTCACAATTGGGGTGGGAGCCTGCTACTGGCATCCAGCCGGTAGAGACCAGGGATACAAATCAGGATCCCACAAAGCACAGAACAGTCCCCACCACAGCAAAGGACTGTCTGGTTCCAAGTGTCCACCGAGGCAGTAGCACCCAGTTCAGGACGCTGAACATCACGTTCAGAGCAAGTAGCCCCTTGTCCCCTACTTTTGGCTGTGTGTCCCTTTATGAGCAGAAGTCAACTTTTCTCCAGATGTTTTTCTCAAGTCTCCAGGGCTGCCGGGAGTGAGTCCTGTCTGTTTCACAGCCACAGGAGGGGCGAACTCAGAGGGCAGGCACATGGCTAGCAATGTTTCTCTTCTCTATATGCTTAACTGAGATGTGAATCCTATGATGTCACCCGCCCCCAGTTCCTGCTGAGTCTGCCTTGGGGTTAGGGTCAAGTAAGTGACAAAGAGTTTTCTTAATTCCCTCCTTTTACAAAAATATTAACTTTAATATCAGTCATAGGGATAGAGGAAGGGAAGGGAATGTTTTCCGGAATCTCTTAAAATGTAATACAAGGGCCACTGTGACTACAAACACCATGATGATGAAATTAATGAGGCACACTTTTTAAATATATCATGTGTTCCAAACTTGCCAGAGGCAGAGACAACTGTAAATGCTGCCTCCTTTGCCCTGCAAGCATCCCATCCCCAGAGGGTCAGCGCGACTTTTATTTGAGGTCCGCACCACCATGTTTGGGAAAGTTTAACGACTTGCCCAAAGTCGTTTAGTTCCCTAGTAGTGGCAGGGAGGTAGCTTAGACAGTCTGGCTCCGATCTTAACTCTTAACCTCTGCATTCATCTGTCTCCACGTGCTCCCATCCCCACCCCACGTGCCAAGAGTTCTAGTTTATAGCCCCTGGAGGCCCAGGACCGAGCCCCACTCCCAGCTAGACTCGCTAAGCCCTTGACTCAATCAAAACCAGACCTTGCCTCGCAGAGGCTGCGCTTCTCCATGACGGCCGCACGGGGGCGCGCTGACGCCGGGCGAGCGGCGCACGGCAAGGAGGCGCGGTCCCAGCGCGGCCCAGGGAAACCTGCGGGGCGGGGCGCGAGGGGCGGGAGGACTTCCGGGAGGAGGGGCCTGGCTCTACTTGTCCTCCCCGCTTTTCTGCATTGCAAAGACAAATATTATTCCATCAGGGAGCTGGCCCTAACCACTTAATTAACGAAGTCTCCGTTGAAACATTGGTGAATTCAATAATTACACATTTAAATGACATGGAAATATGTGCTCCCCAGGGCGGACATGGGGCTGATCCGCAGGTTTTCCTGCTGGCCTTGTGCAGCTGAGACCAAGGGCTGGTCTTCATTCCAGGCCCAAGCTCCTTCTGCGCACCCGTTTCCTTCCAGCCAGTTCCTTCTCCCTCCCTTGGCCTCCTGCGCACTGTGGCCGCCACTAGAGGGAAAGCAATCCTTCCATGAAAACCAGTGTCGTCTGCAGAGTGAAAGCGGGGCTTACTGATCCTTAGGCCAGAGAGACGGGTACCACCGAAGTGTGCAGCCACCCGCTCTGTCTCCCTTCCTGCAGTAGCCCCTGCTGAGCGGCCCCGGTCTCCTGCCATTCCGGAGTTCACAGGGTGGCCAATTTCCTAGATGGTTCCCTCCCTGAATGACCAGCAGCAGGGCCAGAGCAGATTCTCAGTGGCTAGAAAGAGCTCTGCTGAAGTCCCAAGGGATGACGGTGGCCTTTCACCAGTATGAGTACAGTTGGCCCTTGGTGTCAGTGAGGAAGGTTCTGCCTTTGTATCTGAGGGACTGGACACCCGAGGAGGAGACCCTGAAGGGTTGCAGTACCCAAGCGACAGGCACAGACTGACGCATTTTTGGAAAGTTCTTTTGGCATTCTGAATGGAGGAAGGACTAGAGGAAGGTGAGAAGCTAGATTAGTTTCCAGGGCAAGGGAGTCGCGGGGCCTGGGTCGGGAGGCTATCACCCAGGGCTGGGTTTCCACACTCTCAGCAGAGCTACCCTCTTCTCCAGCCCTGGAAATTCAGACTATCTCAGGATGGCTGGAGAACGTGGGTTTGAGTGATGGCCAAGCTGATTTTCACTGTCAGATAAAACTGACTGACATCGTGTCAGTATCTATACTTAAACTGGGTTTATGGATATGAAAAAAGGACAGACCGAGAGCAGTTTAGAGACTCATTCTGTATACTAGAGATAAAATAAACAATAAACAAGCCAATCATGATACATAAGGCAGCGATAAATGCACTGGAGAAAAAGAAACCAACAGAGAGGGAGAGAAGTGAGAGAATCTCCACATTAATGAAAGAGGCAGAAAGGGTCTGTAGTACACAGCCATTGCTCTGTGTCTGCAGGATACTGGTTCCAGGACCCCCATGGACCTCAAATTCACAGGTGCTCGAGTCCCTTATGAAAAACATCCTCATATCTGCACAGAACCCACACACATCTCCCCATACTACATTGCCTATAATACCTACTCCATGTAAATGCTACATAAATAGTTGTAATGTTGTATTCTTTAAGAAATAATGGTGGGGCTTGGGCTGTAGCTCAGTGGTAGAGCACTTGCCTTGCACGTGTGAGGCACTGGGTTCAATCCTCAGCACCACAAAAATAATAAATAAATAAATAATGATATGATGTCCATCTACAACTAAAAAAAAATTTTTTTAAAAAAAAGAAATAATGGCAAGAAAAATGTCTGCAGGTGTCCAGCACAGACACAACTTTTTTCTGAATATTTTCAATTTGAGGTTGGTCACATTACAGTGGAGGGGCAACTGTATACATGTACATAAAATGAATTATTAAAATGCCATTAAAAATTATATCCTGTCAAAGTAGATAACCTAGATCAATTGGACAAATTTCTAGACATACACTAAGACTCAGGAAGAAAGAGAAATATGAACAGACATAACAAAGCTGGGCAGTGGCACACACCTGAAGTCCCAGCTACTTGGGAGATTGAGACAAGAAGAGGCAAGTTAGAGGTCAACCTGAGCAACACAGAACTTGCCTTAAAAAAAGTCATTCTTTGTGTGTGTGTGTGTGTGTGTGTGTGTGATACCGGAGATTGAAATCAGAGGCACTCGACCACTGAGCCACATCCCCAGTCCTATTCTGCGTTTTATTTAGAGACGGGGTCTCACTGAGTTGCTTAGCACCTTGTTGCCACTAAGGCTGGCTTTGAACTCGTGATTCTCTTGTCTCAGCCTCCCAAAGTGCTGGGATTACAGGCATGCGTCACTGCACTCAGCAAAAAAAAAAAGTTATTCTTGACATAGAACAAGTAAAGAGTTTAAATCAGTAATCAAAAGACTTACCACAACAAAATTCCAGGAAAAGGCTGCTTCACTGCTGAATTCTACCAAAGGTTTAAAGAATCAACATTTATTTGATATTATAACATTGTTTAGTATTGTTGATACCAACAATCCCCAAACCCTTCTAAAAGTTAGAGGTAGAGGGAATGCTTTCTGATTCATTCTACGAAGCCAGCATAATCCTGATACCAAAGTCAGACCGAGACCTCACAAGTGGGCTCCGTAGCCCAATAGCTCTAAAGAGTGTCGATACAAAAATCCTCCAATAGCAAACTGGATCCAGCAGCATCCTAATTGTTACACACCAAAGCCAAGGAGGGACTGCCTCAGGAAGCATCAGCATGACAGTCAATGTGATGCACAATATTGATGGAATGAAGAAAAATATGATCATCTAAGTTAATGGAAACCATTTGATGACATCCTACACACTTTTGTGATAAGAAGACACTCAACAAAGTAAGAATAGAAGGGAATATCCTCCACCTGACAAAGGACATCTATGGAAAATCTCACGGAGAACTTTATACTTCATGGGGAAACACCAGAAATGCTCCCCCTAATGTCTGAAAGAAGAAGAAGGTGTCCGCACTTGCCATTTTTTAAAATTCATTCTAATTCATTATACGTGACAGCAGAATGCACTTGATTCATTGTACACAAATGGAGCACAACTTTCCATTCTTCTTGGTGGCACTGCAAATTGGTGCGACCACTCTGGAAAGCAGTATGGAGATTCCTTAGAAAACTTGGAATGGAGCCACCATTTGATCCAGCCATCCCACTCCTTGGTCTATACCCAAAGGTCTTAAGATCAGCATACTACAGTGACGCAGCCACATCAATGTTCATAGCAGCTCAATTCACAATAGCTAAACTGTGGAACCAACCTAGATGCCCTTCGATAGATGAATGGATAGAGAATCTGTGGTACATTATATACACTTGTCATTTCTAATCAGCACCACACCAGAGGGTCTGGCCACGGCCGTTAGACAAGAAAAAGAAATAAAATGCATCTCTACTGAAAAGGAGAAATTAAAATTTAATCTATTTACAAAAATATATATAATCTTATATAGAAAATCCTAAATAATATACACACTAAAATAAATGTTTTAGGGTCCATAAGCAAAGAATCCGGCAAGTTGCAGGACAAATGATCAATATATAAAAATCAATGGTATTTCTACACACTAACAATGAACAATCTGAAAATAAAGTTAAGAAAGCAATTCAATTTTTGATAAAATCAAAAAGAATAATACTATTTAGAAAGAAATTTAACCAAGGAGGTATAAGATCCCCTTAAAAGTGCTAAGGCTGGCATATAGTTAGGTGTTAGACCCTGGCCTAGCATGGTAAAGCCCTAGGTTCGATCCCTCAAAACCAACAAGCAAGTGAATAAAAAATTACAAAATACCATGTAAGAAATTAAAGAAGACCTCAATAAATGCATATGTTTCATGTTCATTTACTGGAATGTTTAGTGGTAAGATAGCACTGCTCTCCAAATTGTCCGACAGGGTCAGTGCAATCCCAACCAGAATTTCAAGGGCACTGCTGAAAAAAAAATTGAAAAGCCAACCCCCAAATTCATATGGAATCACAAAAGACATTGGATATCCAAGACAGACTTGGAAGAAGATGAATGGAGGAAAACTCACACTCCCCGACTACAGAAGTCACCACAGAGCAACAGTGGCCAAGACGGTGTGCCACAGGCAGGAAAACACATAAATCAACAGGGTGGAACAGAAGCTCTCGAAACAAGCTCTCATCTTTATGGTCAACTGATTTTCAATGAGGGCCCCAGGACCATTCAAAAGGGAAGAATAGTCTTTCCAACAAATGGTGCTGGACAACTGTGTGTCCACAAGAAAAAGAATGCCGTTGGTCCCTCACCTCATACCACATACAAAAACCACTCAAAGTGGATCAAAGACCTAATCAGAAGAGCTAAAACCATAAAAACTCTTAGAAGAAAACACAGATAAATTTTTGTGTCCTTGGATTTGACAGTAGACTCTTAGCTACACCACCAAACACACAATCAATAAAAGAAAAATTTGGATGGATTGCATTTCATCAAAACATAGAACATCGGTGACTCTGGGACACTGGAGAAACCAAGACACAGCCCACAGAGTGGGAGAGAGCATTTTCAAATCATGTATCTGATAGGGAGCTGGTAATACAGAATATACGAAGAACTTTTACAAGTCAACAACTAGACAAAAACATAATTTAAACATGTGTGGGATATGGGGCTCACTGGTGGAGCATTTGCCTGGCATGAGTGAGGCTCTGGGTTTGATCCCTAGTACTGCAAAAATAGATACATACATACACACACACATACACACGTACACACATACACACATACACACGTACACACATACACACGTACACACATACACACATACACACATACACACATACGTACAAAGGGCTGAATAGACTTTTCTCCAAAGAGAGATGGATGATCGAGAAGCACATGAAAAGATGCTCCCCATCATCAATCATCAAGAAAATGAAAATCAAAACCACCATGAGAGGTCACTTAACACCCGCCAAGTTAACAAGATGTGGAGAAACTGGGCCCCTTGTTCATGACTGGTGGAAAGTGAAACAGCGCAGCTGGTGGGAAGAGTTTGTTCCTTGAAAAGCTAAACATAGACTTAATGTGTGACCCAGCGATTTCACTCCGAGGTGTGTACCAAAGAGATTGAAATCAGGTGTCCAAAGCAAACCAGTCTTGGACATTGGGTGCCAACGTCCATAGCAGCTTTAGTCATAGCAACCAAAATGTGGAGCCAACCCCAGTGCTGAGTGGAGAACAGATGTCTACAAATAGATAAACAAAATGTGAAACGCTCATGCAGTGAAATATTATTCTGCACAAAAAGGAACGGTGCCAACACACACCACAGCTTAAACAGTCCTGTAAGATGTCATGCTAAAGGGGGGAAGCCATAGGGAAGGACCACGTGCACGTGTTTCCACCCACGTGAAACGCCGGGACAGGCAAGTCTGCAGAACAGGGAGCAGATGAGCCGTCACCACGGGAGAGAGGAGCAGGTGGCTGCTCACTGGGTTTGCCATTCCTTTTTAGAGCAATGAGAATGCTCAGAAATTTCTTACTGGGGACAGCGGCAGAACTCTGTGCATGCACTGGAACCATGGATCTGCACACTTTAAAAAGGTTCAGAGTGGAGAATTTTAGGTGGTTGAATTTCACCTGGGTTTTCTCTAAGTGAGGCAGACTCGTTGTGAAAGTGTTTTTAAGCCCAGCTGTAGCAATTGAAAAGGAACTGCCTTGACTTCTTCCATTACTGAGAACTAACCATCATTAATAGTTCGCTCTGGGCCCTTCCAGATTTTTCTACAACTCTTACACACAAACCCACACATTACGCACATGCATGTACATGCACACTCTAAGAAAGAGGCTGAGGTTTTATAGAAAGAGATGCTCATCACACCATATGCCTTCTATCTTCTTTACTCATCCCGCTGAGCTCTCTTCCCCCTCACACAAATGCACGCATTACGTGCTTTCAACAAGTGCGTAAGCTTGGTGGAACAGAGGTCCCACCGCGTTTTATAACCACTGTCCTCTACATAGAACGGGTGCAGCTTCTCGGTGGCGTTCACAATGCTGCAACTGCAGCTCTGCGCTGTATCTTTGCACCTGAAGAGACAGCTCTGTGGGTGCGTTAGTCATGGTGTCTGTCAAGGAGCTGCCTGGGGTATGGCAGAAGCAGTGGCCACCTTTCCTTGCTACCTCAGTGGCACATGGGCCTTCAGCGAGGAGACCTGCCGTCACCAGAGGTAGGGCTCTGTGGGCGAGAAGGCAGAACTCCAGAGCTGCCACGTTCCAAAGTGCAAGCCCCGCACCACCCCGAGCTCCTAGTTTCCAATTCACAACCCTGCGTCGGCAGCAGTGTCCCCTGCCCAACCTGCCTGGGTACTGCCCTGCCTGAGAAGCGCGGTACCAGGGCCCCGGGAAGGAGCACGCTCAGCTTGCAGGCTCCTTAACCCCTTCTCTACTCCAACAGGGAGCATCTCTCACTGACTTTTGCCCTCATGCACAGACTTACTGTCACCTCGGATCTTCAGCTGGAGGAGACGAGGAGGTGCTACTCATTATAGAAACTGCTTCACGCTGGATCTTCCTGGGCTCGCACTGTGTGGACAGTCCTCTCTGGAGAAGCCGGGCTCCTGGCCAGCCATGAGCTCATGAGAGGAGAGAAATACCCACGGGACTCCATGAAGCTATGGGGCTCAGCAGGTCAGGTGCATGAAATGCGTTTTCAACTTGCCAAGGGTTCGGGGGGACATACCCCCTATAAGCTGAGGAGCGCCTGTTCTTGCTGGTACTTAGACATCTCACCCCTATTTGTCTAGACAGACCTCCTTCATCTTTGAAAGCCTAGCTGCAGGGATGGTGGCTGAGCTTGGGTGAGAGCCAGGAGCCAACAGGAATGGACTCCATGGAGTCCCAAAGCCCAGACACAGACCCACAGGCTTCCTGGTCCCCGAAGAGACTGTGCCATCCGATGAGCTGTTGGGACTCATGCCCCTCGACACTCAGTCCCTTTCTCTGGGTTTGGGGTGTAAGCTCACTGTGAGGAAATGCCCAGGTCCAGGGAGGCAGGTGTCTGGACCCTGGTTTCTGGGGTCCAGCAAGAGCTCCGCCCCGTGGTTTCCTTGCTCCTCAGGCTCTGGAGACATGTGAGGGAAATAGGCCCGACCTGACAGAAGAGGGCTGGAAGCCCACTTTGCCTTGTTAAGAAAATCCATCCAAAACTTGAAAACAGTGCAGCGAGTGTCTGCTGAGCTCGCCTGGTGGCTGGATGGAGAAGGAATGCGTGCGTTCTCCAGGCACACCCGGGCTCCGCCTGCTCTGTCCACTAACGCTCAGAGGAGTCCGTGCTCACCTGTGGGGTTCCGAGCCACAGAGATATGTCCCGGGGCCTCCCTGATTCTGAGATGGAGGGGTGCCTGCAGGAGGCCCCAGCAGATCACCTGTGAACAGGGAGAAGCCGCAGAGCTTGCAGCCCCAGCAGCCCTGAGCCAGCCAGGAGGCCCTGCAGAAGGAGCTCCACCTGGAAGAGGACGCCGCCCAGGGCAGCCAGAGGCCCAGCGCCCTGCAGGGGGTGGGCCAGCCTCCCACTTGCAGGAGCCCAGGGTGCTTTCCCTGGGGCGCCACCTCTGCTCCTCTGGTGCCCTTGGAACCCAGTCTTCCACTCACTTCCTCCTCCGTTAGTGAGAGAAATGCTTGACCAAGGTCCCCAAGTTCCAATAAGAGTCATCTTTCCAACCATTTTAAAATTATCCTGTGACATCTATTCCAGCTGAATCACCAGTGGCTTTCCAGGACTCTGGAATGAAATCACACTCCTGGCTGCTGCCAGCCTCCCTGACGTCCCCGTGGGCCCGTCTACACCAGTAGGGCCCTGGACAAGTTATTCCCTCTGCCGGGAATTCTCAGTCCCAACTGATCCCAGAATCCCACCTCGGCTCTGAGCCCCGTCACTGCTGACGTGACCTTTTTCACCATTTGTTTAAATACTGTCGATCTCCCTGTCAACCGTGGGAGCCTGAAAGAACCGGAGAACCCCGCTGATCTCACAAGGCTCAGTGGATCAGGAAGAGGCCCTGCAGCCAGGGGCGGCGCGGGCGAAGTGTCCCAGGAGCATCTGAAAAGCGCAGGGTAGAGAGGGGCATTCGCCGCGCTTCGGTCCCGGGAGAGGGATTTCAAGGCAAGGAACGGCTGAGATTGGGCAGAGTTGGTGACATTACAGGCCTAGGTTGGTGGGAGGGACGGTCAGTAGGACCAAGCTGAGGAGTCCAGTCTGAACCAGAAGCAAGTACCTTCTGGGACCCAGCCCTGCGAACTGCAGGAACAGGGGCCCTGCCGCTCCCAGTGCCCTTCCCAGAGAGACCAGATGCCTGGCCGCAGAAGCCCTGCTCCTCCTTCTTCCAGGTCCTCCCGGAAGGCGGCTGATACAGGCTTGTTGATGACATTAACAAATGATGGCTTTGTCACTGAAAGTGGTTGTGACCCTGGGCAAGAGACTCCACCACTGTGAAATGAAGAGGTAGAAATACACCGAGACCCTGCTGTGAGCCCGTGGCCCGCCTACCCAGCCCAGTCAGTGCTTCACCAACGGGGCTTCCACCGCCAGGGGCCAGGGGCGGGTGCGCCCTCAGAAGGGCCAACCAAGGGGAGCTCCCAGTGCACAAGCGGAAGCCGCCCGGGAGGAGCCCGCCTGTGTGGGCGGCTCTGTTGAGCTGTCAGAGGAGTTTCAGAGAATGAATCCAGAGAAGAGCCAGCCTGCAGTGAAAATCTTGATAGAAGAAAATTCTCAAAAAATTGTATTTTGAGCTGGGCGCGATGACCCACGCCTGTGATGCCAGCCCTCTGGGAGGCTGAGGCAGGAGGATCGTGAGTTCAAAGCCAGCCTCAGCCATGGCGAGGCGCTAAGCAACTCAGTGAGACCCTGTCTCTACATAAAACACAAAATAGGGCTGGGGATGTGGCTCAGTGGTCGAGTGCCCCTGAGTTCAATCCCTGGTACCAGAAAAGCAAAAATTGTATTTTGTTGCTGTTTTCAGCACTAAAGTAATGTGTGCTTGAGGTAACAAATGAAATACTTTTCTTATGTATAAAAACAACTAATAAACCCACCACCAGTACCTACAGGGATGCTTCCACAAATTTTCTCAAGATTTACACAGAGCTCACCCCCACCTTGCACCGTGCTTCAACTCAGCCTCTGCAGCTGCTGATGAGGGCCAGCCTCTCCAGGAGCAGGCAGAGAGCTTCCTGGGCCCTTTCAATAGCTGTCTAACAGGCCCCGGGGCACGGGCGGGCTCTCAGGCTCCAGGATCCGCAAGGAAGGCCGATTTATGCCCCAGCTCAGCAAAATCGAACACCATCAATCATAGTATTTTGTCTCTCTGGAGATGGAGCAAGATAAACATCCCTTCCCCGGTGACCACTCTGGAATAGCTGGTTTCAGCAGTAAGGGCTGTCAGGAACCAGCACCCTGACGCCAGCTCTTGGTCAGAATTGTTCAAATTCTATTTTCTTTTGGATTCTAACTTTAAATCAGCACACACATTAGAAAGCATGATTCTGGGCTGGGGTGTAGCTGACGAGGACTTGCCCCCACACACAAGGCCCTGGGGCTGATCCTCAGGCCCTGGGGCAAGGGGGAGAGGGCGAAGCCTCCCCCGGAAGGCTGTGATCCTGTGCTCTACCTATTATTAATGGTCGTGGTACCTGTCAGACATGGCCCTGGAAATGTCACCATCTAAATGTTTCCTTTTAAGAGATCGGCCTTTGAGCTGATGGAGAGTCATGTCAATACTCGCCAGTGGAGATAATAAAGGTGATTTATTTTCCCTTTTTAAAAAATGTGTTCCTTTTAGTTACACGTGACAGTAGAGTGCATTTTGACGTATCATACACACATGGAGTGTAACTTCCCACTCTTGTGGTTGAACGTGGTGTGCAGTCACACAGGTCCTGCATTCATATGTGAACATAGGAGAATCAAGTCTGATTCATCCCTCTGTCTTTACCATTCCCCCTCCCTGCCCTTCAGCCCCCTTTGTCTACCTCAATGAACTGTTCTCCACCCTCCACCCCGTTGTGTGTTAGCATCTGCATATTAGAACATTAGGCCTTTGGTTTTGGGGGATTGGCTTATTTCACTTAGCATGATAGTCTCTAGTTCCATCCATTTACAGGTAAATGTCATAAAGTTATTCTTCTTTCTAGCTGAGTAATATTCTATTGTGTGTATATACATACCACATTTTAATAAAGGGGATTTTTGACCTGGGCCTCTGAAAGTTCCATGGTAGTTGGGCTTCTTTATTAGAAAAGGATTTTTAAATTATTTGTTATTTTTAAGAAAATGCTGCTACCTGCTCCTTCGCTCAGTCACTTGTAGTATTTATTGTTCACCTGGTGTCCTATGTGAATCGTCTCGAGGGGACACTACCTGGCCTGAGAGCTTTTCAAAGCCTCCTTGGCTCCTTCAGGCTCTGGGACTCCTTGGTCTCAGGATGTGCAGGGGAGGAAGAGGCGGCTTCAGGGCACTGAAGTCTTCTCAGATTCCTGGTTGAGGACATTGGTGGCAAGCGGCACAGTGTCAGGGTGAGATATGGTGGTTCTAAAGCCGGGAGGTCCGGGCTCAGCTTCAGACCTCACTCCTAAGAGAGAGCGTGGACCACCCACTCCACGCTAACCTGGGTTTCCTCCCTAGTAAAACACGGTGGGCGAGGGTGATGCCTGTGACCTGGGCTCACAGCGACATCCTAGAGCAAGTGACCACACCCACCAACCATGGCTATCATACTGAGTTCACCGTGACCTTGACCTCCAGAGCTCACCTTCTACAGGAGAGGGTGAGAGACAGGGGACACCAGGGAAGGAGGCAGACAAAGCCACAGTGGAGCAAAGGCCCTGGGGCCTGCAGAGGCAGGGGCAAGAACTTACAGAGAGGAGAAGGCGGCAGCAGGCACGCCAGCACCCGGTGGGGAACGAGTTGTTCAGGATGGCGGACAGAATGACTGGGACAGGCGCCACGGAAGGCAGAAAGCAAGGAGACTGCTTCCCTGGGCCACGCACACTGTCCGAGGGAGACCTGGGTAGGGCTGCCTGCTGACCGCTGTGGCGGCCGGTGGCCCCCGATCCTCCAGGAAGTGCTAAGGGGAGCACTGCCGCCCTCTGTCCAGCTCCAGGCTGTCCCAGGAGAGGCACTGGGCCCATCTCGTCTCCCGCACAGTTGCTGCCGTTTCCAAGAGTCTCCTGACCCCAGGAAAGCTGTTTCCACTTATGCCTGTGAAGCGGAGCCCGGCCCCTCTGTGCTGAGGCCCGGGGTGGAGCATAACTGTGATTTACACACCGTAAACTTGTGTGAGTTTGTTCACCTCCGTGGCCTGATATTGAACAGACTCATGAGGCAGCCACAGTGACTGGTGGCTTTTCCAGGCAGCCCAGCCCTGAGTTAGGAGGGACAGCAGAGGAGGCAGAATAGAGCTCATTTGCTCTTCCAATGCCTGGTTCCCTCTTGCACATAACAGACTGTGAATTACTGGCCTAGAGGCCAAAATCCCTGTACAGCTCCTGCACAGCTCTATCTGGGTTACACAGTGTGGACCTGCAGCTTCTTTAAAAAGAAGTTTTGTCATATGTAATGCAAAAGAACAAAGTGGGTTAGAGAGCAACTGATGGGGATTTATACTTGTATTTGCCCATTTTGTGTTGCTATAACAAAATACCTGAGTCCGGTTACTTTATAAAGAAAAAAATGTTTATTTAGCTCACAGCTTTGGAGACAGCATGAGACCAGGCAGCCCCATCTATTAGGCCTCTGGTGAGAGCCCCCTTGGCTGTATCATGACATGTTAGATGGCACAGTGACAGAAGCGTGCAGAACAGGGAGAGATCACAAGTTGAAACAGGAATCCCAAGGCTGAGAGGGACCAGGCATGACCTTGTGAGAACTCGCTCACTCCCTGAAGCCAGCATTAACCCCTCTGAGGGCAGCGCCCCTAGCGTACCAGGTCCCATCTGATAAAGGCCCCACCACCTCCCACCGTTGCCATGTTAGGAACCAAGCTTCCAATAAGTGGGCCTCTGGGGACACACTCCAACTGCACTCGACTGCTGCAGTGCCAGCCCAGAAGAGGGAGGCCTCGTGATGCAAAGGGTCATGGCATCCAGGGGACCGTCCTGGGTCAGGTTCCAGGACAGCACAGCTCAGGCCGGCTCTGCTGCTCTGCCCCAGCGTCCAGCCTTCTCGCCCCTTTCCTCATCCCATTGCCTAGGAAGTCCTTGTTCTTCTCCCGTTTCCAGTTGCTCTCTGCCTCCAGCCGAGGTCCCCCTGCGGCCCTCAACCAGCCCCCATCAGCACAGACAGGGCCACCCTTGGATCCTGTGGTTGCTTGGAACTTGTGAGCCAATAAGGAAGCCGCGGACGGTTTCCCTCGATGCCCTGAGCGTTTGGGTTCCCTCGGGCACCTGGCCCTGGACTTGGGTAGCACATTCAGCAGAACACCCAGTGGCACCCTCAGGCCCAGCATGCAGAGGGTGACCCCGCTTCAGAGGTGGTGGGAATTATAAGCATTAAAGAAAGCTTTCTTCTCCAGGGATCCACCTTAGCTCAATGAGAAGGGCCAAATCCCACCCAAGGAAACCAGGGATCCCGGTACGGTTGTCCTGCGATTCATCTAGAAGGAGCACATCACTCAAAGCGAGGGACGTCATGGTCATTTGTTACCTCTCATCAGTTCTGTAGGTGGGCATCCTACGCAGCTGGGCTGGGCAGCTGTGGCCTGGGGGGAGGGATTCTGGCAAGGGTGGAGTCAGAAGGTGACCGGGGCTGGGTCCTCAGGAGGCTGGACAGCCGGGGGATGCCTGTGGGGCGAACGAGGTTCACAACCTCCGCCCCACATGCCACATCTGCACGGAGCTGCCCAAGGGGATCCAGCGCAGCGGCGCCTCCTCCAGAGCTCCTGTCCCAGCGGCACCAGCCAGTGAGGTCCTCCCTGAGTCCCACCAGAATTTCAACCATGCTCCAGGGCCCCCCCACACTGTCCAGCTCTGATTCAGTGTCAGAAGGGGCGAGGCACTGAATATGCTTTTCCCCCTCCCCAGACTCCTGCAAGACTTTGATCCCCAAAGTCTTACATAGATACTATTAAGAGGGTGCAAGTCTTATCCAGCTGTGGTGTTGAATTCCGGCACCTGTGAAAGCAGTTAGATTAGGGCAGGTCATTACGGGAGAGCCCCAGTGACTGAATCCGGGTGGCTTTCTAAGGAGAGGGAGAGACCATGGGAACAGGGAGGCACACACATTCCTGCCGGGGGCTGATGCAGCCAGGGAGGTCCCTTTTCAGAGTCTGTACCATGCTGTTTGGACTGCCAGCCTCCAAAACTATGAGCCAATAAACCTCTTTTCTTTATAAAGTAGCCTTCTTTTGTTGCTTTGTTACAGTCATAAGAAGCTAATCCAGAAAGAATGCAGAAGGGCATGATGGCAGAAGGCAAGGGTCTTGGGTGGTGGTGGGCTCATCATCTTGCACACTGGTCAGCATGGCCAGCTAGCTACCTAAGTTATTTCATGGCTGTTGTCCCCCTGCTGGCCCCTGGCATCACCTCCAGCCCTCCCGTTTGGCAGCTTGGTCTTTTAACTCTCACAATTCTTTTACTTCCCTGATTTGAGGTTCGTCTCTTCCTTCCTCTGACAGTTAAAAATAAATTATATACTTGGTAATCACAAGCGGGAATTTCACGCCCACCTCCATAAACCATTGTGTAATAAATGTGCCCAACATGCCCAGCTCGGCACCTGGCTCACACTAGGTGCATAATAGATGTTAATGGTTCCTTTTATTATTGTTACCACCATTACTCCTGGGACACTGTTATTAACTGCACCACCGTCCACACATGACGTCCTGATGAGCCAGCTTGGGAGACATCTTGCTCCTGGAAGGCACAGGAGGTCGGCGTCAGACCTGAGTGTCTGCGCTTCTCTCGACCCCTCTTGGTGCCCTTCAGCCCCCAGTGCTGAGCACCACAAGCCATCGCTGGGCCCCAAGGGTCCTGGAGCACAGGCCCCGTGTTGACTGAAGTTCCAAGGGATGAGGGCTTCCTCCCAGCCCAAGCCCACATCTTCTGGAAGCCAGGCCTCTCTGGGGGTCCAGGATGTGACTCAGTGGGAGAGCACTTGCCAAGTGTCAAGCATGTGCAAGGCCCTGGGTTCCATCCCCACGTGGCAAAATGATGGTGATGATGATAATGATGATACCGAACCCTCGGCAGACATCCTTCCTGCCGCAGCGTCTGCTGGAGCCTCCGAGTCTGGCCTCGCCGCCTCTCCAACACCCTGGCGCATTCCCCTTCCCCTGCCCACTCCCCAGCTGGCCCGGTCTCCTATTCTCCTCAAACACTTCCAAGGAGGCTCGGAAGGACCATTGCAGCACAGGATGCTTCACGCCCTGTGCACCTGCGCTGCCTGGAGGTCCCTTCAGGAGGCAGCTGCCCTCCTATGACTTCACTTCGTTTCCAGATGTATCATTCCACAAAGGACAAGAAACAAAAAGCCAAAAATGAGACAAGTCAGTCCTTCATGAAAGATAGTTTGAAGGGTAGACCACTCGCCTAGCGTGTACAAGGCCCTGGGTCAGATCCCCTGCACCACAAAAATCATCATTATTAATTATTATTATCATTACTAGTAAAAACCCTGGAGTTCCTAAGAGACATCGGAGCTGTGCACCGACACCCCACTGCTCTGCTGCAGATGACTTAGGGCAGCCAGTGCAGCCCGGGGGAGAGGAGGGCTGGCACGTGGACCAGGGCAGGGGTCCAGGGCCATGTGGCCCCTTGAGCTGTGTGGCGCTTCCAAAGCTGATCTTTCTCAGCTTCACTTACCCTGTCAATAGGTGGAGGTGACATGCCTGCCTCACAGAGTCCTCTGAAAGTTCTGGGGACAGAGTTTTCAGGCACCAAGTGCAGTGCCTGGCACTGAGAACATGCTGGGTAAATCATAGCTATTCACTTCCCCAGTAAGACTTTACATGGCATCTCAGAACATGACCCTCCTTTCTTTTTCTGGTACTGAGGGTCAACCTAAGAAGAGCTTTACCACTGAGCCACATCCTCAGGCCTCTATGTATTTTATTTTGAGGCAGGGCCTCACTAAGTTGCTGAGGTTGTCCTTGAACTTGTGATCCTCCTGCTTCAGCCTCCTGAGTTTCTGCAATTGCAGGAGTGTGCCACCATGTCCCTCTAGAAAATGACCTCATTAAGAAACTTTGGTTCCTAGCCAGGCACAATGGTGCACGCCTGTAATCCCAGCAGCTAGGGAAGCTGAGGCAGGAGGACAGCGAGTTCAAAGCCAGCCTCAGCAATAGTGAGGTGCTAAGCAACTCAGCGAGACTCTGTCTCTAAATAAAATATATAATAGGGCTGGGGATGTGGCTCAGTAGTTGAGTGCCACTGAGTTCAATCCCTGGTACCAAAAAAAGAAAGCAAAATAAGAAAAGAAATCTTGGTTCCTGAGCAATATCCAGTGGAGCTGATCATTTCCAAATGGGGCCCAGAGAGGGGAAGGGGTGTGCCCACATCGTCAAGCAGAGCAGAGCTCGAACACAGAGCTCCTGAGAGGACCAGCCTCCTTTTTACCACAGTGTAGAAGACTGTAAGTGCCGAACTGCTGAAAACTATAAAGGCAGAGGAAGTAATTAACCGAAAATTAACGTGCAGCTCGAGGGTCGGAGCTTGTTTGATGCCACTACTTGGGCTGTAATTTCAGTTCACAGCTTCTTAGTTTCTTAATCTGTTAAAAGGTAAAAATATCCCCCGTTTCACAGAGTGGTGGAGAAATTCGAGAAGAGAAGCCCAGAGCTTGGTAAGTAATGGGTACTGGTTAATTCTTCATGCTTCTGTGGTTGGACCACACTTTCACCAACAAAGCAAAACAGAAGGCCTCTTCTGACCTCCACGGTGCCCTGGTGCATGCAGGAGGCGCCTATTAGAGAGCTCATCCTTCAAGGTCCTTCTGGCAGGAGCTCTCAGAGGGAAACACAGGCCACACAACGTGGAGAGGCTTGCTAAGGAACTGGCGGTCAGGCTGAGCTCCGCTCAGACGTGGCTGCCCACACAGCACCTGCTGCCTTGTGTCCCAGAGGGCTAGAGCACTCTCTTTGTCCCTGCTGGCCATCCTGTGTCATTGCCCAGCAGCTCAATGTAGCAGAGGCACAGGGTCCCCTGAAGTCAGAGAGAGACACTGGCCAGCGGCTCCACTCACTCAGCCAGCTGGACCAGTGGGGGTGTGGTGGCGTTCCAACAGTCCATGATCGACAAAAGGATCATCTACCTGACGCACGTCACCAGAGGGTGAGCCTGCTTTGTCAGTGCCTGTGTTTAGAACAGTGCCTTTCCCTGTGGCGTGTTTATACATGCTGAGAACACACTTAGATCATGCCACCCTGTCACCTTCCCTTACCTCCCATCCCCTCTCCATGGACCCCTTTCTCTAACAGCTTCCCTTCCAAAACTGAGAGTGAATGTAAATAGCAGCCATGGACATGAGCTTAGGGACACAGGGGACACTCTCAGAGGATGCACTGAGGAGCCAGAGGTCTCCTGAGGGTGCAGACGTGGTGCGTCTGGACCGCCCTGAAAGGCCACGCTCTGAAGGCCTGGTCCCCAAAGGCCACCTGTTAGTGGGAGGTGGCAGAAGCTCTGGGGGCGGGGCCTGGTGGGAGGAAGTGAGGTCATGGGGGCGTGCCCTCCCAGGGGGTTGGGACTTAGGCTCCTGCCTGTCATCCTTTTTTCCCTTGGGCCTCCTGGCGGCCAGGAGGTGGCAGCTCTGCTCCACCCCATGCTCCCACCCGAAGCTCTGCCCCACCATAGGCCCACCTGCAGCAGAGCCTCCTGACCACAGACTGAGGCCTCTGAACACAGGGGACAAAATAAACCTTTGCACCTTTTATGTTGCTTCTCTCGGGCGTTTTGCCACACAAAGCGAACACGCATGGTGTGCTAAAGATCCATGTTCGAGGTTACGATTTTGCACTAAAGTGCATTTATAATGGGTACGGTCATCCCGTCCCATCCATGAGGAATTGGCTCTGGAACCCCCTGGACACCAAAATCAGAGGACGGTCAAGTCCCTTTACAAAAGTACGTAGTACTGCATAGAACCTGCAGTCTCCTGCATCTTGTGAACCATCTCTAGGTGACACGTAATACCTAGTGCCATGTGAATAGTTGTCACAGCACAGCCTATGGAGTGATGGCAAGAAAAGACAGTCCCTGCATGTTCAGACGATCTGCATCATGAACACGATTTTTCTGATATTTTCCGTTTGGACACTGCATCAGTCAGCTTTACCTCACCAAGACACCCAACAAGACCAACTGAGTGGAGGAAGTTTGTTTTGAACTCTGCAGCTTCAGAATTTCATTCCACGGTCAGCCGGCTCCCTTGCTCTGGGCCTGAGGTGAGGCAGACTGTCATGGTGAAGGGTGCGGCAGAGGAAGGCCGCTCAGCTCATGGCAGCAAGGAGGCCGAGAGAGAGAGGAACAGGGACACAGATCTATTACCCCAAAGGCTCGCCCCAGTGAGCCACCTCCTCCAGCCATGTCCCATCTGTCTGCAGTGGCCACCCAGTTAGTCCTTTCAAATCATTAATCCATCAATGGAGGGATCCACAGATCAGGTTACAGCTCTCATAATCTGACATCTCGTCTCTGGATGTTGCGACAGTGTGTCATGATCTTTGAGGGGACACCACATGGTAAAGCCATAGCAGATACACGGAGCCAACTGGGTTTTGTTAAACCGAAGATAAAATAAGTGACTTTTCCATTTCGTTTTTCAATACAGTCTCCTTCCCAATCTTTATTTTGCTGTTTGCTACAAAATTCTAGTTCCCTGTTTTACAGCACGGACCTAAGTGGCCTTTTTCTGCTGCAATTCGTCCTGGAAAAAATGAGAATCTCCTGCTGGTCCTGGATTCTGCCCTGCTGTCCTCCGCCTGGACTGCTTGCCTGCAGACGCCCACGCGACTCTTGCCTGCCTTCCTGAGCCTGTGTGCCACGTCTGCTTCTCAGAGTGCTCTGCCGGCCTCCTGGCACACGCTCAACGAGCACACCCCCCCACACACCCCCTGCACACCCACACCCCTGCACCCACTACTGCACACGCACATCCACACCCCCCACACACACCACAGTGTCTGAGCACAGGCGACACACTCGTGCCTACACACACGATCCTCTCCCACTCGGAGCCTCCTCTCCTCCCCCTTATCCTGCCTTGGTTTTGTCCATAATATTTGTCACCATTGGGCACCTTAATCACGCCTTCCCATTGTTTATCTATTGGCTGCCGTGAACTCACCATCGTGCCTCCACTAATAGGTGTGTAGGAGGTTCTCGGTATTGGTGGGATGGATGGATGGGCAGGTGAGTCAGGGGGTCAATGAATGATGGATACATGTATGTATGTATGTATTATAGACGGAAGGGTGGGTGGGTGGGTTGATGGATGGATAGATGGGTTGATGGATGAACGAATGGATGAATGGGTGGGTGTGTAGACGGATGGAGTGGGCAGGTATGCATGGATGTGTTGATGGATGAGTGGATGGATGGAAGGGTGGAGGGATGAATGGGTGGATGGATGGAAGGGTGGATGGATGGATGGGTGGATTGATGATTGGATGGATGGATGGATGGA
Organism: Xerus rutilus; assembly: GCA_028644305.1. Classification (NCBI taxonomy): domain Eukaryota; kingdom Metazoa; phylum Chordata; class Mammalia; order Rodentia; family Sciuridae; genus Xerus; species Xerus rutilus. The sequence goes on along the minus strand of CM053405.1, from coordinate 138,619,433 downwards.
TGGATGGATGGATGGAAGGGTGGATGGATGGATGGATGGGTGGATGGATGGAAGGGTAGATGGATGGAAGGGGGGAGAGATGGATGGGTGGATAGATGGAAGGGTGGATGGATGGAAGGTGGATGGATGGATGGGTGGATTGATGAGTGGATGAATGGATGAATGGATGGATGGATGAATGGGTGAATGAATGAGTGGGTGGATCACTGAAGCATTTAGTTCAATTTTTGAAATTTTCTACTTAATACCCTATCTTCACTCCAGACTAAAGATGTCACGCAGGCAGGGATGGAGGGCTTCTTTTTACTATTTAATGAGTTTTTCAGGGAGCCTGGCGCTAAGGTTTTCCACAAACATTTGCTGGGCTGGAATCCAGTTCCAGCAGAATCTTCCATGTCCCCAACTTCTAAGTGACTTTGAGAGGCCCTCACCCTGAACTCGGCCATCAGCAGCAGGCACTGCCCTCAGATCCAGGCCTGGGGCATGAGTTTCTCTGTGTTATAAAATTGAAATAGAGGAAAACAAAGCAGTGTCAAAACTCTAAAATATGTGCTCATCGCGATGGCAGGCGGGTGTAGACAGGACTCTGATGCAGAGGCCACAGGAGGTGACACCAGTGGCCATCCTCTGGAGCACAGAATCCCAGGGTCAGGGCTCCACTCCAGGTTCATGAAAACTGCCAACCCAAGGAGCCTGTGTGGCCACCCAGGACAGTGACGTGCTGGGTGCAGCCCAAACCAGCTCCAGGCCCTGAATCAGGTCAAGATGTGCGGGCGGCTTGGGAGCGGGTGGAAGCAGCAGGAGAAACTCGGCTCTGGGCACCACCCGCAGCTGCTCCTTCAGTGGCACCTGTCACCATCAGCAGGGCGTGATGGGCTGGGAACCACGGCTGTCTGTTTCATCTACAACACCTCTGTCGCTCCCCACGAGGACCACGGAGGTCTCGGAGGAGCCAGGCCAGCCCTCCTTCACACAGGCCCCTCTCAGCTCAGAAGAGCCTCCACCCAAATCTCAAGCCACCACAACCAAGCCTCTGCCCATGTCTCCTTCATTAAATTCCCCTCCAGCCCATGGCGAAGATCCCACCATGCCCTAGCCGGTGAGGAAACCTCAGCCCAGAAGGTGGAAGGGCCTTGTCAAGAGGTGGCGTCCAGACCCAACCCAGGTCCAATGCCCACTGGGGCTGAAGTGATCTCCTTGAACCCAAATTGGAGGTTCAAAACCAGTAACTCCCACCTTCCCGCTCTGGGAAAGGAGACCGGGAGCAGCAGTCACTGCAGTGTGCTCTGGAGGCTGAGGTTGCAGAGTGGCCCCGGGCCCTGACTCCTGCAGAGCTGGGGCCTACTGTCCTCTCAGAGACGAGCAAGACCAGCGTCCCTGTGCTTGGGAAGGTAGAATGACAGGTCTGGCACAAAGTGAGCTCCAGAGCACATATCTGTAGTCCTTCCTATGAATAGATGCGAGCCCCTACTCTTCTCTGGGCACTCAAGAGACATGCCAGGAGGTATGAGTGACCCACAGGGAGAGAGACCAGAGAGCCGTCCACACATGCCCCGTGTCCTGGGCCAGCCGTGTCCTCCATCTGTCCTGGGGCTCCGGAGTCAGGCACTGCTGCCCTGTCTGCCCTGGTGGCTTGCACCTGGCTGTCCCTGAGCACTGTGCACAGGTGTCCCTGGCAGCAACCCTTTGAGCCAGTGCTGACACCTTCCTCATTTAAAGAGGAAGAATCTAAGACACAGAGACACAGTGAGCAAGAGGCACGTCCATTCCAAAAATATATACATATTTTTGAATATAAAAATAAAAGTCTGCATGTATGTGTGGGACTTTCACTCTCTCAGGCCATGCTCAGCAAACATGCCCTGTGCTCCTCAGGAGACCAGAGAAGCCTCGCTGGGGTCGGAATTCAAAGGCAGGTGGTCACAGGTTCTTTCAGAGTTGTCCCATCCATGTTCTGCAGCCTCTATAGGACACAGGTCCTTCATCACTATCTGTCAATCAAACAACTCAGTAACTACCGCTGTGGCCCAGGAACCCAATTTTTCCCAAGAAAATAAGGAGCCTGGAGGGGATCAAGCCTGTGTCTGTATGTACGTACAGACACGCACGCACATGTAGGATTCCTCTGCCGGGCATGACGTGGCATGTGCGTAGCCCTACGTGGTGCTTTCTACCTCTGCACTTTGTAGAAAACAGAGATGCTGAAAGGGGCAGATACATGCACAGAGCCACGAAGACTCTACTGGGAGTTTTTCAATCAGAGGAACATTCCAGAAGGTAACCTGAAATAAAGGCAGGTCTGGACACTGAGAAGATGCTGAGAAAGACAAGTGTCCACCCGTTTGCCACCATGGTGATTAACGCCCTTCCTCAGCAGTCCCTGCTCGCCGACGGTGGCTGCCCGTCTGCACCAACCTTTGCTCTAAGCAAAGCCCTCTCTCTGCAGCTGCCGGGAGTGGCCGGCACTGACTGCACTCCAGCAGCCAAGCCCTGAGGAAACCCCCTCCGTCCCCCTCAGGCAGGAGGTAATGCTGGGCAGCACGTCTCCCCACGTGACCCAGATCAGCCACAGTTCCAGAAATGGAACAAGACCCATGCCAGAAGAATCAGGACCAAACTCACAACTTTAGCTGGAACCTCAGGAGAATGTTTGCTGTTGCTTCCATTTTTGTCCTGGAGTGGCTCCAATGAGAGGATGGACATCTGGAGCCATTGCCAGCCATTTTGATTGCAGCATGGAGAGAACACGCTGGGCAAGGAAAACAGAGCAAAGGGAAGCAAACTGGGGACTGAAACAATAATGTCCTGGTTTCAGGATCTGGATCAAGCCATGCCTGAAGGCAGAGTCCTACACTACACTTCGTTTCTAATACTTTCTTTTCTGTGTAAATGATGACAAATTGTTTCTGCCAATTGCAAACAAAATTGCCTCAACTTATAAAATTCCCCAGCTCATTTTCTTGTCTGTAACCTTCTTCCCTCAGCTGATCAGAGTCCTCTGTACCCCAACACTATCAAGCCTGAGGCTGCTGCACTTTCCAAGTTCATCCTCCTAACAGAAGCAGAAAGCCTTAAACTCTGCCACTGCCATCCCAGTGGAGCCATTTGCACACTGTGGGCCCCAGAGAAGAACTCGAGGCTGCTTTGGTTCTGGAGGCCCTTTCTGGGTGTCTGCCTGCTTTCTTGGCAGAAGGAGGCAGGCCAGGGGCCCAGTCCCACACCCACATTCACAGTCCCTGGTACCAAGACTTCCCTTCTGTTCACAGGGGCTTAAGTGTGCCACTCGGGCTGTCCCTGAAGACACTTGCCTCCCTCCCGGCTGTTTATCCCGAGGCACATCTTCAACATGGCAGGTCTCTCAGCTCAGCCACATCACGTTCTTGACACGGCTTCTATATCTGGCAAGGAAATCGTTTGGAAAGTCAGACCTGGGTTAGCCCATTAAACCGAAAATAAATTCCTGATGGAGGCCATTTAAAGCTAAGCCATTACAAATCCCAGCCATGAGAGGAGGGAGGGCTGACTTTCTAATGCCCTGACAGTGAAAACAGTCATTAAACCCAGCCTAAATCTCTAAGCCACGATTTTAAAGCACTGCTGAGAAAACTCTCAAGGGCAGAGTGGGTTTATGCGGCGGTGGGACAGTTACAGGAATTGTGAGGGACAGAGTGAGTTTTCTGCTCCTCACAGCTGAAGGCCAGCCTGAGCGCAGGCCCCATGGCTCCCCGGATTGGCTGCTGGAGGATGAAGCTCTCCCCATCCCCACACAGAGAAAAGAACTCAGGTCCACGGCCACGGGGCTGCCTGTACATTGCGACTCTCGGAGTGGGGAATTCAGCTCTGTGCACCATCCTGGATGAGGTTTCCCTGCCCCCCTGTCCCTCTGGGGAAATTGACTGAGTAGGGGCACAGATGGGTACAGTGACCATCTGTTACCGTCTGCTGAGTCGTCCTAGTTAGACGCCGGGCCAAGGCCATGTGCACATCTCAGCTCGACGTCGTGATGACCTCATGGGTCAGTATCAACGCACACCTGCGAGCCCAGAGCCATGGTCAACTGCTCTCCGGCCTTGGCTACACCAGGCACTGTGCCAGGTGCTGCAGTTTCCCCGTCTCCAATCTTAGGACTGTGCTGCCAGGTCTTTGGGGCTTTTACTTAGACCAGGAAATTGATGCACAACAAGGTTAAGGAGCTGCCCAGGAATGGGAAGCCACCTTTAGATCCCATGTGAGCCTATGGTCCAGAACGTGTAAAGGACTTCTATCACTCAGCAAGATCAACAGCAACAACAACCAAGGCAATTTATACATGGATGAGCACTTAAGTAGACCTTTCTCCAAAGAAGACAAACCCATGGCCAATACACCTCCAAAAGATGTTCAGCCACAATGAGACACCCACACCGATGGCTCCAGGTAAAGGGCGGATAGTAAGCACTGGTAAGAATGTGGAGAGAAGGGAAGCCCAGCAAGCTTCCAGTGCTGGCGCAGTCTAGCACATCTGCTGAGGAAAACGGTTTGGCAGTTCCTCGAAATCTTAAACAGAATTACCAGCATAGACTAGACCAGCACAGAATATGATCCAGTGATGCTACTCCTAGACACATACCCCAAAATTACAACAGGGCATTTGAACAAAAAACTTGTACAAGAATGTTCTTTGCCCACTATTCAAAACAGCCAAAACTGAGAACAAATGCCCATCAGTTGATGAATACAAAAAAGTGAGGAAGTATTGATATATACAAGAACAGGGATGGATCTCTAAAATAGTTTACTAAGCAAAAGAAGCCAGATGCAAAACATTTGCTTTGTGCCTCAGTCTGCTTTGTGTGGCTATAACAGAACACCATGGACTGGGCAACAGCAATCCGCTTGGCTCACTGCTGGGGAGTCTGGGAAGTCCCAAGTCCAGGGACTGCATCTGGTGAGGGCGTTCTGGCTGCATCGTAATGGAGGAGAGTGCTCGATGGCCAGAGAGAGGGCTGGTCTTGCTTTTCTAACCAAAGCCACTCACAGTAACAAACCCACTTCCGAGATGACAATGTTAAGAGACCCCATCTCCCAGCACCATCACACTGGGGATGCAGTTTCCAACATGTAAACTTCAGGGATACTTCAAACTGTAATGTCCCCCATTATGAGATTTAATTTTCATGAAATACCCACCATAAGTAAATCCACAGAGACAGAAAACATGAGTGGTTGCTGGGCAGTGGCAGTGGTGGGGATGAGCAGTGACTGCTCCGTTGGAACAGAGTTTCCTTTCTGGGTAATGAAAATGTCTCAGAACCAAATAGACATCATGGCTGCCCACCATTGCGAATGCACTAGCGCCCCCTGGGTTGCACGTTTGGAAATGGTTGAGTACCTCATTCTATCTTTTGTGAATTTCTCAATTAAAATAGAAAGAAGGAAAGAGCCTTTCCCACAGCTATCAGGATTTGGGCCCAGCTGTTGGGGGCTGCAGAGTCCCACAAATCTGAGCCCTGTGGGAACACATAGGTGCTTACTCCAGAGGACCTTTTTACTGGGCTTTCCAGTGAGATTCCAAAGAAGGGCTCCCTGAAAGTTCCCTCAAGGGCCTATGAGTATAGTTCTCATTCTTAGCTGGCGCAGTGCCTGGGAATCTCAGGACTCAGTCTACAGATGCTTAGTATTTGCGATTTTGGCACAGTTTCATATTCAAGTATGTTTATCCCTATGATGACTTGTAACAATAAAACTGTGGAAAGATCCTAAATGTCAGGCAGTGGGGACACACAAATCCATCAAGGCACATCTGCACAGCCTTTATCCGAAATCAGAGTTCTCCAAGGCTTGAGATGGAAATATCTCCAGTGAATCCCGGGAGGAAAACATACAACAGCGAACCCAAAAGTCTGTACATTAAGATCCCACCTAGGTGGCTTTAAAAGGTTATGTCTAATAATACTCTTAGGGAACTACTGTATTGTTTTGATATTTTGTATACAACTTTAGTATTAAAAATGTAGTTTTCATAAATCACAATGAAGTGGCAGAATAAATACGTATCTGCTGCTCTGATTATAGAAAAAGACAAAATTAGCAACAAGACTAAATTTTGCATTTTAAAAAAAGTTAATTTGCAAAGTTTGTTAAGGAGTTTGAATAAAAATTCCCCATCTCCCGCCAGGTGAGGTGGCACACACCTGTAATCCCACTGACTGGGGAGGCTGAGGCAGGAGGATCAGAAGTTCAAAGTTAGCCTCAGCAATTTAGCAAGGCCCTAAGCAACTTAGAAAAACCCTCTCTCAAAATAAAAAAATAGAAAAGAGCTAGGGATGTGTCTCAGTGGTTAAGTGCCCCTGGGTTCAATCCCCAGTATCCAAAAAGCAAAAAACAAAAATTCCCCAGCCTCACATCAGACCTACAGAATCGGCATTTTTAGAGTTGAGGCTAGGCTTCTGTACTAAGAGGGCATTTCTTGGGTGATTCTAGCGAGCCCCTCCTACCTGGCCCTACTTCCCCTACACATTCTCTCTCTCTCTCACACATATACACACTCTAGCACAAAGAACACCAGCTTAGGCCTTGTTCACTGAATACAATTATGCTGTATAATTAGCATCTGAGACCTTTGACTTCCCTGTATGTTAAAAGGCAAGAGGAGGATAGAGAAAAACATCTGCCTCCAAACACTTTATGGGAATCAGATGACATAGTGTGTGACAGAAGTGTGTGTCTAGAGGAGGCTCTGACACAATCGGGAGATACTCGGTAATCATTCCCACCCGGGCTTCCAACCCACTCTGACATTTATTGACAGTTTTAGCCAGCCGTTCACCTCCTCCAGCCCAAGAGCATCACCCGCTGCAGGGTCCATGAGAATTAAGCCACCATCCCAGATGTTGAAGCAGCAACAGAGCAATGGCAAACTGGCTTCCTTCTCTTTGCAAGGAAGAGGACGGCTCGAGAAGGAGGGTCTCTGTGCTGTGCCCTTCACTTCTTAGAGCTAAGCTGCAAATAGCACACCCGGCACAGGTTAGGTGCAAAGGACCCGTGCTTCAAGGGTCTCCAGGTTGTCCATCCTATCCCCAGCTTTACCAACCAAAAGGCAAGCCAGGGGCAGGTGACAAGGAAATGTCAGCACTAGAGAGGCAACCAGGTAACTGCTCAGATCCCACCAGGCTTCACAGTGCTGGTCCAGGGGTTGGAGCAGCTGTAAAAAATTACCTGTGCCAAGGGGTAGCCAGAACCTACAAAGGACTACAAAGGACAGGTGGGGTTAAGTCTGTCTCAAAGTTCATGTTCTTGGTCCATTTAACCTTTGGGATATTCTTCTCAGTGCACCATCACTTGCAGAGATTCTGAACAAGGATTCCATTTATCACCAAGCTTCAACCTCAGGACGTTTGCTGAGCATGCACCTGGGACCTACCATGAATGTTTTCTTAATCCTTTACCTTGAGAATTGCCTGCATTGTGTGTGTGTGTGTGTGTGTTAAAAAGTATCAAATTGTCAACACCAACATTTTCCCCACCATTTTTTATTGGTGCATTATAGTTGTACATAATGGTGGGTTTGTTGTTACATACTTGTACATGCACACAATATAACAACGTAATTCGGCCAATATCCCTCCTCAGCTCTTCCCGCCCCCTCCCACTCCCTGGTCCCCCTCCTCTATTCTACTGATCTCCTTTTGATTTTCATGAGATCCCGCACAACTTTCTTTTCCTCCTTCCTCTCTAGCTTCCACTTATGACAGAAAATATATGATACCCTGACCTTCTGAATTTGGTTTATTTTGCTGAATATAATATTTTAAAGCTCCATCCATTTTCCTGGAAATGCCGTAATTTCGTTTTCTTTATGGATGAATCAAACGCCATGGTATATACATACCACATTTTCTTTTGCCGTCTACAGACACAGCCAGCCGGCTAGGCTGGTCCCATGGGTTGGCTATTGTGAGTCCTGCTGCTATAAGCACAGGTAGGCACGTCTCACTAGAGATGCTGACTTCAGTTCTTCAGGACAAACCCTGAGGAGAGGTACCGCTGGTTCACACAGGAGTTCCATGCCAAGTCTTTTGACCTCCACAGGCGGCCCAATTCACAGTGCCGCCAGCAGCGACAACACTACATTTTAAGTACAGTGCGATATATTTCTATTTGTCTCTTGCCTTTCTTCTCCTTTTCAGCTTTGGGAGAACCTCACAACCTGGCCCCTGGGTCGCCGACCGCTGCACCCTCGGTGCGCAGTCCTGGGAAGCGACCAGTTTGTGCATAAGCCCGTGGCTCCCAGGGCGGGCAGAGCCCTGGGCAGCACCTGGCGGCCGGTCCGCGCGGGGAGCAGCCCCACAAAGGGCGCGGAGGCGCAGTCGGCGGGACTGGGCCGCCGCCGGGCGCGACCGTGCGCCTTGGCCCCGCCGTGAACTCTGCGCTCCGCGCCCGGCGAGGCGCACAGCGGCCGGGGAGAGGGGCGATTGTGCGCATTTCACAGTCTGAGCGCCGCTGAAAGGGAGAGAATGCGCCGCCTCCCGCTCCTTTCAAGGGCGCCCGGGCCGCGATGCGCCCCCATTCAGGGTATATGGAGCCTTTGTGCGGCGCCGCGGCCTCGGTGACCGCGCTCCCGGCGGCCACGCACGGGCGCTCACAGGACTCGCTCCGCCCGGCGCCTGGGAACCGCGCCGCAGGCCGCGTCCGTGCGCCCGAGAGCGCAGCCCGCGGGCGCCGAAAACAGCGCGGGCCGCTGTGTCGCCCAGAAAAGCCTAGCGGTCCCCGAGGTGGCGGCGGGGACACCGCCCCGAAAGCGGGGAGGGCGGGCAGAGGGGACCCCAGGGGCGCCCTGGTCGGTGATTGCCCGGAGTCCGATCCCCGAGGGGCAGAGAGTCGTAGACAAAATACTTCACCCTTCCTCGGTGGGAGTGTCACCGGAGACCAAAATTTATTTTTGTTTTTGATTTAAAAGATGAAGTCTGAAATCCAGCCCGAGCGGTTGGGGCCTGCTAATATCTTGGCTATGCTCAGTTTTTGAGCTTCTTTTTTTTTGTCGCTGGTGGTGGGGTGATTCATGCTGGTAAGCACGCTGTATCGTTTATACAGAAATGCTGCCTAATGAAAACCCCTTCAGAGATGTTCCTTGAAGAGTCAGAAGAATTTGTTCCTGTAGACTGCAACCTGTGTTCTTAATAAGGGCTGGTTGGTTGAAGAAACGGAGCTGGGATGCAAATGGGGGAAGTGGTGGGGTGTTACAGCTTGTGGGGGACACCCCCACAGCCCCTTTCCCTTGCCCCTCTGGCAGTGCTAAAAAGATGTGGCTTAACGCAGAGTTTTAATGCAAAGTTGATTTTTTAACAATGTTCTTGTTTCTGTAAGAAAGAAAACAAGTGAGTAGACCAGTAACTATGGAAGTACCTCAGTGCTCATAGGTCAATGTCACACTGAGCAAGGCAGCCATCCTATCCCTGAGGTTCAGGAGTGGGGTCAGCTGTTGGAATGTGCAGCCGGCTCTAGAAGCAGGTACCTCCATCTCTGGGAATGTGCAAGATGTACTTGGATCATCTGTGACTAGAATACAAAGAGCCTTTCTAAACTTAAGGAAACCAATTTGAAAAAGCTCATGTTGACCAAAGAGGGGACCAGTGGTACATCAAGGTGACTGGGATGGATTGAAACACATAAAATGTGTTTAAGGCTATGAGCAGTGGATCTTTGGACAGGGCTATAGAACCAACTCATTATTTTCAAGAATGATCGCTGGAAAGACAAAATCAACTGTTCCTCCTGCCTTTCACAACCAAATTGTTGATGGAGAGAAGTTTCTTTTTATAGAAAAACAATAATGAAAGGAAATTTTAAATAAACTCTCTAGCTTCTCTTGCTTTCAGTTACTTGCTTTATTAGTTGGCTTTAAAAATCCCTAAGTTGGAGGTCATGCACCTGAGCAGGACATTACTAGTCTCCCACCCCCTTGGCTGAGGTGACACTCAAATATGTGGGCTATGGTGATTATGGTCACCTGGGTTATTTTTCAGTGACTTGGCTGCTTTTGTCAAAAACACTGACTTCATTTGGCATGCAGATGTCCACTGCGTGACAGGAAGGGCGGAAAATCCTGGCATTTGGGCCTTCCTACTGTACCTGTCTCCTTTGCTACCTAAACCTTGAGGTCAGGCTGTTTCTGCTCAACTCTGCCCTGTAGGCCATTTAGGGAATATTTGTCCCAAACTAGCAGCCCAGGTTGAATTTGCTTAAAACTCCCCTAATCCCTCTCTTTCCCCTTCAAGGCTGAAAAAAGCAAGAAAAGAGAAACTAAGACATTTTGAAGATTTACAGGGGCATCGTGATCAACAGAATGCCACCTGCAAGGTATTGCAACATCTCAGTCCAGACCAACGGGCAGATGCCTCCAGTCTCCATCAGAAGACATTTCCCAACCTAAAGGCCTTTTCTGCCCCCCTTGCTTAAAGACAAAAGGAACCTGAAATTTATGCAGAGTTAGATGGTCTTTTTCAGTCAGTAGTTCACCATATCCTCCATCCAGCTGGTTGACAGAACAGATCTTCTTCCTTGTCCCCAACAGATAGTCCTTTATTCATTGGGCCCTTTTCAAGCAGCTAGTAAACAGATCTGGGTTCAGTAAGAATAGTAGAACTAATAAATGAGCTAAGAGTGCTAGAATTAAGATGTCAGTATTTTGCAACCCCTAACGAAGCCATGGACCTAAGAATTGATCATTAATGACTTTAAATATTGCCAAGACACAACTATCTATAAAGTGCATGGTGTTAGAGGAACACAATGTCATCTATAAAATGGTCTTTTCAGAAGTAGAATCTCAATCTGATCAAGGCTCTATATCTAACAGACAATTTGTAAAAGTTACAGCTGACAGAGGCAAAAGTTCAGTGATCCCGCAGGGATGCAGGCTGTGGAAAAACATGCAGACAAAAGCCCTGGCCTTTCAGCAACCACCTTGGAAGTAAAAAAGGAGAAAAGGAAAGGAAAACCTATACATTAAAAGAAACTTTAGTCTGGACATGGTGGCACATGCCTGTAATACCGCTACTCCTGAAGCTGAGGCTGGAGTATTGCAAGTTTGAGGCCAGCTTGGGCAATAGAGCAAGATCTCCATCTCAAATAAATAAATGATCCAAAAAGAAGTTCCAAGAGGCATTTCAGCAGATTCCAATCAACCTATTTCCATACTAATTTCAATGAAGTATAATTTTTAAAAATTACCCATCAGTCCAGGAAATATAAACTTTGGATATTTTGATAATGTTGAGGAACTACTGCTGACTTTTAGATGGGATTAGAATATAGTGCTGACACTTTTTGCGATAAGCATTTGCCTTTTAGAGCTACAGGCTGACATGTTTGTTATCATGTCATGTGTGAATATTATCATGTCTGAAAGTTTTGCTTCAAAATAATCCTGGGAAAGAAGAAAAATGGATGGGACTGGTTTAGACAAAGCCATGATGGACAGGAGTCAACAACCAGCCGAACAGGGTTCTGGGAAGTAGGGCTCTGTGTATGATTCTCTCTCCTTTGAGTAGGTTTGAAATTTCCAAGAATGAAAAGGGAGAAGGGAGCAGGCACTGCTGCTCATGTCAGTGAGAAGGGACACCATGTGGGAGTTGGGGACATTAAAAGGGGGATGTCCACACTTCCCGCATAACCTCCGGCTAACTGTGCATGGTTAAAGAGCATGCTGTGTGTGTGTGCTGGACGTCATTGCTGGTTTCTCTGCTAATACCTGAGTTCCACAGGGGCTGTGCTATGGAAATTCCATTGCTGCTGCTGCAGTGCTGGGGGTGGGAAAAGTGATCAGGCCAGGCTTCCCTGCCCTCATGAACGGATGGCTTCCCTTGCCACAGGGATAGTGCCATGAGGTGACTTTGGCCCAGTTTCGTGTTTCTGCTTCTCATGGGTTCATTTGCCCTCTACCACGCCAGGGCCACACAATGGCTCTCACAGGCACTGGTGCCATGTTCCTGAGCTTCCCAGATAGATTCCAGGGCACCATGAGCCAAATGAACTCATTGCTTATGGGTTACCTGGAGTGTGCTGTTCTGTTCAAGAAAAAGAAATAGACCAAGACAGACCAAGACCATTCAGTGGTCTTCCCATATGGTACGCCATCTGCAAATGCTTCTTGAACGGATGCATCTCTCACTGAAGCCAGGACTATTGCTCTGTTTCACAGATAGGAACCCTGAGGCTGAGAGCTGATGCGCTGGCCCGAGTCACATAGCGGGCTGTGCGGGGCTGGGCCTCCGGTTCCAGTGTCTCTGAAGCTCCCTAGTCAGGACACTCTGCCCTGGTAAGGAAGCTGAAATGGGACATTTCTAAGCACACAGCAGTTTCCTGTGGAGAGGATGGAGGAAGGAGGAGATGGAAACAGTGACAGTTCACATTTCTAGAGGGCCAGACTCCACTGGGAGCCCAGTGTTACCACAATTAACTCACTCAGTGCTTAAACAGCCCGGGGAGGTGGATTCTATTGTTACACCAAGGCACAGAGAATCCATGCATTCTGATCTTCAAGCCCAAGTCCTTAACCCTGCCTTAGGCCCCCAACTCCTACATTAAAGGCCACTGAGAAATAAAGCTATGCTGTGGGGTTTGGCTGGGGCCGGGACTCCTGCTGATGCAGTGCAGGTCTGGCCTGCAGCGTGGACTCTGAGCACAGGCAGAGAGCATCCACCTGCCAGTACATGTTGGGCAGCAGGCACTGCGGCGTCAAGTGGCTCTCGTCCTCTCGGTACAGGCAGGGAGAATCCTGCAGCTAAACCCTACGCAGCTAGGAGCCTCCCATCTGATCTGTACAGGTTCCTTCCTCTATCTGGGCCTCAGTTTCTCCATTAAAACCAAAAATGTTAGACTAGTCAAATAGATGTTCCCAGAGGGTGCTGGACAGCCCAATGTCCTTCCATTCAACCCTGAAATGCTAGAATTCTGCCAAGGGAGCCGTGGTGTGTCTGGTGTCTCCACGTCAAGCGGTCGGAGGCTCATTTTTAACCCCACATAGATGTCTCTTACAAATTATCCAGGGTCATGGATTAGTTTAACTACAAAAGCTTCATTTCCTCTGCTTGGCTACTGTCATAAGCAATGATCAAAAGGAGTCAGAGACAAACACAGTGGAGAGAGTGAGCACAGAATGAACTGGGGGACATCTCTCCCTGGACTCCTCTGGGTTTGGAAAGACTCAGGGCCTGTAACTCACTGTGGCCCCTGGCAGTGCTGAAATGAATCATAACATTTTGAGCCCTCAAAGGAAGGGAGAAGAAAAGGGACAGAGGCCAGGGAGAGTGAGGGCTCAGAGTTTTCTCAGTTAAATGCATGTTTTCATCACAGTGTGATGTGTTGAGAGGGATGAATGGCCATGATTTAGTTATCTTTTGGATGGATGCTTTTAAATGCTTGTTGGAAATGGCTTTCATAAGGCTGCTTCTTAAGCCCGGCACAAAGTGGACGTCTTTGGCGGGGAAGTGAGGCTTGTCTTTCAGAAGTCCTCAAAGCTCCAGGCTCTGGGATTCTTGGGGCAGGCATTCTGTCTCCATGATTCCCCCTGGCACAAGCTCACCTCCACCCCTTCAGATCATCAACGGACACCTTGTCATGGGCCCAGAGAGGAGGGCAAGACAGACTCTGCAGGGAAGGGAGGGTGGGTGGGAGAAAACCTGAGCCTGCAGGATTCTTCCAGCCCACGCCCTGTTTGGGGTTTTCTGTGCTTTGGATGTTTGCATCTTCTCTGAAGCTCCTGTTGAGACGGAATCCCCAGTGCAGCAGGATTAGAAAGTGGAGCCCTTAGGAGATGCCCGGGCACAGGGCTCTACCTCATGGACAATCAGCAGAGGAGCCAGCCCTGTTTGCCCCCCCCCCCACAGGAGGACCCAGCAACAGAAGCCAAGAGCCACCCTTGACCCAAAGTCCAGCCTGCCTCAACCTTGAACTTCCCAGCCTCATGATTTTGTATTTTTTATTAATTATCATATTTTGTTATAGCAGCACAGAGAGGCCAAGGAAGGGCTTATGTGTTCCCAGCACTACAGTGGGCACTGGTGAGGGCGGGTGATGGTGAAGGATGACCGGCACTAGGTAAGGTCTTTAAACTACCACGCTGCTCACGCATCCCTGGGTAACACGAGCCAGCTCCGAAGTGCTGCTGGGTCACACCTGTTGGCCTCCCTGCTCAGCCACTCAGCTCTGCCTCCCATGTCATCCCAAAGGGCAGCAGGGAAATGACACTGTCCCTCAGTTGGTGCCTCAGTCATCCCCACAGCAGCACCTTGGCAGCCCCTGCCCCTGCCTGCTTAGAGACTTCGCAAGCTGCTCAGTGCCCCAGGACCAGGACCATAGTCCTCAACGTGAGGTGCAAGCTTCCTGTGCAGAGACAGCTTCCTCCAGTCCACATCATGAGTGGTACTTGACAGATGCCACCTCATTTATCCTCAGAGCCACCATGCAAGATGAGCGTTGTTACCACCCACATGCTGTATAGGGAGAAGTCAGGTTCCAGGGAGGTCGAGCGGCTTGCCCAAGGCCAAGGTCCATTGAGCAAGGATTTGAACCCAGGAGCACTGACATGGAGCCCAGACCCTTGAACACAGGACGACATGACCCCAGTCTGCACCTTCCACGGGTCCTCCTGGGCATGTAGTGGTCACATCATCTTGTCTTGTCTTCTTCCCCATCTCCCTCTACCAGGAAGCAATGTTAGTCCTTCAAGACAAACTTGGAAATTCACCGCACTTACCAGCCAGAGCAACTTGCCCTCTCCTTCCTCCTGACTCCCTGCACCTGTGGGAGGTGACCGTGTAACTCCCTAGATCTTTCTCCCTCAAATTGGAAGCTTCTTCAATATGACCCCAAGGGGCTTGCACAATCTGTAGGAGGAGACAGGCATAAGAACTCAAATAAACACACATTTGTTAAAAAATTGAAAAGTGAGAACTCAAACAGATATGACCGTTCTATGCACATTGTATGTGAATTGCAGCATCAGCCCAGTAGTAAACGGGACTCACCATGAGTGTCCATTGATGGACAAGTGGAGAAACAAAACATGGAGTAGACAGGCAGTGAAATTCTCCAACCACAGCACGGGCGAACTTTAAAGACAGGATGGTTTAAGACAATAAGCAGATGCCAAGGGACAGGAGCTGCAGGGTCACTGATGTGAGGCACCTAGAAGAGCTAGAGTCACACACAGATGGCAGGACAGTGGTTGCCAGGGCCCGCAGTGCAGGGGGATGAATGGAGGGTCATTACCTAGTGGGGACAGAGTTCAGTTAGGAAGGTCAGAACGTTCTGGAGATGGATAGCTGTGAGGGGTGCACAGAGCTGTCACTACATTGCACCCTGATAAACAGTTAGAATGGTAAATTTAATGGTAAATCAGTTAGATTTTTACCACAATGGAGAAAAAGAGAAAGAAGGGAAGGAGGAAGGAAAGAGAAAGGGGTTCTTATAAGGGGGGAAAAAACTGGATTCTATGAGAAAGCTTGATATAAAGAACACTCTTTATATCCCCCTCCTCCATTTAAATATAGTGGCACTGAAAAGAAATATCAAAGGAGCCCTCGGCAGCCCTGAGCATGGTGGAGTGTCTCCTCCTCGTCTCATTGGCTCGCTTCATGTAGAGGCCTGTAGGACTCGGCTGGTTCCATACGCAGCTGACTTTAGTGAGAGTCACAGGGGCCGCAAGCACCCTCTACCAGCCCTGTGCCAGAACTAACTTCCAAAGGCTGCGCACCTCTCCCAGCTCTGGTGACTTTCTTAGCCCCTAATTCCTTGAAAACTAAGCCACGTGCCCTTGAGCTTGAATTTTTGTTGTGGCACAAGCGTCTACTCTCCCCAGCGCCTCTGCCTCCGCCCCCTCTGCTCACTCCCCAGCACAGTGCAAACCAGGAGGGAAGATGCCTGTCCCTTCTTACTCGCTGGCTCTGAACCGGGCTCCAGGCTCCGGGAAGAAGCTCTGTAGGAATCCTACCTTGTGCCTACAGTCTGTTTTCAGTATGTGGACTTCCCTGGCCTTCTGAAACGCTCTAAACACCCAAATAAATGAACCAACACAATCCAACTGGAGTCCTCAGCAGCACAAAGTGCTCTTTGTCCGTTTATTTTACATTAGTCATTTAGTTTTAATTTACGATCATATTTCATAACCTACCAGCAAATGGCCTGCTGTACATTTTTGAAGTGTTGAAGTCCTAGTAACGGGAGACCCCATTCTGCCCCTGAGTCTTGAAAGCTGGTCTCTGATAAGTGCAGGGAGACTGTCAGACTTTGGGGGAGATTTTTACAATCTATGAATTGGTAATACATGAAATGGAAACCTGATTTCTTTACCATGACCTTGAAAGTCAAGACACGTTTCACAAAGCTTTACTATGCCCCAAGATCTGTACTCTGTAACCCTCATTATTATGTCCCAAAAAGACAAGGTCCCATGAACCCCTAAGGAGACTCAGAGTCAAGTGCAGCTCAATCTACTAGGACTGATACCTTTTATTCTGAAATTGCACCTCATTTCTGGAAGTGTCCAACTTTTAGACCCTATGGCTTGTCTCAAGGGGACAGACAGAGTTAATGAGACCTTATTTATGCCTCTGGACATTCATCTGAAAGCTACAGAAGCAGAGATGATACATCCATATCACCAATGAGAAAATTAAAGCTCTAAAGAAAATAAAAATAGTTTTGAGCCTGGCATGGTGATGCACCTGTAGTCCAGCTACTGGGGAGATGGAGGCAGGAGGACCACTTGAGCCCAGGAGTTCAAGGCTAGCCTGGGCAACATAACAAGATTGTCTCAGAAAAAAAACAAGGAAGGAAGGGAGGGAGGGAGGAAGGAAGGAAGGAAGGAAGGAAGGAAGGAAGGAAGGAAGGAAGGGCAACATCATTTTTCTGGAGACTCCTTCCAGCCCAGGTCAGATCCGATTCAGTGCTTTCCACTTATATCCCTGTCAGTGGGATAATTAACTAACCACTGGGACCACACTGTAAAGTGAACTCTGCAGGAGTATTCTGTATCCACCTAGACAATTTAATAACTCAGGAGGGTTTCATTTAATGCCATGTCTTAAAGACGCCTTTGCCTGTGAAATACAAGGACAAAGAGAACTGGCTCTACAGTCTGGCTCACCCGCCAGCCAAGGTCGTGAACGTTTCTTTAATATTCATCGGTGACTAGTCATCGGAGACTGAACTGGATCAAGAATGTTTTTGTAATGGCCTTGATAGCACTACCTGGTCCATCTTGCCAAGTGCAAGTCATTTTTATTGTCTTGTGAACTGAACTAATATTTCAAAGTTTGAACTTGTGGCAGACTGACATGTTTTCTAAAACTTAAAAACATCAGCCAAACCCAGAGTCCACAATTTTCCTGGAACTGTGATGTCATTTGGTAAAATATTTGACTTCATTCATTCAATAAACCGTGTTCACTGAGCGCCTCCTATGAGCCATGCATCGTTCTCAACAGGGACACGTGGCCTCTGATAGGCCACGTGCTCTTCTAAGCCAAGATGCAGTCAGATTGGATCCCACAAACCGTGCCCTGGTGGGCTTCTGAGCTCTTACTCTGCTTCCCCTCCATGCCTTGGCTCACAGGTGGTAAAATGAGCTGAAGAGAGCTATCCGTGGCTCGTCTGGACTTGAATGCAGTAACTCAATTATCTCATCTGGTGCTCTTTGTTGGAAGCACCAACCTAAGAGCCAGAACAATCTATGTGGAAGAGGGCATGACAGGGTTGGAGATTTGTCTCGTTGCTTAGCAAGCATGCTCTGTTTATCAGGATGGCACATTAAAAGGCGAATAAAAATAGCAACATTTTCTAAAAAATGCTTTTACGCACACTTTCTGAGCTTGGAAAAATACTATCTGATTAGATCAAATAAGGCACATGTGTTTTCAGGGTGGCGCGGCTGTGGGGGCTGGAGGCTTATTAGAGAGGACTCAGCCCCGTTCAGTGGCGGGGATCCTGCTGTCTCTCTTGGTGAGCTCTTGGTATTAAAGGTACAAAAGCCCTGGATTTCAGGTCGTTCAGAAATCAAATTTCTAAAACCTGTTTTTGAACTTTGATCAGCTGAACTGAACTAGAAATGTGGCTTTTTCCCTTTGCTTTTGCCAGGCTGCTCTTCTACACAGCAGCTATGAATTTGGGCACGTCACCTACACTCTGACCCTCTTCCATGGGACGGTCATAAAATTCCCAGCTGCCTTAAGATTGTACAGTGCTGCCCTTCAGTGGAGTTCGGCTCCTGACTCAGGGCCTGGGCCTGAAATATCGTTCCGCCTTAGGTGACAACTTCATACTTGACATCAATTCTGTAACCTATTGTGTCCAAACACCATCTCTGTCAATCTGGCTGCTTCTTCTGTAGGTGACAGGGACCCCAAACAGTGGCTTTCCTACAGCAGGCTGTTTGGTTCTTGTTCAGCTTACTCGTTTGTTGGGGTGCTAGGAATCAAACCTGGGGCCTCCCACGTGTTAGGCAAGTGCTCTGACCCCGAGCTGCACCAGGCCCCACAAGGGCAGATTGGAGAAGGTGCCCCTTTGGAGCCCAACAGCTCAAACCCTGCTCGGCTGCTCACCAGCTGTGAGATATTAGGCAGAGCCCACAATCTCTCAGGGTCTCAGTTTCCTTGTCAACAATGGGGATGATACATGATTGTGTTGCTATGTGGACTGAAGGAAATTATTTACTGCTGAGCACACGAGAAGTTCTCATTTAATTCAATTATCATGCAAAGAAATGAATGTAGTGCAAACTATTTTTTCCTAGTTGTTTTGAATTTTGATCATTGTGTTTGGAGAACTTCAGGGGAGTCTTGGAGCCTCCGAAGTAGATGTTCAGGATTCTTGGAGTGTGCTGAGACCCAGCAAAAAAATATTTTTTCTTTTTGGTATTTCACACATGAGTGCTCTACTCCAGAGCTACACCCCCAGTCCTTTTTATTTTATTTTGAGACAGGGCCTAAGTTGCCCAGGCTGGCCTTGAACTTGCAATCCTCCTGCTTCAGCTTCTCCAGTAGCTGGCATTACATGCATGTGCCACCGCATCCAGTTGAGAGAATTGTTAACTTTCTGATGATTGAAGAAGACAGAAGGCTGTTTGTCATTGTTAGTACTGTCATTTGGGCCAGGGTGTAGCTCCATGGTAAAGCAAATGCTTACCATGTGTGATGCTGGGGTTCAATGCCCAGAACCACAAAATATATGCATCTGGGGCACAAAATAACTATAATACATATATAAGCATTTTGTACTCCTTGGAATACATATACTCATTGGGGTACATGTAGAGCCATTTTTGTATCCCAAAGAGTATCACGTATTCATTTCATTTATCTTCTTCTAAAAGACACATGGGCTTCCCTTTCTAATTCCAGATGTGGCCTGGGGTTGTGCATGCAAGAAAATGTGGGTATTATTTCCCCTGAAGAAGATGTTTGAGTCTGTCTCAGCCTCCACCAGCCCCAGGCTGTGGAAATCTCTCTCCCCCATAATTGCATCTTTCTTCTAAGGCCTAATTTCCTTGGCACTCGCCTGCTATCTGCAAGGGGAAAGCAAGATCAAGAAACACCTTCTCATCAAAGCAGGCTGTAGCTGAGTGGGACATGAATACCCTTAGCCTAGAAATAATTTAGATCCGCACGTCCAGTCCCCAAGACAGCGAGCCTGGCTCTGCCCTGTGCCAAGGCGCAGTGAGGAACGGCACTGACTGGCAGGCCCAGTGACCCGCCCCACTCCACATGCATTCTCGGTGACTTTACCCACTTGCTTCCCTGGAATTCTGAAGCCCAACATCATGTTCCCCACACCCACCCCCGGGATGCTCCACATTGTCTCTTTGGCTCTTCTCTGTCCCCACTGCTAAACAAAGAGCACTCCAGCTGGAAAGACCAGCCGGTAAGCCGGTAAGCCGACAGTGCGGAGCAAGGGAAGAAGAGATGGAGGCTTCGCAGTCTTTGGACTTTCGCTAAATTGGCCAATTTCACATCGGTAACTGCCTCTTCTGTCACCACCTCCTTTCAGGTGACTTTCTGTGGTGGGACTTGGGAGGCACGATAACATCTCATACACAATTTCTTTGCAGTCAGTTTTTCCATCATCAGGTATTCTTAGCATTGAAATAAAAAGAGGCAGGGCTTCCCCAAAAGAGCTCCTTTTATATCAGGCCCTGAAACCCAGAAACCCCTTTCAGGGAACTGTACACTTTCTTGGATCCATACAAAACCAAAGACCAAAAGGCCAGGCATACCTCAAGTCCAGCTGGGACTTCTCCTCACCCAGGTGGACAGGATACTGGACAGCCAGCTGCCATGCAAGACTCTTCCTTGCTCTGTGACCTTAGGAAAGTCACCTCATCCCTCTGAACACTCTTTATTGTCGATAAATGATGATAATAATAATACTTCACATTGCCATGAGGGCCTAATGAGAATCTTTATTTATTTCACACTTCAGATTAAACCCAGTGACATTCTACCAATGAGCTATATCCCCAGCACTTTTTTAAAAATTTTTTTTTAGTTGTTGATTGACCTTTATTTATTCATTTATTCATATGTAGTGCTGAGGATTGAACCCAGTGCCTCCCACATGTGAGGCAAGTGCTCTACCACTGAGCCACAATCCCAGCCCTCCCCAGTACTTTTTATTTTTTATTTTAAATGCAGAGTTTTGCTAAGTTGTAGAGGCTGGCCTTGAACTTGCTATTCACCTGCCTCAGCCTCCCAAGTTCCTAGGATTACAGGTGTGTACCATAGCACCTGGTCCTAATGAGATTCTTAATATGAAAGTATTTGCACTGTAATGCATTTCATATATGTGTGTATATGCTTCATATACATATTTTATATATATGTGTATATGAAATCAGTAACTGCCTCATCCATCGCCACAATCTTTCAGATGGTTTTCTACAATGAGATTTGGGGGCACTTTGAAATATACATACATATGTATACACACACACACACACGTGTGCGTGCACACACATATACATACATACATACATACTCACACATTTATACAAAATCAGATAGAAAGGATAGGATTGAGAAAGGTTCTGAAGTGAAGGAATTCAAAGGCTGACTCTGGATGACACCTTCATCTTTGTTCAGCGGTACAATCATTACCTCCCCCTTAACTGTAAACCTCATGAACCATAGACATGATATGCTTTCTTTTAAAGACCAACAGCAGAAACACATGGTGTACTGCGCACAGCTGGGGCTGGGCCTGGGGCTGGCAGGGATTTCTGAAGTGCACGCTCACCTGCTGTGTGATTTCAGCTTGCTATCTCACCTCTCTGTGTGGTTTGCTGGCAGAAGTTTCCTTCTCTCCTCTGCAGAAATGGAGAACCCATGCTTCCTCATTCCAGGTTGTTGTGGAGGAGAAGAGAATGCTGTGGAGGGGGTGAGGGCAGCTCTGAGTCCTGGGCCTTCAGTCAGGACACAGGCCCTGGTGCCTCTGGCTCCATTGCCCTCCTCTGGGAAACGGGGCTGAGTGTGTACTCCACCCAGGTGGTGGGATAAATGAAGTCCTGCCTGAACACAGAAGGAGTACCTGCCTCAAGGCGCTGGTCAGCACACCTTGGTGCCCAGGCCCCAGGTAAATCTCCTGCCTCTGGGAGGCACCATTGCCATGCGCTACCCATGGACTGTGGCCTCCCAGGTCTTGAGGTCTCACCCCAGCTGGGTCACTGCCTGTCTCTGTCACCTCATCCATGCTAATGAATGATCTGAACCTAGTCCTCTTAACTCAGAAAGTCTGGCCCTGGTGCGATTCCCACAAGTTGGTGGGCGTGGGTCGCTGAGCATCAGTGCCTGCCGCTCCAGAAGCCTCCCTCAACAGGCGCTGTTATGATCTGCTTGGCTTGCTCCTCTGGGCGTTGAGGTGTAGGTTTAATGATGGGGGGCGGGAGGTGGGACGAGGGCGCCTGGTCGGCTGCGATCTCCCTGGCTGGTGGAGCGGGCCGGGCCGGTGTCAGCGCGCATTTATTGATGGCAGGTATTTGGGGAGTAATTGAGCGCGGCGGCCGGCCCGGGGCGAGAGGGGGCCTCCACGAGCAATTAAATGTGATTAGGCCGAGACCTTCGGGGTCCAGCTGGGTGATTGATAACCCGGCTGCATTCCTGCAGAGCCCGCGACATCAAACGGGCGGCCGGCGGCGGGCGGGGCGAAAGGGGCCGCGCGCAGGGCCGCTGTCCTTCCAGCTCGCGACGCCCACCGGTCCCACCGGGAAAGCCTGTGCCCCCTTCAGGCGCAAAGGTCTCTCGTGGTTCGCCTGCCAGGTGCAGCGGGGAGGCGAGGACCCCGCGCCGAGCGCACCGCTCCGCTCCCCGCCAGGCCGGCAACCCGCCGCGGAATCGCTGCAACCGGGAAAGGAAGGACCGGACAGAGGAAGCGGGGACCCAAATGGTGGGAGGAAGGAAAAACAGGGACGGGGAAGATTTAGAGGCGAAAGGGAGGAGCCAAGCGACCGGTAGAGAAGGAGCGAGACGAAGGGTAGAGGGGAGCGCGGAGAGGACCCAGCCAGAGGACCGCGGGGCCGGCAGGAGCGCCCAGCCAGGCGACGTGGAAAATAGCGACAGGCGGGGACAGGGTGATAAAGGAGGAGCACAACGAGGGGCAAAAGATGAGATAGAGAAATGAGCGACAGAGAACGAGGAAAATGGAGGGCGGAGATGAAGGAAGATCACAAAGCCTGGGAAGAAGCCGGCCTGGGTCCCTCCCTGGCTCCCTGACCCCAACCCACTGGCCAGTCCCGCCTCAGGCCAGCAGAAAATGCCACTCCCAGAGCCAAGCGCCCCTGGGGTCCCGGGGAACAGGCGTTTGTCCTGGAGAGCCTGGCTGGGGACAACCCCAACACTATAAGCACCCTACCCCTTCAGGCTGGGTGAGGGGCGATTCCCTGCACCCCAAGTCTGGCCCCACAAGTCATAAATCACAAGTGGAGGTGCTGGGGGTGCCCGGGCGGTTGCCTCGGGATCTTAGAGTCTCTGGAGCCAGGGAACAGTTTCTGTCTGTGCTGACTCCACAGACGGGATCAAAACAGCATGAAAGAAATCAGAGAGAACGTGGTCGGCAGGAGCTGGACTTCTAAAACCCCCTTCCGCCCCCATAGGCTTCAATATTAAAAAACCCCCTAGGAGCCTCAGACACTGTATTAATTAGTGCAACCACCCATGAAAAGTTGAGTTTGGAGCGGCATTCTTTGCCCTGTGTGAAAAACCAAGTCTAATAAACAATTGTTAAGTTGGCCTGTTGCCGCTGGTAAATTACATAGCATTAAAAAAATAATGCTTTTCATATTAGGCACTAATTAAAGGTTGGGACAGCTTTAAAACAAGAGAGGGAGGGGGGAATCAAAGAAAATATAAAAATGTTCTTTCAAGAGTTATGGGAGGTTAATAAAGTATGTCTGTTAGACTGAGCCTACTTTGCCCCTAGCTACAGCCAAACTGGAGCCACCACAATTGGGTCTCAATAAGATAATGATATTCCTTTCTCTGCTATTAAAAGCCTCCCAGTGCAAACTTAAAATGATTTATTTAATTTAGGAAATTATGAGGTGTAACTTCAAAGCCCGAGCCGTTAGTAATGGAAAATACCAGGTTGTTTAAAATTATAATAATAATTGTTTGGAGGACTGGGACATCAAAGTGTTTTCATCCACAAATGCAGAGAGGTCCGGAGGAGGTTGGAAAGAGTCAGAGGAGGTGGATGGAGTTTGGATTTGATTATTAGGAACCTTATCAGGGCAAGATTCAGGATTCCCGCAGCCTAGTACTCTGCTCTGCTTTGAAGCGGGTTATTTTGAAAGTAATTTTACTGCTTTTTATTTAGTTCCTAGGAGGTGGGAGGGTGTCAGGGCTGGGAGAAGGGGCACGGGGTTGACGGGAGGCTTTCCCTCCTCGCTGTGACTACCTCATTTCATTAAGAGGCCTGGGGCATCACCAATCCCAGCGTTTATTTATTTTTTTTCCCTTACATGGAAGGGGGCAACAGGCGCAATTGACTTCACCAACAAGGCCATGTGATTTTGGGGAGGGGGTGTGTTTGTGACGTGGGTTCTTTTATAAATGAGGTTTATGCTTATTTCAGACCCAGCAGTGGAAAGGGAATGGGGGTGGGGGAATGGCCTCTCCAACCCGTGGCAAATGAGAGGCTTTTATAGCAAAGAATGGCCGTGGGAGTTTTCATTCGGTCAGACAAGGTTCTGCTCAAAGGCAGGGATCCTCTTTTCAGTCGGGTCAGGCAGACGCTTCGCCAGCGCCAGCTCTCAGCCAGGCCCGCGCCTACCTCCTGCGGCCCTGCCCCCGCGCCGCCGGGCGCGGCTGCGAGGGGTGGGGGAGGGCTCAGCCCAGGTCCCCGCGGGTGGAGGAGCTGGGACACTGGCCGAAGCCCCTCACAGCCACGCGGGATGGGAACGGGAGCGAGACTTCCTCCCCGAGCTCTCCCGATGAGGCCCGCCTTGCCAACTCTGTTCCCCGTTCTCCGCTCACGCTTCCCCTGGATCCCCTTGCCGCCCACCAGCCCTGCGACCTCAGTGAGCCACCTCCCAGGACCTGTTTCCTCAACTTTAAACAATAACTGTAAGCCCCCAAAGGGGGCGCAACGACTACAGGAGAGTACCTGTATCCAAATGCCCAGGTTCCTTACTTAGCAGGGGCTCGCAAAGGCGACCCCCCTCCCCCGCCGCCCCTTTCTTTCCCCCTTTCAAAAAGCAGAGTGTCTCTTTGGAAAGTTTTGGAAGAAAGCGTTTGAAGTATGGAAGGGCAGGTGCATTTGTGTGCCAGGTCCACACTGGCATCTTACGTTCATTTCCAATGCTTGTGTGCAAGGGGCCTGGGTGAGTGTGGGTCTTTCGCGGGCCGCTGATTGTCAATCTGGCCTCTAAAACGCCAGGACCAAGGCTGAGGCCAGGACCTTGGGGACGAGGACCTCCACCAGAGGCAGAAGGGTGGAAAGCAGCCCAAGAGCAAGGCGCAGGGCCCCGCTGGGTGGAACTTGGGCCTGGTCCTGGACGCCGTAACCCCATCGACCCAGGAGCGCTGAAGTGCGTCTAGTGCAAGCCCGTTTCCACACCCACCTCCACGTCTTAGTTTTTCTTCAGAGTCCAAGGCGATGGGCGCGGGGCGGGGTGCCCAGGTACCAGATTGCTTCGTCTACCCCAACGGTTATGCAAAAAGCAGCCCCAATTCTCCGTATAGCACTGAGGATTGCGGACCTCTCCTTGGGGCAAGCGGAGCCTTCACCCGAGCCGGCATCTCCGGATCCCCTACCCGGGGAACATTGCCCCGGGCTGCGAGGTCCGACTGGCGCCGGGGAGGAAGTTCCGAGGACAGGCTAATTAGGGACCCAACTTGGCGGCTGATGACAAAACCAGGAAGGATTTTGGCTTTTGGAAAATGCATCCCTTAAATGAATATGGCCAGACTCCGACGTGGGTCCCTAGAGGCCCAGGGGATTGGCAGAGGTGCAAGTTCGGGTAGGTTGGGGACGCTTCTGCTGCTCAGCTCCAGTGCAGTGAGCGAACAGGAGGACCTCGGCCTCGAATTTCCAGCAGACCCATTGCTTGTGCTCAGGCTCTGCGCTGAGAAACCCCTGAGACTAGTGGCCCGACCTCTATGAGTCTTGTCCCATCGAATATAAGGTTTCCGAGGCCCACTTCCAAAGTGGGTGTCAGCACGATGGAAACTCGAAACCAAAGTGCCAGTCCTAGTGGGTGCTGGGTGTGTCTCCCCACCGCGGTTCTGGCTGCACTCTGTCTCTGTTCGAGAGGTCACTGAAGCCCTTGGAGAGGTATTGTTGGTAGCCATTTCTATTTGCGCAACAGAAAACTGAGTTTAAGATCCTTCTCAGCCTCCCCCACCATTTTATTTTAATGGGGATCCCTCAAAACCCAAGCCTGGCCCCATGGTGCTGCATCGGTTTCCACTGGGATCGGGAGGCAGGGACAGGAAGGAACCACCTTCACCCTTCAAAGAGAAATGACATCTGGGGTCCCTCTCCTTGGGAGGGGATAGAAAAGACAAATGGAATGCGATCTGACACCCTCCTGGAAGGGAACAAATGTGCCTCTCTTCAACCCAATGAATGCACCTAGTTCCTCTCTAGAGAAAAGCTATCGGTGCCTTTCTTGCAACTTTAGGTCAATTGTTTTGATAGCTCCAAGATTTCAAGTTCAAGATTTTCCCTCCATCATCTGTAAACTCGGATTATGGCCTCCACTGCACCTCTTCTTTTTAAGATCAACTTTCACTGTAGTTTGAAAACCTAGTAATAGCAATTCCTCCTTTTCCCTGAACAACACAAGCTGCAGTGGAAACATTTCAAAGTATCTCAATATTTTCAGGTGACTCCTCCCCCCCCATATTGCCACAACACTGGATCGATTCAAATTAAAACAAAAATCAAAAGTACCAGCAACCCCCCAATCTGGGTAGCATTTCTGAGCTAAGAATAGATAGCACCTTTTTAAATAATTGTGAGTTAGGACAGACTTTACTGCAATAAAACAAACATTTAATTTAATTCAGAATGAGATAAGAAATAACTCTTCAATAAAATATATAAAATTGTACAATGTACCCTTTCAAAGGGATAAAGGTATACTGGAGGGAGGGAGATGGTCAGAAAGGTGCTAAATGGGCTGTTTGACAACACCATTTTTAGCAAGTTAAAGGATGGCTTTACCCTCTGTCCCCAACATGTTAAAAAGTATATAAATTTTTCCTAATAAGTTTAGCACATACAATAGGTACACACACAGAGAAAGCATGATTTTTTTTCCCTTCCTGGTTCTACTAATTGTTCAAGAATATTTAGCATATAGGTAATGGTTACAAGATATTTGCTTCTTTAAGCAGAAAATTACTACATTTTCACACATCCCCCCAAAAAATCATCTTTGCAATGTGTGAGGATTGATGTACCTAACATTTCATAGAAATCATCAATTCCTTCTGATACACTTTAATTTTTTGCTCTTTGATGACCCAAAATGGAGTTAAATAGTAAAGCACTGAGAAAAGTTAGGAAGTATTTCTATTTGCTACCTTGCCCTGGGATGGTCTCAGGATTACTCTCATCCTCCTCTTTTTGATCTTACGAAAAAGAATGATAAAGCTAAGTTTATGGACGGGGAGGAAAATAGAGTCAAATATGGTGGCATCTCACAAGCTTTTCTTTATGCGCATAAAATGCAAACATGTCATATACCTCCTTCACTTGCCAGAAGCTTCCCGTTATCTACTTCTATATGCATCGTGTCTAATTCTAGCATTTGTTTTCCATAAGCAGAAGTCAACTCGGCCTATCAAGAGCACCAAATTTGCACAAATTTGCAAATAACCTGCCTCCCCCTTTAAGGAAAAAAAACAATAACAAGTGGACTTACAGTCTCTTTAAGGTGATATATAGAAAAATGCATACGTATATAAATTTTGCCTTTCAAAATAATTTGAATTTTTACGTTTGCTGTATAAAAATGTCTTATATTTTATTATATATATATATTTATACATAAAAACTGCCAGAGCCAATTTTCGTGAAAGGGGAAGGGGGCATTTAGGATATGAGGGCCATGTAAACAGGACGTGGTGCCTCCCACCTAAAGAAGAAACTCAAATTATGACTTGGGGCCCTGTGGGCCTAGCGGCTTCGGATGGTGCCTGAAAGTTCCCCTGCCAGAGGACTTGGTTGGTCCCCTTCTTTGAGAGACTGGAACCCTTGTAAAGGAACATGCGTCCTGGAGTCTATGGATCTGTCTTCCTCAGGATAGATGGTACATGCCGTACCCCACGGGCGTGGCATAGAGTCCCACGGGCGGGATGGGAAGCACAGGTCTATGGAACGGGTAGGACGCTCCGTATATGGACGCTGCTTGCAGGGGCGAGTTGATGGGGAAAGGGAGGCTGAAGCCGGAGGGCAGCATGGGTTTAGCCGCCATCTTCAGCTTTTCCAGTTCTGCCTCCTGCAGTCTTTTCGCCTTGGCCCTTCGGTTCTGGAACCAGATTTTGACCTGGGTCTCTGTGAGGTTCAGAGAGCTCGAGAACTCCGCGCGCTCTGCGATGGAGAGGTACTGTTTCTGGCGGAACTTGCGCTCCAGCGCCAGGAGCTGGGATGTGGTGAAGGGTGTGCGAGGCTTCCGATTGGTCTTGTGTTTCCTCAGGGTGCAGGTGGTGGGGCTCATGTGTCCTAGAGGACAGAGAGGGCACTGGATTAGCAAAAGCAGTCTTCTCTCCAGGTCTCTCAGCAGCCTCTTCCTAACAGAAAACCCTGTGTGCCTTCTCTCTCCCTCTCTCTCTGTCACACACACACACACATGCTCACACACTGATCTTTCAAAAAAGAACTTCTGTCAAAACCATGTGTGTGTGGTTTTTTGGGGAAGGGGGACAGATAGGGAAGGACAGAATTAAGTGGATAAATTGCTTTATTATTATTTTTAAAAATCAGTTTGGGAATTTAATGGTGTTGTGGAACTTTCTGTTTGAAAAACAAATAGCACTGAGGCTAATGGAAATAGAATTCACAGGAACAGAGCCCTCATAAGTCAAGGGAGCTGAGAAATAAAACCTTCTGAGTTTAATTTCTCTCATCTTTAAAATGGGGGAGGGAGGCTGGGTTTATAATTATACTAAACTCCCATGAATAGTGAACAACTGAAAGGGGCCCTAGACATCGGGTGAGCCCTTCCCGGGTTCCCTCTGACCCAGGAACGTTGGACTGCATCAGTATATTCTGGAGGATAATCATATAGATAAGGTCTGTGGTCAATTAATAGGATCTGTGGATGTGGGGGCAGCCTCATGTCATAAGCAACCACAGGCTGTCATTCCATCCAGTCTTCAGATTATAAAACTCGAACACGAACATCATTTTACAGATCTGGAAGTGGGATAAGTTTCTTGGCTGGGTGCTTCAGTAATATAAACTTTACTAAGACGGAGGGGAAAATTAGCTCACCCATAAATGTACATGTCAGGGGAAATCACACTGCCTCTGAATTGAGAGCACATGATGACATCTTAGTCATCCTTACCCATTCCATGGTTTGGGGGAAATGTGTAAATGATTAGTTTGTCACCAGAATTTAAAAGTGGGGAATAACAAGGAAAATAAAGGTATGGCAACAGCATCCAGACTCTGCTCTTAAACTGGATTCAATTATAGCAAGTCGTGGGCTAGGACTTCCTGGGATGCCAGGACACCTACTAACCTAGGGCTTGTTTTCCTCAAGGGCTGGGGGAGGAGAACAGAGCTTAAGGAACAGAACGCTAAACAATTAATTTTCTGCACTTGGCTTTTATGAGCTATGCTAATTTTCTAAATGTAGCCACAGTAGCAACTCCAGTATACTCCAGGGAGAATGCCGCATTTCTAGTTTAGTTACTTTGGTGGCCCGTGAAAGAGTTGACACTTCATACTTGAGAGTGACACAGCACAAGTCCCAACCCGGCCTCCTCTGTTTCCAACAAGAGATGGAGCTGTCCCAGTGTTACAGGATTAACCATCAGTTTACTGAGGGTTGGTGAGGGGGAAGCAGTAGGTTCTGTAATCAAAGAACAGAAATCCAGAAGGATGGGTAGAAAATGTTGACGAAAGTCTAGACTGTTGCATATGCTAATCCCTGAATAAGCCAAAGAGTGAAGTGAGGAGCCTTCTGAATTTACAAATTAACTACACCTCTGTCAAGACTCTCAGGAGAAGCCCTGAGCAGTGGTGCACGCTTCTGATCCACGCCTGTAATCCCAGCACTTAGGGAGGCTGAGACAGGAGAATCTCGAGTTCAAAGCCAGCCTCAGCAATGGTGAGGTGCTGAGCAACTCAGTGAGACCCTGTCTCTACATGAAACACAAAATAGGGCTGGGGAGGTGGCTCAATGGTCGTGTGCTCCTAAGTAACAAAAAAAAAAAAAAAAAAAAAAAAAAGACTCTCAGGAGACATTCAAAATACCCCACCCAAACTTGGCCCGGTTCTCCAGAGGACCCAGTGTGGCTCTCAGGAGAATGCAGTGTCTGGGTGGTTTTGACACTAAATTCAGTGCATACACTTGCTTCTGGCTGAACTCAGGGGTTTTGAGCCATCTAAACGCCTGGGCAGGGTAACTCCAGCTGTTCTGTGGGCTGCATTTAATTGTGCAATCTGGGCAATGGGGACGGCACATGTGTATCAAAACCATAAGGCTCTGAGGGTCCACCTCCAAATGCCACTCCCCCCTTCCCCTGCCCCATTTTAAACCAGCCAGAGGAAGGATGCGATTATACCAGGCAAAGCAGCATTTATCCTGCTTCCTCCAAATAACAAAACCAGGCCTGGGCAGGCGCTCCCTCCCGCTCCAGGCCACTGCAGCCTTGGGCGCTCCCAGGCCCACCCTGATCCAACCAGAGCACTGGGCTCCAGCTGCCACCTCCAGGCCCAGGTTTAAAACTAAAATATTTTCTGAGACCCTCCAGCTCTTCTTGTGGAAAGGTCACTCAGGGCCAGAGGTTGCCTGGTAGAGGGCAGGGAAGCTGGGCTCCAAAGGGCGAGTGGGGAACTGCCCTCCCCAGCCCGGGAGGAGCCAGGATGCTGGGATTTCTGACCTTTGAGTATCATTCCATTTAAGGCCTGAATCTTTGATGTGCTGTCGGCACTGCCCCAGGCCTAGGAATACACAGTTACTCAAAATTTGTTAAACACAGTAAATCTGAGTGTTTTTGAGTCTCTATTTCACTGTCAATAAAAAAGGCAAATAATGTCATCCTCAGGGTCCTTTGGAGTACCACATTTTAGAGTGCCCCAAGCCCCATCTGCCACTCAGTAGGTGATCACTACATGTCCCCAAGCTTTTTTCAGTCAGGCCCAAATGGCTGATCTCCTGAACTTTGCTGAGACGTTCTCATCTGTTAACAAGGGGCCCTCACTGCCGTACAAAGGAGATCAGATAAGATGCTACTGGGAAGAGTGCGGGGCAACTGCAGTTTAAATTCTTCGGGTCCTTAATCTCCGTGCCCTTTTGAGTCAGAATTTCAACAGGGTGGAGAGAGACTGCCAGAGGGGACAGCCACTGACGCCTGCATATACTACCTTGTCTAGTTCACAAAGTACTGCGTGTCTCCAGTTGGGAGGGCTCAATGATGGCAATGGAGAAGGGGTCTCTCCCAGCTTTGGAGAAAGTCCTGCCACAGACCCCACTTTTTCACCTTTCCTGAAGGGAGAGGAGGGGTGCGGTAAGAGGAAAAACAGATGAGGGAATAGAGAAATCGTAAAAGCCAAGTGACAAAACTAAAAGGATCTGTGGAGAATGACTTTAAATTGCAGAGAATCCATGGCCCCCAAACACACGAAATCTGAAAGAGAAATCAGTACAGCCTCTCTGGAAGTGGGGTGTAGAGAGATGCAGACCTGGGCCTGGTCTTTGGGGAGAGGGATCAAAAGGTGGCCAAGGCACCCAATGGAGGAGCAGGGTTTGGACACCAGATCCGCATGCCCAATACAGTGGTTGTTGGTGATCTGGGACGAGAATGATCTCTTAAAAGCCTCCATGTACACGTCTGGAAAAGGGGGGTAGCCACAGGTTGCTAGCCCCTGCCTACACTTTGGGGTTCTAGGTAGGATCTGGACAGTGCGAGATAAGCAGCATCTTTGATCAACTCGCAAGCTCTGCTGGAATGCTGTTAATTACTACTGGGAGCCCAGCGAAGCCCTGGCGTTTCTTGGCCGCAGCCCGCTCCCAGCGAAGCGCAGAACCTCGCCAAGGAGGCGCTGGCTGCTGCGACTATTAAGGACACCTTTCCTTTCCCCATCAGCATCTTCGCTACCTGCGAGTCTCACGAAAAATGATTTCCACTCATATCTGGTTAGACTCCAGTTGACGCATCTTTAAAATGGGGGCGCACCTTACAGGACGGTTTTGAAAGGAGATAAGACAACTCTGAAGTGTTAATTCAACCGAAGTGTTCATTCAACGTGGAATCCCCTCACTCTCCAGGCGGGGAGATGGGTATTGGGGCAAAAATATGCTAAGTGGCCGGAGCTCGGGCTACCAAAACCGATGATAGAGTGACATCGAAAACCCAGTCGGGGTTCACTCTCCCAAGATGAGCGAGTCCGCTCTTCCGTGTTACTCTGTCCAGGGGGCAGACCCAGACACGCACAGCTCCCAGATTTCGAAGGGTCTAGGATGCTGTCGGCACGCTAAACTCCCCTTTGGGGACCGGGAATTTCTGGACGCACAATCCATGCAGAGGGGTCTCCTCGCCCTCAGCCTGAAATTCCTGTCTCCAGTCCCCTCCAGCACCCCACGCACCCGCCTACCCCTAGACGCAAGGCTGGCGCGCACTCACTTGGTGGCGGCGAGTATCTGCCGGCTTCCTGCATCCACGCCGCTCCGTCTTCCGAATTTTCCGACTTGACCGAGGCAGTTTCGTAGGGCTTGACCAGAGGCCCGGGACTGTGCGCTTCCCGGGAGCCGTGTCCCGGCAGCAGCAGCGGCCGCAGGGTGGCCCCCGCCGAGGCGCTTTCGGCCGGCCGCGGGGACGCCTCCTTGGGCGGCTTTTTGTCCGACATGAGCGCCTCCACGCTGAAGGGCAGGCTGGACACTTTGACGCGACGCTCCTCGGCGCCCCCCTCGGCACCCCCAGGCCCTGGGCCCGGCCCGGCCACCATGGCCGGGCCCTCTTCATCGGACGAGAACAGGTCGTTGCCTTTGGACGGAGAAGCCATGACTTCCCTGTCCCACGTAGATCCCGGCGCGCAACTCCGCTGGCAGCCCCGCGGCAGCGACTCAAACTTTTTGCGGGGGAGACGGGAGGGGCGCTGGGAGCTGAGCTTTCCTCCGAGGGGAAGTAGGAGACTCGGCTCAGCCAATCCGCGCCCGCCCTGGCGCTGACGCCACGGGCGCTCGCCTCTGATTGGCTCTTCCCGAAGAGGCTGAGGCCTTTTTTTTTTTTTTTCCTGTTTGAAATAAATTAGGAGTTAATTACAGGAGCAGTCAGCAGAGTTGTTATTAGGCGATCCCTTAAGGGTTATAATCACGCCAAAACTGAAAAGTCCAAGACGTAATTAAGGCCGATTATTTAAAGAGGAAGTTCGCTGAGCCCCATTTCTTCTCTCTTTTGACCCCTCGAGTGTACATCCCACTTCCCCCAACCCCACACCGCCTGAGCACTCTTAAAATCCGCAACTGGCATTGCGGGAACATTTATGAAGCTCCCACTATGTGTCAAAACTGGTCTAAATTTACAGCTTTGGTAGTCAGTCCAGGAAAGCATGAGCCAGTATCCCTGCTAAAGAAAAGAACACAGGCATGGCGCTTGAAGTGTCTCGTCATTAGCAAGAGCTCTACAGGGTCCGCTATCATAATAACTCTTTCCTCTAGAAAAGGGGACTGGAGGGAGCTCAAAGGAGGGTCAGAAGTTGCTCTTTCCTAAATAATTCATAATGGAGAATTTAAACCGATAGTATTTATCTTTTCTATTTACACAAAGTATGTAAGGGTACTTTTAGAAAGTCTAAGTCCGTGTTTCCTTGGTCCCTGAATCTCCTCTCTGGGAGGGATTCGGATACGATCTTTTTCTCAAGACTAAGTGCAAATGTGTGTTCGTGAGTTTGTTTGAGTTTGTGTTTGTCGTGTGTGTTTAGGTGCTGCTGTTTGCCTTGGAGGGTGAAGAGGAGGGAGGAAAAGCCAGATAATATTTAGTATCTTCCTTCCCAAATCTCAGAGATACCAGTCTGCACGTTTGCACACCCCAGGCCTGAGTACATTTGGGGGAAGCGCATTTTTATTCATTGCACTTGACTTAAAAATTTTAAAGCATAAATATTCCTACCCCACCCCAAAGTACACCCTCAGCGATTGTCTCCCAAAGCCTTAGTGGTGGCGATCTCAGAGCAGGGAAGAGGAGAGTGAGTTTTGACAGCGCAAGAGGCCTCGGATCTCTCTGCTTTTCCGCAGGCCGCCGGGAGGAAAAGATCCTTCGCTTCTAAAGATTCTTCGCAGGGTGCAGCTACTCCTTCCTATAGCTAAACGATTTTCCTGAGAATGTCGAGGTAAATGGGAGGTGGCCGGCTCAGGACCTCGCACACAGCAGATTCTTCCTAAACCGTTCCTAGAGGGTCGGAAGGAAGCGGAGTGTTTTTAAATTATTTAAATGCCCAGGGCTTGATGGCTACCTCCCAGTTCAAGAGTCTCAGAAACTTGACCTTCAGAACTAAAGATCCTTCAACTCTTTACTCTGTACCTCTCAGATGCAATGTTTCCTTCATTCCAAACTTTCCCCTGGAGCGAAACTGCTCCGGTCTGGGTTAACCCAAGGAAGCATTATCTGAATCTTAGGATAAACAGTTTTCACTGACCAGTTAATTCTGTTTGGTCCTGAAAAAGTTAAAAAGTAAACAAGTTCTAAACACTCTTTTATGAAAACCTCTGGATCGATCTCCTCTCACAAGAAACAGGCTTTTAAAAAAAATGTTTACAAATTGGAAGCTCATAGAAAGTTAAAAACAATATGAAAGCTATCTCGAGTTGTATGCATTTTCCCCTTGAGTCATACCTGATGATGGTTGGCTTGATATGCATCTCAAATACAGTACAGGTAAATCCAGATTAAGGTCTGTGCCTTCTAGATGCATGTGGCAAGGTGCGGGCTATATATTTTGGAAGCAAATCTAAAATTCGTTTAGCCCTCAGCTACCGAAGTGTATAAAAGTGTTCCACTTTCAGTTGGGCTGAACCCAGCCAATGTTTTATCATTGTTCTTGAAAACACACCGTGAATATTTGCCAGCTTAAGGACAGATAGGCTCACTCCTGGGAAGTTAAAAAAAAAAAAGAATTACATTGTAGCACTTTTATTTTAATAAACTAATCTGGGAAAGGAAAAGTCAGACCTCACTCCTCTGGTATCCTGGGTCCTGGTATCCAAGTGGGTAACAAAAATTCTAAAGCTAGAAATAGGAGAATGGCAGAGATAAAAAAGAACAACTGCTGTTGAAAACTAGAGTGCTAAATTCTGGCCACAAATAGAAGAGGTGTCCAGAGAGGCAGGCAGCCTGCTGGCTCACTCTAGCTCCAGGTGGCTCCCTAACACTCTGCTAGGGCAGAGACAATTTGGGAAAGGGTCTCACTTCTGCAGGAAGAAGGATGGAACCTCAACCCAAATCTAGCCCTTTATGGAAAGCCCCACCTGTGCAAATGCTCCGGTGCTGGCTGCCCCTCAACATTTTATTCACCACTTCCTAGCCGTGTGACCTTGGGCACACTACTTTGCCTGCCTCCCTCAGCCAACTTTTTTTTTTTTTTTTTAATTCTCTTAGATGAGAGATAATCATACCTACTTGAGATAGCTCTTGTGGTAATTAAATTGAATAGGCTATATAAAGTAACTAGGAGGTGTAGGAGATCGATTTTAAAGGAGCATTATTGCATTATTGTATATAAAAAACAATAATGATTTTATCGAATGCTTTCTCTCCAGATATCCAAAAATAAGATGAATCGTCCGCCTTCACGAACCTTACGGCGGCGGATCCTTTGTAAAACCTCTGGGGCTGAGAATTTAGCATGGTCTCTCAGCGGAGGGCTGGCTTTGACACTTAGGAGGTACTAAGTAAATGCTAGTTTCCGGGGGTGTTTCATAGCTGCAGTATTCGCAAGCAGAAAAGCGGGGATCCCATCAGAACTCAGCCACCACTTGGCATCAACTCTGCAGGATGCTTAAGTACCTAGATCTCATTTTTTGCCCCCAACACGCCGCTGTGGGCCGGGGTGGCCCCTCATCCCCACCCACACACACAATCCCGCCCCATTGTGCAGATGAGAAACCTTGGATTAGGAAGTGCTGAGTGCGCTGCCCGGGGTCACCCAGGTAGGAGGCGGGAGACCCGCTAACTCCCGAGTGCGAGGCCTCTGCGCGCAGATTCTCAGGCCCCCACCTTCCCTCGCTCCGCGGGGCATTTCGCACGGGCCAGGCTCGTTGGTGGAGCAGCCGCGCACGCGCGCTCCGAGTCCCAGTGCGAAGACGCTTCTCGCACACCGCGGAGCGCGGCGCTCAGACGGCAGCGCGAGGAGCCCCCAGGACTGGTCGGCGGATCCCGGAGGCTGGGGGGAGGGGCAGCGAGGGGATGTAGACGGGCCAGGGCTGCGGGCAGGCGCCAGGCGCGGGGAGATGAAAGGCGGGCTCCGGGGGAAGGGGCTGCGCCGGGTGACCGGCTCCAGCCGCGCCGGGCGCCCCGCCCCCGCTGCCCCGGGCAGAGGCGGCTGCCCGCGCCGGAGCCGCGTTAATTGCTCTCGGCCCCGGCACTCAGCCTGCGCGGAGCCGGGACAACCTCACTCCAGGAGGAACGACAGTTCGCCCTAATGGGACAACCTCGCTCCCAGAGGAGTGACAATTCCTTCTAATGGGCCGCTTGTTAGCGGCCTATTCTCCCGAACCCGAGCATCAGAAGCGGGCAGACAAGCGGGCGCCAACGTCCGCCAAGAATGCCACAACACTGCTCTCCACCCCCCAGACATTGGCTGTGTGACCTCAGGCAAAAGGCTACTCCTCTCTGAGCTCATTTTTCTTACCTGTGCGGCATGGAGAAGGAATGGGGAAGACCAGCCCTCAGTGGGCTGAGCAGATTCCCAGGCATCTAGAGAAATCGCTTTCAGAGCGACACAGCAGGGAAGCACTTAGGTCATTCAGGGTCACAGCTGTGGTTCTTGGGGGACAGTACCCATGTTCGTGACATTCTGGACGCTGAGGGATAGCGGTGCCCCTTCGCAGATCTCTTGAACCCCGAGCTAAAGCTCCCCATTTCACAGTTGAAGGAGTTGAGGGGAAGAGAGGAGAGGCTGGCCCCAGAGCGCTGCAGACTAGGAGCCTGGTTCCATGTCGGGGGGAAAAAGCCCTGGCAAGGCTGTGCTGGGGGAGGGCGTGGGCAAGTGCCCAGGGCAGCTGCACCTCACTGCAGGTCCTAGGCCTGGACAGGGAATGGCCAGTCCCTAGACTTCCAATTGCTTCTGCCACAGCAGGTGTGGGATACCAAAGGGGGTCACCAGGAGGGTTCTGAGCCTTCAGCAGATCTGTAATCCCAGCTACTGGGAGGCTGAGGCAGGAGGATGGAGAGTTCAAGGCCAGTCTGAGCAATTTAGAAAGACCCTGTCTCAAAATAAGAAACAGAAGGGATAAGGTGTGTAGCTTGGTGGCACCTCCAGTACCTCCCTGCAAACATAAACACCCCCAGCCCCAAGTCCCATGCCCCACACCCTACTTACCCCATGCCCCACACCCTACTTGCCCCTTGCCCCACACCCTACTTGCCC
>CM053405.1:138472180-138581640 GCA_028644305.1 Xerus rutilus | reverse complement strand
TTGGTACTGGGGATTGAACTCAGGGGCACTCGACCACTGAGCCACATCCCCAGCCCTATTTTGTGTTTTATGTAGAGACAGGGTCTCACTGAGTTGCTTAGTGCCTCGCCATTGCTGAGGCTGGCTTTGAACTCGCGATTCTCCTGTCTCAGCCTCCCTAAGTGCTGGGATTACAAGCGTGAGCCACCGCGCCCGGCAAAAGCTTGGCTTTTTGCAACAGGATTTGCAAGTCTTTGGTGGGTGGGGTGGGAGAACAGAGAGAAGGAATTAGACCCCAGGCAAGGAAGGAGGGTTCTGATCCCCCATGTCATTCATTTGGTGAGAGACTTTGGACAAGTCCTTCTCTTCTTCTCTGGATCACTCATTCCTTCCACTGTCAAAATTAGGACATTTCTTTGCCTTCCGTGCCTCTCATGGTTCTGCGTCTGTATGATCCAGGAGTGAGCGATTGTGGGGACAGTCCAGCATGCCTGCTCCCGGTTCTGTCTACCACCAGGCCTGAGGTTTCCAGGAAGGGGGAGGGGCTGGAAAATTACTGGAGTCAGGAGGGCATGTTGGAGCCCAAGTTTTGTCCTGTAGCAGCTGTGCGTCCTGGGGCAAGTCTGCCCAAGCTCTGAGCCCAGCCACATTCTCTCCATCGGAAAACCAGAAAACGAGGGCTGATAATCCCTGTTTCTGGGGGAGGGGCCAGGGGTTCAATGGGATCTCTGATATAAAGGGCAAGGGATACCATCAATCCCCTCCTGTTCCATGTTGCTGGTGTCCCCTGGGAGGAAGGAGTTTCTGAGTCTAGGATGAGCTGGAAGGGGCGATGGTAGATCTTGTTAGTGATACCATTGGAGCATTACACTGTTGGTGACGGGGTGCAGAGAGGCTTAGGAAAAGCATCCTGCTAAAGATCCTCCAGGCTCTTGGGCAGCACAGGAAAGCTTTGCCCGAGCCCAGCTGCCACACAGGCCTTCCCAGAGAAATGATTTTGGAGAATCCCTGGGCCCAGTAACCTCTAAGCACTAAGGAATGACAGTCACAGAGTGATTCCTGTCGCCACCACCTGTAAATCTGGCTATTACATTCAGGACACCATCAGTATAACTTGGGCACCTCCACAGTGATTGCTCCGGTCCCATGGACAAAGCACCTGGCTTCCACGCTCGGAAGGCGTCTGGTAGAACAGCCACGGTGCCCTTCCGTGGCGACCTTCTATAGCTGGTAAGCAACGCGACACACACATTTCACTTTACAAGTCACTTTTATTATTACTCCTGGTTTTCAAATGGGAATTTATTTAAAGTTACACATTAATTAAATAATA
The DNA here is from genome assembly GCA_028644305.1 of Xerus rutilus. Lineage (NCBI taxonomy): Eukaryota > Metazoa > Chordata > Mammalia > Rodentia > Sciuridae > Xerus > Xerus rutilus. The sequence continues at coordinate 138,580,328 of CM053405.1, read as the reverse complement.
GCCCCGTTGGTCCTGGAATAAGGCCAGCAATCATGATTGTTCTTAGACAAGGCAACAATCTTAAGTGGATGCCTGGAATCCAGGTTAGTACTGATTTACAGGAGAGAGCACTGCATTTCCAACAGCATAGAATCTCCTTGGAATCCTGCCCCACCTCCTCCTGGCTGGATGGCCTTGGGCAAGTTAGTTCCCCTCTCTGAACTTTGGATCCCTTATCTGTGAAACCAGGGCCTGGTGATTATTCCAATCCCCTAGGTTTGCAGAAAGAATTCACTAGAGATAATAGAGGATCATAGTATTATTGTTATTATTATTGCTGTTGTTATTATTACACAGATCATAGCAGACACCACATTTTCTTGGATGTATGGAGTTGTGTTATTAGTAAACAGTGACTAGGGAATTTGGTCAAAACACAAGTTTATTTACTCTGAACCTACTTATCTACTAGGTTAGCAGTAATTGCAAAAGAGGGAAAGAATTCTTTGAAAGCTGAGTTGTTTAAAAGTCACTTACCCTTTGTTTAACTGGCTCATCTTCAGTGTCTGGATAAGTGGACAGCCATTTCCCCAGGAGGTATCTTTACAGGATTCGCAGAACATCTATACTCTGGAAGCAAAGTTAGCACATACATAAGTTGAAAACAAGGCAGAAAATGTTTTCCTTTGCCCTCCCCATAGCCCATGAAGCACTCTGCCTATGGGCTCCCTCTTCCCTTTCCCTCAGGGGTCTTTCCTGTCCCCCGCCTCCCTCTCTCCTTTCCTCAGGCAGCTGTGTGCTGGTGCAGTGCTGAGCCTGGAACACAGGATGACCCAGACAGGTTCCTGCCCTGGCAGAGCACGTGCTTAGCATGCCCAAGTCCTGGGTTCCATCCTCAGCACCCCCATTCAACAAACAAACAAACAATCAAAAACCAGGAATCCAAGAATCTCGCACTCCAGTGAGAACACAGACCTAGAAAGTGCCCAGTCCACCAGATGTCAGAAAGGCTACCCCATAGCCAGGCTCTGTTCGCAGAATTCTCTCTCATGCGCTCAACAGTGCTGGCCCGGAGACAACTCATTAAACATCTCAGTAACTTGCCAACAGTTAAAAGTGAGGGGACTTTCCGTAGAAACCCACAATTCTGGCTTCTCTGCATCCTTCGAAGTGAGTGGCCTTTTTGTGTGATTTCCAGAGTGGGTGACCTTTGGGTGGGTCATGCCCTGGGGGGGGTCAAGAGGATGTGGTTCTGGAAGGCACGGCTTACGCAGAGCCCTGGAGGGGCTGGTGGACTGGCCTTTGAGAAGCAGGGAGGCTGGGTGAAGGGGGTGCTTTGGGCTGAGTCTTGAAGGATTTTACCAGATTGAGAAGAGGAGTTTCCTGGCAAAGGAGACAGTATATAAAAAAGTATAAGAACCGAAACGACAAGGTGCGAGTGTCAGGAGAATATGAGGAAGCCACATGGTGCACCTGTGACTGTCCCAGCTACTGCAGAGGCTGAGGCAGGAGGATGACATGCTCCAGGCTAGACGCAGTAACTTAGCGAAGCTCTGTCTCAAAGTAGAATTTTAAAAAAAGGCTGGGGTGTAGCTAAGGGGTCAAGTGCTCACCTAGCATGTGTCAGGCCCTGGGTTCATTCCCAGCACCCCCCACACACAGACATACACACATACGCAGGGAAGGGCACACAGACAGGCTGGGCAAGGGGAAGGGGCAGACAGAGCCTGGCCTTGGAGCTGCAGTGGTTTTGATTTCCCTTCCATTTTCTTTCTTCTGTCGCCTTATATTAAATTCTTCTTAAAGAAGTTCAAAAGCTATAGCTATTCTCCATAACTATATCGAACCAATCAAAGGTATCTTAACAATTCATAGTCTCCCTCGACTTTTCTCCAGTCTGCACCCACGGTGACCCGTGTTCTGGGGCAGACAGGTGGATGCCCCTGCGGATGCACAGTAGCCAGCTGGGCAGACAGGAATGCGGGAGGCAGGAGAGGCGCTGCCACGCCCAGTCTGCACCCAGGGCTCCACCTGGCTCTCCGCCTTGCTGGCCCTTTTCACGCCGCGTCCTAGATGCCTCCCCACGTCAGTACACACAGCCCTAACCCTTCTTTCTCTATTCCACAGTAAGGACATATTACAATTCATTCAACTGTTTCTTTGTTAATAGACATTATTTCTTGTCCAAATTTTTAGCACTATCAAATATTCTTGGAAAAAAAAAAGCCCACTTACCATACTGTCACACTTTGTCTCTTATTTTTTTACTTTTTGGCAATTAAACTCATGGGCACTCGACCACAGAGCCACACCTCAGCCCTATTTTGTGTTTTATGTAGACGGGGTCTCACGAGTTGCTTAGTGCCTCGCTGTTACTGAGGCTGGCTTTGAACTCGCAATCCTCCTACCTCAGCCTCCCGAGCCACTGGGATCACAGGCCTGTACCACCCCGCCCAGCTCACTCATATTTTTAAGGTTTAACTTCTAAAACTGAGATTGCTGGAGCCAAGTGAGTATTTTTAACCTGAACAAACCTTGTTGGGTTATTTTTAAGGTCCTACTAACCCACTCACTACTGGAGTTCATGCCGCCCCCTCTCCCCAGGTGGGGAGTGCCCGCCCTCTGAGCTGCACCCCTGTCCTGTTGCTTTGTTTTGGTTTTTGCCATGGTGGTTCTGAGCAGGGAAGTAGCACAGCCCCATGTCACCCCCTGTGAGGGACCCTGGGTAGGGAGATGGGATTGATGGAAAGTGCTGGAAGCAGCAGGACCAGTGCAGAGGCTGTTGCAGGCCTCCGGAGGCTGAAGAGGCCTGAAGAGGGGAGGGGGAGGGCAGGGAGGGCGGGGAGGGCCAGAGATGTGAAGCCAGAGGGATGCCCGGGGGCGTGTGTGCTCTGGGTGCCCGCAGAGCGTGGCCTGTCTTCAGGCTGTCCTGTGAATCTCTCCCATGTCCTTGGGGGGCCAGCTACCCCAAGCCTCCTGCCCTTGGAGTTCTACTTGAAGAACCTCATGCAGAGGCTGCAGGCCCCTGGCCAGAGCTGTCTGTCCACCTGCTGGAGGCCTGGCGAGTGCACTGGCCGCTGCACCCCTCGCAGGGCCCACCGCACGCAGCCTTTGCGGTCGGATCTCCGTCACTCCGCAGTGCGGCTGGGTAATTAGCAGCAATGCTCCAGCTGAACTCGCTGAATCGCTTTCTAATTCAGTTGCATGTGGCAACAGGTGTGTTACAAAGCAACACCAAAATGCAAGCTTGGGCTCCTGGGAAGTTCTGGCAGGCGGGCTGCCGGGGTGGGCAGGGGTCCTGCCGGTGTTCTGGGGGCCCCTGAGAGCTCTGTTCCAGCCCCCATTGGCCTCATTCTTTTGCTCTGTGGTTCTGCCTCTTTCCTTCCCTGGTTCTACCTCTCTTCCAGACCCCAGAACCCCTAGAAGTGAACCCCATAGTGTCTTCAGACTCCTGGAATGCCCTGAAGCCCAGGGACAGGGCCATCTCATCCTAAAGGGTCCCCTGGCCTGTGGGAAGCGGAGGCCACTCTCTGGGGCCTCAGGAGATCCAGAGATTGCCATCAGTACAGGACGGCCTGTCCAGCCAGTGTGTTTGCTCAGCCTTTAAATGGTCCAACAGAGGTGGCAGGTTTCCCTGGACAACGGTCCATCTGACTTCATAACAGCCCCATTCTCCACAGAGCAAATAGGAGTTCGTCCAACTGCTGAGATCCCTACCCTGTGGTGACCTCACAACTGATTTTTGAGCAGTCACATGGATCTGTGAGTTTACGAATAGCTAACCTGAAGAGTTAGCCATCCTGGACATCAAAATGAAAGTTAATTACCCATTTGGCTTTGACAATGGATCCCCAAATCAACCACCCAGGTCTCTTCTTGAAGAAGCAGACCACACCTGCTAGTTTATTAGCTCTGATCTGCCAGGGAAACAGTTCAGGCTTCAGTCAGATTGAAATGTGGAGCTGTGTGACCTTGGGTAAGTCAATGAACCTCTCTGATCCCCTTTTTCTCCTCTTTAGAATAGGAATCATAGTTATCGACCTGCAAGAGTTGTTGGGAGTATTAATGATGAGCTAGAGCAAGCATTTCTGTGTTCTTGGCATGTAGTAGACACTTAATAAATGGAAGGGATGGTTTTTGAAACTCATTGACTGAAATGACTAAGAGACCAGCTGACTGAGGAGGAGGAGGGGTGATGGGAATTGGCTGTCTGCTCCCACCCTCCTCCATTGCTGAGCCTGGCTCTTGGTTGCCTAGGCGATGCAGCACAATGCCGCGAGTGATGGCTCAAGCGGTGTACAGCTGCTGGGCTCCTTGCCCCTGTGTGCCGGGCGCAGGACGGAGCCCACTTGGCCGTTTGTCGACACCAGCAATAAGTCAGCTCTGCCCCTGACAGAGGTGGTTGGGGCAGAGGGCGTCCCTCCCACGGAGAGGGGCTCTCAAAGGCACTTGGTACAATATTAAAAATAGGCGAGAGATGCACAGGGGCACATAAAAATAATTAACTGGACGACAAAACTAACAAACAGAAACAGCCGGTGCCAAGGACACAGGAGTTCTGCAGATGTGTTTGTAAACAGAGAAGAAAGGGAAATAAAGGGGAAAGAGGAGAAGCCGCTCAGAGGTTTTCTGGGCTCCCCCGGTTTTCATGGAGCATGTTTCTCATTACAAGGGGATGCAGGCCACACAGGGGCAGAGAAACTATGCAGACAGGAAAGTAATTGGGGGTGTCAGGGTCATGGGATAAATCTGGGAGTTTGTTTTCAAAATCTTCTTGAACGTCCCATTACTTTTACAATTCAGAGAGAGAGAGAATTTTAAAGCATGAACTCTAAGTTGAAGTCGGCAGGAACCGACTGATTCTGTCCTTGTGACTTGCTGTAGGAGGGGACCCCCCCTTCACTCCAGGGAAAGCCTGGTGCTTTTGATTCCCATCTCTCTGTTTTTCTGAGTGCACCCCACATCCTCCTCCATGTATCATGTTGAGTAGACGCTGGACGCTGATTTCAAATAGGTGTTCTGCTGGCCAGTTGAAGCTCATACAGAGGAGGAAGAGTACAGAGGTCCCACACCCTCCACCTGTGCTGCCAGGAGGGGAAACCGAGGCACAGAGAAAGCGGGCTAGCTGTCCAGGCTTCACCAGCCATCATCAGGGGGAAAAAAGTTCCAAACTTTGGTCTCCTGAGTTTCAGTTGAGTTCTTTCTTCTAGCCCCAAACCTATAGCCCAAAATAACCCCTTTTCTTGGAAAATGCTCCCTTCTAGCATCTTCCAGGCAGTGTGGGGACCAGGACAGTAATATTTACACACGTCTCGGACAAGGGACTGTGAGATCCTTGGACAACTTGTAAAGGGGGCCAGCGTGGGGTCTCTCAGGGTCTCCTAGTCAACCGTGCATTTTCATGGCTAAGGAAAATGCAAATGTCATGAAAACTCTGGGGACAGAAAACACATAAAGGGTGGGTTGGAGAAGGACAGCCTGGCTCTTGCTGCCAGACTCCTGGCCTCTGCAGGCCAGTGTTCATGGACCCACTGCAGCTCTTCTTGTTCTGTCCTTGACAGGAGCGTCCCCACCTCGGCAGCCACTGTGGCCCTGCAGGAACAGACAGCCCTCAGCGTTTCCCTCGCGAGGCTTGTTTTTCTGGGGTTTATTACTCAGCTGTAAAAATGTGCTCGAGGCAAAAACTTGGCATATGAAGTCTCATCTCGGAGGTAATTGGTGGGGATTTTTTTAAAAACCTTTTTTTCTTTTTACAGACAATCTTGGAAAGGGAAACAAAAAGGTCAAGAATTCGCGGTTGGAATCTGTGGGCCTGCCCCATGGGGTACTCTCTCCGTTTGGACGGCTCTGGATTATTTTCAGTCTGCAACCAGACATTTGGAGGCAAAGTTATAGAGGCTTCCATGGCACACGTTCATGTCTTACGCCTTCCACCAAGATTCAGCGAGGGCCCAGGCGCGGTGCTAGGCCCTGGGAGTCCAAGGAGGGCCAAGACGGGGGTACGGCCCTGGTTCTCCGGGGCCGACAGGTCCCACACTCCCCGCAGACCCCCGCACGTTAGCAGATGCGGTGAAGCTCCAGATTTCAGGAGGTGGTAGGAGAGGCAAAGGCAGTGAAGGGCATTGCCCTGGGCTCTTGAGCAGGCTGGCCTTGGTCCCTGCAGGGGGACGGCAGGGCCACATTGCTATGACTGCGGTTAGAAGGAGAGGAAAGCAGGCTTGAGGACTGGAGAGAGCACGGAGCCGGCAGTGTGCGAAGAAGGCATCTGTCTCAACCGTGTCCAGAGGGCTGGTGGGAGACCCCCGCTCCCGCAGCAGTTGCAGAGCATGCAGATGTGAGCATGGATGGCCAAGCCTGCGGGCCTCCCTGGAGGCGCTGAGCCGTCCGGGCAGTGCGTTCCATGTACACCTTGCACGCTTTTGCAGGTGGGCGTGGGAGGATGCTTAGACAAGCCCCAAGTGACGAGGCTCCGCGTACCTCTCCTTCTGGAGGACCATGAGAGGAACCAGGAGGGCGGGGAGACCACGGGGGCTATGAGTGGGTATGGAGGGCGCGGGTCCTCTAGAAGCGGAGGTGGCCTGCTGGTGGGTGCTGGGGGAGAGGGCAGGAGGGCCCCTAGAGACCCCGGGTGTCCTGTCAGTCATGGGAGCTGGGGTGCAGGAGCAGAGGTCGGGAAGGGCTGGGAGGGCTCCCGAGTTCCTGGTGGGGCCACTGGATGGTTCTGCTGGGGGAGGGGGAGGAAGAGCCGCTGGCGCTGGGGATCCGCTGCGTGGGCTCTGCAGCTCAGCCTGGTCCAGACCCCTAGCTGGGCAGCCGCGGGCAGGCTGTGGTTCTGGCCTCACTTTCTAAATGAGGCTAATGGTAGAAACGGTGTGCGACAGCCCAGGAGCTGTTCGCAGGAGGCCATCGGAACAGCTCCTGCCTGCATCCTGCAGTTCCCTCCTGGACCCAGAGTCCTCCTGGGGCAGGAACTTGTGTGCGCAGGGCTGGGGGTGGGGCTTGCTCTCTGCTGGAGGCACAGCCACTCCATCAAGAGAGAGAGATGATAACACACCCACTAGTGCTACCAGGGAAGGGGTAGAGATTGACAGGCGAGAAGGATGGAGGGCCAGATACAGAGGGCAGAAGGGTTAAGAGAGGGCACACCTGGGAAGCCAGGAGGCTTGGGCAGGGAGAGTCGAGGGATCGCTGTGGATGGAGGGGCAGCCGCAGCCTTAAGTTGGGAGAAGATGCTGTGTTTTGAGAAACGCAGCTTGAGAGAAGGTGCTTGCAGGGTGGCAAGATGGAGGACAGGCCCAGGGCCCAGGCATGGCGGCCGTGCTCGGAGTGGGTCTTATTCTCCATGGGGGGAGACATGAGTGGAATGTGCCAGTGGGGAGAGCAAAGCACGTGATTTCGTTTTGAAGGAGCACTTTGGTTGCTGCAAGTGGGTGTGTTGGGCGGCAGAGAGGACATCAGCAGCCACCTGTGGATTCAGAGACTGAACAGGAGACTGAGGCTACATTTCTGGCAAGAAATGATGGTGGCTGAGAAGCGAATGGAGGGTTAGCAGGTGGAGAGGAGGAGAGAGGCACAATAACAGTTCTGAAGCGACTCTCTCCACAAGACAGCTACAGGGACTTGTTAAACGTGCACATTTGGTTTCATCACTCTCTTGTTCAAATGGCTTCAGTGGCTCCCTAGTGCTCCTGGGCAGGGCCCATGTTTCCTGACTTGGCCACCTGGTCAGCCCTCACCTTCCCAGTGGCACTTGGCACTCCTTTCCCCTACCCATCTGTGCCCCAGGCATCATGGTCTTCTCTCTGCTCTCAGGATGCACCTTGCTCCTTCCTTCCACAGGACCTTTGCACATGCTTTTCTACTCCTCTTCCTCAAATCATTATCATCCCTCTTCAAGCCCCAACCCCTTCCGCCCTGCCCACCTCTTTCTGGTGTCACTCAGTGTTCTCCCTGCTACCTGGTGCTCACGAGCTCCAATTAAAATGAAATTTGGACCAGACCTTCATATGCCCAAGTAAATGGACTTAGTAAACTCTAAATTATTCACTATGCTCACTGATGTGCAAGTCCCAGTGGTCCTTCCAGTTCCCCAGAGCATGCTCAGTGTTGTTAGCTCACTAGGCTGGCCAAGTGGGGTGTGGACATTGGCTTGAGGAACTACTCAGGGACTGTGGGGCACCCACTGGACCTTATCTCTTTGTCATGGCCCCAGCCACTGGAGAGAGATGTTCAGATGACACCGAAGCTCAAAGAGGTGAGGTGACATGTCTGTGGTCACCCAGTTGGCAAGCAGTGAGGCAGGGTCCATCCTCGGCCTGAAGGCGAAGTCCTTGCTGTGCTCAGGCTGCTGCCCCTTGCTGTGCCCGCAGTGTGGTGCCCTTCTCTCAGGGCACGCTGCTCCTAAGGAGGAACACAGGCAGTCAGGAGGAGAGACCTAGGGCTGCACCCTTCCTGGGGTTCGCTCACTGTGCCTGGAAGGGCCTGGGTCCTTCCTTCCCCCAGCCCATCAGTCGTGTCCTCTCTTGAACTGATCAGAAAGGGCTGCCTCATGGTGGGATCCTCTGTGGCCCCTCAGAACTCACCCATAACTCCAGAAATCCCCTGGAGAAGCAAGAAGAACCAGGATTTTATCTGTCCCTGTGGTTTCCATTTTCCAGAAGGCATTGTTAAGGTGCAGTAGGGTCAAGATCAACTCCAGCCTGGCTCAGCTCTGGGTTGTGGCCTAAGCCCCTCTATAGTGGCGCAGCAGACCTGTGCAACCCATCCTCGGTTGACACCTGTCAGAGCAGCAGGGCCAGGAGGGACCTCACTGTCACGTATATCTAGCACAAAACCTGGAGACAGCCCTGAGGACTCAGTGCCCCTAGACCTCAATCCCATGGCCTCTTCCTTTAACCCTGGGACTGGGCTGCCACCTCTCCACCTGGGTTGGTATTCCGGGCCACAGCTTGGTGCCAGCCCTCTGCGTGCTCACTGAGCTCCATCCAGAGCCTGCCAACTCTGCGCCTTGGTCCTCAGCACCACCAAGCTCTGCAAGGGGCTGAGAGGCAGCCACATCCCTGCCTAGGAACACCGCTAGCTGTGTGGTCAGTGTGACTGATTCCCACACCCTGCAGGGACAGTGCTGGCCCCAACTCGAACCTAAGACATCAGATCAGAGTAGTGTGGGTGGGTTCAGAAGTCTACCTTCCAGAGCTCCTTGGGGGTTGCCTTTTAAAATGGAATGCAGGAGCCGGACGTGGTGGCGCACGCCTGTAATCCCAGCACTTTGGGAGGCTGAGGCAGGAGGATCGCGAGTTCAAAGCCAGCCTCAGCAACAGCGAGGTGCTAAGCAACTCAGTGAGACCCTGTCTCTACATAAAACACAAGATAGGGCTGGGGGTGTGGCTCAGGGTGTGGTCGAGGACCCCTGAGTTCAATCCCCAGTACCAAAAAGAAAGAAGAAGAAGGAGAAGGAGAAGAAGAAGAAAATAGAATGCAGGGCCTGGGGTAGAGCACCTGCCTAGCATGCAGGAGGCCCTCAGTTCCATCCCCAGCACTGAAGAGTGATTGAATGAATGAATGAACTAAATAAGATTCAAAAGGAGAGGCCGCAATAGAGAAGAATAACTTAGTGAAAAAAATCCATAAGAAAAATCCTCAAAATATAAACATGAAAACAGCAAAAATAATTTTCAACCCAAATGCCAAAGTACTACACACACACGCACAGACACACACATATAAATATACATATTTATTTGCATTTGCCTTAGGAAAGATTGAGTTAAATAAAAGAACAATCTGGTAGGAAAATAGGAAAGGATGTGAGCTGGCAGTTTGCAGAAATAGAAATAAAAAGAATCAAAACATGAAAAAATGTTCAATCTCTTTGTGATTAAAGAAGTGTAAAGGAAACGGAACTGGGACCCTTAGGTCTCCAAGCCTGTCAGTGATGATCCAGTGTCTCAGGGGGTATGGGGAGCAGCAGTTCCTGCCCTTCCTTGTGCTGGGAGCACCAGTGGCCAGGCAGACAGCAGTTAGAGCGTGCCCACCACACCCGGAGTCTCACGCTTCCTGTCCTGGCAGCCCCCTGAGTAGGTGCTGACCTGCCTGCAGGAACCATGCCCAGGAACATTCCAAGCAGTATGTTTGTGATAAGGCATAAAGAATTTAAATGTTCATTCATACAGGCTGTTAAGTAAATGAAGCCCCAGCGGTGCAGTGGGATCCCAGGATTACGGGACGGGGTTCAGAGCGGAGGGGAGCCCTGCTGTAAATAAAACAGACGCTTCTTCAACAGGAATACCTTGAGGCTCTCAGGCACCTGGTACCCTCAAGTGCCTGTGGGACAGTAAGGATCAAGAGGGGACTCACTCAGAAGACCAAGTTCTTGGAATTGGTGGTGTCCAAGGAGACCAGGCAATCCCACTTCTGGGAGTGTGTCCAAAGGGAGTCAAATCAGTACATCGGAGAGACCTCTGCCTGCCACGCTCACGGCAGTGAGCTCACCACAGTATTCACGGGAGCCACGAAGTTGAATCAACATACGGGTGCATCCGCTCGCAGTGGATGAAGCAAATGTGGCACACAGACATGACGGAATACTACTCAGCCATAAACCTTGCCATTTGAGACAATGGGGATGGAACTGGAGATTGTGTCGAGTGAAATAAGCCAGGCACCCAGAGCCAGGTCTGCAAGAGCTCACTCACTTGTGGAACCTGAAACGCTGACCTCAGGGCTGGGGTGCAGCTGGGCAGTATGGCTCCTGCTTAGAGCACACAGAGCCTGCCCGGGGGATGATCTCAGCACTGCGAAAGCAAAAACAACATGGATCTTGTGGAAGGTGAGGGTGGAATGGGAGTTCCCAGAGGCCAGGACAGCAGCACGGGTGGGGGTGGACTGATGTGTCCCTGGATGCAGTTAGGGAGGGTTCGGAAGCTGGGTGTGCTGTCGCATAGTAGGGTGACCACAGAGGACAAGTATGTACTGCACACTTCCAAAAACTAGAAGAAAGGATACTGGATAATGATAGGCGATGGAGGAGAGAGATGTGTTTAATGTCGTTTGAACCTCACATAATTAAACATAGATGGAAGTATCACCTGGTATAATGATGCATGATTTTTTCTGTTATCCATTCAAAATAATCCAAATGAAGCACACAGCTGTAGTAGGCAGTGGTCAGTGCTGTGGAGAAAACGGCAGGTGAGGGCCGTGTGGATGCTTCCAGCCTCTGTGACGAGGGGACCTGGGAACAGGGACTGGAGTGAAAGATGGGGCTGAACCACAGTGCGTGCCTGGGGCAGGGGTGCCGAGGTCCGCAGCAGCACAGGCTCAGCCCATGGAAGACCCAGCAAGAAGGCCAGGTGGCTGGAAGGCTGCAGTGTTGGGTGGTGGGAGGAGCGGGGAGCAGATAGCCTGGTCCAGGTCTGGGTGGAAGAGGTGCTGGAACAGGGACAAGACTGTTTTCTGGGAGGTTAGACAGGAAACTGTCAATACTTCACATTTAGTGAGATTCCAGTGTAGGGAGGAGAGGTCTGTTTCTCACTTTATTTGCATTTTATTGCTACATGAATCATTACTCCAATTTACACCAGTACAGTATCAAGGGTGCTATCTGGGTGGAGTGATCGTAGGCTAATTGTGCTTGCACATTTCAAAAGTTCTGATACATTAAACAAACAAACGCGACTGCTTTCTTGTGTGACTCCCCAGCACAGCTGGTTGGGAACCCCTGAGTCAAGTTATCTGGACCAGAGCTCCCAGGTTCTTGCAGACATGAGCTGGGCTGAACAATGGCATGGATCTCCATTCTCTCTCCCATCCAAAAACCTCTGGGACATGGCATGGTGGTGCACGCCTGTCATCCCAGTGGCTCAGGAGGCTGAGGCAGGAGGATTGCGAGTTCAAAGCCAGCCTCAGCAAGTAGCGGGGCCCCAAGCAACTTAGTGAAACCCTGTTTCTAAATAAAATATAGAAAAAGGTCTGGGGATGTGGCTCAGTGGTTAAGTGCCCCGGGTTCAATTTCTGGTACCAAAAATAAATAAATAAATAAATAAAACAAACCTCTGGGGAAGTCAATCTGAGGCAATGTAACAAATCCGTGACTTTGAACTTATTCAGGGGCTTTGGGAATTTAGCACAAGCCTGGGTGACAAGGAGCTCACTCCATCACCCAAAGCCTAGTCCAGGCAAGGGCTTGGAGGTGCTCTTAGCTGGACTGTGTGGGCCCGGCTTCCCTGCTTGCCCTCCCCAAACCTGCTGTCACTGAGTGGCTGGCCTGGTCCTGGGGTCAGCAGCCTGGTCTGTCTTAGAGCTGCAGCTGGCCTGGCAGATGCAACCCTGAGGTAAGACCAGTGCGGGCAAATTTGGGGCAAGATTTCTTGCTCTATTTCCTACACTTTCCAGCATCTTCCACAACAGAGCCAAGGGAGCTTTTGTCCTGTGTCTCAGATCACCTCTGAGCTAAGTGATATGAGAAAGCTCGGCTCAGCTTTTCTAAAAAGATGCATTTTTCTGACCACCAAAACTCATGCTGGAATGTGGGACCTTGAACCGCTTGGAGAAGCAGGCCGGAGGCTATGGCCACTTTCAGGGTCCTGTGACAAGAAGAGGTACTTGGGAATCTATGGGCGCTACACGTCTTTTGCAAGGGAGCATCTCTGAGCACCCTGTAAATGGTAATTAAAAGACACGCATCCTGAGGGGCTGGTGTAATATCCCATTCACAGGATGAAGAATCAGGGGCATCTCTGGGTTTGCTGACGAGGCCCAGAGAGCTGCAGCTGGGCTCTCTCCCAAGAGCCGATGCAGGCCAGACCAGCACTGAGTCTTCAGCGGCCCTGTCACACTGTGCAGATGGCATGCCTGAGATCCGGAGTTCCCTTCCAGGCCAGAGAGCGACAGAGCAGGGCTCCAACGCAGGTGTTCGTGAGTCCACGCCCCGCGCTATTTCCCTGGTTCCTGCGCTTCCTCCACATAATGATTCTTTACAGCTGCACACCACGTTCTCGTTTACAAAGCATTCAAACGTGCATTATCCTATTCATTCGGCACAATAACTCCGCGAGGCAGGAAGTACAGACGTAATTAGCCCCATTTTATAGATGAGGAAGTGGAGGCTCAGGGAGGGGCCTGAGGAACTTGCCCAGGATCTTGTTAAACAGCAAGAAGTCACCTCTGCGCCTACTCCACAGCTGAGCAGACGCTGGTCTCAGCACCGAGATAGGTGAGCACTCCCGCTGCTACTATTTTTATTTGTATTATTACGTAACATTTCCATATTACAGATGAGTGAGGTTCAGAGAAGCGAAGAAAGGAAACGAGAAGGCTACGGCCATAGTTCAGGGGTCGAGTTCTTGTGAGCAGGCAGGAGGCCCTGGGTTCACCCCAGCCCTGCAAATAAAAAACTAAAAGCAGAATTAAAAAAAGAAAGAGAGAAAAGAAAGATGAGAAATGAGCATGGACACATCAGGCCCGTAGCTAGGGACGTCAGCTGCGTCATGTCCCTGACCACGCAGTTTGTTCTGGTGTGAGTAGAATACACCAGAAGCAAAGGACAACAGTCCCGTGCCACAGGGCAGCATTTCAGCGGAGGCCATGAGGGGTGCGCAGCGATGGTGGTCCTGCCCGCCGCCCGCTCATGACGCCCTAGCTCTCCCAGTGGGGCAGGTGCGCTCCGTGATGTTCACGCCTGGCCAAGACCGCCTGACCACACGTTCCCCAGAGCACATCCCTGTCGTTCAGCAACAAGTGACTGGCACGATATCAGATGAGGACTAGACACAGAGAAGCAACGCCATGCCCGCTAGGGCACCATGATATCCCCACAGTGAGCAGAGGCCTAAGCACTGAGCACTGACCCCAAGCTCCTCCTCGGACCATCCCAAGTCCTCTGTGCAGAGGCTTGGAAGGAAGTGTATGGAGACTTGGCTGCAGCTCAGCCAGTCCAGCAGGAGCAGTGGAAGAGCAGCCGGTCCATTGGGGAGGATCAGGCCCCTCCTGGTCTTAAAGGCTGGCTCTTCTGCATGGTGAACGAGGGGCCGGGGGTCTTGGGACAGCTGGAGGGAAGGGGCACCATTTACTAGAATGGAGAGGCGAGGGCAGGGCTGCTTTTTCTTCAGCACCTGCCGAGGGGATCCCACCAGACACACAAGTTCTTAAACAGAGGTCCGTGGACCACTCTGGGGGCGGGGAGAGAGGACATCTGTGAAGCCAGGTGGGAGGACATCACTTCTCTAACAGAAGCCCCCGGCTTCCCCTGTGGGTGCAGGCGACAACCCAGAGCAGCAGGAGAGTGATGGTGATTGTGTCACCCACAGACCCTGTTCTCCTGCCCCATTACGGTTGTCACAGGTGTCTTGAAAGACCATTTCTGTTCATTGATGCTTCAGAATCCTGGCAGTCTTTGGCTCCGCACCAGAGCTTGTTGACTGATATATTAACAAAGAAGCTATTGTATGAGCCCATTGCAACATTTTGGTAACTGTATTTAAATATAATTGTGTGCCTTTGTTATTCGATTTTATGCAGTTAAAATATTATTCAGAGCAGAGGTCCTCGGGCTTCAGCAGACTGCCAAAAGGATCCAGCCTCACGAAGAGGACTTAAATGGAGGATCGGGACTTGCATGTTTTGTCTTTTACCTTTATTCCCTGCTTTGGGTAGCTGAGTGATAGAAGTGACTCTAGCCTGAGGCTCCTGCGGGCTGGGGTCTTGTCTTACTGCAACTCTCTGGCCTCAGGGTTCATGGATAAAGACCAGAAAAAAAATGTTTTTTTTTCTTCTGGTCTTGAGAATTTAACCCAAGGGCACTCTACCACTGTGCAACACCCCAGCCTAGTTTTTAAAAAATAATTTTATTTTAAATAGAGTCTATTTATGTCACTGAGGCTGACCTTGAACTCCTGCCTCAGTCTCCGGAGTTGCTGGGATTGCGAGTGTATGCCACCGTGCCCTGATGAAATGTCATTTTAATTTGGATTTGCTGTGGTGCATTTGAAAACCAAGAGCGTCCACACACATCAGGTTTTCTGGCTTCTCCAATAGAACCAGAAGGTCTGGCGGCTCTATGCTGCCTCTCTGCCTCCCGGACTAGGGTCGAGCAGGGGCCACTGCTGAGGGACAGCTTCCTTCTCGGCTTGCACAGTTCCGGGGAGCCTGCTTCAGGTGTGCATTCCCCGATGATTCCCAAGTCGGCCCAGCTTTTGATGCCCAGATGGGAAGACAGCCTGGGTGGGGGCAGGTGTGATTTTGGAATACTCCAGTTCCAGGAACCAACTTAGCAGTCGGTGGTGATTCCCTGAGCTGGCCACAATGAGACCACTCAAGAGGATCTGAACAAACAAGCACTGATGGCCAGTCAGGCTGCAGGGAAGTTGGGAGCCATAGATAGCTCTGGGTCTCCCTCACCTGAATCTTGCTTTTTGCTTCATCACCCTCACCTACGGGAAATCTTCCCATGGCTTCTCCTTGAACTGAGGATGAAATCCAGGTTCTGGAGAATCGTCCTACCGGCAGCCCCCACCCCTTGTCCTCCAGCCTGGGATCTTCTTTCTGCTGCTCGACAGGAAATCTCTTGGTGTCCCTTGCTTGGTGGCCCTTCTGCCAGGTCCCCTTCCTCATTCTCATGCAGGACACGAATGTCACCCCTGGAGCGGGGAGTGCACAGGTGCGCCCTTTTCCCTAGGCAGACATGTGCTCTCTTGTCTCCCCTCTGAGCTCTTCCCGCCACGCAGCATCACGTGCGTGACTTCTGTGGCCTCTCTGCTATGACACAGAACCACCAGGGCAAGGGCCCTCATGCCCCGTCCTGCTGGTCCATACAAGTTTCTCATAAATGCCTTTGGACAGATAACCCAGCACGGATGGCATTCTTCTCCTGTGTCCTCTTGTCTTTCTCCTCCCTCCCACCCTCGCCCCAGGGGGCAGGGGCAGGGTCAGACCCAGTGACTGGGTGAGGACCATGCTTTAGTAAATGACTTGGCAATTTTGTTTATTTAATTTTATTTCCATATTTTGTGGCACTGGGGATTAAATACAGCCACACTCTACCTCCAGGCTATATCTCCAGCCTTTTTCATTGTTTAATGTTTAAGACAGGGTGTGGTCAAAGTTTCCAGGGCTGGCCTCAAACTGAGATCCTCCTGCCTCAGCCTCCCATGAAGCTGGGACTACAGGAGTGTGCCACCACGTCAAGCTGACTTGGCAATTTTAAAAACTTGAATTTTTTTCAGCTATGAAATGGTTCTACCCAAGTTGCTACTCTCTCCAGGTGAATGCCAAACTGAAGACCTGTGGGACCCTCAGAACAAACCAGAAGTTCTGAATTCTGTATGACCAAGCCAAACCAAGCTGCTCATGGACTTGTAGGGAAGAAGATACAAAAGATCCTTTTTGGGTACCACCGAAATTTGTAGAGTGGTTGTCACACACTGGAAAAATGACTCATAGTCAAAACTCACCCCTGGATGTGCAGGTATATGATCCAATTAAGTCTCCATGTTGCTCTGGAAAAAAGAAACTGATTTTTTAAAGGCTTTTCGAAAATATTCGCACATCAGAATGCCATGGCCTCTGCTGTGGATCACTGGGAAATGACTGAACTTCTCTGATCCCGTCTGCTCATGCATGTTACAGGGAAAAATGATATTGACCTCCCGTTTGTGAGGGTGAAACGGGACCTGCTTGTGAAGTCCCCCATCAGGTCCCGGCACACAGGCACACAGTAGGTGCCTGACTACAGAGCCCTTGGCAGTTCCGACCCTGGCCCTCCCCCTACCAACTCTCCCCTTGAAGCAGGAGCTGGAAGAAAGCGTGTCAATCACAAGATAATTTATGCAGCATGATATGCTTTATTATTCCACACTGAGTGGGGCTCCTACTGTCCAATGGCGGGCAAAGGGAGGTATGGCTTTCATCTCTCCAGCAGCCCTGGACACAGGGGGAGGGGGCACGCTCACAGAGGCTTCCTCCTGAAAACAAACAGACCCTCTCCCTGCCCTGAATAGCCTTCCTCAATGAAAGCTGTAAAAGTCCCAGAGCAGCAGGACTTCACCCTGAGACTGGAGGGAGCTAATAAAGCTTTGAATGGAGAGAGTGACCCCTAACTCGCAGAGGGGTCCCCGCTGGGCCTGGGGCCCGCGCCTGCAGCCTCGTGGAGCATCCAAAGGTCACGTGTCATTAGTCAGTGTCTTACGGCAGCCCTTTCAAAATCATCGATAAAGCCAGGGAGGCCCTTTCTGCTTCGAATCCCTGAACAATTTTCTTTTTCTCCTCTTTTCTTCCCCTGTTCCAAGAACTACACGGCCACATCTTTTTCTTGTTTTTTCTTTCAGAGGCAGAAAGAACTGGTTTGAAATCAGGAGCTTCATGCTTTGGGGAAGAAAGAGGTCGCGACCAGATTCTTTTGTTGTGGGGGCAGCTTGGCCATCCTGCCCTGCCTCCGAGCAGCCCCTGGACCAGCTTCCCGTGTCTTGTCCTTCCCCCGCCTGCATCCTTCTTCGTGGTTCATATTCTTTCACATCTCGTCCCTCCTTTCAGCCTCTCTCCAGTTTGGCCAAAGGCCTGGGCCCTACACGCTGCTTGGTGGACGCTGGGCATCCAGAGCCTGCCTCTCCCCTGTGACTCAGTTTCCTCGTCCTACATTATAGGTAGCATCCTGGAGTCAGCGGCGACCAACCTGAATGCCCTCGTCAGGGTCCAAGGAGCAACAGGGTCATCTTCATGTTTCCTTTATTATTTACTTAGCCCTGACAGTTTACAGCTGAGGTCAACGTGTGGCGGTGGTCACATCAATCTTTAATCCATTAGCCACGGATGGATTCGGTGACATTCCCGGGTTTATAGGTAGTCATTGCATTGTGTTTTTTTGTGCATTTTGTGAAGTAATTTGGGACCACATCCTACCCCATGTGAAAACGCCTTATTTCAAAGACGACTGTCAACACAAGTGATTATTACATTCTGCATTCAGCAGAATGGCAGGAATCGCTTGCAGTCAAATCTACACCGGACAATTTCTTAGCTCCTTCAGAAAGCACTGTAGGTATGGTTTGTGTGACTGGAACTACGCAGCAAAAGCACACGCTGTCAATAAGAAGAGCACATCAGACAGCACTGGGTTGGGATCTAGAGATCAAGTTGAGTGAATATTTTCTATCTTTAACCATTAGAATCTTGCTCCTCAGGGCAGGATGCTCCGAGGTACCCCTCCCTATGTCTGTCTTTCTCTTGTTAAAATCAAAGTTAAATGCCCTCACCACGTGACCTCTGCATTCCCTGGTGGCTTTTCATTTTCCTTTCTTCCTCCTGTCATTTCTACGTATTGGGTTATTTTAGCTCCAAATAAATTAATATTCCCACTTGTCTCTGTGGAAAGGAACAGCCTTCGTGCAAGCCAGCACATGCTGCAGGTAAACCATGGGTTTATAAAGCAACGAAAATGACATTTGACTGCTGGAGCCACAAGGCAGGACTCTACAAGGGGTGTCAGGATTCCTCCTGGCCTCTGCAGGCCTTGGCCTGGGCTGGGCGGCCTGGTGGAGAGCTGCAGGTGGCGCCCAGGGCGGTGTGCCTCCCTCCAGCAGCATTCCTGGAGAGGGTGGGACCATCATTCTCCTCCCTGGTCATCCCCAGGCCTGGATCTAGCAGGGAGCAGGTGTCCTTGAATGCTCACTGAAGGAAGGATATGAAAAGAGATCCATGGCCAGAGGTTTCAGAGGGGGCCGGGAAGGGTCGTGGCGGGGCAGGAGAGAGAGACGTTAGTTGGAAAAAGTGAAGATGAGACGGTGAAGACAGCCTTTTATGTTAGAGAAAGAAGCAGCTGGCGGCACTGAGCTTATTTTGAAAACAAATGTCTGAAGTCAGAACCTGCACAGCCCGGGTGCCCTGACCGGGATGTTAGCTAGCCCTTGCTCGGCCCATTCGGATCTCTCCCCTTCTGTTCATCTTTTGCTGAGCATGCTCTCAAACTTGCATTCCTCCTGCCTCAGTCTCCCAAATCACTGGGATTACAGGCGAGTGTCACCATATGCAGCTCAAATTATTATTTTTGCAGTACTGGGCATTGAACCCAGGACCACATACATGCAAGTCAAGTGATTGACCACTGAGCTACACCCCCATCCTCTCTATGAATTACTTTTAAAATTATGACTGCCGGGTGTGGAGGTGGCTCATGCCTATAATCCCAGCAACTCAGGAGGCTAAGGCAAGAAGACCACAAGCTCGAGGCCAGTCTCAGCAACTTAGTGAGATCCTGTCTCAGGAAAACAAAAAACAAAAAAAACAGTTGGGGACACAGCTCAGTGCTTAAGTGCTCCTGGGTTAAATCCACAGTACCCAAAAAATAAATAACTAAAAATTATTAACATTACTGGGAATCAAATGCAAGATATTGCACATGCCAGGCAAATGCTCTTCCGCTGAGCTAGACCCCAGCCCTTCCTGTGCTTTCTTTATTTAATTTTTAGATTTTGAGACTGGGTCTGCCAAGTGGTCCAGCTGGCCTTTGAGATCCTCCTGCCTCCACCTCCAGAATCGCTGGGATTGCAGGTGTATCTCATCAAGTCTGGCTGTTTTTACTATTGATAATTAACTACTGGGATGATGATTCCCCATGGTTTAGTTTTACCAGGCTGGATTGCATACTGCCCTGTGTGTGGGAGTCTGGCTCTGACAATGTGGGCAGGAATCTCAACTGGTAAGGAGGATCCTGATCGAGGATGCTTGAGTATCTTATCTTTCCTTATTCCTCTAGGGTGGAGAATTTACCCAATTCATTATCTTAAATTATTCTGGAACCCCAGAGGAGAGGCATCTTTAGGCCTTTCTCCAGCTTGCAGTTGTTGGGAGCAGGAGCCAGCCTGAACCTCAGAACCTAAGGAGTACAGGGGGGCACTACCTCTGCACAGGCCTTAGTGTCCTGGTCTGGGGACAACAGACAGCACAGGCCTGGCACCAGCAGGCTAGGAGTGACCTCTGCTCTTCCTCCTTTCATGGGTCCTTGTGCTGTGAGATCCTGGGCCTACTGCATCACCTCTCTGAGCCTGGGTTTGTTGCTATGTAAAATGTGGATAGTCACAGCATCCTCTTGCTGCCTGAGGAATAAATGGGTGGCACACTGCCAAGTCCTCAGCGCAAACTGCTTCCCAGAGGTGAGCCTGGTTAGATGGGAGACAAATCTTGGGACATCCCTTCCTTTGTCAATAAAGTGGGCCTGCTGGTCCTCACTGCCCAGCCTTTGGGAAATGTACAGCTGCAGATTCTTTGAGCTCCCGTGTGAACCAGCAAAACCAGAAAGGAGTGCTTGCTCAGGGGCCTCCTCACAGCCTGGCCCAGGAGCCCCAAGTGCCACTGCCTGCAAGCAGGGCTGCTTTTTAAGTCTTCCCCTGGGGACTGACATTTTATTAGCATAGAGATAAATAATGGCAGATAAGAGGCTCTGGCTTTACCTCTGGGGCTGCAGGATCTTCTCAGAGAGTGAGGACACGCAGTTTCGTGCAGGGACGAATCCCAGCCCAGGAGGGGGAGGCGGCTGCTGGGAGGTGCCGCCGCCGGAGGCTTCCCCGCGGTGGGGAGCAAGTTTTGACAACAGCGATGCTAATTGATTAAATGTTCTCATCCGAGATTACAGTGCAGAGGCTGATCACATTTTTATTTCTTTCGAGAGGGGAGGGTATTCCTTTCCTTTCATATCTCTATTTATTTCTGTATTTTATATCCACAAATACAAGAGGCCCCAATTAGTTACTCCTGGACCCTGAGACTCAGTCAAGTCTTGGTTCCTCTTCAATAATACATTTACTACAGACCATCTTGTGCAATTGCGTTGGATTTTCTGAATTTGATTGGAAATTAAACATGCAGCTGGACAGAGTGCTGGGCTTTGGACTCCCAGAACTGAGTCTTGGTTCAGCCATGTACCGAGTTGTGGTTCTGGTGTAGGCATTCACACTCTCTGGGCCTCAGTTTTCTTATCTGTAAATAGGATTAAATATACACCTATTTCTTTAAAAAATATACTATGCAGGAGACCATAAAAATATGCTTTTTTTTTTTGGAAAGGGCGGTTACTGGGGATTGAACTCAGGGGCACTCAAACACTGAGCCACAACCCCAGCCCTATTTTGTATTTTATTTAGAGACAGGGTCTCACTGAATTCTTTGTGCCTTGCTTTTGCTGAGGTTGGCTTTGAATGTGTGATCCTCCTGCCTCAGCCTCCTGAGCCACTGGGATTACAGTCATGCGCCACCATGCCCAGCTAAAAAATATGCTTTTTTTTTTTTCTTTTAAAAAGAAGCAGCAGCGGCAGCAGCTGGGTGTGGTGGCACACGCCTGTAATCCCAGCAACTCAGGAGACTGAGGCAGAACGATTGTGAGTTCAAAGCCAGCTTCAGCAATTTAGCCAGATCCTAAGCAACTTAGGAGCCCCTATCTCAAAATAAAAAATAAAAAGGGCTGTGGATGTGGTTCAGTGGTTAAGCACCCTGGGTTCAATTCCCAGTACAAAAAAAAATAAAAATAAAACACAACACAGCAGAGAGACCACTGTCAAAAGACATTGCTAAGAAAATGAAGAAGCAACCTGAACTTGGAGGAAGATATTCACAGTACATATGTTGGATGTAGGCTTTGTTTCAACTCAATATAAAAAGACAACTCAGCCGGGTGCAGTGGCTCAAGCCTGTAATCCCAGCACTTAGGGAGGCTGAGACAGGAGAATCGCGAGTTCAAAGCCAGCCTCAGCAAAGGCGAGGCGCTAAGCAACTCAGTGAGACCCTGTCTCTACATAAAACACAAAATAGGGCTGGGGATGTGGCTCAGTGGTCGAGTGCCCCTGAGTTCAATCCCTGGTACCAAAAAAAAAAAGACAATTCAATTAAAAATAAGCATAAGATCTGGGTACTTCTTCGGGGCTGAGGTTGTGGCTCCGTGGCAGAGTGCTTGCGTAGCATGTGTGAGGCACTGGGTTCAATTCTCAGCACCGCATATAAATAAATGAGTAAAATAAAGGTCCATCAACACCTAAAAAAATTTTTTAAAAAGGGACAAGTTTAAAAAAAAAAGATTTGGACACCTCATCAGAGAAGTTATGCAAACACAGGAAAAGACAACCAGAATGGTTAGTTACCTCAGAATTGCAAATTAAAACTACAATGAGATGCCACCCATGGGCATTTGAATGGCCAAATGAAATGACTGACACAAGTTTGTTGGTCTAGACCTTGAAGCAATCAGAATCCATTGCTGCCAACAGGAAATGTAAAACATACACCTACCATATGACCTGGTAATTCTACTCTGAAGCATTTACTCAAGGGGGGAAAAAGCTTGAATGTTGATAGCAGCCTTATTCATCATAGCTCCAAAATGGAAATGATGGACGTGTTTGAACGTCTGAGCTGGGGTGCGCCCATACGGTGGGAGGCTACCCAACGATACAAAGCAATAGTGATCTGTGCCGCAGCAAGGATGTGGCTCCAAGCCACCGCAATCACTGAAACAAGACCCAGACAAAAGAATCCACTCTGTCTGATTTTATTTAGATGATATGCTAGAACAGTCCAAGCGAGTGTTTGGTGGAAAATAAGAAGGGCAGTCGCCTCTTGGGAGGGGTCTTTAAAGAACTCGGGGAGGACTTGGGTGCAGCTCAGTGGCAGGGTGCTTGCCTCGCACGCTGGAGACCCTGGGCTTGAGCCACAAAACACATTACTCTCCTGATTAAAGACAGGAAAGCAGATCCATGGTGTGCTAATTGAAGCTGGCTTCCTGGGAAGTCACTTCTCCTAAAACCACCAATGGACAGAGCTGATCCCACCTTATTTAAAAATGTAGCTACAGAGAAGATGAACACCACCAACTACTGCTGAGAGGGACGAGCAAGCGGCAAGTGGAGCTGACCATGCCTGGTCTACTAAAGCCAAACATTTACACACCATCTGGCCCAGGAGAGCCCATCCTGAGTGTGGCCAGGACAGCTGAGTGCCCACCAGCAGGCAGAGACACAGGCTCCACTCAGTCTTGAAGAGGGCTTTACCGAGGTGTAGTTCACATCCCATTTGTCCATTTGAAGTGTGCAACGAATGGCTTCTGGTACATTTGCAGAGTTGGGCCATCACCACCACAGCTGATTTCAACACACTTTCATGACCCCCAAGGGAAACCCTTCACCACGGGCCATCAGTCCCAATTCTCTCTTACCTGCAGGCACCAACTAGTTCTGTCTCTGCATTCGCCTCTGCTACACATTTCACGTGAACTGAATCACAGAGCTTGCGGTCTTTAGTGACTGGCTTCTTTCACTTAGAATCATGTTTTCAAGGGTTATTCCTATTATGGGATGTTTTAGTACTTCATCTCTTCTCCTTCTCCTGTTCCTTCTCCATTTTTTGGTACTGGGAATTGTACCCAGGAGTGCTGAACCATGAGCCACATCCCCAGACCCTCTTATTTTTATTTTTGAGACAGCGTCTCACTAAGTTGCTCAGGGACTTGCTAAGTTGTTGAGGCTGACTTCAAACTGGCGATCCTCCTGTGTCTGCCTTCTAAGCCCTGGGATTAAAGGTGTGGCCACTGCACCTATCTGTAACCTATCTGTTATTGCTGAATAATCTTCAATTTATATGGATTCATCAGTGGGTGGCCATCCGGGCTGTTCATTTTTTTTAAACTTCTTTTCTCATTTTTAAGAAAGTGTTAAACATAGGTGTGGTGTTGTACACAGCGTCTTGGTCACCTTGTGGCACTGAAACCTTGTACCTACTGAATAGCAAGTCCTCACTGCCCCTCCCCGCCTCCTGGGAGCCACTATTATACTCTGTCCCTGTTCAACTGTTTTAATTCCTCCTCTAAGTGAAATCATGACCTGCCCTTCTGTGTCTGCCTTATCTCCCTTGGCATAATGTCCTCCAAATTCATCCACGTGATGGTGTATGGCAGGATTTCCTGCTTTTAAATTGCTAAATAGTACTCCACAGAACAGACAGGAGTATCTAGAACAGCTCTCTATCAGAGTTCCCAACTTGGAGCCACCCCAGTGCAGGTTGCAGGGGAGAACCTAGAGGAATCACGTCACGTCCACACTCTGGACGCCACAGCGTGAGCATGAACAGAGCCCCCTGCATGCAGGAATGTGCCATCCAGCAAGAGATGCCAGGGACAGCACTATGCACATGCAGCGACGGGCACACCATCAGCTGCTGCCTCCGGAGCCCGAGGAGTGAGGAACCGCGTGCGCAGGGGTGCACTGTTCGGGAGATGGAGGTGTTCTGCCGGGCGGTGCTGGTGCCCCCCAGGGTGTGCACGTTTTCTGAAACTGGACAAGCTGCACCCTGAAAACGAATGCATGTTATTGCATTTAACTTTTACCTCTATTAGTTGATTTTTAAAACACCCGTTTCACAGGTCAAGGGGAAGCTGACTAGTACCTAATAGGCTTTTAATGATTTTATCTCTGTGATCAGGAGAGACATGGAGAGGGTGACTGAAAGGGTATCAGTGGATGAACTGATAACTAGCCTCCTGCCCACATTAGGAATGCACTGATGAATTTGATGTTGGTTCTGATAACTTGGCACAAGTTGCTCTGAGGGTGGGGCTGGGAGTGGCCTCTGGTGGCAGCTGCGGGAAGGGCCACCTGCCCTGGCCGGGTCAGGCCCCCTCCCTTCTTGGGAGCCCCAGCTGCATTTTGAAGCTGCTTTCCAACAGCCACCGCTGAACTCAGGTCTGATGTTTCTTTCCAGCCTTTGAAGAGCATATGGGCTTGTACAGTTTTTTGCTAATTATAACATGGCAGCGACATCCAACAAGCATGTAGCAAAGGAAGGAAGTAGAAAGAAGAAAACTCCACAGACCCTCACTCTCCAGAATTCAGCACAGGTGGAGTCAGGTGGACTCGGGTCTCTCCTCCCCCAGGGTGCGCTCACGCTCTGCGGTCACGCTATGACACGAGCAGCCCCCACCTCCAGTGGCCTTCAGCCCAGGTCATCCCAAGGCCCTGTGCAGAGCAGGCCCCTTCTGGTTTTGTCTGCCGTCCTTTGTGTTGACCATGGTCTGTCTTCATGACTGACTTTGTTCATTCTGATTTTTCGTTCAGAAAGTTTTTCCCGTGATGAATTTGACTTCCTTGTGAAAGAGCCGTACAGATGGAATGACCGCGCTATCAAGATACCTTAAGGCCTGTGTACACAGGGCCCGCTTGTTCTCCAAACCATGTGCACCCCTTGTGGGCCCTCTCAGCAGCACACAGGTTCCAGTTCTGTCACACTGAGACGCTAGGTTTATTACGCCACCAATCTTTAGCACCGGATAGGCACAAGCCCCTTCCTCCCCAGCTGTCTGGTTTGAGTCCTTGAGAGACAGTGGCCACTTCCTACTGAGAGCTGTGCTTCCTTTTCGGAGGAATCACTGACCTCCCCATTGATTGGCTGGGGTCTTCGATTCTCTTTCAGCAGGAAAATCGCCCAGCTCAGAGATCGAGTGACTGTACTGAACCGCTGACCTCTCTCTATTAACTGGCATGAGTCACCAGCGATGACCCAGGCGCCAAAGCACAGGGTCTCACACTCCACTGTGGGTCAGGTTCACCGGACGGCTTGAGAGCTGGGAGGTGCCGCACACAGGCCCTGGGGTTCTGGGTTGGCAGGACCAGGCACTGGGACCAGCATTTCTAACAAGTGTCCTGGGGGACTGTGATGGGGTGGATCCTTAAGACCAAAGGAAAACACTGCCCAGAGGACAGGCCGCGCATGCTGTCATTTTTAGGTGGCGTGGCCAGCGTGGGCCTCAAGGAGCGGGACTCGGCTCCGTCAGCAGCTGCCTGGTGTGCCGGGGGCTCTCAATCCAGCCTTGTTCCATTATTTCAGTTGATGTTTTTTAATTCTAGGCTTTCATTTTATTTTTTATCAAGCACTCTTTAAGCATATGCTGTCGATATTCAGAAAAACACAATAAATTATATTGTATCGACTTAGGAAAATGTGGAAAAATAAAAAGAAGATAACGGAATCTCCCACCACCCCTTCACTGACCATCACTGTTAACATCTTTTTAAAAACTTTTTATTTATTTATTTTTATGTAGATTGAACCCAGGGCCTCACATGTGCTGAACGACAACCCAGCTGTTAATATCTTGAGGACTAGCTTTCTGCCCCTTCCCCCCAGGGTTTATATATTCCACTGAAACAACGGCCTGGTCTGTCAACAAATGGTATGCAGACACCATGTCCCGAGCCTCCACGTGTTACTCCAAGGCACCATCTCTGTTGGTCGCTGGGAATCCGAGGCTGTTCTTCCTTCCACATATCCACCCTCCATCCCTTCTGGGGTCTGTGGATTCTGAGTGTCGCTGCAGGGGGTGCAGCTGGCTGCCACACAGCACATGTGCACTGCCCCAAGCAGCCCCCAAGTAGAGGCTCCCTGAGCACCCTCCCTGCACCCTGGGGATCCTTCCTTGTGGGTGTTGTGCAGAACTGCATTCAAGAGTCACTGTGGGCGGGTAGAATTTTGTAGACTCTGGGCCACATGGTTTGTGGACAGTGTTCCCCATGGCCTGGATGCTCTACCCATGAGCTAAGCTGTAGCCCCTGCCTTCTTTTAAATGGTTGCCTTGTATTCTAGTGCATGAAGATGTTATCATTCATTTAAACAGGCTCCTCTCAGTGGTCATTCAGTCCATCAGTAGTATTTTTCCTATTAGCAAACATCACACTGAATCTTAACAAAGGAAAGGGCGCAGGAGGACAGGTATCCAGGAAGGGGACTACCAGGGAGGGGTCAGAGCCAAGGATCACAGAGGGCCCGGCCAGCCAGCCTGGCAGGCAGGAGGAAGCAGCTAGCCCCCACTCTGTGGGCCACTGGAAGCCTTGTGGCCACCACAGGGATGGGCAGCTCTTAACAACCAGCTGACTGCACCAGCCCTAGAAGGAGCAGTTTAATGACATTCAAAAGTGTTCTCTAAATCCAACACTGGAAATCCTTCATCTTTTGGTTTCTAGACACACTCAGCCTTCCAGCAGAAGAGCCATGTGGACAAGTTTGCTGTTAGGAGAAATCAGAGCTTTACTGGAAATTGTTTTTCTGTTGGTCAAAAATCGTAAAATCGTTGGTAACTGCACGTGTTAGCTGACAGTAGCAAACTTCACGGAGAACCATCTCTTGTACGTAGAGTTACATGCAGAGCAGAGCATGCAGGACTCTCCTTGGAGGGTACGGGATGGGTTTCACAGGAGCCACAGTGGAGCTGGGTCTTGAAGGATGTGTAGAAGTTCTCTAGCCTGAAAGTAAGGGGACGGCTTGAGCAAGGGCACAGAAGTTTTAGAGTCGGGTTTGTTTATTTGGGTAATGGTGAGCCACCTGGTATAGGTAAGTGGCAGAGCAGGCTAGCGCCACAGAGTGCATGAGTTGGGAAGGTCCTTTGATGCCCCTTTAGGGAGATTAGATTTTCAGTCTGAGGGCAATGGGGAGCCATAGGAGGTTTCAAGCTGGGAAGTGACACAGATTGGCACTAAGACCATCATACTGACAGACAGATTGGCTAAGCACACGGAGAGCTTGGAGGCAGGGGGATAGATCGATCCAGGTCATGAAGCACCACAAGTTCTGTTTAGTTCTGTCCCTCATGATCCAGGTCCTTAGGTGTGCCTGTGTTCCTCTGGAGAGGCTTCACATGGAGGCGTTTCCTTCATGAGCAGACTCCCACGTGGGCATGCGCACAAGAATCCCTCACAGCCCACCCTGGAGAGGTGGGACCTCTGAAAGTCTTCTTTCCGTAGGACACCAATGGTCAAATATTGATAACTCGTGTTTTAGCTTGGCCATCATGGAAGGCTGGAGGTGCTCCAAGTGCTGTTCCCAGGGGCCAGCGACTGCTGCGGGCGACATGCTAGCCTTACCCCTAGATGTGGTAAGGCCTTTGCCCCCAAAGGTATGATAATAGCATTCTGCATACACTTGAAAGAGAATCCTTATCTTTCAGAGATAGAACCTGAAGTATTTGCAGATAAAACAATACGATACCTGATATTTGTTTCAAAATGGTCCCAAGCAGCGGGTAGAAGAGGGGGGCGAGGGAGCTTATGCAAGACCCGCGGAGGAGAGCATTGTGGACACAGGGCTTTCTTTTTACTGTCCTGTCGACTTTTTTGTAGGTTTGGCAAGTACCTATGATGATGTGTTTTCGAGAATACAAGTAGTGAACACTGCCCTTGTGTGAAGGAGAGGCTGTCTCTGCCCCCGTGGGCTGCGCTCCACACATGTGGAGTATTTTTGCAAGAAAAGAGGTGTGAGGGGGGGGATAGATTTTTTGTGTTTTAAAAAAACTTAGGTGCATGTACAGGCCTTGGGTTCAATCCCTAGCACCGCATTAAAAAAAAAAAAAATCTTAGGCACATATTATTTTTAAAAAGTAAAATAAAACAATGTAAAAAAATGATCCAGTGTTTCTTCTAGTAGGCGCAGGGTCTCTGGTCTGATTCCCAGGTCCTTGATCCACTTTGAGTTGAATTTTGTGCATGGTGAGAGATGGAGGTTTAGTTTCATTTTGCTGCATATGGATTTCCAGTTTTCCCAGCACCATTTGTTGAACAGGCTATCTTTTCTCCAGCGTACGTGTTTGGCTCCTTTGTCTAGTATAAGATAACTGTATTTAAGTGGGTTCGTTTCTGTGTCTTCTATTCTATACCACTGGTCTACATGTCTATTTTGGTGCCAGTACCATGCCATTTTTGTTCCTATAGCTTTGTAGTATAATTTAAGGTCTGGTATTGTGATGCCTCCTGCTTCACTCTTCTTGCTAAGGATAGCTTTGGCTATTTTGGGTCTCTTATTCTTCCAAATGAATTTCATGATTGCCTTTTCTATTTCTATAAAGAATGACGTTGGGATTTTAATTGGAATCACATTGAATCTATATAGCGCTTTGGGTAGTATGGCCATTTTGACAATATTGATTCTGCCTATCCAAGAGCATGAGAGATCTTTCCATCTTCTAAGGTCTTCTTCAATTTCTTTCTTTAGTGTCTTGTAGTTTGTGTTGTAGAGGTCTTTCACCTCTTTTGTTAAATTGATTCCTAAGTATTTTTTTTTTTTTGAGGCTATTGTGAACGGGATAGCTTTCCTAATTTCTCTTTCAGAGGGTTTATCACTGATGTACATCATGTCAGATTAGGATCTTACTTCCTTAACAAGACTCCTATAGCACAAGAAGTAAAATCAAAAATCATTAAATGGGATGGATTCAAACTAAAAAGCTTTTTCTCAGCAAAAGAAAAAATCAATGAAGTGAACAGAGAGCTGACATTCTGGGAACAAATCTTTGCCACACACACATCTGATAGAGCACTAATCTCCAGGATATATAAAGAACTCAAAAAACTTAACACCAAAAAAATAAACAACCCAATCAATAAATGGGCCAAGGAGCTGAAGAGAAACTTCTCAGAAGATATACAACCAATCAATAGACATGAAAAAATGTTCAACATCTCTAGCTATTAGAGAAATGCAAATCAAAACTACTTTAAGATTTCATCTCACACCAGTCAGAATGGCAGTTATCAAGAATGCAAACAACAGTAAGTGTTAGCAAGTTTATGGGGTAAAAAGGCACATTCATACATTGCTGGTGGGACTCCAAATTGGTACAACCAATCTGGAAAGCAGTATGGAGATTCCTTAGAAAACTTGGAACAGAACCACCATTTGACCCAGCCATCCCACCCCTTGGTCTATACCCAGAAGACTTAAAAACAGCATACTACAGTGATACAGCCACTTCAATGTTTATAGCAGCTCAATTCACAATAGCTAAACTGTGGAACCAATCTAGATGGCCTTCGATAGATGAATGGATAAAGAAACTGTGGTATATATACATAATGGAATATTACTCAGCAATGAAAGAGAATAAAATTATGGCATTTGCAGGTAAATGGATGGAGTTGGGGAATATCATGCTAAGATAAGTAAGCCAATCCCCCAAAACCAAATGCCAAATGTTCCCTTTGATAAGTGGATGCTGATCCATAATGTGGGGGAGGACACGGGAAGAATGGAGGAACTTTGGTCACAGGGGTGAGAGGGGGAGGGGACATGGGGACAGTAAAGATGGTGGAATGAGATGGACATCATAGCCCTAGCTTCAGGCTATATATGGCTATATATGGCTATATAGGCTATATATGACTGCATATATGTTGTAATTCGACATCCCATACAACCGGAGAAATGAAAAGTTGTGCTCCGTCATTGATTCTACAATGTATCAAAATGCACGCTGCTATCATGTAGACCTAAGTAGAATCAATAAATGAATAAAATTTAAAAAAAACAACGGGCCAATGTAGCACAACACAGACCCCAATTCTACCTCTGCGCCAACTCCCGCTGACCACTGGCCTCTGCTTCTCATTCACAAGCCCTCCTTGGCCCCTGAGGTGGGGAAGAACCACCGTGGGCAACCTGCCTAGCAGGGCCTGGGGCCTGGAAGTCTCTAGTCAAGACAGGACGTGCAGCGGAGCAGTAGTGTGGCCCCCAAACGGTGGCAGGCAAGGGAACCCCAGCCCTGGCAGGAAGTGCAGGGAGCCCTGCCGGAGGGAGCAACGTCCCAGGCTCGGGTCCTGGCTTCTCCTCCGCAGGGCCGCGGGACCCACGTCCGCCCCGCTGTCTGCCCTAATCACACTCTCCAGCCAGCTGGCCACTGAGCCCGGGTTCCGCCTCCAGGGATGAACCCTGAAGCTGACTCAGTGGTTTCTGCATTAATCTCTCGGTGGGGCCAGAGGCAGGCCTTTGGAAGAGCAGCATGGGATTGTGTCAGCTAGCATTTCCTAAAGTCCTTCCACCGGACGGTGCGGACCCACACAGTCAACCCACCCATGCGCTCCACCCACAGGGGCTGCGGCGGGGCTGAAGGTCTTTGGGGCCCTTTGCCCAGCACCTTGGTGTACACAGGGCTGAACTCCGGCCTTGCTACTCATTACAAACTCCTTCCGGGGAAGGTTCCAGCGTCTTTCCCCACCTGCCCCACAGGTCGCTCCAGGGCCCCCAGGTGAAGAGGGATCAAGATAGAAGCCTGGTTTCAAATGCGACTTTCAAATACGATGCCTCTGGAGCTGCCTCCAGCAGCCACGGGAGAGCTTATTCTGTACTAGGAGGGGAACTGTAGCTAACAGCTTGGATGTTAACTTGGGCGCCCCTTGGCGAGGACGGGTTCTGAAATGCAGGTCTGCAGAGAAGTAGCATTTGGAAAAGGCAAGTGATCTTAGGGACTGGTGGTCTCTGGCGCAGGGCCTTCAAAAGCAAAGACATGTCACTCTCCGTTTATGCTGACAGCTGACATTTCAGTGGGAGGGTGTTGGCAGAACCAGCAGTTTGGCCTCTGGACACAGAGCAAGTGCCTGATAGGCTGACTCTTCCTGCACCAGCCCTTCCAGAAACATGGGGAGCCTGTCAATTTTAATCATACTAGCACCATGTGTGTGCCCTGTGCAAGAAACGGTCATAAATGCATCCTACGTGTGTTTGTGTGGGTAACCTTTGCAACATCCTCAGAGGAGGGATACTTTATGCTCACTTTACTGAAAAAGCAGCAGAAGCACTGAAAGATTAAGTCACTCAGGGTCACACCCTGACAGAGGATTTGATCACAGAAGTCTGACTTCTGAGTTTGTGCTTAATCCAGAAGAAGAATGGAGAAGAATGAAACTTCCTTTTTCTTTTTTGGGGGATACTGGGGGTTGGACCCAGGGGCACTCTTCTGCTGAGCTGCGTCCCCTGCACTTTTGGTTTTTGATGTGGAGGAAGGGTCTTACTAAGTTTCCAAGGCCTCAGTCTGTGATCCTCCTGCTTCAGCTTCCCTGGTTGCTGGGATTTCCAGTGTGCCACTGCAGCCAGCTCTTTTCTTTCCTCATGGTGCAGAGGACTGGCATCAGGGTGTCACACATAGCGGGCAGGCACTCTACTGCTCAGCCACACTACCAACCCAGAGCAGAGCATTTTCAAGATGGCTAACTGGGCCCGCTCGTGGAGGCTCATCTTGCTTCACAGCCTGACCAGTACCTGTCAGGCTGATGACCTCACTCTTGGGTCTTATTTGTTTGCAACCACAGAAACCCCATTCAAACTGGCCTGGGAAAACAGGGAGGCTTTACTGTAGTCCATACTAAAGACAAAAGGCAAAGTTCAGGCTTCAGACATGGCTGTCCCTGGGATTTGGTTCCCTTTGGCTGCTTAAAGACATCCGTGTCTGCTGCTGAGCCAATCCCCATAGCCACAAAAAGGAGGAACCGTGATTGGATGAACCTAGGTCACCCTCAAAACCCAATCCATCCATGCCAACTGCGAGTGGGCAAGACCATATGTAGAAAGAAAGATCGAGCTACCTTTACCAGAAGGGAGAACAAACTGGGCAGGGCTGGGGAAACGGTTCCATGACTTTGCCTCAGGGGAGGAGGCAGAGGGCCAGACACCTGGCTGGCTCAGACAGCAATAGCAATGACAATGATAAACCAACAACCCCTGCTTTCTTGGGTTGTTGAAAGGCCTGAGTCAGAGATGGTGCCTCTGGAGCAGGCACATAGCAGAAGCCCACTAAAAGTTTGCTGCCGTGAATGAAGTAATGATCTCCATTCACGAAAGGAAACCTGTGGCCATACTACCAAATTCTGCTCCAGAAAATCTCACATTCTTGGACATCTTCGTTCATTTTATGTTGCCACAATTCCTTCTGCATTTATGAAGAACCAAGGGTGATTTGGCTCACGGTTCTGGAGGCTGGGAAGTCCCCGAGCATGATGCCAGCATCTGCTGGGCAACAGGTGAGGCCCTCTGGCTGCATCACAAGCAAGTGGGCTGCGGTGGGTCTCTCTTCCTCCCCTAAACCCCACCTCCAGCAGAGATGCCCACACTCTGCAGAAAGCTGCCAGTTCATGCCTGCATGGTAGTGGTGTCAGCAACACAAGAAATTCCTCAGAAGTGATTCGCTTGTGTGCCCTGAATCAAGCTCAGAGTCTATGCCCGGATTCAACCCATCTTTGGTCCAGATTTAATAAGGCATACACACAGACATGTACCATTCGGATCTGAGCGGTTCTCCGGGAAACCATCAGCAAAGCAGTTTGCTAAGACTAATGAATGAGTGTTGGCAAGAGTTCCAAGCCAGGGCCTGGTGGAGGCAGGGATGTGGAGGCCTTGTAGGCAGCCTCCCTGCGACAGGGCAGAGTGGCCTTGGCTGCACTTGAATGGGGGCTGAGTGACAGGAGCCACGAGGGCATGCACAGGGTCCTCAGAGTTGGGAGGTGAGAGTCTCCTCAGCGAATGAGGGAAACTTCCTAGGCAACTCTAAAGGAGGCCGAGGAGTCCAGGCCGTAGAAAGTGACCGGTAGGTAGATCATCTCCAAACAGTGGCTGTGGCTGGAATGGCCAACCGGGAGGCTGGTGGCAGGTGGGGTGGGAGAGACACCTCCTTGCCTCTGCGTACCCTTTCCTGTCTTTGATTCTGGACTCAGTGCGGGCGTGTTCTTCATTAGTGAGCATTGCAGGTACACAGAATGGTGCTATTTCTATTTGCATGAAGGCAAATGGATTCCGTTTGTACACGTCTGTATGTAAACGGCTAAGGAAACGAACTCAAAGGCTGATGCTTTTTGCTTCTTGGAAGGGAGAGATTGAAACGGGCCAGATGGTTAAGGGACATTTATTTTTATCTGCGATTTGTTCATTACAAACGTGGCTGGGAGCAAACGCAAACGTTAGGATGGAGGAATGTCTCATGTGGTCATTTGTGGTGTTACTGTATTTTTAAACACTTTCCAAAACAAAACAGGGACTGCCTCAGCACAGGCATGGCCCGCGTGGTGTGTGTGGGAAGGGAGGACGAGGCTCGCAGCTGCTGTCAGCCTGTGGGACGGGAAAAGAGGGTCCCTCTGAGCCCTGCAGGGCCTCCTGCACCCCGTGACCGGAGGGCGGAGGGAGGAAGCATAACAGAGGTCTGAGAAGTATTCGCAGTCAATGGAGAACCCAAACAGACCTGCCACGTGGCAAGGGCGCCTGGCCTGGCCTTCAGAGGCAGCGCCACCAGGCTCAGGGACTCACCCAAGCCAGATCTAGAGCAGGCAAGGAGGACCGGAGGTGGACGTGGGTTTCCATTCCTGCCTGGTCTGGGTTTTTCTTTGTCCTGGCCCTGGGGTGGGAGAACGGGCCTCTGTTCACCGAATGCTTCTCACCCACCTGGCCAAGGACGTTTAATTTGATTACCCGTGTCAAAAATGGCGCCAAGGTGTATAAACAGACCAATTTCTTGGATTGTCTCAATCTAATCGTATTAAATGATTTGCTCTCTTGACCTTGAAGGGCTTCCAAGGGAAACCTATTGAAGTCAGGTCCCAAAATAGCTACCTTTCATTTGCAACCCTGGTGCTAATGTGGGTCAACAACTCAGAGCTCCTGGACTGACGGACTGACGTCAGGGGGCCGAGACAGTCTGAGCCCGGCTGGGGGTGGGGGAGTCGGGCACTCTGCTTGGTTCTCTCCCAAGGCCCCATAAGGAGAAGAGACATTTTAAGGAGAGCTCGCCCTGGTACTGGTTTCCACTCGACCATCACCCTGGACTTCCAGTTACTCTGCCTCCGAAATCTGCTCCCTAGATGTTCTCTTCGTCCCATTTCTAAGGCCACGGTTGGAGCTCTGTTTGCATTATCCAGACCTTTGCACCCGCCTGCCGGCTGGTCTCGAACCTCTGCTTTACCTTCCCCTTTCAGTGTATCCCCCACAGTACCCTTGGGAGATCTTCCTACCATTCAAATCTGATCACATCACACCCCAATTTGGAGCAGCTGATAAACAGAAGTCCAATCTGAACCTCAGGCCTTTACAAAGATCAGAAAGGTTGGCACACATGTGGCCCAAGGCCTGTACCTCCCACAGACAGATCTTGAGCCACCTGCCAAAGGTTGGCCTTCAAGGCGCCCAATATACAAATCAGTTTTCACCATTTGCTTGCTAGGACCTATTACAAGTTTCAGCACATCTTGAACAATCCTGAGACCTGGGCATGCCGGGCAGCATCCTGGAATGGCCACCGCGGTCTGGAGCGGATTGGCCACCGCACCTTCAGGTCACACCTGCTCCTGCCTGGTCCCCAGAGCTCCCCGCTGTGCAGGGATGCTGAGTGCCATGTACATGTTGACCCGTGCTGCCTATTTGGTCCCGTAGGCCCTGGAGTCTGTGACCCCAACCTGACCTCCTCTCCACTGGCCTTTCCAGCCTCACCTCCCTCAGTCCGTGGCCTCTGTCCTGGTCTCAGTGGTTCCCGGGGCCCCCATGCCTTTCCTCCTGCCATTCCCCTGTCCCTTCTTCCTGAGCGCTGGCAGTCACCCAGGCCTCCTTGTCCCTGGAATGCTGTCTGCTCTCTTCTCTCGGCCTCACTCCCACTGTGCTGGAAGGTTCTCTTCCCTTCTAGACTCAAGCTCTTCTAGGCCAGGAGTGATGCTGTCGTTCATTCTACAAATACACGTTGAGTTCCCAGGATATGTGGGTCCCTGATGCAGGCACTGAGGGTGAACAAAATAGTCCTTGTCATCCTGGGGCTCATGTTCTGGTGGGGGACATCAAAAAGCAAGTGAACAGATTTATTTGAAGGAGACTTAAGGTCTGTTGATAACAAAATAAGGAGATACAATACAAATGGCATGAAAATGATGAGGGCATTTATCACAGGGGTCGGGAAGACCTCCTCCAGGAAGCAACTTCCAAGAGGGAGCCAGCCCCTGCAAGGCCCAGGCGGCTCAGTCCTGGCACAAGGCAGACGTCAGGAGATGTTTGTGGAATAAATAAACAGATGTGTGGATACCCCCCCACCACTGAAATATGGTCACCTCATGTAATTGCATAATGCACTGGTTGGACTTTGAATTAAAAGGGATTTTCCAGCTCAATGGGCTGAGCCACCAGGAGCCTGCTCTGGTTTGAATCGGGTTTGTTCCCTGTACAGCTCTGAAGTTTGAAGTTTGGTCCCCAATGGAACAGTGGGGGCATTGGGATCCCTAAGAGGTGACTAGGTGACTGAGACTAATGTGCCTTAACTGGGCTGGATCAGGGGTTATTAAAGGTCAAGGCTAGCCCTTGGGTTTCACCCCTTCTACTGGTGCTCACTGGTCCTTTTGCAGACTTTGCAGCCTCTAAAACTATGAGCAAAATAAACCTCTATTCTTAATAAATATCCAGGCTCAGGTGTTGTGTTATAGCAACAGAAAATGACAAGGATTCCCAGCTCCATGTGCAGAGAGCTGCTACAGGTCTCTATTGACTTGTGAGTCAAGAAATGTGCAGCCATATATCACTTAGGATTGCTTTTGCCTGAAGGAAACACAGAAGTTCACTACTAGTGGTTTAAATTGCAAATATATTTATTGATTACTTAATATCGGCTATTTTTTTTTTCAGTACTAGAGATGGATCCCAGGGCCTTGCACATGCTAGGAATATCCTCTACCTCTGAGCTACATCCCTAGCCCTTTTAAACTTTTATTTTGAGATAGGTTCTCACTAAGTTGCCTGGGTTGGCCTTAGACTTGTGATCCTCTTGCCTCAGCCTCCGAGCAGCTGGGATTACAGGCGTGTGCCACCACACCTGGAAATACTGGCATTCTTAACCTTTATTATACCATGGAAGTTTTATGAAGCTAAGAAATTCTTTTTGGAAAAAGCAATTTTAGGCTAAAATGAAACATACAATCACAAAGGAGACCCATTACATTGAAGTTGAGTCACCTGTATATTAAAAAATGAATATGATATTGTAGACATGTGCTTTTTCAATTTACCTATTAATTAGCAAAAGCTGGTAGAAGCCCATCAGCTCAAGGGAACTTCAGGACCGGCACCCCGACCCAGGTGTACCATGGGAATGTCCATGGTTTCCATAGGCAGCTGAGGAGGACAGGTAGTACCCCCAAGAGGTCCCCATCCCAGTCCCCAACACCGTAACTGTGTTCCTTCAAGTGGTTAAAGGGACTTGGCAGGGTGACTTAGGCTCTTGAGATCAGGAGGGCTGTGCTACGGTTTGCCTGTGGTTTGGTCCTCGAGGGTCTGTCAATAAAAACATTTATATACACATAACAAGTTATAAGGAGGCTTGGTCCTCACTGTGGTGGAGTTGAGAGGGGTGGCAACCTGTAAGAGGTGGGTCTAGTGGGAGGTCCATAGGTGGTTGTGGCAGGTCCTCCAAAAGGGATTAACATAGATAGGTCTCTTGCTCAGACTTCTGTTCTCGCCATGTGATCTCTCCCTCTGACACACACTCCTACCATTGTGATGTCATCTGCCATCTGGTCATCACCAGAGCCCAGCCAATGCAGATGCCATTGTGTGAGCTACCACTGTGAGATAAATAAGCCTCTTTTCTTTATAATGTACCCAGCCTCAGACATTTTGTTATAGCAACAGAAAACAGTCTTAATAAAGGGAGATGATCCTGGATTTGGGGTGGGCTCAGAGTCAACATAGGATCTTAATAAAGAAAAGAAAAAGAACTATACTAACAGAAGCAAGGCCTGAGTGATACAGGATCAGAGGCCAAGGATTGTGGGCAGTTTACAGAAGCTGGAGCAGGCAAGGAATTTGTACCAATTGAATGTGCATGTTTGGCTGAGGAGATTTCCTAGCAAAGTGTGGAAGGTGCCTTCTGGTTTTTTCTTGATGCTTACAGTAAAATGTGGCAGGAAACAGGTAGAGGAAAGAATTGTTAAGAGGAAAGAGGAATGAGGACTTGATAATCTGGGAAATCCTCAGCTCATCCAGATGCCCAACGTGCTATCAAAAGATGCTGAAGTTAGAAGATTCACTGTTGAAAAAACATGCTCCGGAGGGAAGGCAGGTGTGAGTGCCTAACCTTTCACAGAGGCCTCAGACAGATCGAAATTCAGAATGTTCAGTCACAGATCATTAAAAATACTGCCAGGGTGGGTCCCCTTGGTCATCACAGCAGAAACCAGGAATAAAGAGGAAACAGTCTCAGCAGTGTCTGTGGAGAGGCCTCTTGTCTAATGAGTGGCTGCAGTGGCACACGGGCGCATTTTACATGTACAGAAACTCCTCGAGCTTGGAGTCCAGGATGAACAAGAC
Source organism: Xerus rutilus (assembly GCA_028644305.1). NCBI lineage: Eukaryota > Metazoa > Chordata > Mammalia > Rodentia > Sciuridae > Xerus > Xerus rutilus. Next base: position 138,542,243 of record CM053405.1, on the reverse strand, counting down.
TGCCAGACTCCCCGTGTTCTGCCCACGGGAAGACGTGCTCGTGAAGCTACTCAGCTGCAAACACCACCTTCCAAGAAGAAAGACGCCGATTCCCCAGGCAGATCAAGCTCAGAGGGCACAGTCAGGAGCCACCAGGGATCATTCCAGGCCTTGAAATCTCCATTTCCCAACTAGATTTCAAAATTGCTTGGGACTGGAGATTCATTGTTCTCCCATGTAGTCTCTTCTTTTGAACAGGAATGCCAATAACTGCTATCCTAACTCATGGCATTTTAGAAACAGATAACTTGTTTTCTAGCCCCACAAGTCCAGAGATGGAGAGGAATTTTGCCCCAGGATGAACCTTACCCAGAGCCCCACCCGTATTTGATTCTGATAATAGGAATTGAGAACTTTGAACTGATGAGATTTGGATGAGGTTTTGAACTCTGAGTTGGTGCTGTAATGGTTTGAGACATTTGGTGATATTGGAATGGGTCAAATGCATGTGGGATAGAGGTGAATCTTTGAAGGCTGGGGACAGATAGCTGTTTCAGCTGCTGCTAATGCTATCCTTAATTGTTGCATATATTTATAATTGCAGAAAATACTAAATTTCAGTTAGCTGTTTGTGAAAATAGTGATGTATTTTTTTTCCCCAACCAATTTCACAAGCCCCTGTGTTAGGATATTTGACAGGGAGGCTGGGCGTGGAGTTCAGTGGTGGAGCTCATGCTTAGCGTGTGTAGGCCAAGTTCAATCCCTAGCCTCTCAAACCAAAAGCAAAAACAAAAACAAAATAAACCAAAACAAAAATGAACAACCAAAAATCCAAACCAGAAAACAGAACCAACCAACCAACGCCCCTAAAACCCAAGTGGGAAGAGGCTGGTGGGAAGTCCCTGGGAGGCACCAGGCTCCTTAAGCCTTTCCACCGCCTCGTCCTTGAGGAATGGCTGAAAGTCCCTCGTGTCATGAGTGGTGGCCACAGCTCCAAGCCTCACAGCCTTGTCCTCCAGCCTCTCAAGCTAGATGCAAAGAAGAAGGGAGGGCAGGGAAAGGAAAGGACCCCAGCAGACCTCCTAGGCCCATGATCACACTGCCACCTGGCATGTGATTGCTGACAGAGGGAATCTAGATGCCACAATTGGCCTAGACCAGCAATTTTTAGGCATTTCTGGTCAAGGACCAGACAGTGGATATCCCAGGCTTTGGGCCACATGGCCTTGTGCTATGATTATTTAACTCTGCTGCAGTAGCAGGAAAGCAGCCAGAGAAAACATGTAGAGGGACAGGTGTGGCCAGGGCTGTCAGACTCTGAATGTGTAATTACCTTTGATTTTATTTATTTATTTATTTATTTATTTATTTATTTATGGTGCTAGGAATTGAACCCAGGGCCTTACACATGCTAGGCAAGTGTTCTACAAGTCACACCCCCAGCCTCAATTAAACTTAAATTTCAAATAAACATCAAATGATTTTTTTTAAGTATAGGTGTATCTTGTGCAATATTTAGGACATACACTTAAAATGCCCTTGAAGACCAGAACAGTCTTCTTATCCCGATGATGTTCAGCTCAGGGTGCTGAGGAGGCTGAGGCCCAGTGAGAGGAATGGGTGTACTCAAGGTCACCCACTCAAGGTCACAGTTACCACATCAGAAGAAAGGCAAGCTTTGTCCCCTCTAAGTCTAACTGGGACAGCTGGTCACCCTGACAATCAAATTGATGGATGTAGAAAATTTTATACAGTTATAATGTTTATTTCACAATTACTTTTTTGGTTGTTTAATATTATATACCTGTGTCTACATGCATACATGTGTGTGTATGCGCACAGACAGACATAGGAATGAACTATTTTTTTAGTTCTTGGGCTGTACAGAAAACTGGCGGTGGGCCAAATTTGGCCTGTAGTCAGTCCTTTGCTGGCTTAGACCACCCAGGATTCATCCTCTAGAGATGAGCATATTGCTACTCAAAAAAAATTAGCCTTCTGTGAACAAGGCTGTTGGGAGGCAGCTGAGGGTGCCTGCTGAACACCCCACATTGTCCTTCCTGAACTGCTGCATTCCGTTCTGCAGGACCACTGCTGGCCGTGGGTTACCCAGTCCTCACCTCTCCAGCAAACTGTTCAGACCAACCAGGGGTGCTCTAGACCTGGAGGGGAAATGCCTGCCTTTCTTCTGATGTGGTAACTGTGACCTTGAGTGCCTCAGCCACCTGAGCAGCCCCAGATCAACATCACGGGGACTAGAAGACTGCTTGGTCTTCAAGGGCGTTGAGCTTTCATGGGTCATGTCTATGGTTGATGGGGGTGACCTCAACTGCTCTGCAAAGGACCCTGTAATGCAGAGCTGTTTTCTACTCGCTGGGAGAGGACACTGAAAGCAGGTGGCTGCCTCTGCCCCTGGGTCTTCCCTGGCCCCTTCCTGTCTGGTTTCCTCCTGGGAGGACCACAGGGAAAGAGCGCCACACGGTCCAGGTTAGCATAGGTCCTACCGTCCTGCTCACAGACTCCCAGCTGAACAGTCCAGATGGTGTGTGTCTCTCCTTCCGTGGTTCCAACCTAATTAGGACAAATTATCATTTCTTAGGTTTGATGAGTCTCCTGGAAGCCTCACACAGTCAGCAAAACCCCACGGAGTTCGTATTGTTTCAGCTTTTCCATCAGCAACTTTTATGATCAAATTTAGAAATGAGTTGTAAAAAACTGGCTTCAGACCCCAACTTGGCAATACCAGACACTTTCATTCTTTCCTGTCCAAAACTTAGAAGAATTCCCCCCTAGGCAGTCTAGAGAGAGAGAGAGAGAGTGAGAGATGTTGAGTTTTCTGGCTTTTGAAAGTCCTGTCTCTTCTAAATGATTTGGGTCATTCCACTGGTACCCAGAGGAGGTAAATGAATAGAAGGAAAAAATACAGATGCCTACGTCGACTAATCTTTCTGTCTTTTTTTTCTTACTTTTTTCCAGAGCTGGGGATCACATCCAGGGCCTTACCCATGCTAAGCGAGAGGGGTACCCCTTGAGCTCCACCTCCAACGCCTGTCTTTTTGAGTTTTGAGACAGACAAAGGACATCTGCGGAGCTGACTCCCTAAGCAAGGCCTCCTCAGCGGGTGCATAGGAATGAGTTTGTGAAGCAAACCGTGGTGTTGGCAGACCTGCCCCTCGCTGACCGTTCAGGAGCAGAGAGGCCTGCCCTGTGCAGGTGGACCTGGCCACGGTGCCAGGTGGTTGACACAACATGGCACGCCCCAGCTTTCTTTCACTGGGTCCTGGGTGACCCCGAGGCACCTAGAGGTCCCGAGCACTCAGGGCCTGCTGCGTGCATGAATCTGAACTCATGGGTCCTTCCCAGGATGCACTTCAAGGGAAAGAGAAGAGTCCTGCAAGTGTCAAGCTGCTACTTGCTCTCCTCCCAGAGAGCACCTTCACCAACAATTACCACACCACCGTAAACACTCGGCAGAGACATGATGTAAAAATGAAATTACTGAAAACATTTTTGGACTAACACTTGGCTTTATATAAACTCACAGACAATCCTATAAGGCACTCAAGCAGATTATGGGTCTGAGCAAAGCTGGAAAATTGCTGCCATTATATTGTTATTATTAACACCTTGTAATTAGCCCTAAGGAATCCCAAAGTTCTCTTTCTTGATTTGGCTTTAATGAAGGAAAATTGCTACCTTTGCAAGTTGGATGGCGCCCGTTCTGATTAACCTTAAGTACATAGGACTATTATTTTGAAAATGTTTGCTGTCATGTGAATATTAGCATTACATACAGCCGGGTGAGGGTGGGGGCGGCCCTCTCTTCCCCCTCCCTCAAAGGCAGATGACTCACGGGCTTACTTCAGCTGTGGTCCTTGCTTGGAAGATCAAGAACGCAAGCCCCGTTGAGGCTGTGGCTGCAATTCCTTGACCTTCCCCAGCTGGGCTGGCAGGACTGTAGGGGGCCAGCTTCCCTACCTGTTGACTGCCCAGGCTGGCAGTGTAATTGTCGGAGGTGGTTTTACCATTACGTCGAGAGTGACCCATGGGGATGAGATCACGCGGGAGTTAGCACCTCATGCAATAAAACAGATTTTATTTGCTCGTCCCAGAGCCCCACAGAGGCCCTCCGGTAGCCACACGGGCTCTGTGTCTGCAGTCAGACGTGCCTCCTGGTCCCTCCACACGTCCCTCCACTCCCCTCCCACCCTCTGCACGGTTTTCATTACCTTCTCTGGGAAAACCATACATTAAAGAGAACTCGTTTGATCTTATCTATAATTAATTTGTATTTTGATAATATAGAGGAGGGATGGTACATGTGATGACTTACCTGCTCATTATTTTCCTCTTTTGAACTCTTGTGACCGCTTCCTCCCGGGAGCCGAAGCATGGCGGATTGACGTTTTCCCCGCCCACCTTCCAGGAAGGGGAAGGTGCTGCCTCTCACAGGGAGACAAATTGCTTTAAATAATGACTTTGTGCGAAATTAGTCATACATAATTGAAAATTCTATAGATGAATACCAGGTAACTCGAGACGATCAGTCGGCACAGGGCTTGGAGCCTCTTCCGCGGAAGCTGCTCTGGCTCACCTAGACCTTGCCAGTGGGCGCTTGCTTTCGTTCCTATGCGCGTTTTCCTGCCTCCTGTTTCCCACGTGAAGATGAAAAAGCTTACAGGGAGAGACTGGCAATAACGACATGCATGTCATCCCAATAATAGTAATAGTAGCTAAGCGTCAGAAGGGATCCGGGTGCCAGCCTCCTCGCGCCTCTCCACACTGGCTCACACAGCGTGGCAAACTGAGCCTTGCCAGTGTTCTGGGAGCCTAGAAACCGCCCTGTGCGTTGGATGGCATGCACACGTCCCCACCACCACTCTGTGGGTAAATGGTGCACCTTTTTGTTGATATCTGTGGCTTCTCTGTGCTCAGCTTGAGAACGAGCTGTCTGGCATAGTGAACAGACCCGGGGTTGAATCCCACCCTGGCCTCTGATTTGGTGGGGCAGCTTGGAACAAAAGCAGCTTGCAGGACTCCTGTGAGTCTCAACGGGAGGCAGACTGAATGCCAAGTAGCATGAGCCAGCACCTGGCACAGAGTAGGCATCCCTGCATGCATTTCCTCCTTGACCCCAGCAGGTCCAGTGAGCTGCACAAAAGTATGGGCAGCCGAGTGGGTGGTGCCTAAGGAAGCTGAGGCAGGAGGATTCAAAGTTCAAAGCCAGCCTCAGCAGCTTGGTGAGACCCTGTCTCAAAATAAAAAAACTAAAGGCTAGGGATGTGGCTTGCTGGTTAAGTGCCTCTGGGCTCAATTCCTGGTACTGAAAAAAAAAAAAAAGTCTGTGCAAAGCCTTTGTTCCTGGCTCCTGTGCCCATTTAATCTTCTGGTCTCAGTTTCTCTCATGTGTAATGGGGATAATAAGGCCTGACAGCTGCCCATCTCTCAGGATGAGAAGAGGATTAATGAGTTAATGTTTACACAGGGCTTTGAGATCTCCCTCTGAAAATCTCTTTAGATGTATTTTTATTGGCATATTAAGACTTCTATCATCTGTGGGAAAAAAAATTCAAATAGGAAAACATAATCATAATTCAAAGGAGCTAATGAGGATATTATGCGTATAAATTCACCACCTCAATTGCTTGTTTATGGAGTCATTTCAGAGGGTGAGGAGGAGCAAGCCCGTTCTGGCCCCGAGTGTGCGGCAGTGCCTGGACCCCATTCAAGCGTCCTTACCCTCCCCAGCATGACTGTGCTGCTTCGGTTTAAAAGCTGCTGTGCCCGGGAAACAGGGACATAAACCCAAGGTGGCAAACTAGGTGTGAATTTGCTGAGGGAAGGGACGAGGCGTCTTTAAATCTTCTGAGTGCTGTTTTATGCAGCCTGCTCAGCATCATTACAAAGGGGGAGAAGTTGTGCCCTGCTTGTCTGATGAGTCTCCTCTTCCAGATTGGCATCAGAGGCTAGAAATCAGTAGTCAGTATGGGATAAGGAAGCTCCTTAGGAATCCAAAAGGTCTGGATGGGTGGACTTAGCACCTCAAGCTTTTAAATATTTGCACCCTCCAGGAGGCTGAAAGGTATTTACTTCTCCCTGATCTCCAGTCTTCCAAGCCCCATGGAGTCTTAATACCATGGATACAGTGTGCACCTGTTCTACAGACTCTTGCACACCCGTGCTTTACACGTAGAAGGTGTTTGATCCTCCCCTCCCTCCAACAAGCCCTCTCTTCTTAGAGGGAGACACCAACCCCTGGAGCAGCCACGCCTGAGTGTGAAATGAGGTGATGAGAGAAAAAGTCCTGAGTGGCTTCAAGTTAGTTATCATGACCTTTTCTCAAAATGGGCACTATTTCTTAGAGGGGGATCTTGGAGAGGATCTAAAAATTCAAATCCAGGAATTGGCTGGATGAGTGGCCGTGTGTTCATGAGATGGAACGCTCGGCCTGACTCGTGTGTCTGCACACGCACCGGTTCACACACCTTTCGGGGGACAGTTAAGGACAGCTGTGAGCCTCAGCATGGGTACAGCTGGGAAGCATCTGAGCTGCGCGGCCCGTGTCCCTGCTGAGCGACAGGATTTGAAGGGATTCTTCCCCCCTCCTATGCCCATCTGTCCTCTCTTCCTCCCTCTTCCTCTTTTAGCTTAGCCTGTATTTCCTAGTTTTTCTAAAGGGAAACGTAGAAATGCATACTTAAGATAGGGATATCTACAAACTCAGAACAAGCTGCACCTGGATTCTTAGAAGGCAGGTGTGACTGTACAGGGTGGAACAGGCTTTCCACCTGCCAAGCGCCCAGAGGTCCCTGGGGCTCACCGGAGGACTGCGGCTGCCCACGCAGCCTCCCGGCTGTTACACCGTCAGGATCTCCCTTGAGGCCAGAGCTCAGGACTCCTGGCTCACCCCTGGGTCCCAGGAGGCAGCAACTTGCCTGCCAACCCACTGCTTTCGGGTCCTGGAAGAGGTCCCAGTGAGGCACATCAATGAAGGAGGTCTGTGTTGGCCTCCGTCCTGTCTTGGGACTTCTAGAGTCTCTGGGGACTCAGCGAGACCACCTAAAGGTAAGCCCTGGGCCAGCTCAGCGCAGCTCCGTGAAGAGGCGCATCCGTGCCGTCCTCTTCATCATTGCTTCTGATGGGGTGAGGTCATTGTCAGCTCTCTGGCTCTTCACTGAATGCCATGAAGGACAGTGGTACTTCAGGGACAGGTGGGGCGGGGGCCTGGGGAACATAGCATTTCCCACGGAGCCTGCCAGGCTGTTGGGCCCCAGATGATTGGAATGAGCATTGCATATACAAATGTTTTCAGAGGAATTTAACAAGTAGAAACTTTCCCTACAGAAATATTATTCATCTCACTATCGAAGAGGAACAATTAAAGGACTCTTGACTTCTTCCTTCCTGGGGCTTCGTGCTTGCCGTAGATTCCACCCAAGTCCTCAGACGATTTGCTGTCTCCGCTCACCCTCGCTTCATCTCATTTCTCTGAGGACCCTCCTGCCCCTCCCCAGAGGATCAGGCCCCTGTTAGTTACTCTCAAACTAATTGATTTCCCTTCCACCTTCAGACCCTTATCAGAGTCACGATGGTATAGTTATATGTGTAATTGTTTAATGATATTAATAACTAGCACTTAATGAGCACTAAGAACCTAGCTCTGCACTGACTGCTTTAATCCCAAGTTCATCATCCTTTAATCCTCATGACAATATATGAAGTGTTATTATGATTATTGTCATTTTACAGAAGAGGAGACCAAGGCTCCGAGGAGTTACCTAATTAAGCTGAAGCTGCAGGGCCAGTTAGTGGTAGGGTCAGGATTGCCATCCAGGCTGCCCGCTCTCAGGGGCCCATACAGGAGCTATAGTAGCAGACCTTCAGGGAGTGTCCTGTGCGGCAAATCCACACATCAAGAAATTAGGAGCTTCTGTGTGGAAATGCAGATGCTGGATTTCTCTTGGAAAATTGAAAGATGTGGCAACATCAGGTCCCATCTTCTCATGACCAAAAATGCTGAGTGGCTGCTGTCCCTTTGCACAGGATATGCTCTCTCCAGATTGCCAGCTCCTACTTGGCCCCCTCTGCTGCAGGCTTTGGACTCTGCAATCCAGGAAATGCTGCTGCTTCTATAGTCTATTGGCTATTTGTTCTCCCTGACTGGCACCTTCTTGCTTCAGTGGGGGAGGGGCCTGAAGGGGCACACGCAGGGCAGGAGCTAAGCTCCAGATGCCAACAGGGCAGCCAGGGCTCTGGACACCCCGGCTCAGAACTGGTGCTTGCTGGGTTTGGGGGCAATGCCAGGCCTCCCTGATTAGGACTTCCTGGGTGGAGTGTCAAGAAATATAAATCATGCACTCTAGAAAATAGGGGACAACTTTCTGAGCACACAGAATAGCATGGGAAAGAGCCATAGGTCACGTGCATGGACGTTCCTACAACTCCAAGTAGCTGAGCACAGCTGAGGTCAGGGAAAGGGGAGAGGACAGACACGGAGGCTGCACAGGGGACGAGTCAGATGACGAAGGGCCTTGTGTGCCGGGGTGTGTCTTAGTCTGCACGGCTGTAGCCAAACCCCACAGGCTGGTCAATCGGTGAATGATGGGATGTATTGCTATGGAGGGTATTCTTGCTGAGTCCTCATGTGGTAGAAGGTGGGAAGGGTGAAAAGGACCCGGGCTGCTGCTTTCCAGCCATTGATAAGGCGCTGATCCATCCGTGAAGATGAGGCCCTCATGACTTAACCACTTCCCCAAAGGCCACCCATCGGTCCCACTGCAGTGAGGGTCTAGTTTCTATGCATGAGTCTGGGAACTTTCAGCCATAGCGGGTCATCGGTGTGCTTGTGAGTCCTCAACCCTCCTCCTCCTCCCAGCTCAGGGCAGGACTGATCTTCCCTGCCGCTGGCAACATGGCAGCCGCCGCGGGATGCTCGGCCTACATCCTGTGAGCATGAACGGCATGTGTTGCTCCCGGTGAAAGCTTCGTCACTGCTCAGTTCAGGGCATCCCTCGCTCCTCCCAGTGACATGCTGGCCCACAGGGGATGGAGATTTTGTCATTTTGTGTTCCTGACTCATGAACCTACAATGGGCAAAGAGCATGTGTGAGAACAAATGAGAATACAAACCTCAAGCATAGAGAGATCTGGGATTGTTTGTTATTACAGCATCACAGGGCCCATCCTGACTGACGCATCTGCCAGTCAAAGGAATTTAGGATTTACACTATAGTCCCAGAGATTAGAACATCAAATTCCCTGTAGGGACCCTGCAGGGGACACGAGTAGGTAAGAGCAAGCATGTGCACCTGACCCTATTCATCCCAGGTAAGTAATGGTGGTTTCTCTCTTTTCCCAGAAAACCTCACAGCCTTTCACACACCTGTGTCCCTGTTCATGTTGCCACCTTGCCCTTTGACTCTTCCTGGAACTTTCCAAGCCTCCCTTATTTGTGGCATAAATGTCATCCTTGAGTATAAGAATCCCCAAATCTACACTGTCACCCAAAGTACCAGGATATTTTGGCACCATGATCATCGCTGTTACCAGGAGGGTTGGCACACTGAAATGCTTCCAGAGTGGAGCGGGCCCTGGAAGAGAGGCCCTCGGCAGCTGCAGGCCACTGCCATTGGAGAGCACAGGCCCAGCATCGCCCAGTAGACCCGGAGCTCAGTCTAGCTAACTGCAGCCACCCAGGAATGTGAGACTCATTCTATCCTAATGAGAATCGGGAGGTATGCCGTTTTATGGGAGATCTCCAGGTTTGCAAATGTTGGAAAGAATTTTGAATTTCAAAGAAGACTTTTTTTTCTTTTTCCAGAGTGGCTCTCTGAGTGTACCCTTGGTAGCAGGAGAGGAGAACTCTAAGTGGATTCCTGAGCAGAGGAGGGGAGGGGCTGTCCAGACCAGATCTGAGAATCTGGACCAGATCCCTCTCGGATCTCTCTGGGGAGAGATGGAGGCCAGGAAACCAAGGAGGAACGAAAGGAGGCGATGGATCAGAGAGAAGGTCAGGGGCTCGGATACAGGCGTGGAGGCCACTTACCAACCTAGGGCTCATGGGGGCAGTGGGTTCTCAGGGGGAGGTGAAAGATCCACTCAGGCATGGGTGGGGCTGCTCTAGGGCCTTCCCGAGGCCTCTTCCAGCTCTCCACCTTTGCCAGTGTTCCAGCCTCCATTGCAGGGCAGGCACAAGGTTCTAACTGGTGACACAACATGCTGCCCTTTGGAAGCTCTTGACACAGATCAGTTATCAGGTATAGTTATGTCCAGCTGCAGATGGCAAAACCCTCAAATAACAGTAGCTTTAGTAAGATGGAGGCGTGTTTCCCTTGCACAAGGGGAATCCACAGGTGGGCGAGCAGGCAGGCATTCCTGACTGGATTTACCAGGGACTCCAGAAACCCAGCCCCTGTCCTCTGCTATCTCATCACGTGGCTGGCATCTCATGACCCAATGTGGCTTCTCAGGCAACTGCCGTCACCTCTGCATTCCAACCAGAGAAAGGAAAGTGTGCTTCTGTTTCTGTGCCATTAGCCATAACTTCAACATGTGGTCAGCCAGCTGCCAGAGAAGCTGAAACATAGACCCAGTTACAATAAAAAGTTCTGGTACCACAGAGAAAGGGCGGAAGAAATACTTCCAGAAACAAGTGGCCTCAGCGCCACAGACGGAGCAGATGCAGATGCTTTGTGAAGATTCAACTTAGGGTTTTTGTTTTTGTTTTTGTTTTTGTTTTTACTCTAACAGTATGAAAGCCACACACAGTCAGTAGAAATCATAGTTCAAATTTTACATTTTAGTTTTTTTCCCAGACTCATGATGCATGACAGGGTCACACCCATGATTCCTAGCTGTGGGCAACACAAATGCCCGAGTCCACTTCAGGAGGCGGGCTGCACCGGCTGCGTGGAGGACAGGTGTAGGTGATGCACTTTCAACAGGGGATTTCTCACATTGCGGGTCAGTGGGAGGTGACTCCGTCAGGCACTGGAGTGTCCAGGGAGATAGTAGGTCTCGCATGGCCCCAGCTTCTGTCGTCTGAGTCACAGGCGAGGGGACATTTTCCATGAAAGGTAGCAAGGTTTCCATCCCAGTGAGTTTGCAGAAGGGTGCATGCCGTGATGGCCAAGGGGACACAGCACACTGGCATCCCACACAGATACCCACGTGTGCACGGGGTGGCGGCAGGGCCCAGGCAGGCTAGCTCGTGTCTGTATGCCACCAACGTGCACGTGACCTTGGCCGAGTCACGTCACCTCAAAGCCTTTGTTTCCTCATCCATAAAAGGAAGCGAGCTGCTCTCCCACAGCCAGCGCATGAAGCGGATTAAATAAGAAAGAAAAAACGCAGCCAGCAGGGCTCTCCAGGGCCGGTGGCTGCAGAGAGTCGGTTTCCTTCTCCCTCACGTCAGTGTAGCAAAAACATAATGGCCTGTGGGTTTTCCAGGGAAGATAAGGCCCTGGTATGAGGAATGATCAACGACGTGTCTAGGGAGCTGGGAGACGTGGGGCCGGTCCGTTTCATAACGTGAACGCATGCTTGACAACTTTGGCCACAAGGGTCCTTCATTTCAGCTGGTATTTATTGTGCTGGGCTGGGCTGTGTCTGAGGAACACTCAGCAGAGGCACCGAGACATGGCTGGCTGCATTTGGAATTTGAAAGTCGATCACATAGCCGTCATCGTTTTTACAAGACAAGACGTACGTCATTTGACCAAAGAGGGGCATGCTGTGAACGTCACCCGAGAAAGTGGAACCGTCGGCTTCCTTATGTTCTTGATCGTCCCTTCCCCCTGAGGTGACCACTCTAGCTCCTGCAGGAAGGGCCCGCTGCAGAACCAGGAGGGGCACCCGGATCATAGGTCCTGCCCCAGACTATGCCCACTAGGTTGAAGGCTCACCTGGCCTAGGCTGGTAGCGGGGAATCTACTTGGAGATCAGCTACGGACGTCCTGACAGCTGGGCGTGGTGCTGTGCTTTGATTATGATCGACTGTGTCCCCAGGGATTCATGTACTGGAGACTTAGTCTCCAACGTGACATTATTAAGAGTGTTAGAGCCTTTAAGGGGTGGGCAGTGGATGAATTTAGGTCATTGAGGGGTGTGCCCGGGAAGGGATTGGCGCTGGTCTCAAGGAGTGATTTAGCCAGCAAGGCTGGTCTTGGCTCTCCGGCTTCCTGTGCCGCCCACCTTCTCTCCCTCTCGTCTGTACTCCTGTTCTGGCACCTTTTGCCGTGCTGTGACCCAGCTGAGGGGACCCTTACCAGAAGCTGACCAGTTGGGGCTGCCCAATCTTAGACTTCTAAACTCGAAAAAACTGTGAACTGTGTACACCTTTTTTCTTCGTAAGTGTCCAGCTTCAGGTATTTTGTTATAGCTTCAGGTATTTCCATAGCGATGAAAAATGGATTAATACAGGGAGGAGCTTTTGGGATGGAGGCACAGCTTTGCACTGGGTGACACTGGGTGACACTGAGCTGGGAAGTGATCAGAGCCAACTACAGGGAGGCAGTCGGGGTGCATCCCAGGGGAGAGGACCAGGTGGCTGTCACCTCGTTACTAACTCATGAAACTTCTATAAGAGACTCTGAGGCCAGAGGGTCTGTCCTGGTACCCGAGACACCGTGTCTCTTTGGAGTCCATGCCTTTGGACCACACGGATGAGCTGTTCTCTTACAGGCTGCCCCTTTTCTCCACTGTAGAAAGAGAGACCACTCTGTTAGAAAGATGGAGCCTCAGGACGGAGGGAGACCTTTTCAAAGATCTCCCAACAGAACCTGCATTTCTGTTTGCTTTTCTCTCTGGGAACATCATTCATTCTGCCCGACCTTGTCTCTCAGTGGAGGACCTTATCCCCACTACTCACTTCACTGCACAAGATTTATGACCTCCGCAGCGTAGGCCTCCACAGTTTAGCCTGCCGCTCCTCTTCTGCCACTTAACATGGGCCACATGTTATTTGCTTTAGTCTAGAGACCTCTCATCTTCTCATTACCTCTTCTCTATAGTTGCTGGGGCTCCGGCCTGAGCCTTCTCTTTTTCCTGGGCCTCCAACGGGCCTCCCTGCCTCCAGTCTGACACATGGGTCTGTCACCTTTGTGTGTACACTGTGTGGGCACTTCTCCAAACAAACAAAACAAAACAAAACAAAAAAACGTGCTCAGTATCCTTTGCTTTAATTGAATTATTTTTCAAAGCCGTTTTTCTTTCCTTTTGTTCTTGGAGATTATGCAAATGAGATATGGTAGGTATGGTGTGCTGGTTTAAAGAAACTTAAAAAAACACACTTGTAAAGAGGGTGAAAAGTTATCATCCCTTTCAACTCCTTTCCTTAATCCTTTCTCCTACTGTGTTCCTGGGGGCTCCCCCTCTGCCTGTCCTTGTTCATGAACCTTTCCAGCTGGGAGCTCCAGCAGTACAAATGGAATCACACCCAGCAGTTTTGCCTCACCGCCTGTGTCTCCCTGATGGCCCTCACGTCAGCCTTCAGCCTTCTCCTTTGTGTTTACAAAATGAGGAACCAGGACTTATGGAGTCCGAGTCTGTGCAGGCACAGCCGGGTGGTCTACAAGCCAAGCTGGTAGATAAGCACGACTCCCAGGAGCGGCCCGAGACCCTTGCCCTGTGGAGAGGGTTTCTGTGGGGCTCTTCCTGTCACGGGAGGGCTGGACGAGCGGGTACCCTGCTCTGGAGGTCCCTTGTGGGGACCTCGTTGGCTGCAAGCTCTCAGGCCATGTCTTCATCAGCCAGGTCTGACTTGGCCTGACGGTCATGGCGCATCCCCAGCCTCCACCCAGATGGATTTGCCTCACCCCTTGGTAGCCTTCTCAACCACGAGGACGGGTGCTCCTGCTCCTCTGCTGCCTGCCTGGCCACTCTCAGTAAAGACTAGAGTCACATCTCATGTCCCTGTGCTGTCTGGCAGCTGGGTGTTCACAGGGCTTTGTTCATGAGCTTTATTTGGATGCAGGGCAGGGTGTGCTATTCCTTTTAACTGGTCTGTGATTCCCTGTGAGGCCTGAGTGACTCAGGGCCAAGGCTTTGTCTTATTTATATTGCTATCGATACCCCTGGTGCCTAAACGGAGCCTAGTCAAGAAAACATGAAGCAGATGATGGCGGAGGGAAGAGCTGGCCGGAGTTGAGTCTAGATCCTCAGAGGTCTCCTGGAAACAGGAGAGGTTCATGTCCCGTCTCCATCTCTAGGACAGATGTGGCCAGTTCCGCCTCCCTTCCCCTGGTATGTAGTGTGGTGGGCAGAGGAATACTCCCACCCGGGGGGGTTCCGTCCAAATTCCCAGAACCTGTAAATGTTCCCTTATGTGGCAGGAGGGATTCTGCAGATGGGATTCAATGACAGAGCTTGAAATGGAAGGTGATTCTGGATAACCTGGGTGGGTCCCAAATGCCATCATGGTGTCCTTGTAAGAGGAAGGCAGAGGGAGATTTGACACAGACGAGAAGGCAGTGTGACCACAGTGTGCTCCCACCGCCCACTCTGGAGTGGTCGGGAAGAACTTTCTGTGTTAAGCCTCCACCTTGGTGGCCATTTGTGTTGGTGGCCATGGGAAACTAACCCCTGTCCCAAGTGTTCTGCTGCGTGCAAGGATACAGAGGCGATGGGGACGCGGCAACAGCTGGGGACGCCGTTCTCTCCTGGCAGGTTCTGGGATCTCAGGAAGGAGGCCCAGGCAAGCAGAGGGACCCGATCCGAGCGCAGTGCAGCTGATGGCCTCCACACCAGGATCTGAGGGTTAGCTTAAAAGCTTAAGCAGAAAGAATGAAGCGTCTTAGAAGGTAGGCAGGAGGCGACTTGGGCACAGGCAGCTTTCAGCTGGGGAACCTATGGAAAGCATTCTGCAGGCACCGAGGCCAATCCCGGGGTCCCTCCAGGAGCCTCGGACCGGGCAAAGCTGCTGTCCCTGCGTGCTGCGCATTCCATGTTGGAGGAGACGAGGAGCCGAACCCCTGGTAGATGGCCAGCTTCTGGTTGGGGGTTTCCTGTGTGGCCGAGCAGCACCCCTCCTGTGACCTCCAGAAGGTCAGCCCCCACAGGGCACAAGGGCATGACCCCACTGGGAGTTGTGCTCCAAGGTGGTCCAAGTAGCCGGCCACGCTGAGCCTCCGACTCTTCCATATTTGGTCTGGCCAAGCAGGTTGTCCTCATGCTCAAGTTATGTCCTGGGAGTCGACTTGGTAAATTTGGAAGCAGCCTCAACTTACTGGCCTCTTTTATATTCCTATAATTGTTATTTTAACATTCAATGGTCCCACAGCGGTCATTTAAAGAGTTAATGGAGCCTTCCAGAAGTTCTTGACATATTTTTAGCCCTGGAGGGATTTGGCCCGATACCATCGCAGAGCTATCATCTGTATGAGTGTGATGTTTTTTCTTTCTTGCACCAATATTGCATCAATGGTAACATCAGAAATTAGCCGCCACTCAAACAACCTAACTGGTTCCACTTTTGTCCCTGTTTCTGTCTTGTCCCCGCCCGTTTGCAGATACATATTTTTTATCTTCTCAATCGCAGTTTCGATGACATTCTGCAAACTTTCTTCTCTTGATGTTCTAGCAAAAACATTTTTCTGGGATACAACAGAGTGTTGGTAATTAAACCTTTGGAAGACTACGGCTGTGTCTTCTGAGGACATGTCCCTGACTGATGAAGCTGTTGCTATTCTGTTGAGAACTTTTAATAGTTCCTGATTCTTTTGAAAAAACCAAGTAAAGAAGTGTATGATAAAAACTGGTCTTCATTTTGAACGATTGATGTAGATAATTTCCAAGCCTGACATTATGGTGAAATCCTATGAAAATGTCCATGGCATTTGAAATATGTGGCCCAATTATTTTTCAACCAGGCAGAACTGAGAAAACTTGCCCAGCAGCTCTGCTGAGGTTGCACTTCTCTTCATCTTCACTAGCATTAGGTGTTATTGTTTCCTACTGAATTGGCTATTAAATAGCAAATTCTTGTTTTATTTACACTTAATTGAATGTTCTCAAAGATCGAATAGTTTTCATGTTTATCCCTCAATTACACATTCTGCTCTCCCTCACTCACATGTTAGGATAGATGCTGACTTTTTCTTTTTCCTGATCCGATTTAATGCACTTTTTATGTTCAACTAGATATTGATTTTGTCTTAGTATATATTTTTTAACTTTTGAAGTTGCCTTTCTTCCTTTTTATATTACAGACCGAGTAGGGACCCAAGAGTCAGGTTTTGAGGAACGGATGGATTCCAACCTCTGCTCAGCTATGGCTTGATCTTGGGCAAACGTCGCAGCATTTCTGAGCCTCGGTCTTCCTGTCTGCAAAATGACCCACTAGCGCCTCCTCTGGCGGCGACGGCCATTCCAGCCTGTTTCTTTTCTATCAGTTCCACCTCTCCCCTACCAGCCTCAGACCCAAGTGTTGTGTTTTGTTTTTTCTCCCCTTGTTTACATAGTTGACTCTGTCTGTCCTTTTTGGTGTTTCTTTAAAGTTCCCAGTGAACTGTCTGTGGAGCATGTTCTCAGGACCAGAATGATTATGGCCCTTTGGTGCCCAAATGTATTCCAGATGGGCAGGGCTCACGTGGTAGCGTCGGCTCAGGGCCAGCCTCTCAGGACGGAGGCTCCTACTGGAATCCAAGCGACGGGCGTCTGAAGTTGGAAGGTGGAGATTTTCCAGTACAGAAGGGAAAATTGGAGGGGTTACCTCAGCCCGGATGGGATTGCCCATCAATGCCCCCAAGTGAAAGCTGATATTGTTGCAGCTCTGGGCAAGAATGCCAAGAATGCTTTGTGCAGTTGTATCTCTTTGCAATTCTCCATTTTAATCACTGTCAGGAAGTGACCTGCCTGGCAACAGGGAGCTCCTACCCTCCACGAGGCTGGTCAAGTGCAGAGACCCACCAGGGCGGGAGTGGCCCTGCTCACTGCTGAGCCTTCCTCTGTCTGAGAAGGGACACCTGGCCTTTTGGGCCAGATGCACCCGGGTTCTGATTCTGTCTCCACCACCCTCCACGGATGGCAAAGTCCCTCATCTTCTCAGAACTTTTGTTTTCTCACCTGTAATATGGGAAGAGGGCACATGCCTCAGTGGGTTTACCACGGTGTCTAAATGAGACCCTGGAAGTACAGTGTGCCGTCTGGTTCGGGGCTAGGTTGAGGGTGAGTATCAGCTCTGTTCAGGTCATGGTAAGCCTGACCACGACTCTTGCTCAAAACGCTCTGATGAGGCTCCAGCTTCCTAGGTCACAACCCAAACAGGCTCCTGAGCCTTTTCACAGTCTGACCCAAGTTCTAGATCTGTCGCTTGCTGGCTGTGTGTTTAAGGGGCAAGTACTTCATTTCCTGGGCCACATTTTTCCTTTCTGTAAACAGTGGCAATGCCTAGTGCACAGGCTGTGGTAAGAATCAGTTGCGACATACAACAAGCTAAGGTGAGTACTTGGCATCTAGTAGGTGCTCAGTAAACACCAGCCATTGTAATGATGACCCTTTAAATCTGCGTTCCCCTGACACAGCCTCGGTGTGCAGGGGCCACGAACTGTGCCTGGAAGTCCATTCTCTCTGTCTTTGCTACCTGCTTCACTCTGGGCATCTTGTAAGACTCAGGCCTCCTCCAGGAAGCCTGCCTGGGCTGAACGAGGTGCCTCCCTGAGGTGCAGGAGCTTCCTCATGCTAAGCCTGGTGGCGGCCCAGGGCAGTGGGCTGCGCTCAGGCCCCGGAGGCACATCCTATGCGCTAGACTGGCCTCCGCAACTCCGCCACCTCAGGCAGCTGTGGACGGCTCTGTTGCCTTGTCGTTCCCATGTGTGAGACGGGTGCAGCGGGACCTCACCCCTCGGCTTCCTCCAAGGACGGGAAAGGAAGCAGCAAGAGCTCGGAACAGACCGGCCTGCTCTGCGACACCTGCTTCTTGGGAGTAGGGCCACGTGGGGTCCCCCAGCATCTGTGTCCCCCATGGCCAGCAGAGTGTATGGCCCAGAGGCTGCACCTGGCGCATGCCTGTCAGCAGGTGGATGAGTGGTGGCCAGGCAGAACCCAGCGTCGTGACTTCTGGCCTGGGCCAGCTCATTCTCCAGGGCCTGCCTGGCCTCCAGGCCTGCCCTTGGCCCCGGGGGTGCCTTCTGTCCACTGGACAACAGTAGCCGCCGGCTACCTCCCAGCTGGTTTCTGCAGTGAGGCATGGACAGGGAGTTCTGGCCCACTCCCGGAAGCCCCTACGCATTCTCTCTTTCTCTCTCGCTCCCATTCTAATTTTAGTATTTCCTGTGACAGCTCATGTTGTGATCCAAGATTAAATGCATGCACATGGAAGCCGCTCTCCAGAGTGTCAGTGTCACCATAAAGACATTTTAATAAGGCTTTTTAATATATGATCACTACAGAGACCTGTTAACAGAGACAGATCAGTTGCTGTTTGGAAACTAGAAATACACTTTTGGATGCATCTGTTGCCGCTGAAGGAGAAAAGTTTGAGAATCAGTGGAGGCCTTACCCTGAGCCTGGGGTCAGCTCCCTGCTGACAGTGGGGATTCCCAGGCAGAAAGGCCATGGGACAATCAGCTTCCTCTGGGTCCCACTATGTGCTGTGCTTGCTGCATTTGTCTCACGGTGCAGCGATGCGAGGGCCCAGATGGGGGCCACCAGGCTGCTGTGGCCTCAGATTCCACCTCTGCCACTTGCCAGCCAGGTGATCTTGATCTGTGACCTTAGCCCTCTGACCTTTTTAGTCCTTTTCCATCAGGTGGGAAAGACCTTCCTGTTCTCATTTATCTGTTTTTGGGAATAGCATTTAAAATTCAAATATGTTCAGTGATGGAGTTGGTGCACATCTGTCCAAAGCTAAATAAATACCAGTCATTCATGATAATGGCATCATTAATCTTCATGTGACTTTGCAAAACAACTATTGGACAAAGCGACTTTGAATGAATATGCAATCTGGAAGAAAGCTGAGTGGCGAACAGAACTGTTGGACCAAAGCAAAAAATTCATGAAAGTGTGTATGTATAGCTGAGCACAGAGGCACTCAACTGCAGTCCCAGCAACTCGGGACGCAAGAGGATCCCAAGTTCAAAGTCAGCCTCGGCAACTTAGTGAGATGCTATATGAAAATAAAAAAAATAAAAAAGGCTGGGGATGTGGCTCAGTGTTAGAGGTTTTGCCTAGGGTGATTAAGACCCCAAGATCAAGCCCCAGTACTGAAAAAGTACACATGCAAACACACACACACCCACACACACACACCCACACATCTCCAGTGGTAAGAGTGGAAACATTAATTACAATGTATCTTCCTCCCTGCAATGTATTTCTGATCTTTATTTCACCCTAGGATTTTCTAGCATGTTTCTCTTTTATTACTGATATAGTTTCAATATTTATTTTTATTCTTATTCATTTATTTTTTATGGTCCTGGGGACTGAACCCAGGGCCTTGTGCATGCAAGGCAAGCGCTCTACCCACTGAGCTACCCTACTACATCCCCAGCCCTTATTCTTCATTTTAAGAGGGAAAAGTTGGAACATGACAAGTCATCATTAACCAGAGAGCGACCTGAGTGGTCAGGAGCAGAGGAGATGCTGGAGACCAGTCTCCTCCTATGAGACCGAAATGGATGCTGGCTGTCGGGAGTAGCTCAGTGGCAGAGTACCACTGAGGCTGGGCTTCATTCCCCAGCACCCAAACAAGCAAATACATTATGGGATGTGCAAAACATCACTGTGGCATGAGCTTATTTTTGATAAATATCGGGTCTGTCTCTGAGGGCAGCCTGAGGGTTAAGAGAGGTGATAGAGAGATGGGACCATGGGGGCTCTTCTGGACTTTTATTTCCTTTTTCTCTCTCTATTTTCATTCTTTTGAGTCGAGAATACATTACATTTATCGTAAGAAAGAAACTAGAAGATAAAACTTGAAATTTTTTTTCAAGTTTGGAAAAATTTTTTGACAAAATTCTTGAAAACTTTTAAAAACTTCAAAGAATCTCATTGCTTAAAGTCAAGCCAATTCCATTTATTCTGGGTCTGTGTGTGTGTGTTATTTTAAATGTCTGCACCCAGGGCTGAAGGAGACTGCGGTTGTTGTCTAATCTGTGAAACGGGAGTGATGGCATGTGGTCACTAGGGGTGAGACGTTTGTGTGAAGTCCCTTGCACACAGTAGGGCCTCGGCAGATGCCAGTGGAGGCTGCTGTTGTGGACCATGGATGTGCCCGCTGGCTCAGTGTGGAGCTGGGCTCTGCTTTGGCCTGTCGGGGGCACGTCGGGGGGTTCTGTCACCTGGCTTGGAGGACTGACACGTTCCCAGTGAGCGCTGTCTGTCCCCTCCTCGCCCTCTTCCCATTCCAGGCTCTTCTCTACTGCATGGCCAGAGCTGCTTCCCGTCACATTTTAATGGGACAGCGACAGCTTTCCATCACGTTTGGATCTAAACTGAGGCCTCACTGTAGCCGTTGCCCCCTGGGGCTATCAGCATCCGGCTGCTTCAGGCTCCTGCCTCACCTGGTTCATCCATGGGGGCCCACTCTGGTCTCCTTACTGCCCTCAAACACGCCAGGGCCATCCCACCTCAGGGCCCTTGCACGTCTCTTCCATCTGCTGGGTGCCCTGGCACCAGATGTGTGCATGGCTCCCTCCTCAGTGCACCTGTCTCTGCTCAGCTGTGACTCCCTAAGTGAGCCCCTCCTCGACTGCCCTCTCTGAGGTCACATCTGCTTCTCTCTCTGCCTTTTTCCGTGGCTTCGTGTCATTCACTACAGGATATGCAACACTGGGGTTTCTGTTTGAAGTCCTCCCTTTCACCACGTTGAGAGTTCACAGGGAGACAGGCGTGGTCAGCTTTCCTTGCACACATGTGTGTGCCCAGGCCTAGAAGAACACCTGCCATACTGGACTCTTGGTCAGCACTTGTTGAACTGATGAATGAAATAAGGAAGGGAATCAGATGTGAGGTTAATATCGGCTGCAGATCAGTAAGCAGAAAGGGTCTTCTGAGAGCAGATGGGAAACGAACAGCCTTCCCCCCAAAGGAAGTAGTGAGTGCCCCATGAAAAGCGAGTGAGTCTTAAGGAAGCAGTCAGTCATCAAACCACCCGAGAGGCACCTGAATTAACACTTGACAGAGGGCACCAGGGCATGTGTTTCCACCTGTCCTCCTTTATCAGGTCGACCACCTGCTTGTGGCCAAACTGCCTTTTGATCAGGTCAGCTGGGATCAGGGTGCACATGAGGCACCAGCAATAGGACACACGTGGGGTCCCCAGGAGAGCCTCCCACTCTGTTCAACCCCCTGGAGATGGTGGTACAAGACCCGGATTCTCCAGATCCAGTCAAGCCTTCCTCTCCTCCCAGCTATGCTCCACTGGAGTGGGTCAGCACATAGCAGCTTCATTCCCAGAGGGTCTGCAGGCAGAATCTTCCATTGGAGGAAGAAGGGATGGAAGGCCTGGTGGAGGGCGAGGTGGAGGGCGTGGCGGGGGCCTGGTGGAGACCTGGTTGGGGATACGGGGGGCCTGGTGGGGGTGTGGTGGAGGGCGTGGTTGGGGGAGCTGGTGGAGGGCATAGTGGAGACATGGTTGGGAGTATGGGGGGCCTGGTGGAGGGCATGGTGGAGGGCGTGGCGGGGGCCTGGTGGGGCTGTGGTGGAGACCTGGTTGGGGGTGTGAGGGGCCTGGTGGGGGCGTGGTAGGAGGTGCCGGAGGCCCTTTGATCTAATTTCTGAGGTGCGTTTGGGGAGTGTGTGATTGCGTACAGGCGTGGCTGGCACACATGCCTCTGGGTCTGCTGAAGCTTCCTGGGTTCGCTGTAGCCTCATCCGCCCCGTGTGTGATGGTAGCTGTAGGTGTGCGTCTCTGCTTCCGGGTACTTTTGGTTTGCTGTGTGTGTGTCTTTCTCACTGTGTATATTTGTGTAGACTTTTTGGCCATTCTGAGTGTGTGGGTTTGGAGCAGAGGTCATTTCTACGGACACACACATGTGAGTCCAGCCTTCCCCTCCCTTGCTGGGACGCTTCGGGTAGCTCCTGTCTCCCGCCGGGTTTGGGATGGACAAGGCATCCTGTTACATCCAGCTGAGGATGAAGCCGGCCATGTACAGCTATCCAGGCTTCTAAGCATGGCCTCTGGGGTCTCTTAGTGAAGCTGTTCCTCGGCACCTGGGCCTGGTTCCATGACCTCGTGGGTCCCCAAGTGCACACACGCTCAATCCTCTTCCGCAGAAGGCTGCAGTATCTGCATATGATCTACACACCCGCTCCGACACGTTGTCGTCTAGATGACTTACAATGCCTAGGAGATGTGAGTGCTTGTGAACAGCTCTCGGACCGTCTTGTTTAGGGAATAATGACGGGAAAAGGAGTGCACGTGCTCCGGGCAGGTGCAGTTTTCTCTTCAGACGTTCTCAGTCCAGGTGTGGCTGAAGGTGCGCGCAGGCCCCACGGGTTCCCAGGGCAGCCTGCACTCTGCCTTCTGGGCTTCCCCTCCCGCCTCCTCGGCTCTGGCTGCTGCTTCTCCCCCAGGACTTTCTGAAGCACCTGCTGCGTGAGCCTCTGCCTGGCCGTGCACAGGACAGCTCACGTCCCTCCCCCGAGTCCCCGGGGCCTCACACACATCCACTCGGGCTCTTCCATCTTTGGATTGTCTGTGGCTTCCAATCTTACCCCTGGCTGGCCCCAGCGCTCCTTGAGTACACAGACCTGGCTCGCCTGGTTCTGTAAGGGCAGAGCCCAGCACGTGGCCTAACTGCAGGATCACTCAGCTCAGCAGAGCGGGCGCGTGGGTTGAGCCCACCAGCCCAGGTTCCAACCTATTGTTGTGAGTTGACTTGGTCCATCTGTCCTGCTCCTCGGGCCTCAGTTCCTTCCTGGGAGGGTGAGGACGAGGCGGAAGTGGACGGATACCTGAGCCCCAGCCCCCAGCAGATGGCTCTCCTTATTGCATGTGTGCAAACAGAACACCCAGTTTTCTTTTCTCTCCAAATTACCTTACAGAAAAGAGGGAGGTGTCTTTTGTGTTGAGCTCTTACAAAGTACCTCATTTTATGGGGAACCCTCTCGATTGCTTTGTATTGAACAACAAAGACGTGTTTGGGAGTGTACATCACTCTAAAACCACCTCAAACAATATGGGTTTAGGATTCTTAAAGACATAATCTGACAGAATCCGTAAGCAAAAGGAGTCAGACAGTTTACACAGACTTAGCAATTCCTCCTCAGGGGATGACCTCAAATCACAAGTGGGGACGTCATGGTGAATAAGCCTTTCAAAGCTCTACTTGAAAAAGCAATGCCAAGCTGCTCTTTTGTGGAAGCATGAAGACACACGGGCCCTGAGAAGGAGCAGAAGTCCCCACTGCACTGTCAGGCAAGCAGGGGGGCCGAGACCGCGCTCCAGCCACAGCAAGGGTCCTGGACCAGGAAGGGATCTCAAGGCCCCAAAGGGAAGGGAGGAGAAAGGGCTGGAAAAGCAGCCAATCACCTGGTGCAAATGCAGCTCTGTCCCCGACACTGCCATGGAGTGGGGCAAGGGACTGACCCGCAACGGCTTCACCCATGTGTAGATAGGACAAAGCCAGGCCGTGAGTGCCTATTACATCAAAGTAAAAGCAACTCCATGTTCACGTCTTCACGGCACACCTGGATTCAGAGCTTAAGCCGAGGACATTCGCCTCATCATCTCCGTCCCTGAGGGTTTACACAAGGAACTGCGTCCAGTCACTTTTCTTTTCCTTTCTCTCTCTTTTATTTATTTATTTATCTTTTTACTTATTTATTTTTGTTTCTTGGAATCAGAAATAGAAGGTGTTGCCTGATGTCTGGGCTTCTGCAGAAGGCAAAGCCAGGACCTTGAGTCCTAAAGTGGCCTGAGAAGCTGAGTACTTGGGAATCCAGTTTGGATTTTCCCTCCATCTTGGATTTGTCCTTGTAATTTGAGAAAGATGAAGAAGGATCCTGAGAAAATGCTCTCCCAAAGAGGACAGAGGAGGGAGTTCAAGACCATTGCATTTCCTGAGAAAATGCTCTCCCAAAGAGGACAGAGGAAGGAGTTCAAGACCATTGCTCCAAGAGCCCTGTCATGAAATAGGAGTTCCTCATTTCTCTCTCTCTCTCTCTCTCTCTCTCTCTGGTGCTGAGGATCCACTCAGGGCCTTCCTACTGTGGAGTTCTCACCCTGGCTCCAGCTGCTGGATATCACCATGAAACAGCATCGAACCAAGCACATTGCCCAAATTGTGCTTTTCCCCTCCTCCTGCCAGTACCATAGGCACAGCCATTGTTTTAACTTCACAGAGAGAGAAACTGAAGCTTAAGAACTTGAATTTCTCGAGCGAGGACTTGGTGGATCAAGAATTAACATCCAGGCCTGACCTCCTACCAGGGTCTGGTACCAGGTCTTACCAACATTTCCAGCACAAAATGATTGCATCGGAATGGTAGATGAGTGTCCAGCAAGGTGCTGGAACTTAGTTCCCCAGTCACCTCCTTGCTGGCTGGACTTTGTGTGTCTTCCTTTCATTATTGGAGAGCTTGGGTCTCAAAGCCAAGAGCATGGAGAGGTAGAGCATGGAGCATGGAGGAGCGAAGCAGCCAGGGTAAGCCTGAGGGGCTGGGGAAGACAGGCACTGTTCCAGCCCACGGTTGCCATTAAAACCAGGACTTGGTTGCTACTAGCTCTTCAAATACACTCAGAGCCCAGTCAGCCAGCTCTGTGGGTGAAGCCTCGTCTTCAAGAGTACACCAGTAGCTCAAATTGGTATTTTCAAAATCCCTGCAGAACCACCGACAGTGCTGGAGTGCTGGAGACCCACGCGGGCCTCTGTGTTGCCACCTTGGGACACTCCACAGCATGGGCAGCAGCGCAGGGCTGGGGCAGCCAGCCTCGAGCAAGGCCCCCTACTCAGCTTTCCCGTCTTTCAGAGGGCACACAGTAGGAATCCTTCCTTTATGAGTTTGTTGAGAAGAACATGAACACACACTTGTGTCTGGGCAGTGCTGCAAATCTGAGGTTCCAACAGAACTCTTGCTTTCAGTCCTGGCCACCTGTGCTGTCCCTGCTGTCCCCACGTCAGGACACCCGTATCTTCTTATTGATCCCTCTGCCAGATATGCAGAAATCTTCCTCCTGCCCTGTTACAACAACAAAGGCCCTGCTTCCAGAACCTTCTATGGACTGGCTCCTTCTTGCCATTTGGGTCTCAGCTCCCGGGTGTGGGATGGTCTACCCTTTCTAACATTGCCAGTGTCTCCCGAGACACGTGGTCACGCCGCTGCCAGTTGCCTTCTCCACAGCTTCACCGCGATCTCATGGGCTTCTCTCAGAGCTGGTTGCCTGTCTTCCCACGGAGCAGGGCCCTCCTGGCCAGCTCTGTTCACCCTGCACTGCCAATGTCAGGGCTCGGCACACTGTGGGCGCTTGGTGGGCTTCCACCGAATGACTGAGTAAATGACTGAGTGGATTCAGTGTCGTGGGGCAGGGGATAGAGTGCGACAGGGTGGCTGCTGGCTCTTGGGCGAGCAGAGGGAGGGAGGCTGGTGTTGGGGCCGCTTACCCGCTCTGGGGTTGCCTGGAGTCTTGCTGTGAATCAGCACCAGGGCCTGCCTAGCCCTTGCTCTCTGGCCCAGTCAAGTGTTTTGCTTGAGAAGCTATTAAGGAGATAGAGATAATGCCTCCTGGAGCCAAGATAGAATCAGAAGTCAGAATTGCAGAGGCAGAGGGAGCAGCTCACAGAATCAGGCCGGCAGTTGGGGAGTCCAGGAAGGTTCAAGGAGAAGGGTCCCCGGCCCTGGCTGGAGGAGGGGGAGCTCTGCTGTAACCCTCCCCTCCTCCTCGCCTTTGGGTCTCAGTTTTCCAGGGTTTTTAAAAGCCCCCTGCCTGTCTTATGGCTTTGGGATGTGGTTACCACTCCTTCTCGATTTTCTGCTGGTCTCCGAGTAGCTGAGGAGCAAGTCCTGGGCGCAGCTGGTTTATCATTGATTCCTCTCCTACCCGTGACTAGAGTTCACCAGAGCCTGCTGGAACCTTGGGTGTTCCAGGCTTTGCTCCTCCTCCCCGCCGGCGACAGTGCTGTTTCATTGCTCTTGTCTTGGTCTGGTTTCAGTGCTGATGATGGAACCCAGAGGCTCCCGCTCCACCACCAATGCCATCAACCCCTCCATTTACATTCTTTTTTTTGGTACCGGGGATTGAACTCAGGGGCACTCAACCACTGAGCCACCTCCTCAGCCTTATTTTGTGTTTTATGTACAGACAGGGTCTCACTGAGTTGCTTAGTGCCTCACCATTGCTGAGGCTGGCTTTGAACTGGCGATCCTCCTGTCTCAGCCTCCCTAAGTGCTGGTGTTACAGGCATGTGCCACTGTGCCCGGCTCCATTTACATTCTTGATGAAAAGTTTCCCTTTAGAACAGACCCCCGTGTTCAAACAGAGGAGGGCAAATGGATCTTACAGGAAAATTGCAGTAACCGGGGCGGGGGGCGTGGGATCCGGGCTGGGATGGCAGACGCTGGGCAGGTCCTGACTTGGGCAGTTACCTGCAGCCCCCAATTCAGCTTTTACCACCAACCTCCCTGAATTCTTTGTCGTGACCTCTCGTCCTAGTAACAGCTCCCACGCGAGCACTCTGTCTCGGTGGCCCACGGTGCACTCATATTTAAAGCTCCAGCGATTCTGGTTCATCTGTCTTTATTGTCTATATTTTTCAAAGTTTTCTGGCCAAGATCCTTCATTGGAAGGGGCTGGGCTAGATTTCATCCTCAGGGCTCTGACTCCAGAAGCCAGCCATTTGCCTTCTCCCCCTGGGTCACCCTGGTGCCTTCTGTGTGGCCATAAAGTCGCCTGGGTGTGTGTCCTCTGAAACTAAGACTGCCAGACTCCTCAAGGGCACCTTGGTGACTCATCCTCCAACCAGGGAGTGTCTGTCACCTTTTGGGGATTCTGCAAACCTTTGCATGAACTTTGCGCCAGATTAAGTTGACATTTTGCTAATGGGGTTCAGGCTGTGGGGCTGCATGTCTTTCCTGGGAACCTGGTGGAGTGGCAGGAGAAGGGAGGTGAGCACACCAATACTTCAAGGGAAGGCTGTGCTTTGGGCGACGTTGTTTTGGCAGTGCTAGGATGAACCCAGGTCCTTATGCACGCCAGGCCAGCACGCTGCCACTGAGGTGCACCCCAGTCCAAGTCTGTATTTTTCAGATTTTAACAAAAACGAGGTGCCCATCTGGGGTGGTGTCCAGAGCAGTGGAACCAACAGCTTGGGTCAGGCCTATTTATTTTCTCACTCTGTGCCCACAGGCAAGTCTTTCCGTCTCTTTGAGCCTTCGTTTTCCTGTCTGTACAAGAGCTACTGGGTGTTCAATGTCCAAAGTGGAGCCTGCACACAGAGGGTCTCTGTCTGTCTTAGCTGCCTTTCCATCCACCTCTCAACACCCTCCTCCCCTCTGTTTAGGTTAGACAGGCCTGGGTGCTCACACTGGCTTATCACTCTCCCACTAAGACATCTTTGGGCAATTTACTCTTGAAACCTCAGTTTCCTAATCTGTAAAATTGAACAATAATCCATTTGCCCCCAAGGCTTGTGGTGAGGGCTAATGAGATAACAGGGGACTCTCAGAAACAGCCCCTGACGTGGAGAAGATACTCCCTGGTGGGAGGTGCCCCCATGAAGCCCCGCTTCTCAACCAGGTCTGAAACATCTACCCCCTCTTACTTCATTACCTGTTTTCCCCTTTCTTGTTTATAACCTTAGAAACATCTCAAATTCCACAATAAGTACTAGGTATGAAGATGCAGAGATAGGGAAAAAAACACATGTACAAAGTTGAGGACTTCTAACAGCCAGTAATGCAGCCTGAATTCCTGAACCCAGGACAAGACATTAGAAATACGACTAAAATGTAGAACTTACCTGAAGATCTCTTTAAAGTCCAATTTTTTCACTTTGGCCTAAATATTGTTGCGATAAATGGATGCTTCTAAATCAAGAAAATCCAGGTCACAGTGAAGTGGGCGCTCAGCTCAAAGCCTCATCCACATCCTATACCCCCGTACAGGCCGGTGGACCCAGAGATGGAGGAAGCCCATGCTGGTACTTACAGGCTTCGGGAAACGCAGAGGGCTCCCTGATATTGGGACAAGAGTGAGAAAGGCTGAGGGGCGTGAAGGGGACAGGTCAGAGGAGCTCCAGGAACGGCAGTAGCCAAGACAGCTGGTGAGGCAGAAGGGTGTCAGGAGCTGGCCTGGGAGCCAAGCCTTGGGGGCTCATTTAGGATGTGAGCTCTGAAATAGCCTTTCACAGGCTGAGGCAAGTACAGGAAGGAGCAGCTCACAGAATCCATGGGAAGCCAGCCAGCTGTGGACACTGCCGAAGCTGGGGTAGCTTTGCGGGTCTAGGAAGCGGTGGGAGGGAAAATGCCCAGTGTGCACTCAGGTTTCCCTTTCTGTGTTCCTTGGCTTGTGACTCCAAGTCCAGGGAGAGAGCTGATTGTCCCAGCTGAGGCCACATGCCTACCTGGGACATGCCTCACCTGAGATGGTGAGAGGCAGGCACTTTGCCGCAGTGGCGAGGCCTCCCCAACTACAGGCAGGGGCAGCCTGCTGCCGTCAGGGCCTCGTCCTCTGCCGACGTTTCAGAAAACGATAGCGTGGTCGTTGTGACCCATGCCAGGCCCTGTTAAGTGCCAGGGAAGAGGGCCAGGAGACCTGCTGGAAGGCACCGTGCCTGGACCCTGAACACAGGCCTTGGCCACACCCTATCCTCCAGGAGGGACAAGGCCAGAGCAAAGGGAGGCAGAGACCAACAGACTGCTGGAGGACCGGAGTGAGCAGGTCCTCACTGGTGGTCAGTGAAGGGACACAGGCCAGGGCAGCAAGGGCGGAGGACTTGCTCAGGCTGAAAGCACAGGAAGTCTCCGCGGAGCCATTTGGATCCCCAGACCAATCCAATCTCAAGACACGCTTGGCGGAGGCATCTTCAGAATCAGGTTCCCAAAGCTAAGAAAGTTGGGCAGCCCGGGGACAGATGGGCCCTCAGAGGGCTCTGCTCTGGAGATGCAGACCTTCCCCTTTCCCGGAAGCCGCCTGGCAGGGGCGCCTGGCCTGACCCATGCGGGGCAGAGCTGGCTCTGGGTGTGGGTGTGAAGGACAAAGGAGAGAGTGGAAGCCGAGAAGGGACAGAGGAGACGCCCGAGAAAGGGGAAAGGAACTTAAAATTGAACCAGAGTGGCAGCATGGAAAATAGTGACGAGGGGACCACGAGCTGGGCCTCGAGCGGCTGGGGAGAGCCCCAGGTTGGCCCTCCCAGCTGCGAGATCCCTGCCGATCCCCCCACTTGGCCTCTTGGGGCCTTATTTTCCTCTGAAAAACTGGGCTAA
The DNA here is from genome assembly GCA_028644305.1 of Xerus rutilus. NCBI lineage: Eukaryota > Metazoa > Chordata > Mammalia > Rodentia > Sciuridae > Xerus > Xerus rutilus. The sequence goes on along the minus strand of CM053405.1, from coordinate 138,512,897 downwards.
TTTGGGCCCCTTTCTCAGAGGATCCCCGTGGAGACTAATGGGAAGATAGGTGCCAGCATCACTCGGGCTGAGGGCGAGCTCAAAGCAGGTGAGCCACTGCGAGGATGGCTACGGAGTGAAGAAATGGAGTGGAGGACGCAAGGGGCCTCCCGGGTGCCCTCTCCATCTCTGGTGGCCCGCAGGACGTCTGCCTTGAGTCAGGGAAGCTCTCCCTGCTGCCCGGCCAGCCCGTCTGCTTTCAGCAGGAAGATAAGATGCCCGGGCTACTTTTTCATCTCCTGGTCCCCGCCCCTCCCTCGCCTGGCCCCCCCCTTGGCAACTGGGGCCTTCAAAGTCCCTGCTGGCTCCAGATCTGTAGATAATTGTTTACTGTAATCCTACCCAGGAAAGAGGCTGATAAACTCCAGATGGAGTGTGAGGTCTTCAGACTCACTTTCCCTGCCCAGATAACACTGCCCAGGCCTCTCGAGAGTCCCCTCTCTTAGAAAGAGAGAGACAAAGTGACCCGTGGTCTTGTCTCACATGCACTGGAGCCTCTGGCTATCTTTTACCAGGAAAACTTTTTGAATTCTTGGGGAGGGGAAGATGGAGCAATAGACTTGGAGTGGCACTGGCCTGGCTTCCCATTCTAGCTATATTCTAAATTGAAATGGCAGCATGAACCTCCAGGTCCAGATGCTGCGAACTTTCAGGGACGCCTGTGGGATGCACAGTCTAGGTCAGGAGAGTCATCTCTGTTCTATGAGGGGCTGGCCGGTGGCTCAGACCTCCTCAGTTGGCCCAGGAGGGTCCCCCTAGCATGTGAGCCCCAGGATGGAGACCAGCTGGAGTCCTGCATCTGCCCTCAGGAGGCAGCCACCCGGCAGGTCTGGTTTGGATTTAGCTCTCATTCACTGCGGTGTGTGGTTGGGCAAGTTGCCAAAGCTCAATGGGCTTCAGTTTCCTCATCTGGGAAAGGTGCACTAGTATTCTGACCTCACCGGCAGGTTGCAAAGGCTGGGATGAGGCAGCAGAGGAGGAAGGGTGCATGATTGGGAACAGATGCAAACCCAGGCGACTCTCTGGTTGCTGCCATGGGACTCTGGTCCTTTGGGGGTCAATGGCCACAGACTCTCTCACCATTTTCCCATTTACCTGCTGCTCTGAGTCACAGTTACCCATAAGCCCATGTGAACCCTGTGCTCAGGATCTGAGGAGGTCCAGAGGCCTGACTTCCCAGATTGGGGTGTGGCCCAGGGGCGGTGTGTAGACCCACGGGCGGCAGCAACTCTGGACACGCCCTGCAACAGGAGAGGGATCAGGGATGGGCCGGGGGCCCCGAGGGAGAGGCCTTTGACTTAGCATGATCCCCCCTTTGACTAACTCTCTATCCCTTTCATAAGTCCATTACATAAATCCATCCAGATTTAAGATCCGACCCTACCTACTTCTAAGAGGATTTAGGGTATTTTAAGATTAAAACCAGGAGCAAAATAAGTCTGTTAAAGAGATTGTCTGCTGTTCAATCTCATAATGAGAAAAATGCAGTTGAGACTACCAGATGCCCTTTGTCCCTCTCAGATTGGCAGAGATTCGAAGGCTGATAGCTCCCTGAGCTAGTGGGCTGGGAGAAACAGGCAGGCTCGGTGCTGTTTGAAGTCAGACACGGGTCTGTCCTCTTTGGGAGGCAATTGGGTCATAATTGTTAAAATTAAAATGTGCTTTTCTTTTGTCCCAGCAATACTCGCAATTCATCTCCCATTGCAAATACGGACAAAGGCTCAAACACTTGAATATTGATCGCACAATTATATGCGAAGAAAAATACAGAAACTTTCTAAATCACCATTCGGAGGGCCTGATAAATAAATCCCATTGCAGTTATCAACGAAAAGCTAACATGATCTGGGACAACGCAGCATGCTAGGGGAGCGCCTGTGTGTGTGCGCAGGGAAGCAGGGATGTGTCTGAGCACAAAGTAGCGTCAAGCTGAACTGGAGCCACCTCCTGGGCGGGGAAGCCTGGCCTGGGACTCAGGAGAGGGGAGGACCCTACTGGACACTACACTACAAAGGCGCTTCAGCTTCTCGTATCCAAGCATGGATTACCAAATAAAGTAATAAGTAATTTAGTAAATAATTATCTAAAGACATCCCCTAATAAAAAATAAGCCAGAAAACACCAACGACCACACCCATAAAAAACAAAAACAACAAAAAGATAGTCATAGACGACCCATCTGAAATTCACCATATAGGCTCACACAGCAGTTTTCCTACCTAGACCCTCAATAAATATTTTTTTTAAAGTATCTTTTTGAGTTAAGAAAGAGGCAGAGTGAATGCTTTCTGGTACTTGCATGGAACAGTCCCACAATGCCTGGGCAATATATTTTGTTGTCAGCTTACTAATGCAAAGACCAAATGGCAAACAGGTTGTACTACATACTTTGCATTTTCTGACATCAGAAAGTTCTTACACAGTCCACAGAGATAACACTGCTCCTGAACCAACAAGCAATTAGCAGCTTCCCTCTCGCTCTCTGGACACCCGCCTCAAGAACCTGAAATGCCTTGTTGGAGGACACAAGCATATTCCACTCTAGGTGGAGACAGGGACCTGCGCGTGCCCCGCTGCCGCTGTTGGGTGAGCTGAACGGAGATGCCCTGCCCCTGCCTTGTCAGAGGGAGAACAGGACGAGGGGCTGGGGGAAGGGCTCTGGAGGAGGAGCCAGTGTTCCAGTTCGTCCTAGATGCCTCTGCCCAGCACTTGAAGGGTCTTGAGCGGGTCGTATAAAACTGCTGAGCCCCAACCATCTCATGTGTCAAATGGAGCCAAATGGCACAAGGTCTGCGGTGGAGGCCTGTGGGCTTCCCTGGCTGGAGCTTACCCTCAGCGGGAGGACTCCAGCTCCCTCTGCCACTGGTCAGGTAGAACATTCACATTCCTTGTGTCTTGGTAGTGCTGACTGGAGCCAATTATTGTGGGTTAGCCGTCTCCTAAAGCCAAGCAGCCTGTTCCATAGGAAGAGTAAAGCTGAGTGGTGGCGTTCACTGAGGTGTGTGGTGTCACCTTAATGCTCTCATTAGCAAAATAGGCAAACTAAACTTTGCACAGCACTGTGAGGATTAACCGGAGGCCTGCAGGTCCCAGCATCTGGTAGGTGCTTGGTAGGCATTCCACAGTTACCAGCTCCTCTCCCTTCCTTTCGAGATCAAGAGACCAATGAGTCTAGGCCAGTGACATTGACTTCCCTGTCTCACTCAGGTAGTTAATTTCCATAACTTACAGTGACCCTCCTGCCTCTGGGGTCGTGGAGAATGACCAGCCCCGGGGTGTGCTTTCCCTGGGAATGGCTGGCCACACCTGACGTGCTGTGGTAGTGATCCTCGACTCCCCAGCTCCTACCTATAAAGCATACCTTGAAAACTTGGAGTAACCTACACCTCGTTGATAGGACTGGCTGAGGTTTCTCTTGGCAGGTGCTCTGGGCTCCAGGTTGCTTTGTCCTCAGAGAGTCACGCTGTAGTAGGTGGATTTGGCTGCAAGTAACCTAACACTAACTCAAGCAAGACAGAGTAGGTTTCCTGGCAGTGAACTCCGAGGGGAGATGTTCCATGTCTGGTCTACATGCTTGGACTTGGCTTCATTCTCATGCTGGTGACAAGACAGCTGTTGTGGACTCAAAGTTTCACCTAAACACGGAAGCATCCTGAGACTGTAAAGGGAGACCACCACTTTCCTTAGTTCCATCTTAGGGTGGGCAACCTTTCAGAAGTTGCTCAGTGGACCTCTCTCATCGGAGTGGCTGAGTTGGGTTCATACGCCAGCTCTCCAGCCTATCATGGCAAAGACATGAACTACCTTTGGCCCAATCAGGCTCAGTCCTGGAGCGAGGGGAGGGCTGATGGCTGGGGAGCTGTCACTGATGCCTGCTGTCCAGGGGCCGGGGTGCAGCGCTGTGGTGGAGCACCTGCCCAGCATGGGCGAGGCTGTGGGTTCAATCTCTAGCATTGCAGAAACAAAACCAAAACACAATCAAGACGGCTTCCTGCCCTCCTTAGAATCCCCTCCCCTTGAGTGGGGGCAGACCTCCCACTTGCCAAGGAAGTCTGACCACGAGACTATGGCAGATACAACAGAGCATTGATGTGACCCTCCAGGATCATGTCACAGTAAGCAAGTTCCCATTTCACCAGCCAGTGCTCTGGAGTGCAGCCTGGAGAGCGACCTAAGATCTGTGCAAAAGCACACCCGTGCGTACACTTGTGAGCTGTCTGGTACACTGCATGAGCTGCTAAATCTGGGGTAATATGTCACCTGTAGTAGAGAACGCACAGGGTCAGTGTCTTTCTTGTTTTAATGAGGCTGGAAACTGTTTACCTGTCTTAACAGTTTGTGCCAACGAAGGAGAGGGCGTCTTTGCCTAGACAAATGCGTCAACAGGGGCTTGGGAGGAAGGACATTTTCCCAAGGGCCTGGAGGGCAGCAGGTGCCAGACGCCAGAGGATGGGGATCTGGAGTTCCCAGGGGCTCTGGGAGTAGAGGGGACGGAGGAGAGTGGCAGGGGACTTGGGGGACTACACCACAGGTGGCCCAGGCGTGTGCTCCCCAAACCTGCAGTACTCTCACAGAAGCGTCACGTGAGGTCCCTTCAGTGTGTCCGCCAAAGAAGGCCCCGTTTGACTTCTGGGTTGAGTGGGCGCAGGAAAAGGCAGAGGGCCCAGGAGGCTGGGTCCTGGAGAGCAAGGCTCCCCGAGTCCCACCTCTTTGTGGGGGGGTGCACATTCATTTGCCAGGGCTGTTGTGACGAAGTACCACACACCAAGCGGCTTAAACAGCAAATCGATTGTCTCACAATTCTGGAGGCTGCAAATCCAAGATGAAGGTGTTGCCTGCTGGGTTCCTTCTCAGGGCCACGAGGGATTCAGAGACTCTCCCTGGTCCTTGTCCTGTAGATGTTGTCACCACCTCTGTGTGTGTCTATCTCCAGGTTTCACCCCCTAATGAGGCATTGGGACTATTGCATTAGGTAATCCTGCTCTAGTGTGGCCATATCTTAAACATATCTGCAATGGCCCTATTCCCACATAAGGTCATATTTGAGGTACGGGGGGTTTGGACTTCTACATACGAATTTTAGGGAAGCACAAGTGGATCCATGATGAGTGCTGTAGGAGCTAGAGTGGCTAGAGGAGAGCTAGGTTGTCACCAGCTGTGCAAGGTGATTTTGGCTCTATCTGAAGAGGCTGGCAGGCCCCAGCTGCCTCCCTGGGTCTGCCCTCTACTGCTCAAACAACATTTCAAGAAGTTACTTCCTCAAAATGTCCTGTAAATGTCCTGCCCGATACTTGTTTTGCTGGTAGCAGTGCCTCCTGCTCCACGGTCCTCGCAAGGCCATCAGTTAGCTAGGATTCGAGTCTCACCTACACAGTGGCGAGGGGAAAGGCATTTGAAATGTTGTTCATTTTTGCGGAGGAGAAAAAAGATTCTGGCAGATGAAGTCACGGCTGAAAGGCCACCTTCCTCAGAGACAAAGCCAGCTGCTTTGACCTACCTGGGGCCACAGGCAAATGGTGTAGCTCGGGGCTGCATCCCAGAGATGAGGAGCTAGCTCCTCTCCTGCCATCTAGAGGCCCAGCCACTGAGCCCTCACCTCCAACTGAGTGCCACTCATAGACATGGTCTCTTAAGAAGTGTTCTCATTTACATCCTCTAAATGACTCATTTTCTTCCAAGATAACACAGTCTAAAAGTGGGATTTCAATGAGAGTGAGGCAGGTGTATTAAATTATCAACAACTCCATTCTGAGTGTGCGGGTAGATGTGAGGCCATGGCCATTCCCGCCTCTGGAAGGCAGCTTCTGCCTGGATGTCTCCTCTCTCGCCCTCCCTTCCTAACCCTGCCTTCCTTCTATTGAGTGTATGCCTGGTACTAGGACGCTCACAGAATGTTCCAGCTAGAATGGTCTTAGAAACCATCTAGCAAGATTTCCAGGTAGGAAAACCGAAGCTCAAAGGGGAGGAGCCGCCTGTCTGCAGACTCAGAGCTGTGTCAGTAGCAAAGCGGACTTGGTTCCAGGCCTTGCGGGCCGCCGCATGACTATTTCATGCCATCCTGAATATTTGGGGATGTGATAACCCTCTGGGGACTTGCTACGAAGGAGAGCTAGGAAAGCTTTCTCTCTGCCCCCTGCCACCTCCCGGAGAGGAGGCCTGGTCAGGAGAGCAGCCAGTGTGCACTGCCAGGACTCTGGTTTTGCCCATGTGCTGTTTCTTTCTCTCACCAGAACCACAGAGCTTTGCTAAGGGCCAAGAACTTTTGTGGTGTGCTTGGCACAGACAGGCAGTGACGGCAGAGAAAGGGTAAGTGGTAGGATTCATTGTAAAACCAAGAATTGACCCTCTCGTGGCAGCACAGCCATCAAACCATGTGGCAAACCAGTGGGTTTGGTCTGGAAAAGAGATGGCACCTCTGTGAATCTGGAGAACCGCCACTCAAAGTCAGCTACCAAAATCGCATTACAAATGCCTTTGCCAGCTCCCGCTGTCTCATGACAACAAACTAATCCCCAGAGTCCCCAGGGCCCAGCTGGCCACAGGAGACCGGCTTCGGGGAGAAGGTGGCAGGCCCCGGGGCACCACAGGCTCTCCGTGTCTTCTGAGCATTCCGTCCCACGGACTCACGCGGCACAGGCCAGCCGACCGGGCTCCCTCCCCGGGTTTGCATTCTGTCAGAACTTCCTCCTTGCTCTGGGCTGGGTGGAGAGATACCAGCAGCGCTCTCATGCAGTAACACTGGGGTCGGCCCCAAGTCTGACTCCAGCTCCGCCACAGTGGCTGTGCCATTTACCTTTAGATCCCACCTGTTCAACAGTGGTAGCAACAGCACAGTCCCCCTCCATGTCCCCACCCTCCACACTGAGGCTTCAACCAACTGTGGGCTCAAAATACTCAGAGAAAAAAAATGCATTCGTGTTGAACACAAACATACGTTTTTCTTGTCATTATTCCCTTAAAAAAATAGAGCACACTCGTGGCATCTGCCTGGACCTGGGTGTGAGGTTGTGTGGAGATGCTGTGGAGCTGCAGGAGACCATGTGCAGGTTGGAAGTAAACAGGATGCTAGTTTATAAGGGACTTGAGCATCTGGGAGCTGGGTATCCACTGGAGTCCTGGAATCGGTCCTCTGCAGATACCAAGCAACAGCTGTAGTTCGCTGGGTGGTTGTGCGTGAGGCCTAAATGATGGCGGGGCTCAGTAAGTACTGGTCCCCTTCCTCGAGGACTCAGAGACTGCACTAGACTCCTGAGCACACCTGCAGGCCACCAGGACGTTGCCTTGCTAAAAAGGCAGATTTCCAGATTGTGCTCCCAGAGGATCTGATGTAGCAGCCTGGGAGTGGAGCCCAGGCATTTCTGCATCTTGACCAGCATCCTCATGTGACCCTCAGGGACTCATGAGCCATATTCTGAGAAACCTCTGCTTGTATTTAACCTGTGCCTACAAGAGGGGAGGGAGAACTTCAGGCCCGCCTAGATGGTGGTTGTCTTCCTAGGGGAGTTTGTGTTTCCTGGTTAAAGTGCCACATCTCTTGACATAAAATGAAATAATCCAGTTCAGGAGCCCCAAATGGTCACAAGGCATGAAAGCAGCAGCCTGGGTGGGATAGCCAACAACTGGGACGTGGTTCCTTGCAAAGGCGGCGGCTATTACACAGCCCCTGTGCAACCTGCCAACTTGGACAGCAGCCCGGTATTGCCATTTGTTTGGCAAAGGAATCCTAAACTGTAGAAATTGGAATAAAATCTCTGAGCTTTTAAAAGCTGGAGATAATTAATAATTAATTTACATTTATTATTTTTTTGGTGGTGCTGGAGCTGACCCCATAGCCTGGTGCATGCAGAGCGTGCGTTCTTAGCGCTGAGCTGCAGCCCTTGCCCTATTTGCAAGGGAATTTTTTTTTTTAATTTTTTTTTTAGTTGTAGATGGACACATGTCTTTATTTGATTGCTTTGTATGTGGTGCTGAGGATCGAACCCAGGGCCTCACGCATGCGAGGCAAGTGCTGTACCGCTGAGCTACAGTCCCAGCCCCTGCAAGGGAATTTTTTAGCCACGCGGGCTAAGCAGAACCTACTGTGGACTTGAAGCGGCCCATAGGCTGAGAAGCAGTCATCTCAGGGCCTGTGCTGCCTTCTCAGGGGACAGATAAAGGCTCTGGAGACTGGAGGGGAGTAGAGCTGGCAGAGGCCAGGTGGCCGCGTACCTTGGGCTGCATTTTTGCTACTTTCCAAGATGCAGAGGGACAGGGTTTCCTCTGCCTCCAGAAGCATCTGAAGCCAGGTCTTCAGGCTTCCTGGGCCAAGCTCCCAGATCCAGCTGGGAGTGGGGAGAAGGCCTCTGGGGCCCAGGCGAGGCTAGAGCCAGGCCCACTCAATGCTGCCACCTTCCCCTTTGATGTCTTGGCATTCCAGTTCTGGCACCCCATGTGGCAACGGCACCAGGCTGCCTGCCCCTGAAGCCTCCTCACACCAGAACAGCTCTTGGCAGGGGTTTCTGGGGACTTCAAAGGCAGAAAATTGCCCTGGGATAGCTTCAGGAAGGCGCCTCACCGGTGTGAACAGCAGCGAGGAGAGAAGGGAGATCAAAGTGGAACCAACTTTGAATACAGTGGAAAGGACGACCTGGGCTTGGTACCTGCTCAGAGGAGGGTGCAGCCTGGGCCTTCAGGACTGCATTGTTCCAGGGTCAGAATCAGAATGCCGTCACGCCTGTCCCTCTTGGTATGTCTGGAAACTAACTGCCAGGTCCCCTGCCCTCAGAGTGTCTCACCAGGCCTTCTGATCTGTTGCCTTTCTTTAGCTTTTTGGAGCCTACTGGGTGCAGCCCTGCTGGGTGAAGCCACTTGGTTTGACCTGCTGGGAGCCAGGGATTGCGTGAGGGTAAGGCAGCCGGCCAAGTGCCAATAAACTCTTGCTCTTGGGAAGTGCCAGGCAGCACCCCAAACGGGGAGGTGATATGTGGGCCGACCTGCTAATGATTGGTTGCCTGGTCCTCAGCCTGGCACAGTGGCACCAGTGGCAGCTGGGCTGTCTGGAGGATCTTCCCAGCAGGCATGGCGGAGGAAGAGGTCGGAAACCAAGTTCCCAGGTGCCAGCCACTGCTACAGCTGCCCTTGTTGCCCAGAGAGGGCTGTTTGTGTTTGTTTGTCTTGGTTTTGAAAGCAGGCACAGGCCATGCAGCAGGAGCAGGGCCCACCAACCAGCGTGGGGAGCTGTTTGCTGAGTGACACATTGGCGCCCAGCTCTGGGGCCTGCTCCAGCTGTCAAAATTGTCTGAGGCTCAGCACGAAGTGACTAGACCAAGAGGAGGAGCCTGTTCTGTCCAGCCAGCAACTGGCTACCGTCATGCTGTAAACATGTGAATGAGTTATTTATAAAAGCAATAGTTGCCCATGCTAAAAATTTCAAATAAGCTTAAAGTGAAAAGTGTCCCCGTCATTTTTAATCTTTCCCCCAAGAAATAAGCAATGTCAAAAATTTCCTGTTCTAGAAAACAAGTATTTTTCCAAATGCCCCTAGAAACGAGCACTTCCTAGGGCAATCTGCTCCATCTCCTTTCCATTCACGTATCTTTTCCATCGTAATGGGCCACATTTTTGTAAATCATCCCATAATACTCCATGGATGTGCTGAGACTTACCCATCAGTTCTCAGGGTCCTCGCAGTTCCTTCTGGTTGTATGTGCTCTATGGTGGTTTACTTGTTTGACGATATCTCTGACTTTCTTTTAAGACTTTGCCCAAATGCAAACTCTTTTCCATAACCCCTGGAAGAAGGGATATGGGCACCCTTTGTACAGAGGAGGAGACCAGCACTCAGACAAGTGAGCCCTCTTCCCTGGGCCACGGATCTGGAGTTCAGAGCAACCACTCATTCAGAAGATGTTTGTTAAACACGGTGACTGTCCTTTACAGGTCCAGAGCTAAACAATGGAATCCCAAGTTTTGCCCTCTTAATGCTTACAAACTGCGCTAAGTGCTTTGAAGGGAAACCAGGGAGCCGTGACAAACACTATTAAGTGGACTGAGGTTGGACTGTGTAGTCACATAGGGCCTCCTGGACAAGGTCCCATTTCAGGTGAGGTATGAAGGAACATGAGTTATCAAGGCAAGGCAATGGCCCTTTGAGGTTAGGACTGTTGATATCATCCTCTATGGATGAGGAAATTGAGAAGAGAAAGGTTAAGTAACTTGCCTAAAATAATTACAGTTAAATTATAGTCAAATACCTATAGTATATGTCAAGATAGATTACATTCCAATCCATTAAACAAGTCTCAATAAATTTAAGGCTAACAATCATAAAAAAGTACTTTCTTTTTTCTTTCAATATCATAGCTTTATTTATTTCTATCATAAGGTAAAAATGGTAGCACCATTTCATCTCTCTCTGAAAGGTAACAGAATATAATGTCCCCAAATATGCCACTTTGGCACAAAGATTATTTTGAGTTGAGGGCTATTGAGCAGAAATAGATATCATATTTTACAGCATAATTGTCATAGATTTTATGCCAATTATTTTTTGCAAAAAAAGTGGGTTCAACATTATACTTTCTAACTGAAGTAGAATTAATAGAAATTAATAATAAGATATTTGGTAAATCCAAATATCTAGAAATTAAGTAACATATCTCTAAGTAACTTACAGGCTAAGGACAAAGCAAGAGAAATTAAAAAAGATTTTGATCTGAAAGATGAAAATGTAACATAGCAAAAAATGTGAAATGCAGCCACAGCAGTTACAGAGGAAAAGTTGTAGCTTTAAATGCTTGTGTTAGAAAAGAACAAATATTTAAAGTCAATTATCTAAGTTTCTGCTTTAAAAAAATAGTAAAAGAGAGCAAAATCAACCAAAAGCAAATAGAAAGAAGAAAATAATAACAAGAGCAAAGGTTAACAAAATGCAAAACAGAGAGAAAATAAAAAAAATTAGTGAACACCAAAGTTGTTCTCTAAAAATAATTTACAAAACTGATAAACTTTTAACTAGACTAATTCAAGATAAAGAAAGAACATTGATGACCAATATCAGAAATAAAAAAGGAATTATCAGCACAAATCTTACAGACATTGAAAGGATAATAACAAAATTCCATGAACAACTTTATGCCAACAAATATGACAAACTAACTGAAAGGAACAAATGTTTTGAAAAATAGAACTTGTTAAAATTTTTTGACATGCAAAAAAAACATAATATATAAATAACCCTATGCCTATTAAAGAAATTAAATTTGTTATGAAAAACCTTCCCCAAAACATAATTCCATGCTTGGATGTTTCACTGATGAGTTCTACCAAATATTTCAAGAAGAAATAATACAATGTCACAGATATTTTTAAAACATAGAGGAGGAATTACTGCCTGTTTTATAGGTACAATGAACATTTAATGCCCAAATGTGACAGACATGTTTTAAAAAAGACTATTATAGACCAATATTTCAGAACTATAGACACAAAATTCTTAAAAATTAATAGCAAATTGAATCCAGTAATATATAACTATGATAATACATTATGATCAATTAGAGTGTATTCCAAAAAGTGAAATCTTTGTTTTGTATTTGAAAATAAAGTGATCAACATGATTCAACAGAATAACAAAATAAAGGAGAAAAACCAAATGATTATTTCAATGAATTCAGGAAATGCATTTGAAAAAATTTATAGCAAACTAGCAATAGTGGGGAAGTTCCTCAAACTGCTAAAAGGCATCCAAATAAATGAATGATTAACCTGAAGCTGACATACTTAATGAAGAAAGATTGAATTGCTTCTCCTTAAGATCTAGGAAAAAACAGAGAGGCTTGCTCTTACCACTCTGTCCAACAATATTCTGGAGGACCTAACCATTGCAATAAGGCAAGAAAACATATCATATGGAAGGAAAAATAACTCTACCTTTCCTTACAGCTGAAATGATGATTTATGCAGAAAATCCAAGGAAGAATAATAAAACAACTACCAGAATTAATAAATGAATTTAGAATTACTATGAATACAAGATTAATATGAGAATTAATTGCATCCTTATATACCAACGTGTAGAATAACAAAGTTAATTTTAAAAAAGAGCTAGACTTGGATAACTTGCTATGCATAATAAAAATATAAACATGTGGACTGATGGAGTAGATAAGGAAGTTCATAAACAGACGCATGCATATCTAGTCAATTGTTTTGACAAGAGTGCCAAGACATTTCTGTGGCAAAAGAAGTCTTTTCAACAAGTAGTACTGGATAACCACGTAGAGTAAAGGATGAATATTGATACTCCATCCATGATATAAAAATTAACTCAAAATGAATTATGGACTCAAACGTAAAGCTGTTAAAAGTTTTAAACTTTTAAAACTGCAAAACTTAGGTCTGGGGCTGTAGCTCAGTGGCAGAGTGCTTGCCCACCATGTGTGAGGCACTGGGTTCCATCCTTAGCACCACATAAAAATAAACAAATAAAATAAAGGTATTTTGTCCATCTACAACTACAAATTTTAAAAAAAACCCTGCAAAACTTCTAGAATAAAACCACAGGAGAATATCTTTACAACCCTGGGGTAGGCAGAATTTTCTTTAATAGAACACAACAAGCACAGATCACAATAGAGAAAAATTATAAATTAGACTTCAGTTAAAATAAGAACTTTCTGTTCTCTGAAGGGCACCACTAAGAAAATGAACAGGAAAGATACAGATTGGGAAGAAATGTTTGCAACACATGTATCAGAATTTGTCTTCAGAATATAAGGAACTCAGACACTCTTGTTAAGACTGTTGTAAGACCAACAACCCAGTGAAAAATTGGGTGACTATTATATAGGCACTTCTCAAAAGAAGACACCAGAATGATCCTTCAGCACATGAAAAGATCCTCAACACCATCAGTCACTGGAGAAATGCAAACTAAGTGGCAGTGATACCACTACATGCCCACTCAATGTCTAGAATGGACACTGTGCTGGGAAACAATGAACAACTGGCCCTGGGTGATGCCAGAGGGACAGCAGTGTTGGCCAATGTCTGTGGTGTAAATGCTCCCAACAGCGGTAGATTTCAAGCTACCAATAACACGCCTGGAATTGGGAAGCCATGCATACAATTGACTGACAGGTTCAAAACTGTACCAGCTGCTCATGAATATCTGGGGCAGCCAGAGCTCTCGTACACTGCCGCGAGAGATGAAGATGGTCAGACACGTGGCAGAGATGGCTGTCCAATTTTTTAAAAAAATTGAACCTCATCTGCTGCATGACTCAGTCCACCTGAGTACGTGGAGGATCACAGCAGCTTTACTGGTAATAGCCTCCGTCTGGAGGAAACCCCGTGTCCATCAGCAGATTATGGGGCATTGTGGCAGCTCATGTGACATAAGGAAACATTAACGAGTGATAAAAAGGAATGAACTGCTGTCCATGAATACGAGGGTGGATCTCAGAGCCTGCAAGCCGTGTGAAAGATGCCAGAGGAAAAAGAGTGGGTGCTCTGTGGTTTCACACGGGAGATGTTTTCAAAGTGCCCACTAACCTACAGGGATAGTCCCCAGGAGTGGCTGCCTGGCAAGGGGATGGAGGGGGGACGGTGACACAGGTGAGCTTTGGCGGGGCAGGCTGGATGGATCTGCAGACCTGGACTGCTGCAGTTTGAATAGTGAAGGTCCCCAAAGGCCCGTGTGTTAAACTTCGTTCCCTGCCCAGGGTGCCATGGGAGGTGGTGGAACCTTCGAGAGGAGAGGCCTGGCCGAAGGGAAGCTAAGTTGCTGGTGCTTTCAGGGGCTCCCGGGAACCTGGCGCCTCCCTCCCTCCCTCTCTGCCTTCCTCCTGGCTGCTGCTTGTTCCCAGCTGTCCCGTGCTGTCTCCGGCCCAGAGCCACTAAAACCTCTGAAACAGTGAGCCAGAGTAAACCTTCCCATATGTTGTCACCATAGAGAACAAACCTATAGACATATGTCAACTCTGATCAAATTGTACCTCTTAAATAGATGCCATTTAGCAGATATTGATTATATATCAATGCAGTTCAAAACTATTATTATTTTTTTTGGTACCAGGGATTGAACTCAGGGGCACTCGACCGCTGAGCCACATCCCCAGCCCTATTTCGTATTTTATTTGGAGACAGGGTCTCACTGAGTTGCTCGCCATTGCTGAGGCTGGCTTTGAATTCACAGTCCTCCCGCCTCAGCCTCCTGAGCTGCTGCAATTACAGGCGTGCATCTCTGCACCAGGCTCAAACATATTTTAAAACGATACAAACTCCTGGGCTTGACCCCAAAGCTCAGAGATAGGAGACCTGAGAGAAGAACAAAGTTTGCTTCTCCAGGGATTCCTGCGAAGTGTGAGACCTGCTGAACAAGCCCTCCAATCCGATCGATCGGGTGTGACGAGTCCCAAGGTTGATGAAAGAAGGTGCTTTGCACTTCAGGGTGGAGCCGAGGAGCTTGCACACTCAGGCTGGAGCATGTGGATTTTCTAGATGTCTTCACTCCCCAGAGGTTCCTTCCACTGCAGGGAGCTTTGCCTCAAGCTGCCCAACTCGGAGGTGGCAGGAGTCACAGTGGTGGACTTGAACCTCGCCTCAAACTTCCTAGCTAGATGACCCCTGCAAATGCCTCTGCAGCAGTAGTCTGCTGCTGTGCGTCCAAGCCACCCGAAGTGGTGCAGCCCTGAACAGCCACCATCATTGACTTTGCTCCTGATGCTTTCGCAGTGGGGCAGGCCTCCGTGGGGATGGCTGGTCTGCTCAGCACTGGGTGCTCCGCTGGCAGTGAACCTTGAACACCTTGCAGGTCAGGAGCGTCAACTCCCAACACAGTGGAAAATCCGCATGTAACTGTGAAGTCCCCACAAACTTAACTGTCACAGAAAGCTGACAACGTGCATGTGTCAACACTGATCAAACATTGATTAACTGCTAATGGCCTGCTGTTGACTGGAAGCTTTACCAATGACATAAACAGTCAATTAACACGCGTTTTTTTATCTGTTGTATTATACACACTGAAGAGTATTCAAGAAGTGTGAGAAATGACTTTTTATTGAGACACGTAATTTATTAGGGAGACAATGTTCACGTAGAGGTCACTGGCGTCACGTGGCGTGGTGTTTTAAGTGGGTACTGGGCACACAGATGGCAGCAGGAGGTGGCCATGGCACTGTCCCAGCAGCACAGCGTAGGCAGTTATGATTTCCTGGTGCGTCTCTACGTTCCTGTCCTTCTCTCCACCGCAAATGGTGTCACGTAAGGGCTGAAAGGTCACGCGTCTGTTTTGATAGATTTTGACTTTCTGTAATCGAATGGTAGTGAATGATAGGACAGGCTATGACCTACATCTGTTCTAGATATTCATGACGTACCTGAATTGGTCTTAACATTTTCAATATTCCCAGATTATACCGTTCATCTGTGAGTTTATTCCAATTGTCATAAATCTGAAAAAAAAAATCCATGTGTAAGTGTATCTGCTCAGTTCACACCAGTGTGGACCTCCCTGGGCAGTGGGCACTGTGGCTGGCCTCCGCTTCCCCAGCCTCCGCTTCCCTGGCCTCTGCAGCAGTCTGTCCGGGCTGCTCTCAGGGCTTCACTGCAGCAAGAGGGCTGCATTCTAAGGGCAAGAGCAAGGAGAATCAGGCAGAAGTTGTACCCCTTTTTAACACCTGGCCTCTGATGTCACAAAGTGTCACGTTGCCCAGCAACCAGGTTCATCCTTGAATGTCCCTCCTCTTGTCCCCTGCCCCCCTAGCCCCCAGCCAAACTGGCCTTTCTGCTCCTCAGACACTGGCGTTCCTGTCCCTGTGTGCTCACTCGTCCTGCCCCTCAGCCTGAAGCACAAGGTGACCTCCCCCTCGCCCTGTGGGCCTCAGCCCAGCACACTCACCTCGCCCACCTCAGCAAGGCCTCCCAGCCCGGCCTCCCTGCCGCTCTCGCTGCTCTCCAGCCCCAGCCAGCAGAACTTGCTGCAGGAGTGCAGATATGTCCCCTGGCTCCTGATGCTGCAGGCAGACCTCGCCAGGCTTCTCTCTGAGCTCCGTCACTTGCTGACGGTGGACATGACTGCTCACCCCTCACTGAGCTTCAGCTCCATTATCGTCACAATACAGTGTTGCTACTGTGCCCAGATGTCCAATTGTTGGAAGGAATAGCTAAGAGAAGGGACATGCACTGTTTAGCACGGTGTGGGGGACATGGTGGATGGCCCCAAACAAGGAGCTCTTATTATCATTCAGCTGACCCTCAGTATTCAGAAGGAACAGATTCCCAACTCCCCCACTGGGTACCCAAATCCAAGGGTGCTAAAGCCCTTTATGTAAAACGGAGAATGTTCAGATAGCTTAGGAATGTCCTATCATGTGCCGTAAATCAAGTGATACAATGTAAATGCTTGTTATATTTTTATTATTTAGGGAAAAATGACTGGAAGAAAAAAAAAGGACTATACATTGTCAGTGTAGAAAGAACTTTCCTGTTTTGATCCATAGTTGGCGGACTCCATGAAGGTGCTGCCAGAAGCTCTGAGAGGCACCTCCACTTACAGACGAGGAACCTGAGGTCCAGGTCATGTGGCCCATGACCCATGAGGAGGCCCAGGTAGGAGCCAGTGGAGACACTGTCTCAGTTATAGTGGAGGATGAGGGCTGGGCCTGGAGGCACTGGAGGACAGCCCTTTGCACCTGTGTAGGCCTTGTGTTGGGAACACTGCCCACCGTGTAGTGGGGAGGTCACCAGGGCCTGGAGGAAGAATGGCATTCAGTTCTTATTGCTGGAGGCATCAGGGACCAGAGAGGCCCACTGACAACCGAGGGAGGCGGCTGACTAGTGGTCGAGGTCAGGAACCTGAGCTCAGTGGGGGCTTGCCTCCTGGGTCGGACATCTCTGCTAAGTTACCTCGGCTCTCTGGGTCTTAGATCCTTCACCTGTAAACTTGGGGGTATCTGCCCTGGCTGCTTCCTCGGCCCACAGCACGGCCCCCACAGCCAGAGCCGACCTTCATCTTCCTTATGTCTGTGACACACCAGGGGACTCTGCCTCGACCACCTTTCTTGAAGATGAAATGCACCCTCTCTGGTTGGCTGGCTTGTCCTTGCTCTGGTCCCCGCAGGGCTTCTCTCCACTCACCCACTGCGAGCTTGCTTAGTTACCTGCCCCCTCACTCCTACACCGTAACCTCCATTGGAGCCAAGTATGTGTCACCTGGGTCGCTACTGAACTCCCGCACTGAGAAGGCAATCTGTACGTAGAAACAGCTCCGTGTCTCTGGCTGTCCTTCCTGTGAGCAGACCACACTGCAGGGCTGACTCTGCAGGGAATGCTCCAAACAAGCAACACTCTCCTTGCTCTGATGCTCAGCTCTCTCTCACATGTGACCACAGTTTTAATGCCAAATTTTTGTTATTTTCATTTCTAGCCTAAGGCCTCCAAACCTGCCGAGGACTTTCTCTCCGAGGTTCCAGGGAGCAGCGTTGTAGAAACGCAGAATCGGGGGCCCCGCCCAGAGGAACTGAGTCAGGGCCTGCACTGTGGCCAGCCAGATGCTCGGCACACTCGGGCGCAGCAGGTGCTCAGTCAGGCCACTTTCTTCTTTTCTGGACTCTCTTTACCAGCTCCCCAGGCCCTCATCTTATCTGTGGCCTTCGCTTCTAAAGGCTTTTTCCTCTGGGGACTTTGTCACTGCAAGCTATCAGTCACTCTCTCTGCAAAATCCCCCCTGGCTCTGGCTTCTGCCTCTGAAGAAGTGTGTCACATTCCTGTGTCCTCTCTTGAGGACATCTGAGGACACATCATGTCTCTCCGCCCCCTCTTCTTTAAATGGTAAGCTTTTGGAGGGCAGAGCCCGATTATCTCCAGATCCTACTGCTTTGCCAGCCTAACTTAATTAGGATCTGCTTTAGAAGCACATGAATTATTTCAGGCCTTTGTCTCCTTGTTTATTCTGGAGATCTGAAGACTGGACAGCATGGCTCTCATGCATCTGCAGTCTTGAACCGCACGCCTGGAAACGCAAGACAATGCCATCTCAGGTCCCATCTTGTGCAGGGCCAGCTACTCAAATGGACTTTTATTCAACAAACTATAAGACAGTGTGAATGCCAGTGGCCAGCTAGAGTGCCTGCCAGGGAAACAGACACCTGCAAATAAGCTCGCAGTCTTGTGGAGGCCACAGACCCACCACGTGGACACACCAACAGAGTCTTCCTCATAACGTCGTCTGCACCAGTAAAAAACAATCTAGATGTCGGTCCTTCTATGGCACGTCACACTGCAAAGCTCCATGTTGCAGTTTTTAAAGAGAACAAGGCATGTAGGGAATCGCTGTCCGGGAAGGAGCTCGGGGAAGGAGCTCGGGGCGTGAAGAATGAACGGAAGACATCTTGCAGAATATGGGCTGTTGGGTTCTGGTTACACCTGAAATACAAACATGTTTGTATTTCCTGGGTACAAAAAGAATTGAAAGAACAACAAATTAATGACAACGATCAAAGGCACCTTAGCCTTATCTGTAATTGTTTGTTTTTCCTAAACATGGAAAATATCTGTATTATTTGTGCAATTATAGAATCTATCACAATTTTATAACCTACCAGTATTAAATTAATTCAAATTTAAAAAATTAAATGAGAGTAAGAGCAATTAAAATCACCAGAACCGGGAAGGTAGGAGATATGGAGGGCTTTGGAGGCTACTTCATGAACGACTCCGCTGAGGCTAGCCAAGGTTCAAGGGCTTGCTTGGGGTTCCACAGCGAATAGATAAAGTAGGTTGACTGTGGAACGGGTGCTTTGTCCTAAATGTGGAATGGCCCCTGAGTGAAGGAAGTGACAGACAAGTGTCTTCTTACCCCTCTAGGGGAGGTGTGGCATCCTCACCTGTCCCAATATGCCCAGATCTGATCTGCATTAATCCTCTTTTTTTTTTTAATGAAAGCTTTTGTCCCCCGCTCCAAGACTCCCTTCCCTAACAGCATGAGACACAGCAGCTCCCTCTCTCCCTGAGGGCAATCGCTTGCCAACCCTCCCTTTCTTTCATCTGTTTTCTACAAACTTCTCTCTTTGGCCCTGGCATGTGCCACGACTTCACAAAGGAAACTTTGCCAACTGCCCACCCCAGGAGCATGAGTGGCAACACAGATGTCTGTCACCAGCTCCTTCACCCAAGCTCTCGGCTTCACCGTAAACCCCAACCCAGTCACCACACAGGTAGGCAAGACCTGTCTCATCAGCCCAGATCTGATAAGGCACCACAGTCGGAGGTGGGGATCTGGGTCCTTTTGGTTTTATAACTCTTACACACCACAAGGACATTGAAAAGGGAAATTGAACAGCATTAATGACAACAAAAGTGAAAAGCTTGGCTTCGACAAGGTCTATGTATGCGTTTCAGAAGGTTAGAGAGCTGAACATGTTTCGAGGGTGCACAAATCCAGACACGATCATGGCAGAAGAAGATGGTGCCCAAGGAGTATCTTGCAAAATGCTCGGTACACAGCGGATGTGGGGAGGAGGGCTTGAGACTCATGATGCATAGTCCTTGAAGGGGCCCCACACATGTGCTCGCTGAATTGGAATGAATAGAGGTTTTGGGCTTTCTCAAAACAAGATATGCTGAAACATCAGAATGCCATCAGAGGCTGAACGTGTCAATCAGCTCTGTTTTGCACATTTATTGTCTAGAGTGAGTGCAGGATACAGAGCAGAACCGGATTTGGAAATGGCATCTCTAATTTTGTTTGGCCGAGTTTGCTGAGCATAATCGGTTATGAGCCTGTATGGGTGTTCCCGAGTAATTACATTTAATTGTTTGTGCAAATCAGAGGATCTATCAACTACAAGCCCAATTAATTAAGTGCAGACACACAAGTCAGATTGGGAAGGAAGAAGGAGGGCTGGGCTTATTGCAAAATTGAGCCTGTGTTCTTCTACTTTATTTTGAAAAGCCACAGGGAGAACACACAGAATGTCAGTAGCTTCTATGGAACATTCTGTCAGGATATCGTAGGGCCACTTCACAGGGCTTCTGAGGACTCTTTGAGGGCCCTGAGATTCCCAGCACCAGGAAGGAGGGAACAGATCCCCGCTTCATGGGCACAGTGACGGGAGGGAAGGTGGGTAGAGAACTGGCCCATGTGACTTGAAACTCAAGGGAACTGAGGTGGGACGGTGACCTATTCCTGTCATCCCAGCAATTCAGGAGACAGAAGCAGGAGGATGGCAAGTTCAAGGCCAGCCTGGGCAACTTAGTGAGACCGTCTTGAAATAAAAATACCAAGAACTGGGACTGGTCTTTATCTGGAGGACTGGCACCACACTAGGAGGGACAGGGTGGGGAACGGATCATTTCTAAAAACGAGCCCCCCCCCCACGCCTGCCATTCATGGCCTCCCTGACAATTTTTGCAACATTTGATTGCCACTTGTCTTACCTTTTCCTTTGAATTGGTGAAGCAATTTCCAAAAAGTCTGTGCCCTCTGGCACTGCCAGCACCAGGTCTCATCTGAGTGTTTCTGCCACCTCCACCCCAGCGCTCCTCCCAGGCCCACCTGCCACTGTGTGAAAGATGAGCTCCGTCCTCCAGGACAAGGGCGCAGTGGCTCTTTGTTTACCAGGTTTAAACACCCCCCTCCCTTTGCCAGCCAGAGATCCTCCCTTCCTCAGACACCCCAGAAGGAGTTCTCCCAAAGTCACTCATTCTATATCCATTTTCTTCTCTTGGGTTCTCTGTATTTGTAACTGAAACTCAGCTCTCTTGGCATTGGTGGGGAGACACTGCTAGCTGAAAAGCAGCCTCAGGGTTGCTGTGTTCTGTGAGCACATAGCTTTTGGGTGCCCAGAAAGGCCCAGGTAAGTTGACACACGCTGTCCTGGTCAAGTTTGTTGTGGAAGCTCAGCCCTGTAGGGGCCTTCAGCGGCCACCCTGATTTCTCCTCCAAACGTCTCTGATTTAAGTCTGCAGCCTGCCTCAGAACTGGCCAGGAGCCCCGCCTGCAGGTAACTAAGAAGCTGCGAGATGGAGCTTCCCAACGACTGGCCCAACGTCGCCATGGACAGAAGAGGCAGCCTGTTAGAGCAAGGGGAGTAAAGGACCCTCTGGAATGGCCCAGAACAAGAGGCCCAACACTGGCAAGGATCCCATAGGGGACAAAGACCCTCTTGTGACCCATTTCTACCTGCTCCACGCCCACCCAACTGCATCACTCCGCCCCTAGCTCTAGAACAAGTTGGCTCCAGAACCCACCCTCGGGGTCAGGAGTCAAGGGAAGAGATGGTGGATCCAGGGCCAAACGGAGGGATTAATTAAGTCATGGCTCCGGAGGGAAAGACAGCTTTATGATTCAAGCCCCAACGATGACACAGAGGATCTGAGAGTCCTTGACACCTCGCCTCACGGCTTGTTTGTTTTAACAAGAGTTCCCTTCCAGAACCAGTGTCTCCTGTTCATGCTAGCTGGAATCTGCCCGCGGCGCGCCGCTGCAGCTCCCTGCCCACGATGGCAGCCTGTTAGGGACAGCCTGGGAGGAGCGGTGTTCTCACCGAACTCGATGGTTCGAGTCTAGCCCGGTTGGGGGTTCTGTACACCCACCATCTCCTGCACTGGGGGGCTTGAGGGTGACCAGGGCTTTCTTTATCACTTACTTCTTTGAAGACCTGGAGGTCACATCTCCCTGTCCACAGGCACAAGACCCCAGGGCAGCTATCCGCAATGCTCCTCAGCACAGGGCATCTCCTGCAGGCGCCTAAGGACAAGTCACCGTGCTTGGGAGTCCCTGGCTCTTAAATTGGATGTGCCTACATGAGCATAGTGTAGGAGCAATCAACAGAAACCTCGGGGAAGAAAGCTCTCCTCCTTCTGAAATTCCACTTCTGCCACTAACAATATATGACGATGAGAACAGTAACGCATACATGTTCTGAGCATTTGCAGTGGATGTCAGGCTTTCTGTACATCATCTCAGATTATTCTCCCAAGAACCTATGGAGAGGAAACTACTATTAGCCCTAATTTATAAATAAGAAGACTGAGACAAGAACCCACGGTAAAATAGCTGGTAAGCAGCTGAGCCCGCGGTACCTGCAACAGGTCAGCTATTTTCAGGATGACAACCACCCTGGTTTGCCTGGAACGGAAGGGTTTCCCAGACATGGAACTCCTGTTGCTAAAATTAGGATAAGTCAGTCATCATAATTATTTTCTGACTACATGTGACAATAGAGGCTTGTTTAATCTATAGGGGAATTTTGTTCATATCAAGTTTTATTAACACAACTTTGAGTCTCCCTCATGGATTCCATTTTGTTTCCTCAGATTTTGTAAGTCTCAGCTCTTCTGGGTGTAGATTTAGGTATTATATTTTATTTTTATAGTTATTGTTCTACTGGTAATATTCATTATGAATTGGATATTTTTAAAAGATCTGTAATTGTTCTTTGACTAATGGATGATGCAGGAGTTCCCTGCGAATCTCGTTGCTAAGCTGACTCTTCCATGGCCTTCTCATTTCTTGGCCCCCTGACTAGCCACATCATGCCCAGTGCACAGAGCGACCATCGCAGTGGAAACCGGACAGGGAAACCCACCTGTGACCCAAAGAGCCAACGGGAATGGTGGAATAAGGAGCCCTTTTAGCTTTCTGACAATCAGCAAATGCCATGAATCTCCCATTTCCTGTCTACTGCTCTACAGATGCCAGGATCCAGCAGGTAACAGCCCGGTGCTGGCCCTCAGAGTCCAGCAGAGCAGATCTAACAACACCTGACCTAATGAGGGTCCGACTACACAGGAGGAGGGCAAGGGGCACTGGGGAGTCCGGGTGGGGGCACTCCACCAAACCAGGCGAAGGCAGAATCAGAATTCTGAACAGAGGCAGGGGAGGGGTCCTGAATTACAATATGGGGGGCCACTGCCTTCGGCCAGAGTGAGGCCCTTCCTCCTGTGTGTCGGCTGTCCTAGGGTTGTGATGACGGTGGGACTGAAGCTGGGATAGTTAGAAGGGAGCTGAGGACTGGAGGGGGCTGGAGACCCATTAGGCAGAGAACTCCAGTGCCACCTGGCACAACCACTGATCAGAACAGTGTGGCTGACCCAGAGCCTCCCAGAACAGCCGCCGGTGCCCCCACTTCTGAGGGGGTTAAATCCTCTTGTGGGTGAGGCTGTGTTTCGGGGGACGTGGAGGCCGGGCGTTGCCATCTCATCCTAGCTGCCGTCCTGCCCGCGGGCCATGTTCCCACTGCTCTACAACAAAGATCTGAGGTTCAGAGAAGGGAGGCTGGAAACTCACCCTGGGAGAAAATAACAAAAGCACCAACTAAAGGGGGCTGGCGCCGCAAAGCCACCCTCGCCAGGCCCCTCCAAACGTCAGGAGGTCCTGTTTCACTACGAGGGAAACCATTGTGGTTAGGGCTGTTCCCAGGGGAGGAGCGAGATCTTGGGTGGTAACTGCCTACTACGTGGAAAAGCGCACAGTAGGCACCTCAAGGAAGCCCAGCCCCCCACAGGCGGTGCCTTCTCTTCCACCTCGGCTGCCTCTCTAGATCATCCTAGTCCTTCCAAGCTGTGGGACTCGAGGTGAGTCCCCTACGCCCTGCAGCCTCGGTTGCCCTCTTCACAGGAGAATAATGGTGCCTGCCTTGCTGAGCCGCTGGGCCTGAGTGAGCACCCGGAGGCCCGAGGCTCAGAATGTGCACATCCACGCCATCACCTGCGTCACCGTCCTGAGCACGGCGCCCGGCCCTGGGGTGTCTGTTCAGCTGTCTCTGGATAAACGTCCTTCCCGCACTTGTAAGTTACTTGCTCAACTTTTTATTATGGAAAATTTCACACATAAAGAGCCGGAGGCGGATGCAGCAAATCTCCGCTTAGCTGCCTCTCACCTAGCTCCGTCCACTTGTTGACCAAGTCCCCTTCATTTTCCTTTCTTTCCTATTCTCCACATTCAGTATGTATTTTTTTTCCTACCCTGTAACAATGAAGTTTCCACCAGTTGTGATGGGAATTATTTGATTGTGGAAGGACTGTTTGGAGAGTTGAGTGTGTGTGAAGATCTATTTGGTTAAATGCTTTTATTTTGGGAACTGGGGGTTGAACTCAAGGGTACTTTACCACTGAGCCACATCCCCAGTCCTCATTATTTATTTATTTTATTTGAGACAGGGTGTCGCTAAGTTGCTGAGGCTGGCTTTGAACTCACAATCCTTCTGCCTCAGCCTCCTGAGCTGCTGGGATTACAGGCGTGTGCCACCGTGCCCGGCTATTAAGGTAAAATTTACGTACAGTAGCATCAGTGCTGTTTTGGAACATAGCTCTGAGTTTTGACAAGCCCTGATCTCCTGAGCAGGCCTCGGTGTTTCCTTCTCAGCCTTTACAAGAACACATTCCAGCCCCGAATAGATGAATGAACGTACACAGTGTCTTGACGTGGAAGAAGAAGAGGAAGAGGCCTCCCCAGTCATTTCCTTGATCAGGTTTATTATGACTTGGAATCCGATGTGCTTGATTGGCTAGAATACAAGCCACTCTGGAATAGATTTATTAGCATCAGGTATTGTTTAGGGCCACTGAGCTTGTGTGGACGCCTTCATTCTTAATGGTCATAATAGAAGGTGTCTAAGAAGCTCGATTATTATTGAGTTCATTAATAACCAACCCTAAGAATGACTTCATTGGAACTGGGATCAATCCAAACAAAAGTAGCTTTGTTAGTGAGGAGATGTTTTCCTGGTAAGTTGCATATGCTCAACAACAGAAATTAAAAGCCAAACAAGAAACAAGTGCAGATGCCAGAAAATCATACTACTTCCTTTTTCCTGGATCCCAGCTGAGACTCCACTGCAAGAGCGCCCTCTGTTGCTTCCCAATTACTTTTTCATTTGGACACAGACTGGGCCAGTTAGAAAGGTCACCTTTCTATTCAGATGAGTGTAGACCTTCACATACTTTACTTCAGAGCCCCTTCTTTTAATGCATCTATAAAAGGACGGATTTTTTTCTTGTAAAAGTACTGACCTAGGGACTATCAAAGAAAAATATTTTGTTTCATCGCAACTGGCTCCAAGGAGTTGAAGCTATTTAAAGACCATGGGCTTTAAGAAACCCAGAAGCCAGGACCAACTAAAACCTGCCTGCAGACTTGGGAGGATTCTGGCCTTCCCAGAGGTCTAGGTTGGGGTGTTTAATTAGCACCAGCATGAATGCTCTTTATTAATACTTAGAATCCCCTGAACTTCTCCCCTTGGAAGTTTTGTCCCTGGTATGAGCCTTGTGTCCAGAAAGTTAATAGACAAAGTTTGTTTGATTTTTATGGTTGTTTTAATTTTTATGGTTGATTTTGGTGCTCTTCATTTTATTCCATGGCATGAAGGCTAGAGACTCCACCATGAAGTCCTGGGTAGCCTCAGTCCCTGTGTCCCTGGACGGTGTGGCTGGAGAACATGGGCCTTCTCTGCTCAGGCCTGGTCTTCTGGGGGCCTTCCTGTGTGGTGAGTCTTGTTCTGATCCCGAGAGCATGCTTGCTGCTGAGTTGGCCTTGTTGGAGCAGATGGGCTGAGGTTCTCACTCCATCTTGACCTGTCTGGTCATTGTGACCAGCAGACTCCTGTGAGAATTGATTGTTTTGTTGTTTTGTGGTGCTGGAGATGGAACCCCAGGCTGTGTACATGCTAGACAAGGCTCCACCACTGAGCTGCAGCCCCAGCTCTGAGACATGTTGTGTGTGGCTGAGGGGTAGGACTGGGGAACCCAAGGATGCTTACCGCTGAGATGCATCCCCAGACCTTCTCATTGTTTATTTTGAGACAGGGTCTTGCCAAGTTGCCCAGGCTGGCCTCGACTTTGTGGTCCTCCTGCCTCAGCCTCCTGAGGACTAGGATGCCCAGTCCTGACACTTGGTTTAGCCCTGAAGATTTATTGGCAGTTCTTTCAGTTTTGATTTTTTCTTCATGCTTCGACTGGAGAAGAGAAACTAAGACTCCTTCCTTGGCTCACTTAAGTTTGTCTTTTGGCTGGGGATCCCTTTGATGTGTTTTCTGTTAAGCATGGGAGCTGCCAGGTTCAAAGAGGTGAACGCATCCCCCCTCCCCCACCTGACATAGAGGGTTTCACGTCCACAGAGCTCAGGCTTTTCGGGTGGTTGTAAACTGTGTCATTACCCCACACTTAGGAATAGCTGGTCCATGCAGGGGAAAACCAATGAATCAGATCATAAATTCTCCAATTCCACGGGAGCCCTTAGGTTAATTGGCTTATATAGACTTAAAAGTGCTTATGTCAATTTAAAATGAAGAACTCAAGAATGATCAAAAGGCAAAACAACCTAACTACTAATGTTATTAAATATTTTTGCTCGTTTAAGGAATATTTGCCTGTTGAGACTACATCTCTGAAGAAGGACTCAGCAGTGAGCTGAGTCGGTGATTCTGGTTTCAGGGTGCACCGTAGATGGGATGCACTTCATTCGTCTTTAGGCAGCAGAGGATCGATCATGATTGTACAATGTAACAATCAATGGCATGTTTATGTCAAGACTATTTGAAAATTATTCTGATAATGACTTCTCATGATTTCCAAACAGTAAAAAAATAATGTTAGCATAATATTCTAGTTTATGCTAGATAGCTTACGCAATCTGGATTTTCCAAATCTTCTAGGCTTAAACTAACATTGCTTTCATACGTATTTAAAATTATGACAAGGTAAAGATTAGATTGAGTTATAGTAACCAATGTCTTCTTTAAAAGAACAGCATGTTGCAACTTCAGTCATACCACAAATTACATAAATCCACTCTAATTAGAGTAATTAGTGAATTAATCTAATTAAACTATCAAGGTAAGTTCTAAAGTGGTATTTTTCTGACACTCTAAATATCATTAGTGACCACCTCCTTTTTTGAGGGATGACTTGAATTCAGTTTGCAAGACCTCTGATTTTGAAGAAACTTTGAAAGTTGGTATTAAATAACTTCGATCTCAAATTACAAAAACGGGAAAAGATGCTGTCGTGGGTATTCATTTGCTTTTACTGATGTAACAAGTTACCATGAATTTAGTGGCTTAGGAAACCAAGCTCATCCTCGCAGTCTGGAGGAGAGACTGAGCCTAAAATCAGAAGTCAGGTGTGTGCGCTCCTGGACCATCCAGGGGGACAAGCTGTTGGCCCTACCTCACCTCCGCGGCAGGGGCCACCTGCCTGTGTCGGGGCTCCAGGGCCTGCACACTCTACCCAGTGCAAACCAGGAGAAACTAGTGATCAATGTCCTCCCCTCAGACCTCCTGCTGCCCTCCTGCCGCCCCTGTGATTGCATTAGACTTGCCCAAGTGGTGAACTCACCCCTGCCGCTGTTGGACAAAGTGTGTCTCCTGGAAATTCGTGGTGGGGGTCTGAGTGCCACCTGCTGCTGGGCGGGGCCATGCTACATGCCCGATAAACCCGATGGTTTTTATTGTGTTTTCTTTCTATACTGTGTTTACTCAGTGACTGTCCAGAAAAGACAAAGCTATTTTAAGTTTAAGTGACATCCTTAGAGCTTTATGATTCTAAATTTAGGGCCTCATTTATATGTATAATTATAATGCACCAATTAAAAAATAAATAAGTAGAAGAGAGGCCAGTAGAGAAAGGAGGTCAAAGGGAGGAGGAGGGGAGAGAAAGGTGAGGTGCTGGGGAATGAACTGAGAAAATTGTCATGAGCATGTATGAATATGCCACCCTGAACCTCACTATTATGTACAATTATAATGCACTAATATAATAAAAATAAATTTGGGGCTTCATTTTGGGAACAAAATATCAAAGAGATTCTTCAGAACAGATTGGTCACAATAACCGGGAAGAGTTGCCTTGGTCCCCTTATTAAACAGATGGGATTGAGTTGTTAAGAGAGACTCAGGCCGAGCTCTCCATTGTGGGTTAGTTATGGCAAGAGTGGGTGCTCACAAAGCCGCCCAGCCCAGCTCGCCCCTGGCAGGCACCCATTCGCCCTTCTGCTTTTCTGCCCGGTTAACCTGCAGCACAAGGCCCTTGCTAGATTCTGCAGCTCATCCTTGGAACTCCAACCTCCAGGACTGAGAGCTAAATGAATTCCTTTTCTTTGTAACTTTCCCAGTCTCCAGGATTTTGTTTTAGCAACAGAAAATGAACTAAGACAACAAGTAAAATAACATATTCCCAACTCCTGGATTAGGTCATGGACATCTCTGAGGGAGCCTCACTGGGCTCCCTGGGCAATCCAAATGCGCTCACTGGGTAATCATTTTAATGCATATTCTGCCTGTACATGGCTGCCTTGGCTCTTTACAACACTTTGATCAAAACAGTAAAATCAACATGATACCTAGAGTTTACCTTATGTTAATAAGATTAAGGATGCAGATTATTCAGTAGGAGTTGTTGTGTATATTTGAGCATGAAAACATGTTGGCACAAACATACCAGTAAGCAGGCCTTCCCCCCGGTGCAGAGGAAGCATCTCAGGATACAGGACTTCCACTCAAACACAAGTTTGGGAAGGTGGAAGACAGCCTGGAACCATCCTTCCAGGGAAAAGATGATGTGAAGCTTGACATTTTTTCTTTTATGAAGAGACTGACCCTATGAGGTGTGGAGCCCTCAGCACAAGCAGGAAAACAAGTTAAGTCCCTGTTTCTCCAGTTTACATTGTGCTGGGCTGGGTCGGTGGACATGAAGGTCCCTGTGCCTGTGAAACGGTGGGACAGGCTTACGCCAACTACGGCAGACCTGGGCGGTTGCCATAAAAACAGGGCCCTGGAAAAGCCCTCTGCCACCATGCTCAGTCCTGGGAATCTGGGCTGTGTCTGAGCGGGATGAAGTTATCTAGTTGTACTGAAATACCTAGTAGAAATGGGAGCAATTTTCTCCCGAAAGGATGTTATTCACTATTTAAATATCGACATGACTGTTTGATACACATAAGTGGAACCAAAGGAAAAAAAATAATTAGTTTGAAGACAGAAAGAATCCCAACTCCTGAGCCACCTGGTTTCATTCTCTCTTTCATCGTTCCTTGAGTTTCCACGTGCCAGGTAATGCCAGGTTATAGTGGACACGCAGAGACAGGTGGTCAAAGGCCCACCTTGCTCCTGTCCCTTTGGTAAGCACTCCAGATCCCCTTTGATGGAAACGCCCCACCTTTTGAAGAGCTGAAGAAGGGTACAATGTATTCTATGATGGTTTTCTAAAGGTTAAGTAATGCTTAGACTGGAAGATGAGCTTGTCAGGAAAAGCTAAGGAATGACATCCTTGTGAAAAAGAACAGTACCTTCCTGCCCTCGGGGTTGGAGCTTGCGTAGTAGTGCTGCCTTTGAGATTGTGGATCTGAGTTCATTTTAACATGATCAGGCTTTAGGTAGCATTGGGAAAAGATTGTAACAGATTCACTAGACAAGCCATCCGAGGGCCACTTGATTTAGAGTACAGGGCATTGTTGTATAAGGGAGAGCTCATTTCAGACTTTCTCAAGATAAATACATTTCCATACACTTAACTGTTTTCATAAAATATATCAATAAGCAAAAACTCTAAATATGATAGAAAGGAAAAGTTTCATGATTAAAGAAAAGTTATGATCTTGGACTATGTATCTTCTTTCCACAAAAGGAAACAAAGAATTACTCTTGTCTAATTAGACTCAATTCTTAAGCCTAATTGATTGATTTATTGGTTTTAGCTTCTGCTTACCATGCTTCTAGATTGTTTTAAATGAAGCGAAACAGATTATTTACGTTGGGAAGGACTGGCATTCTTAATTATTATGTAACTTCTGGTAATGTGTCTCTCTGTTCAGTGGGGCTACCCAGCCTTTCCTTGTTCCTGTGGCCAATCCATTCTGAAGAATCTCTTGATGTTATTTTCCCAAAATTGAGTTCCCAAATTCAGGTTCATAAAACTCTAAGGAATCATAAAACTCTCAAAATATCTCTGCCTTTTCCTGGACAGTCATTGAGTAAACACAAACATTTCTTCTTTCCCTGTATAAAAAGAAAAGACGATTAAAAAAAATTAGGTTTGTCTGGTATTCTCTAGAGTTGAAGTGACTCACAATCATTGTGAGGGTTCATTTCATTTACCAAGCTCAGTTTGACTTTGCCCTTCTTTGTGTGGAATGTCACAGAGTTCTCTTCTAACGTGTGCTCTGCCGGAACGTGCTCCCGGCTGCCATTCTGATGTGACGCCCTCCTGGATGTTCCTGATTGGCTTACAGTTAAAGGGGTGAAGAGGTGACTCCCAGGCTCTCATGCAGCACCAGCTTTGGGAACAGCACTGGCTGAGGTGGGCAACTTTGTTTCCAAGACGCCA
Organism: Xerus rutilus; assembly: GCA_028644305.1. Taxonomy (NCBI): domain Eukaryota; kingdom Metazoa; phylum Chordata; class Mammalia; order Rodentia; family Sciuridae; genus Xerus; species Xerus rutilus. Next base: position 138,482,552 of record CM053405.1, on the reverse strand, counting down.
GGTCTTAGTCCATTTTCTGTTACAGTAACTGAGCACTGAGGAATTTACAGAGAAGTCAGCTCAGGGGCTTATTCAGTCTGGATTTATAGGAGATTTTATTTGGCTTACAGTTCTGGAGGCTGGAGGGGCAAGAGTGTGGTCCCTGCATCCTCTGTGCATCTAGTGAGGTCCTACTGTGGTGTCACGATGGAGTGGAGGGCAGCTGTGGCAAGACGGGGCCACCATGTAGCTCAAGCGCCCCCTCCTCTCTGTACAGTCTCCAGTACCACATGCACTACTCTAATGATGTGGGTGGACCCCATTCCCCTACCAAAGGTGTCATCTTCAAACACTGTTCACACTTGAATTGGAGGATTAAGTTTCCAGCACATGAATTTGGGGGGCAGATACATTCAGACCATAACATCATATCATGTAGAGTTTTGCTTACGGCTAGTTAATGTTTTATAGGAAATGCTTTCAAAAGCTTTTTTGCTTGACTCTTTTTGAGAGATCAGGGGAAATGTCCTTGTGATGGTTAAACTCATTCTTTTCTGTTTAACTTTATCTATATTTTCTTAGATGCAAAAAATTTTCAAATATTTGCTTAACAGCATTTACCAAGGGTCAGGTGGTGCATCTCATAGGTTGGCATTTTTTGCTGAGATGATATTGCCACCAATGTAGGAAAAAGTCTCCCCTCCTGGTTGGCTAGGACAGGTTGTGCATGCCTTGTTGGAGTTTCAGAGCTTTTACATACTGACAGCTATGGTTTGAAACTGGTGGTGTCCCCCAAGATCCAGAGTGGCAGTATTGGGAGGTGCTGGGGTCTTTAAAAGGCGGAGTCTGGTGGGAGGTCCTTAGATCACTGGGGGTGTGCCCACACAGGGGACTGTGAGTCCTGGGGATCAGTCTCTCTCTCTTCCTCCTGGATGAGGATGTGAGATCACTCCAACCTGAGCTCCCACTGTGACGCGCTGCCTTCACCAGAGGTCCAAATCACGAGGCTGCCTGATCTTGGACTTGAACATGCGGAGCCAGAGCCAGCCTCTCTTTACTTCCTGAGTATTCATTGAAGTGCTGCGAAGCTAGTGCCCTGACCACTCCTAAAGGATCTGCCTGTCCAAGAGCAGCTGTCCTGGAGAACACGGGGTCCTGGGCTCCTCTCCTGGCTGTGGGTTGCTCCCTCGCCTTGGGTCCTTATGAGAATGTCAGATTAGATTCTGCCCCTGACACTGACAATCACACCGATGAAAATCTCCAGAGTGTCTGCCAATTAAGCTCAACTGTGAAAGCCTCCCTGGCTCCCCGCAGGACCGTGGGCCACTGAATCTCTAGGAGTTATTTACCAAACAAGTCAGCTTTTGCACAGCTGCTCACACCTCCTGTGGCCTTTGGATTAAATTTCAGGTGAGTCAAGGGATCTCTGTGTGCAACACAGCGCAGGCTCCTTTTCCGAGGCAGGATGAATGGAGCCGTGGAAGCTTTCCTGGTGACCTGGGCTTGATCTCATAGGGATTGGCTGGGCACTCTGCAGGCATGTCAAGCACGCTGTTAGATGCTCTCCACCCTGGTCCTGCCACTGTCTGGGAGTTCACACGGCGGCTGGTTCTGCTCCAGCAGGAGACCGAGTGAGCTCAATGGAGCATCTGGGGAGACAGCACTGAAATGAGTGGCAAGGTGGACATGACCACAGATGACCTGCTGAACAGAAAGGGTGACTTTATGTCACTGGGACAGGGAGAACCATGAGGAGGAGACTGCCACCAGCAGCAGCACTTGCCCAACTGATCACTGGATGTCCTGTTGTCACAGCTGCTGCTGGACAGCCAGAGCTGGCAAGTGCAGAGTGACCAGTGTCTCAGGTCATTGCTGGACAACACTGAAGATGTCCCTGAGCTGTGAGGTGGGATTGGCTTAGCCAGCGAAGCACGGCCTGCCTCTGCCCTCTCTGGAGTGCCGTCTGCATGACAAATCAGACCAGGCTCCGCCTCTTTTGAAGTTGACATTTATTTATTATGAAGTTTATTCATTTCTTCTGTTTTATGTACCTATTTGTTTTTTGTGGTGCTGGGGGAGGAACCTGGCCTCATACTCGCCGGGCTGGTGCTCTGCCACTGGGCTGCAGCTCCACCCTTTGGTGTTATTTTTGACCCAACGTAACAGGGACAGCCTCTGAGCCTAGGAACGGCTCTGGACGCAGAGTCCTCTGCTTCACAAAATTACATCACAAAACCAAGTTCATCTCCCAGCAATTCAGGTTAACAGTCCCCAGAACCTGCAGTCAGGTGGCCGAGGGTAAAAGGTGAGCTTTCCTGGTGGCTCCTCTAGATCTGACTCAGGTTCAGCCAGGGCTGTCCTCAGATGTCAGGTCCCATTAGCTGTGTGGCAAGGCAACAGAGGCAGCCACGGAGCACCTCCCGTGTCACTTATCTCTTATGCATAGTTGTGATAACTGCCCTGTTTATTTAAGGTTTTTCTTTCAATCGACTCATTTTCCCTTCACTCAACCAAGTGAAGAATAGAAACTTGACATCAGCATGTAAATGGGGAGCAGTATTGTAATACAGACAAAAATATAAAAATAAAGCAGGAACGGAAGGAACGGATGTTTGCCTTGGTTCTGCAGTGGTGTGCTTGTCCCAATTCTGGGGCAACTGCTGTTTCCTGGAGGGGAAAGCCCTTTGACCAGAGGACTGTGGCAGCCCCAGGTCAGATGCCAATCACTCAGAGCCTCCAGCAGCCCAGCCTCCTTCTTTTCAAGTCCTGAAGCCTACATCTCCCTGAGCAGCTGCTTCTTATACCTTCATAATTTTTAAGTTATCATTTAAAATTTTTTTGCTTTCAATGGGCACGTAATTGTACATATTTATGGGGTACAGTGTGATGTGTCAATAGCTGCAGACACTCTGTAATCAAGGGTATGTGCCACCTCATACAATTATCATTTCTCTGTAAGGAAAGCATTTTAAACTCTCTTTTCCAAAAATCTTTACCACACACAACTTAGAACAAAATCTCCAGGATATATAAAGAACTCAAAACAACACCAAAAAAAAAAAAAAAAGGAAATAACCCAATCAATAAATGGGCTAAGGAACTGAATATTACAGAAGAAACACAATCGATCAATAAACATATGAAAAATGTTCAACATCTCTAGTAATTAGAGAAATGCAAATCAAAACTGCCCTAAGATTTCATCTCACTCCAGTCAGAATGGCAATTAAGAATACAAGCAATAATAAATGTTGGCAAGGATGTGGGGGAAAAGACACAGTCTTACATTGCTGGTGGGACTGAAAATTGGTACAACCACTATGGAAAGCAGTATGGAGATTCCTTAGAAAACTTGTAATGAATCTACCATTTGACCCAGCTATGCCACTCCTCAGTTTATACCCAAAGGACTTAAAATCAGCATGCTACAGTGACACAGCCACATTAGTGTTTATAGCAGCTCAATTCACAATAGCCAAACTATGGAACCAACCTAGATGCCCTCAACAGATGAATGGATAAAGAAAATGTGGTACATATACACAATGGAATATTACTCAGCCTTAAAGAAGAATGAAATTATGGCATTTGCAGGTAAATGGATGGAACTAGAGAATATCATGCTAAGTGAAATAAGCCAATCCCCCCAAAACAAAAACCAAATGTTTTCTCTGATAAGTGGATGCTGATCCATAGTGGGGCAGAGGGATGGGGGAGAATAAAGGAACTTTGGTTTGTGTAGGGGGGAGTGAGGGGAGGGGTGGAGCTGTGGGGATGGGAAGGACGGCAGGAAGAGACAGACATCAGTACCCTCTGTGCATGTGTGATTACACTAGTGGAGTGACTGAACCATGTACAGCCAAAGGAGTAAGAAGCTGGGCTCCATTTGTGTACAAGGTGTCAAAATGCGTTCTACTATAAAATTAATTAATTAAAAATAAAATAAAAATAAATCCTCTTTTCCAGTTATTTTGATACACACAGTACATTATTGTGAACCTTAGCCATGCTACTAAGCGCTGTCACACCAGCACTTATGCCTCCTATTGAGCTGTGGCTTATTGTCCATTGGCTACCTTCCCTCCATCCCCCGCCACCTGGCCTCCTGTACCTGTTTTTCTACTTATCTGACCTCTAGATTGCACATGGGTGAGGTCTGTGTCTTGATGTGCCTGGCTCATTTCACTCAGTGTTCACCAGGTTCATCTGTTGCCTCAACTGACAGGATTTCATCCTTTTTTTATATGGCTGAGTGGTATCTCTCTCTTTCTCTTTCTCTTTGTATCATATTTTTCCTTCTTTGTTTTCGTTGTACTGGAAATTGAATCTAGGTGCTCTCTACCACTGAGCTATTTTCCCAGTCTTTTTTTTTAATTTCAAAACAAGGTCTAAGTTGCCAGGTCAGCCTTGAACTTGCAGTCCTCTTGCCTCAGCCTCCTGAGCAGCTGGGATTGCAGGCGTGAGCCACTAAGTCTGGAAAAATAGGACGCTTTCTTTATCCATCCATTCCTGGATGGGCAGTTAGGCTGTTTCCATCGTGGGTACTGTGAATGGTGCTACCGTGAACATGGGCTGCAGACGCGCTTCCAGATACGGATCTGGTTTCCTTTGACCCTGGGGGATTGCTGATCATACGAAAGTTCTCTTTTTCAGTTTTTGAGGAATTTCCACCCTGTGCTCCGTAGTGGCTGTGCTGATTGATCTTGCTGCAGAAGTGCACTTTTGCCCAGTCTCATGTTCTGTTTGCCCTCTGCTTTGCCCTGTCCTCCCTTGGACATGACCTCAGGGTTTGGCTTCCTCACTCCAGTCTTTCACACTCAGTCAATTCATGGTAGCAATTAGGATGCTACGGCTGCAAGCAACAGAAGCCCAATCCTGGCCGCCTTAAATAAAAACAAGGGGCAGGGGTTCATGGAAGGATCAGGGGAGACCACAGAATCGAGAAGTTGGAGAACACGGTTCTCAAGAGAGTGAGGATGAGAGTCTCTGTGAGGCCCAGAGGCCCAGGAGCCCACGGGGCGACTCTCCATGTCTTGCCTCGCCTGCTCTCTGTGGCTCAGGGTCAGCATCCCAAGGACCCTCCTCGGCTTCCCTGACACCTCCCCAGCACCTTCCAGAGCAGCAGCACAGGATGCCAACATTGGCACCGAGGGCCAGGGTCGCACTGGGTAGCTTCCTCCTCTTCCCTCAGCCTCAGTTTCCTCCCATGTGACTCGGTGAAGACGAGGACTCCCGGGGTTTAGGGAAGACAGAAGGAGCCAAAGCCACATGGAGTGAACATAGGCAGAGCCACTGGGACCACAGAAATCTGGGTTCCGACCCAGACTCAAATGTACAGTCACTGTGTATCTTTGCATGATTTATTTCCCTTCAGCATCCTCGTCTGTCAAGTGCGGACACTAGCAATGTTTACCTTGTTGTAATGACTTCGTGTCTGGCACATAATAAAAGCCCAATAATGTAAGCCACACCAGGAAGGCCGGCAGTGGACGTGGTCATAACTTTGTGAAGTTATTGTTATCAATCATTCCTTCCTGGTGGGGGTAGTAAGGCCACACCCCCTCTGGAATGTAATTCAAGAGGACAGTTATGAGAAAATTCTGTCTTACAAAGTAAACTTTTCCCTGTGAGAAAGGAAGCCCTCGTCACCAGTGGCGAGGCCAGAGCACGCCTCTGAGAGAGCCAGGCTTTGCCTGCTCAAGCTCCACCTTCCCTGGAGCCTGCAGTGTTCCTGGCACATCTTCTGAAACAGCCAGCCTTGCCCTCTTCCTGTTGTTAATCACATGCACATTTCTGCTCCTGTGACCGGCCTCCTTCTCCCAGCCTGCTCTAGCCTCCTCACCCCTCTCCTAATGTGAAGGAGCTGACTCGCAATGAGATCCTATTTTCTGGCTGTCCGGTTGGGATGCCATCGCCCTGCTCAGGGATCCTCTGGCAGGTGACCTGTGCATTGATGAACCTCTGTTCTTGTTTCAGGCCAGAGGTAAAGAATGGTTTCAAGGGTTTGACATTAACAGCTGCATTTAAAGCTTGTAAATGGTCCCCATGGCAGTTTTCTCTTCCTGCTGTCGTCCCTGGATCCTGTTCAGACCCCGCTCATGCATACCAGCCAGTGCCATGATCCACAGGATGGAAAACAAGAGGCTTCCTAGCACTAGCTGCTGCTGCTGCGAGTTCCCCGAGTGGCCTCAGAGGGTCTCTGCTGTGCGCTGCCTCCACCTTCTGGGAGGGAACCGGCTCCGTGGCAGCCTGGCTGCAGGGTCCAGCCAAGATGCTGACCACGCACCTCCTGTGCTTTTTTATTTCTTGGCTCAAAGCACAGAAGTTTCTGCCTCCTTCCTATTATTTTCTGTCTATCTCTTAACATAATGGTTCCTGCAAAATGAGCAGGCAATTTCCCCAGACACTCTGGCCGTGAGGGTGATGAAGGACTGGGTTTGGAAAAATGGTCACTCCCTCCAAACCGCGAAAGCCGATCTGAGCCCTCAGTGACGCTGGAGGCCTGGCCGGCTTCTGCTGTCTTAGGTTGCACTTGCTTTTCTGGCTCAAGTTGGAAATAAGCAGAAATCACTAGAGATCCCCGCCCTGGCCCCCAGAAAGGAAGTTCCCCATTAGCAGAGAAAGAAGGGACAATTTATGTCCAAACGGCTGTTCTGGTCCATTGGCTCCGAGATGGGTGGTGGGACAACTGGACCCACCGTGAAGAGGGACCCCAAGATAGCCTTGTTGAACTCGCCAGCTGCTGAGCACTGGGCGAGGGCCTCTCCTCTCTGGGGTGCCTCAGGGTCAGTCCCTGCCCACCTGTCATCAACAGGGACACAAGCTCCTCCACTCTTGGCCTCCCTGTCACCCAGTGTCAATGCAAAGTGTTCTGGGTCAGCACTGAGGTGCTAAGTGTGAGTGGCCGCGATAGCAAGCCTCCCGACAGCATCCTGCAGTCCCTGAGCTGGATGTCTGCAGGGACCGCGCAGTGTGCCAGCACCTCTGCAGAGAGACAGTGACATCGCTCTGCTCGAGTAAGCTCATTTTTGGCACCGGGGATCGAACTCGGGGGCACTCGACCACTGAGCCACCTCCCTAGCCCTATTTTGTGTTTTATGTAGAGACAGGGTCTCATGGATGGATGGGCTGGGCATCAGCCACAGTGCTCGTGCCCAGGCGTGGACTGACCCCGCGACCCGCTGTGGGAGGACCAGTGTGCCGAGCGCACCCGCGGTGGGGAAGCGGCGGCTGATCTGTTCCGTTTGTGCTCGTCAGTTCGTGACCGCGCTTTTGCAGCGTCCTGCTGTTGAATTGCTCGCCATTGCGAGGGATAGTGTGGAATGTCCCCCATGCTGTTGTTTTTCGATTGTTAGAGCAACCACTGCACCAAGATTTGCTCCTCATTGTACCGAAGATGAAACAGAGGTTCAGAGAGACTAGGGGCCTGGCCAGCTTCCAGGTGAGCTATGGAAAGTCAGTTCCAACAAGCTCCATATGGCTGATCACGTGTCCTCTCCCAGCCTCCCCTGCACCCGGCTCCCTTTCTCTCCCGTCTGGAAACGTCTCTGAGCAGGCTGCCCAGGAGAAGGACCCACGGCTGGAGAGGCCCTGCCAGAACAGAGGCCATGCTGACTGTGGATTCTTCAGTGTGATGCTGGCAGCCGAGACCCAGCCCTCAGCACAGCAGGGCTGAGACTGCACTGTATCGACTGCCTTGAGTTCAAAGGAAGGAGACGGGCACCAAGCTCAGCGTGGGGAGCTGCAGGGCTCCGAGTGAGTGCCCCGCAGGCCAGCTGCGGGGGACTCAGGCCCAGCCTGGAGCAAAGGCTGCCTGTGCTTCCTCCGGCCATCGCATTAGTCATCCCTCCTGAGTCCCAGCCAGCTCCCCAGGAAGGGCCTGAGGCCCCGCAGCAAAGGGCCTTCCTATCCACACAGAGGAAGTATCCCCGAGGGCCGTGGAAACTCTTCTCAGGAGATCCCCCTGCTGGCTTTTCAGATCCACCAGCTTGAATCCTTGGAGAGACATCCAAAAATTCTAGGCTCTCCTCCAAGTGGAAACTGAATCCCGAATCTTTGGAACTGTGTCCACACGCATCTCAGGCCGCTCACTGTGAATTCGGCCGTGCTGTGGTGTGAAGTTTTGGACTGACGGCCCATCATAATACTGGGGTAAAATATGAGATTTCATGCTTTCGGATTACAGTTTCCACATGGCTTCTACCTCCCAGATGCCTTGTGTTTTGAGGAGTCTGTAAAAACTCTTCTGCCGAATCAGCAACATTAGATCGCTACTAAAGTCTCCTGAATTGATGAAGCACTCCATGCCCAAGTCAAACCAAAATGGCTTAACAAAACAGAGTGGAATCATTGGCTCAGGAGACTAAAAGGTCCAGAGGTAACTGGACATCAGTTGAGGCTTGATCCAGGTGCTCACAAAGTGCCATCATTCTTGGGTCCATCTTTCAAAATGTTAACTTCATATGTAAGTGGCCTTCAGAAAGTGCCAGCTTTTCTCCTGCTGCAATGCCTGCTGTGAGAGGGGAGTTTTGTGCCACACTATCCAGAGGAAAAGGGAGAGGTTCTCAGGCATGAAAAGGCCTTGTATTCAGGGAGCCCCAGCTAATTTCTCCTCTCATGCCCTGTGCCATTTTTGACCATGGTCAGGACAACTCCCTTGGTGAAATGGAGGAGATGTATCCACGGACTTGGGGTAAGAGGGTCCCCTGCAGGGGCTGGGATAGCATCAATGCCTCCCAGGCCTTGGGATTAAGATGGAGGTGGGGTACGCTGCCAAGGGAAATCCAGGGTGCTACTCTAGGAAGAGCAGGAGGAGGAGCGTGTGGGAAGGACAGTTGGGAACACGGAGTCTGCGTGTGCTGTCCACGTTCAGACGGGAAAGCAGAGAAGGACACTGTCCAAGGTGTTCGGAGACATGACTTCCGGCTGCTCTTAGGACACAGGCAGAGTGTTGGCCTGCCCCCCAGCCCCATGCAATCCCGCATGTCATCCCCTCCAAGCCTCCCGCCCCGGGGTCCTCTGTGCTCCAGCAAGTGCGGACTCTGTTCCTTGAGCCTCCCAGCATCTGCCTGCCACCGGGCCTCAGCAGGCGCCTGTCTTTCCTCTGGCTCGTGTAAGCCTGTTCTTCCCACCGGGTGGTGCGGGTGACGCTGAGTGAGCACCCGGGTGTCAGGGCCACTCTCGGGACAGAGAGCAGTAAGGGCAAGCAAGCCGCCCCATCCTTATGGACCCACAGGCTACGTCTACACTGCATGGATCCAGTGGAGAGCAGAGGTTACTACTCCAGACTGCACAGCGGGTGCCACCAAGCAGAAACCTTATTAAGTGTTGTCAAAATGATTAAGATTGCACTTGAGAGTCAGCCCCCTGGAGGAACCTTGAGCCCGGTGACCAGGTCTAGAAGCTATTTGGTCGGGCCTCATGTTAGAGGGGCCTGGCCCTGGGCTCAGACCTCCTGAGCAGCAGCAGAACCACTAGGCTCTGCCTTCTCGCCCCCAGAATCAGTGCTGGTCACAATCCCGCTCTCCACAGCTCCCGACTGCGTTCCCTTGGGTGTACTCCAGGGCCGAAGGATCTGCGCATCTCCCTACCTCTCTCGTGTGGGTTTAACAGGCCCTGTGAGGTCCTGTAGGCAGGGATTTGTCCCATTGATATCTAAATCCCCAGCACTCCCTATGGCATCTACACGCAGTAGGAGCTTCAAAAATACTAGTTAAAGCCAGGTGCGGTGGCGCACGCCTGTAATCCCAGCACTTAGGGAGGCTGAGACAGGAGAATCGCGAGTTTAAAGCCACCCTCAGCAACAGTGAGGTGCTAAGCAACTCAGTGAGACCCTGTCTCTACATAAAACACAAAATAGGGCTGGGGATGTGGCTCAGTGGTCAAGTGCCCCTGAGTTCAATTCTCAGTACAAAAAAAAAAAAAAAATACTAGTTAAGTGAGTGAGTGGTCTCCTTAGCTCCATGTGCACCCTGGTCCTGTCTATCTCATGCTGATTTAGAGGGACCTCCTCCTCGTGCAATACAGACCCCTGGAGAAGAAGATGTTGACGCCCCTTTCACAGCAAGGAGGTTGATTGCAGGAGGTGAGGCCTCAGGTCGCAGGTGGAGGGCGGTGGCGGAGGGCACATGCCTAAGTCTGGTGACAGAGCGCGTCCTCCCTCTGTGTGCTCTGAGCAGCTCCTGGTCCCAGACCAGAGCTTCCTGGTGGAGCTTCAGGAAGCCAGAGGACACCCTGGAATTCCAGGAGAAAGGAGCACCTGTGTACATGCACTTGCCAAAAGCTGACGTTTTCATCAGCTCTACAGTTACCGGCAGCCAAAAACCATTAAGAGCAACTTCCCTGGGGAATGATGGCTCCCTCTCCTTCCTCTTCCCCACAAATGATGACACCC
>CM053405.1:138432159-138471680 GCA_028644305.1 Xerus rutilus | reverse complement strand
AAAAACCCAATCAGTAAACAGGCAAAAGAACTAAACAGATATTTTATAAAAGAAGAAATACAAATGGTCAACAAATACATGAAAAAATGTTTAACCTCCCTGGCAATCAAGGAAAAGCAAATCAAAACTACACTGAGATTTCACCTAACTCCAGTCAGAATGGCAAACATCAGGAAAACAAACAAATAAATAAATACATGCTAGTAAGAATGTGGGGAAAAGGTACACTCATTCATTGTTGGTAGAACTGCAAATTAGTACAACCACTCTGGAAAGCAGTATGGAGATTCCTCAAAAGACTAGGAATGGAACCACCATATGACCCAGCTATCTCACTCCTTGGTATTTATCCTAAGGAATTAAAATCAGCATACTATAGGGATACAGTCACATCAATATTTATAGCAGCACAATTCACAATAACCAAGATGTGAAACCAGACCTAATGCCTGTCAACAGATGAATGGATAAAGAAAATGTGGTGTATATACATAATGGAGTTTCATTCAGCTATAAAGAAGAATAAAATTATTTCATTTGCTGGTAAATAGATGAACTGGAGAACATCATGCTAAGTGAAATAAGCTAGGCTCAGAAAGTGGAGTGTTGAATGTTCTCTGTCATATGCAGAAGTTAGAGAAAAGTAGGGGGGAAAGAGGGAGAGTTGAATATCATAAAGACAGAGGGAAGATCCGTGGAGTTGAAGGGGACTGAGGGGGAGGGAGGAGGAACAGAAAAAAGGAGGAAATGCAGAATGAGTTTGGCAAAGTTATACCATGTGCTTTTATAAATACACCACAGTGCATTACACTTTTATGTATAGCTATAAAGCACCACTTAAAGATATATAAATGAGTGAGAGGTAGACCAGTAGGGTAGAAGAAGGGGAATAAAGGAAGGAGGGGGAAGGATAGGGGTACCGGCGACTGAAATGGAATGAATTAAATCCCATGAATGTAAGATCATGTCAACATGAACCCCACGAGTATGCTCAACAGTAATGTACCAATAAAAGCAACAACAACAAAAGTTTGCAGACCACTGGAGCCCACCAAAGAGTGCTTGGTTCAGCAGGGCTTGAGAATCTGCGTCTCTCACATGCTGGTGCTGCTGGGGGCACCAGGCTGGGGAAGCCTGCGCCTGCTCTCCTGCCGAAGGAAGCTTGGAAGCCATGCCGGAAGTCAGAACAGCGGCCTCCAGCTCAGCTGGTTGGACAGGTTGGCCGGCAGCTCCTCTCCCCACCCACCTTTGATCTGCCAACCCTGCCCTTCATACCCTGCTCCTGTCCCCGTTCTTAGGAAAAGGGGCTTCAGACAGGATTCCTTTTCCTCTCTGTGTCTTGGTGAGCGAACAGGAGCCAGAGAGGTTAGGTGGCCTTCCTGGATGGACACAGTGCCCGATGACAGAACGCTGGCAGTGCCAAGGCCCCCGCCGAGGCTGAAGTCAGAGGACACTTGTTCTCTGGTGGAACGTCCAGCCTTTCACACAAATTTGTCATCCATGAATTCATTCTCACGGTCACTGGAGGGAAGTGTCTTGAACTCCTGAATGCCAGGGTCTGTTCTGAGCACGGGGGACACACTAATAAGCAAGGTGTGTGTGGGAGGCCGTGGGCAATGAAGGACAAGCAAGACCTTTCCGGTGATGACCACCAAGGGCAGCGTGGCCAGGGCCGCCCACGTTCACCCCTGCACTCCACGGAGGCAGGGCTGAGGGCTGTGGTGCTGGTGAGAAGCTCTGCTAGTTGCTACGAAGTCTCCAGGAGAGAGGCGTCCAGCTGTGAAGGGGAACAGACGCCTCCACCTCCCCAGGCATCTTCCATGAGTGCTGACCCAGGAGCGGGGCACTGGCAGCCAGGCAGCAGGGCGAGCTGCACAACCCTGCCAGTCTTGTCTCCTGGAGTCTCAGTTTCCTCCCTGTGAAATGGGAAAGGGTCATAGTAACGACCTCACTGGACAATTGCAAGGAATGACCGTGACAGAGCATTGAGACTTCCACACGGTAGCAGTTCAACATGCTTGATCACCACTAAGCTCGGCCCTGCACAGACTCCTGTGCCCAGAGTCGGAGGAGCAGACTGCACACCAGCAGTGCTGGCCAGAGGCATCCGGAGGCATGGCTCTCCGCAGCCTCAGAAGCCCCTCCCCCCGCCCTCTTGTCCTTCCCCCTCCCTCCCTCCCCTCCTCCCTCTCCCCATCCACCTCTTTCCCTGCCTTCTTCCTCCCTTCCTTCCTTCTTTCCCTTCTCACTCCCTCTCTGCTTTTCTTCCCGAGGGCTCTATCTTTAGAGCCTCAGCAAATTCACTCATTTACTCATTCAAACAAGAAAGCTTGATCTGGAGAACAAGCATCATGGTGCCTTATACACGCCTGGGGACCCATGCTCTGCTGGGCTCTCCTATAGACTGACACTCCACATATGGAAATGTCACTCGAGGGCAAAGCACATATCAGACAGCTCTCCTTGTATTGTCAAGAGGAGGAGGCTGGGTGAACATTGCCCCAGCTGTGGCTGCTGCTCCAGCGACCTGGGCAGCAGACCTCTTGAGTCCAGTCAGTCCAGTGAGATCAGAGGAGCAGGACTAGGACTAGTGAATGGGAGGAAAGTGGCCCGTGTCAGCGTGCAGCCTGGCCTTGGGGCTGGAGGTGACTCCCAGGCCACCCCTTTGGCTATAGGACCTTGGAAAAGGCACGCTGCTCCCCTGAGCTTCTGTTTCCTCATGTGGAAAAGAGAAAGCCTGGTTCCTGAGTCTTAGCATGATTGCTGTGCTGATTGCCGGAGATCATGATAATAATGATGATCACGTCTCGCGCTGATTGACTGCTTGCTCTGAACCAGGCCCTGCTACAGGCCACGGAGGGTGCTCTGTGCTGAGTCCTCAGGGTGACCTCAGGAGACAGGAACTATCACAACCTCATTTTGCAGGTTAGGAAATAGAGTCGGGCCAGCACAGCTGCCAAAGGCACCCAGCTGCAAGTGACAGAGGTGGGGCCCTGGCTCTGAAGCCGGTCCTTTTGGCAATTGCAACATTGTTTCCAATAGTATACAGACAAGTCACACAACATGCATGAAAAGCATGGCACTTGAGGTGCTGGGGACGGGGTAGATGCGATTGTCAGGGTGCTATGCAGTCCACAGGCAATGTCCTCAACTGTGTTTGGCCACTGGTGCTGAGTAGGGCTGGGGAACAGTGTCCGGCCAGTGTGCTGGGGACCAGCAGAGTCCTCGGCTTGGGGAACAGCCCTCACTTTGGAGACCTGGGTTTTCAAGGCTGACCCTCCAAGGAGCAGGATTTTCCTAGGTGCACAGATCACAGTCTTCAAGTGACTATTAAACGCGTAACCTCATCCTGGGAGTGAGTCCAAGGGACGCGCTGGCTTCTGTGCTTGTGGTAGACATCGACATCCTTTCTGGGAGGGTGGCCTGAGCTGGCTGAGCAAACGCTCTTGGGCCTGGGCTGACGTGATGTCCAGAAGGCGAAGGCGATTTGCAAGGTTTTCGGACTAAATAAAATAGTTTAGGAGCAAAATGCATAGATATATAACTATATATGCAATTTTTGTTTTTCTTTTTGTTTGTATATATTTACCAGGAAAATACCTCACTCCACGCTCATCAAAAAACCCTGAGTCCTCCCTGGCAGGGCTCAACGTGCTGAACGTGTCGCATTGTGGGGTGGTCTCATCTGCTGCCTGGCTGGTGGCAGAAGAGCTTTGGGGGGAAGACGTGAGTGGTGAGGAGGGGACGGTGGAGCCAGGTGGGCTGTAGATGGCCTTTGCTTTTGACCCCACCGTGCTCATCTGAGCTAGCACAGTGCGACAGATTACTCCCAAACTTGGCGATTACAAAAGCCCCATTTCTGTGGGTTGGTTTCTGTCCCCACACAGGCCAGAGGGTTTCACTGCAGGCTCTGCTGGGCTGTCACTGAGGTGCTGGCCCAGGCTCATCTAGAGGCTCGGCCGAGAAGGAGCCATAGATGCCCCTCAACTTACCATGGGGGTACATCCTGCTGAGTCCCTTGCAGGTTAAAAACATTGTAAGTAAGCAATGCACCTGCCACACTGGCCTGCCGAGCCTCAGAGCTCAGCCCGCCCTGCAATGTCTTCAGAACACAGTTAGCCAGCAGGTGAGCAGGAGGTCGACCACAAGGCCTGCTTCATAATGAAAGGCTGAACAGCTGTGGAATTTACTGAACACCACATGGAGAGTGAGCCACGGAGCAGCAGAACATTTCCACACCAGTGAGTTAACTTGTGAACGTGGTTTAAAGTGAGAGTCCAACCTCATTTTTCTGTGTGGGGGCATCTAGTTTTCTCAACACCATTTGTTGAAGACCATCCTTTCCCTTCAACAGTCTTGGTACTCCTGATAAAAAAGTGACCACATGTGGGAGGGTTTATTTCTGGGCTCTCTATTCTGTTTGGTTGGTCTGTCTGTCTGTCTTTATGTTAGAGCCATGTTGTTTTGATAACTTTAGCTTTGTAATAACTTTGAAATCAGGAAATGTGAGACCTCCAATTTTGTTCTTTTTCAAGATTGTTATTGGCTACTGAAATTTTGTATCAGTCTTAGAAGGATTGTATTTCTGTAAAAAATTCCATTAGAGCCGGGTGTGGTGGCACAAGCCTGTAATCCCAGCACTTAGGCAGGCTGAGACAGGAGAATCATGAATTCAAAGCCAGCCTCAGCAACGGTGAGGCACTAAGCAACTCAGTGAGACCCTGTCTTTACATAAGAAAACACAAAATAGGGCTGGGGATGTGGCTCAAAGGTCGAGTGCCCCTGAGTTCAATCTCCAGTACAAAAAAAAAAATTCCATTAGAATTTTGATGGAGGTTGCATTGAATCTGTAGGTTATTTTGTGTGTGTGTGTGTAGTATTGATATCTTAACAATATTAAGTCTTCCAATCCATGAACATGGGATATCTTTCCATTTATTGGTGTCATTACCTTCTTCACCAATGTTTTGTAGTTTTGTTTGTTTAAATATTTTATCTGTTTTGATATTCATATTACTTAGATATTTTTATCTCCTTAGCTAAGTTTTTTACTAAGGATTTTATGCTTTTGATACTATTATAAATGAACTGTTTTCTTAATTTGGTTTTTGAATTGCTCTAGAAATGCAATTGATTTTTGTATGTTGATTTTGTATCCTGCAACTTTACTGAATTCATTTTTTAGTTCTACTAGTTTCATAAGATCATGTCTTCTGTGAACAGAGACAATTTTTCTTCATCCTTTCTAATGTGGTTGCCTTTATTTCTTTTTCTTGCCTGATTGGTCCAGCTAGGACTTTCTGCACTGTGTGGAATAGAAGTAGCACGCAGTCTTATTCCTCGTGGCAGAGAAAAAGCCTTCACACCTTCACCAGTGAGGATCATGTTGGCTGTGGCTTTTCATCTTGGGCTTTATTTTGTTGAGGTAGTTTCTTTGGGCTAGCTTGTTAAATACTTTTTTTATGAAATGGTATTGGATTTTGTCGAATGCTTTCTTTCTGCATCAATTGAGATGATGTGTTTTTTCCCATCATTTGGAAATGTGATGTAGTATGTGGAGTGATTTTTATACTTTGAAACCTACTGACATTCCTGGAATACATCCCACTTGGTCATGGTGCCTCACACTTTTGGTGTACAGTTGAATTATGTGGCTAGTATTTTGTTGAGAATTTTTGCATCAATGTTTATCAGGGAAGCCAGGCACCATGGTGGCACAGGCCTATAATCCCAGCATCTAGGAGCCTGAGGCAAGAGAATTGCAAGTTCCAGGCCAGCTTCAGCAACTTAGTGAGGCCCTCAGCAACTTAATGAGACCTTGTTTCAAATAAAAATAAAAAGGCCTGGGGATGTGGTTTAGTGGTTAATCTCCTGTACCATATACCCCCTCCTCCGCACATACACATATGTTTTTCAACAATATTTGTTTGCAGTTTCCTTGTAGGAATAGGGAAGTATTCCTTTCTTCGCAATTTTTGAAGAAGTTTGAGGAGTACTAGTGTTAATTTTTCTTTTCATACTTGACAAAATTTACTAATGTAGCCATTTGGTCCTGAGCTTTTTTGGGGGGGGGGTTATTTTTGATTCCAGACTTTCCATTACTTTTTTCTTATTTGTTTTAATTAGTTGTACATGACAGTAGAATGCACTTTGACACATAGTATATAATGGAGTATAATTGCTCAGTCTTCTGGTTGTACATAATGCAGAATCCCACCAGTCATATAGTTATATATGTACATGGGGTTATAAGGTCTGATTCATTCTACTATCCTCCGTACCCCCATAACCCTCCCCTCTCTTCACTCCCCTCTGCATAATCTAAAGTAACTCTATTCTTCCCTATCCCCCGACCCCCCAGCCCTCTCCATTGTGAGTTAGCATCCACAGTGAGTCACTGGGTCCAGGCCACATTTAAGAGCAGGTGATCATCAGAAGGAGGGGATACTTGGGTCCTTCTTGGAAGGCTGTTCACAATAGTCTGTGTAAAATGGAACTATTCCTCACCAGGGATCAAACGAGAGGATGAGTAGGGTGCCAGAGCACTGTGCCTGCGGTCTCAGGAATTTGGTGAACTGACCCTCTCTCCCACGTGACTGATTTCACGGTGCGGTTTGCTAAATATTCCACCCTATTCTGTTCTTATGACCTAGAGTTTTGGTCAAGGGAACTTCTTTGCATCTTTGCATGAAATTCACACTTCAACACAAGATTCCAGTTCTCTCAAATCAATGTGATTTCAGCCATCCTCCATGTCTGTGTTCTGAAGCTCAAGCAATTAACAAGGATGGACTTGCTGGTTGTGATTATAATTCTAACAGTAGCTGTCACCTTTAACCCTTAAATCTGGGCACAGCCCTCCTGCAGGATCCTCGACACCGTGGGTGTCTTCACACATGGCACTTGAGAAACAGTACTGTATTCATCTGTCGAAGGTGTTATCTCTTGCTAGATGGTGATCTGAGGCCAGAAAGGATGTCTGTTTTCTCTTTTTTATTCCTAATATTGCTGGTTATAAAGGAAGACTCCCAAAAGAGATGTGTTGCAAACAAATGAATAAGTGAATGAATGAATAAATACCGCCATTGTCTACCTGTGTACCTGTTCTCCTGCTCGCTTTGAGGCCTCTGGTTCAGTGAGCATGCCCAGTGTCCAGACCATGGCCTCACCCATAGGAAATTCAACAAATGCCACGCATTGAAGAACAGAATGGCAACACAGTGTTTCCCTGCCTTAGACTTTATCTTCTGGACATAAACGGAAAGACTAATTTTAATTCATTTGAAGGAGCCATGTGTAAGTAGACCCTGACTCAATGGTTCATCTTAGGATTTTTTTTTTTTTGGTACCAGGGATTGAACTCAGGGGCACTCGACCACTGAGCCACATCCCCAGCCCTATTTTGTGTTTTATGTAGAGACAGGGTCTCCCTGAGTTGCTTAGCACCTCACCATTGCTAAGGCTGGCTTTGAACTGGCAATCCTCTTGCCTCAGCCTCCCAAAGTGCCGGGATTACAGGCGTGCGCCACCACGCCTGACTCATTTTAGGATTTCTCAGCTTGCTGTCAATCTGCATTCAGTAGAAATTGTACTTTGAATTTTGAATGTGGACCTTTCTGGGGTAACAATTGTGATATGACACAGGGCAGTGACATGGGCTGCAGCTCCAGCTAGGCCTAAGATCACAAGGGGCACCGCCATCACTCACCAGTGTCTACTGCCCAGCTGGGATGTGGCGAGGCACCTCGGCCCGCCGTCTGCTCAGCTTACGTGTTCATCAGGACACACGTCCAAGGCCCAGGAGCATCTGCACTCAGGATGTTGCCTCTTAGTGTGCTTCTAAGCAAGGGACTCCTGGAGTCACATAAGTGTAGTAAAAAACCAACCAACAACTACAAAGAGGTCATTTGCAGCTGGAGTCCCCCAGAAGCCATCTCTGGGACCAGGATTTGAGTGTAAGCCGCTTATTTGAGAAGGGTCCCAGGAAGCATGGTTGGGAGACAGTGGGCCAGGAAAGGAAGCCAGGGGAGGTCCCATGAGTAAGCAGGTGACAGTAGAGGGCACTTTGGAGCAGTCTCACGGGAACTCTGTAGAACGGGTCTGAGTTGCTTCCCCTGAACAGCACAGCAGCTATAGCACCCACACCAGCCCGTGGTCTTCAAGGGCTGATCCTCCCGGCCCTCTGCCCTGCCTGCAGCCAGAGACAACCCTTCGGATACCGAGAGCTGAGGGGGCTGGGGAGGGACACCAATGGCAATCTGCTGCTAAGATGTGAAATTAGCTTTACAAACTAGGACCTGCGTCTTGGTTCTGTCCCCGACCACCAAGGCATGTCCCTGCATACCCCTCACCCTCAGTGTGACCACCCACAAAGTCCTCGTCTGCTCTTAAAGTGCTAGGATTTCTTTCCTGTGTGAAGACAGCAAATGGGGGTCACTGAGGGCCATCCCTGTCAGGGCCAGTACCTAGATTCCTGTCCTCTGTCATGTTGCTCCCCAGGCACTACGGCTGAGGTCTCCAGAACTGGGCCACTGGCTGCAGCTGATCCGCGTGTCTAAGGTATGGTTCACACCTTTCCTCAACATGCTGTTTATATCATTGACACACTGATCACTTCATTCAGAGTGATGTCATTTGCTGATGTGCTCTTGAGAAATCCCCAGAATCCTCTGCTCTCTCGTCCTCTCAGCTCCTCACCTTCTGACAGAGTGATCCCGTCTCTGGCTGGGTATCCCAGGGCAGCCTAGGCGGTCTCACCTCCCTGAGTCAGGGGCTCGCTGCACTTCTTGTTATAACCAGGGTGAGGGAAGGAAACGGCACACGCAAGCGAAGTTGGGCCTGGCTTTGGTGACAGGGATTCAGACAAGGGACATCCCGGTTCCACGTGCGTCTTCAATCCTCCCGGCTCCCTTGCCTCCCTCCCCGTGTGTTCATCTCCACAACGTTAGGACCAGATGACTGCCTGCTCGTGTGCATGGCTGTGAGCCAGCGTGGGGAGAGGTCGCACAGTCACACAGACACGAGAACCAAGAGAAGGCCTGGAATCCACAGAGCAGCCGTCTCTGCTGCAGGGCTTCTCAGAGCCTGGAGCATGCCATTGTGCGCTCCGATTCTTACTGAGGAGGATTGAACACTGGTGTCCCCTAAATAAATGTGACCCCAGAACACTTTCTGACAGCTGGGGTAGTGCTCGGCAGAATGAAGCTTGGGAAATGCTCTCCTGCATTGGCACCGTAGGAGCTAGAAGGAGTGGAAATTCAGGAGACCATGGTGATTTGCAAGGGTTCAGACATAGCAGGCCCCTGGTGTTTCTCACTGAGTGTCCCCAGTGTGCTGGCACATTACTGTAGAGACCATCTTGGCCAGGAAAGAAAAGTAAAGGAACCCACGGGAAAGTGTCCTGAAGAGGCATTTGGTGGCTCTGGGAAGAGTGGAGAGAACCTGGGAGCTCCCTACTGGGGCTGAGCAGGACCTATACCCGAGGGTCAGCTCTCAGCACCAGGACCAGCCCCAAGGGGCCAGGGCAAAATGCAAATGTGGGGCCCCTTGTTTAAATATTTCTGAGAAAGTCAAGACAGTGAGAAGAGCGTGGGGGCAGGGCAGGGCCTTCCAGAGCACCCGGGCTGCAGGCGTGGACTTCCTGCAGGAGCAGCAGCCCTGGCCCTCCGCGGAGCCCCTCGGGTAGAGCCTAGCACTTTCCATCTCCACCTGGGTGCCGCTCCAGGACAGGCCTTCGCTGCACTGCCTGAGCAGAAAGCTGCTTCTGCCAGATCTCCTGAGTCAGCGCAGATTAAGCAACGTGCCAGGGATCACCCAGGAGAAGCATGGATTTGTGGGAAGAGACCAGGAGTTCAAATTCTCTCAGCAATGATGGGCAGATTCAGAAGCTCTTTCTAGGCCTAGGAACCCTGCTTTGGGCAAAGCATTGGAAATGCTGCGGGGAAGAGGAGGCTGCGTGAAGAGCCAGTGAGGGCTTGGCAGGTGTTCGCCTGTGCAGAGAGGCTGGTGCTTTTGCCCTTGGTCTCTGGAGACTCAGCTTCTCTCACATCCTTGCTTTCCCATTCATTCAGCTGGTGTTTGGAGATGAGCAAGAGTGAACTAGGCAGAGGAAGGGCTGCAGCCATGCCAGGCCCCTCCCTGTAGGTGTGGGGCGCGCAGAGCCGAGAGCAGAGATCTGGAGACAGACAGTGTCCCGCCGCACCTCGCCACCGCCCCGGGTCTGCAGAAGCTTGGCTGGCAGAGAAGATGGAAAGCTAATGGTGAACAGGACCATGGGGCTGTCTGTGGACTTTAATCATCCGCGTCCCCCACTGCACAGCCGCTCAGATAATTGACGGTTGGCCACTCACCAGCTTCAGGAGGCTCCAGCCTCCTGGTGCCTTCAACCATCTCCAGCAATTAAGTTCAGTGTGACAGTCATTTTTGAAACAAGAAGCCGAATGAATGGAATTAATCTCCCTGATTTAAATCCATTAGTGCCTGTGATATACTGGGGCAGGCATTTAAGAGCCTCTTCACCTCACCCGGTCATGCCCGAAGGGTCACCGGTGACTCACACTTAATAGTGGGGAAGGCTTTCATGGAGGGGAGGCTTTGAAGAAGCACAGGGTGTGTTCAGCAGCTTGAAGGTTTAATGCATTTTTAATTAAATGTGCTTTAATAGGATTCAGCACCGACTATCATGTCACTGCAGATACATTCATTGTATTTGTTCAGTTAATTACGCGTGTGTTATTACCCAAGTGTAAACTTTGATGACCTGGAAAGAAGCTTGACTTCCAGGGACACCCAAGTGTTCTGGCACTTTCAGAGTTAGAGTAGACCATTCCCTGCCCCGCAGCTCTGTGTCCTCTAGTGTGTGCACACCACGCCCCTCACATGTGCACACCTGCAAGCACACCAGGAAAGAGCTACTGTGTGCACATGGAAGCAGATGGGGCTTCGTCCCACTAGCTGCAAGTCCTTAGAGAAGACGCTGAGTGTTGGTCCTCAGTGTCCTTCTTCCATCAAGAGGATGAAAATAGCTTTCACTAGAATGATCCCCGCTGAGACAGCTGTCAGCGAGGGCAGTCCCTACACCTGGAGAGCACTGGGTGAATCCCAGGAGCCTGGTGTTATGGCTGTTGGTTGCAACCAGTCAACCTCTATCCATTCCAAAACTCAGCCCCCCTCCGTCTGTCTACTTTATAAACTCAGTCTACTTACATCTGTTTTCTAAGCTCAACTCACCTATATCCATTCCACAAACTCCATCCCCCTGTATCTGTTCATCTGCATCCATTCTATACACTTAGAGAATGGGATTCTTGCTTTCCGAGGTTTTGCATGCTAAAATGTGACCTCATTCACTCACGCAGTGGGCATGTGGTTCAAACACTCAACAATGACCTCGTGAGTTCTACCCTGGGCTGGGTCAGGTCCCAGACTTCCATGCGCTTCTCATACCTGATTGATTGCTTCTCTTCCAACAACCAGGGGAGTACCTGTATATTACAGATGGGAAACTGAGGCTTGGTCATTGATGCGTTCACGGCTACTTATTGGACCCCGAGTGTGTGCTAAGCATTATGTCAGGAGTTGTAGATAAAGAGGAAATCAAAACATGTGGCCCTCACCTTCAAGGACCTGACTTGCTGCAGGAAGTCCTGAGACCTCAGGAGGAATTGCTCAGGCTCCTGGGTCTTTGGTTTTCTCTGGGGTCAAACTGCAAAGGTGAGCATACAGTGACCACAGCCTCCCACTGTCTCCCTCCCCACAAGGCCAACTCTGAGCTTGGGGGATGCAGGAGCCTGGGAAGGACATACAGCACACCCAGGAGAGACCCAACTGAGACATCCCAGATATGACTCAAAGCTCTGCTTCTCAGACTCCACGTGCTTACAGCTACCCTGGGTATCTTGCCAAAATACAGATTCCCATTCAGTAATGTTAGGGGTGGGGAGAATGTGACGGCTAATTTCATGTATCAACTTGGCTGGGCCATGGTACCCACTGTTTTGGTCAAGATGTAGATGATGATTTTTTTAAAGATAAGATTAATTTTTAAATAGCAGATTATATGAGTAAAGCAGATTCTTATCCCGGATAATGGGAATGGGCCTAGTCTAATCAGTTGAAGGCCTTAAGGAAAAAGACCACAGTCCTCCAAGGAGGAAGAGATTCTAGCTTCATTACTACCTTTGGATTAAAGCTGAAACATCAGTTATTTCCTGGGCCTTCAGCCTGCCAACTTGCCCTGAACATTTTGGAGTTACCAGCCCCACAAATGCATGAGCCAATTTTTTAGAAATCTAATCAGTCGGTGCAGTGGTATAGCCCTGTAATCCCAGTAACTCAGGAGGTTGAGGCAGGAGGATCAGAAGCTCAAAGTCTTCCCGGGCAACCAACTTAGTGAGATGAAAAATGAAATATACAAAGGACTGGGGTTATAGATCAGTGGTAAGCACTCCTACGTTCAATCACCAGGACCAAAAAGAAAAGGAAGTCTAACTACCCGTATCATCTGTATCCAGGTCTATTTCTGCATCTAAATGCTGTTGGTTGTGCTTCTCTGGAGAACCCTGGCCAGTACTGAGGAGCCTGACTCGGCCTTTCCCGGGAGTTCCAGCACATGCCAAGCGCCCTGCTCTGTGAATCAGAATCAGGGCACAGCCGCAGACTAAAATGACATCTGCAAAGAAAACCGTCGTGTGAAGAGCCCAGCATGTCTGCACATGGCCCAGACCTCCTGGGGAGGGCTCTAGTGGCCATTGCACTGTGCCATCCAGGGATTCAACCCTCCCTCCTCCTTCGGGTTCCACAGTTTGTCCAGGCTGGTGAACTGCTGGCGTCTCTAAGAGCAGCCCCACTGTGTTCCGTGTCGCGGTTTTCGGTTGCATAAACACAGCTTTTCTGACACACTCTCAAGTCCAGCAGAGGCAGCTGGACCCAGTGCCAAGCAGCTGGCTGGGAGCTGAACAGGGAAGAGATCAGAGTTGGCGCAAAGTCTTTCCAGCGGCACAGATGCCTGGCGTCCCACAGACACCAATGCTGGCCTCAGCAACCACCTTTCCCGACGCCTTGTGAGTGCCAGGGTCAGCTGGGCACCAGAGTCGGTGATGGACAAAAGCAATGAGTGTCCGATTCAAAGTGTCACAAATGTAGCAAGGGAAACTTGGTTTGCCATGTGCTGTGGCTTGCAGCTGGAGGCGTAACCACTGCCCAAATAAACAGCAGGGGGAGGGGGAGGAAGGGGTCTCAGCAGCAGATGATCTGCACCCCTTCCCGCAGCCCTGGCTGTCTAGACACCCTCAGCACCCCATCAGGAAGAAGGTCTTGCTCAGGAGGAAGGCAAATGCGGGAGAGGAAGCTGTGAGGGCGGAGGCCGGAGACCAGGCCAGCCCCGTCCAGGAGGGACAGGACACCAGCCACACGGCTAATGCTACCTCTTTACCAGCACATTAAAGAAGTCAGAAGAAACAGGTCAATCAATTTCAATGAGGTATTAGACATAACAGAAAATACTTGAAATATTATCTCAATGTCGCAGTATAAATAAGCTTGAGTGAGATAGTTTACAATTACGGTCAACCCTTGGTGTTCATGGAGGATGAGTGAGTACCAAAACCTAAGGATGCGCAAGCACCTCCTGTAAGATAGCACAGCATTTGCAGACAATCCACGCACAGCCTCCCGGATGATTTCAATCATCTCCAGATTACTCGCAATACCTGACACACAATAAATGTTCTGTGAATAGCTGTTAGACTGTGTTGTTAAGGGAATAATTGCAAGAAGAAGGGCCTGCACATGCTCAGTAAAGGGGCAATTTCTTTTTTTCAGATAGTTCCCATCTGAGTTGGGCGAGTGCTCAGACGTGGGAGCGGGAGGTGTGGGACTTTCACTCTTGCCTTCTTTGTTTCAATTTTGGAGTCTGGTGCCCGGCACATCTCCTCGCCTGCTGGGTCCAGTGCTCCCCTGCCACATGGTTGGGGCTGCCACAACGGGACCGTTCTGGGCCTATGACCAGCAGCAAGGTCAGGGTCAGTCCTGGTGTAGTTCAAACCTTTTTAAGAGGAGTAACTGAATGACCAGCAATGTATCTACCAATCAGCTTCATTCGTCCATTTATATATTAACTCTTGTTCGATCTTGTTCTTCCCATGAATTTTCTTCTTCATGTATTCAACACCACACTCACCACGAGTCGTAAGGAATCCTTAGCAATGTTATTCAAGACAACGGAAAAATGTAGAAAACCCAAAAAGGACCTAGAATAACCTGATGCTTGTCCAACTGCACTGGATAAACAGGACACCAGGGGACGTCGTGGCGGAAGTGAAGACACCTTGTGGGTGGCACTTCGTCATGACCTCATGGCAGGCCAGCAGTCCCTGGGACGCGTGGGAGCCCAAGTGTCAAAAAGGTGCACAGCAGTGACCACGCTGTGACTGGGACACCTGCTGGGGGCGACTGGAAAGTGGGCGGGGAGGAGGGAGCCCCTCTGGGCGTGAGGTGTGGGCATTTCAATGTTCTTCAAGCGTTTCTTTGAGACTATAGCACATTTTTTTCAGTATAAAAATGTTTCAAAATTGGGTCCCCAACCCGGGCTGGACCGATGCGTATTTCAGAGACCGGGCACGAGTCTACCCTGGGCCTCCCGCCCACAGCCTCCACATCCATGGATTCAAACAAGGACTGAAAATGGTCGGTAAACATTGTGTCTGTACTGAACAAGTATGGACTTCACCCTTGCTGTTCCCCAAACAGGACAGAGCAACAGCTACGTACAGAGCACTGCTGCTGTATTAGGTATTGCAAGTCACCAAGGGGTGATTCGGGGACACAGGAGGACATGGGAGGTTCGGTGCAGATACAGCACCTTCTAGTTTAAGGGGCTTGAGCATCTTGCATCCCCCCCCCAGGTCCCAGGGGTCCTGGAATCAGTCCCCATGGACACCGAGGGGCAGCTGTGCTTGTGACGCTCCCTCCACCTGCCTGGTGCTGAGGGTGCTCGTTTCCACCTCAACACTCAGGCTCGTCTTATACAGCAGGCAAACCTGAGAACAGGCCACCTCACCTGGCAAAGGGACTTTGCAATAAGACTGACCTCAGAGTCTTGGGATGGATGGGTGGTTGGCCTGGTTTACCTGGGGTGGGTCCTAGGTCACCATGAATCCTCATAACAAGGAGACAGGTGTCAAAGACGTGATGGCGGATAGAGAGGTTGGAGATGGGATAGCCTCTGAAGCTGGAAGGGACAGAGGACGGTCCCTGCAGCCTCTGGGAGCAGCACACACCCATTTCCTCTTCACCCTCCAGAGCCCTAAGTGAGCAAGACTATTTAAGCCCCTGCGCTGTGCTGACTTCTGACCGCAGCCATGGAAATGAATGCAGTGGATAAAGGGAAACTCAGAAAGACAAAAGAAAAAAAGAAAAACAGGAGATGAAGTGACTCCTCCAAGGCCAGCAGCACAATGAGGCAGTAACATTTTAACCCTGCCACCTTCCTACCGAGCGTGACTGAAGTTGGAATTCCTCGTGAAGGAATTATCCACAACGTACTAGATCCCTGCGGGTATCTGGCCATTGCCTTAAATGTAGGGAAATGGGAAATCACAGATGCAGAGTGGCAGGCGATGCAGAGCACTAGGTGAAGGGTGGAGTTTGAATTCCACTTCTGCTTCTCACCACCATGTGACTTTGGGCTGGTCAGAATACCACTCTGGACCTCAGTCTCTTCATCTATCCCAGGAAGAGTATATTACTTTATTCCCTTGTCCCAGGGGTAGGGTACAAGTAAGAGTGCACATAAAGGAGCCTGATGCAGTGATGGGTGCCATGTGCCGTTCGGTCTGGGGTGAGAGTGAGCAATGGCGAGAGAACAGCCAGGCTGTACAGCGGACTGTGCAAAGAAGGGCTGCTGTCTGCCATGAACCATCGGCGGGCAGAGCTCTGGCTCTTGGGCAGGCTGTGGCTGCCCGCGGGCACAAGCACAGTCGTACACACAGGGTGTGGTACCGTGAAAAGATCATACACAGAGACCAGGGCTCACTCTTCTCCTCACCTTCCCATCAATAACACGATCAGGGATCCTAAACGCGGGCTGGGAGTCCCATGCTGCCTGCAGATGTTAAGAGTGTTGCAGGGAAAGTCTCACCACTTGACTCCATAAAGAAGAAAAACAAATGGACATTTGGCTTCAAACATCTAGGTTTCTGGAATCCCTTCCAACTCCTAAGGCCTGGCGACTCGGGCCTGCCTTCCCGAGGCCACATCCTGCCTGTCCCCGAGTGGCAGCTGCCCCGCTCCAGCCCCATGCGTCTTGGCTGCGAGGCACAGTCCCACGCCTCCCTCCCAAGCACATTGCTGGCCCAGTGCGTCCTGCTGCCCGGCCCTGGCTGTGACTGCACCTTTGCCCCCATGGCAGGATTATCCCTTGGCTTAGCAGCCCAGCTTCAGGCAGGTGCTGACCCAGGAGACTGCAGAGCTCCAGCGCCAACACAGGGCCAGAACTCCAGGAGGTGAACGGTGGCAGAAGATAATGCCAGAAATGATCCCTGTCCTGCTAGCATGAGGGACCTGGACTCACAGAGGCCCTCTTGGGCCAGTCTGGGCCTTTGTCTGGGCCTCTAGGCTAAGGTGGGCGGGCCTGGGTCCAGGCTTCTCCAGTGCGTGGGTTCTTTGGTTCTCCCTCAGCTCCCACAGGTGACTGCAACCACGTGCTGTCTCCTTCCACCCTCAACCCCGCGTTCCCGGCAGGCAGTGGGCGTCTAGGGGCCCCTCTCCAGCACCCTGAGCTCACCCTCTCTGCAGATCCCTTTATCATTAAATCCAGCCATTAATCCTCAAATGAGTTTCCTGCTGGCATGGCGTACAGGCAGCCAGCGAATTAGTCCCTAATCTCCTCACATATCAGAGTTCCTTCCCAGGAGCAGACAACAGTGCAAGATTGTTCTTGGTACCAGCAGTTCAGGAGGCAGGGGTCAGTCCACACAGGACAGCCAGGGGAGGGTCAGCCACAGCTTGGTTCTCATCTCAGTGGCTTCGTGGACTTACAGGAAAGAGACCTAAGGGTAGCTCAAATGGTTAAGTGATGACAGCTTCCAAGCCTGGGCCTTGCTGGGCCCTGGGACCCAGGACAAGCCCTGCCCTCGCGGCCCTGCTCACCTCGGACTCCTGGAGTTCAGGGGTTGTTCCTGAAGAACAGACGGTGGCACCCTGAATCATTTCATATCCTGCTTTGCCACTTTGGGGGCCTTTCTGAAAAGGAAGTGACTTTGGGGAGCCTGAGCAGCTTAAATGCAGATGCCCAGTCAGAGCTAAGGACTCAGGAGCCTCTTCATCCCCGGGGAGATGTTCCAGGCCAAGGGAGGCTGCCTGAGGCCACGGCAGCATCTGGCCATGTACGCTTGTCCCTACAGACACACCGTGGGAAAGCTGCCCCAGTCAGCTAGGCCAGATTCAGGCAGCAGCTAGAACAGAGCAGAACCAGGTGATCTGCACGTCCTGCTGCACGTTGCGCAAGGGCTCCCATTCTCCACCAAGCACCCGCTGGGCTGCATGCACCCTGGGGGAGTGTGGCTTCTGGTGACTGAAACCACAAAAGTGACACTGTGAGGAGAGGGACTGCTGCTCGGTGACATTAACTTACGTAGAACAGTCTGTGCTGTTGCCAAGGATGTCCCAATGTGACTCGTGTGTGCCATTGATAAGATAGAGTGGACTTACTTAAGGACAGTTAGGTGTGACCTAGGTAGGTGGCACTTAGGGAACACTGTGAAGGGTCCGTGTCCTTCCGAGCGTCCTCAAGTCCAGCGCATTCTCTTGTTTGCTGAGAGTATGAATCTGAGGTCAGTGGAGGAGCAGGTGGGCCTGCAGAGCACCCAGGCCCAGCCTGCAGGGGGTCAGGGTTTCACTGCCTGGCCAGGGCCCTGGAAGGAGACAGCTCCCTATGAAATGGCTTCCAGATAATCAGGACCTTGAGCTCCCCTGCTCATGCTGAGGCCCACACTGCAACTTGCACTTCCTTGTTAAATCTAAGTCCTCCTAAGAAGGCCTGCAGAAGAGTGACCACCAGCCAGTCACCCTTCAGTGTGACTTAGTTCATCCACCAGGTTGCCACCCTGTGGCTGTCAGCTGAGAGGTCCTCTGTGAAACAGGGCACAGGGCACATGGCACTGGGAGGTGCATCTTGGCTTGGCTGCATGGAAAAGGCCACAGACTCGGGGCCCAGGAGATCTGGAATCCCATTTCTGTGCTACCATGTATTAGCCCTGGGGCTGAGGGCAAATCCTTTTACTCCTCTTCCTTTATGGCCAAAAATGAGAATAATGTGTACTTCAAAGGGTGAAAATCCAATAAACTGTTCTGGGCACTGGTTTATAAGGCTAAGTCTCCGTGTTCACAATGAGGTTGGGGAAGCAGCCAGGCAAGGGGGGGAATTCTCACTGTAAATGGTGCGTGCGATGAAGACGGTAAAACGTGGCATTTGGACAGAAAATGACTGGAGTGGAGAAGCAACTTAATTTGGTGGCAAAGAAACTTCTCTTTACCATGTCTGAGCAGAAGGAAAAAAGAAAAGGCCATCCTTAGTGTACAGTCCATCCCCGGTATCCACAGGGGACTGGCTCCTGGACGTCCCCCCAGCCTCGTGGACACCACAGCCCCAGGATGCTCACATTCCTTCTGCAAGACAGAGTGGCACTGGCATAGAATCACGCAGTCTCCCTGTGTCCTTCAGACCCTCCCCAGGTGGCTCATACGCCTAATGAAATGCAAATGCCATGTGAATAGCTGCACTCTTTAGGAAATAGTGACAAAAAAAGTCTCTGTATGTTCAGTGAAGATGCAGGTGTTTGTCTTAATATTTTCAAATCCTGGTGGGTTGCATTGGAGGACACAAGCCCCAGGTGTGGAGGCTGATGGTGCTGCATGCAAGGGGTGTCCACATGTGCATGGCAGAGTGGGCCTGCGGGGTGTGGGAAACCGCAAGGGGCCAGAGTGGCTGGAGTCACACAAGTGGCGGGGGCGTGCCCTCCTGCAGGACCCCATGGCTTATGCTAATGAATTTGCTTTTCATTCCAAATGAGCTAGAAAGCCGCTGGAGGGTTATTTAATATGTATGAAAATATTTTAATGTAGTTGAAAGTGTTTTGTAAACTCACAAGCGCAGAGGGAAGGCATTATGGCGAACAGCTGCGTTCCTCAGCCACGGATCAACCAGCTGGGAATCAGGGCTCAAAGTAAACTGCAGGGCACTTTCCCTTCACTGTTCTCCAAACTGCGCGACTGTTTATGTGATATTCACACTGCTTTGGGTATCACAAGTTGTCTAGAGATGGATGAGATCACACAGGAGGCCGGGTATAAGCCCCATGCAAACACCACACGGAGTTACGAAGGGCCCAGAGCCAGTGCCGATTCTGGTATCCTGGGGGCAGGGGTCTCAGAACCAGCGCCCCACAGGGATGGAGCAATGGCTGTAGCTGAAACTATTTGGCATCTTGACCAGTGAAAACATGCAGGAGCAGGTCCTGTGGGTTGGCATGAGAGGCTCAGGGCCATGTCACACGTGGCTCAAGGGTGTGGCGTGGCCAGAGCCCAGGCCCTGCGCCCACCTGAGAGCAGTTTTCTTTTCATAGGGCTAGGAGATATGCAGTGGCTGGCCACAGGCCTCCATGTGGGGACACCTTGCAATGACATTGAGCCCCTGGGCCATCACAAGGCCTTGCCTCGACGGGGGAGCCCAGTATTAACTTTGGGTTTTGCTCTAATTTGATTTCTCTGACTCCCTACACCAGGGCTCTGTCACCACCACCCGCAGTTCCCCGTGGTTTTTTTAAAGGTCTGATTAACGCAGGACCTCCTCAGGTGGCTGGGGATTCCACAGAGGCTCACTCCTGGCGGATGCTTCAGGTGCCCACCAGAGGCTCTGAGTGGCATGCGCCCCAAAAGTAGGTTCCGCAGCCGTGAGATGTGCCCTGCGCTGCAGGCAGCACAGCCTGAACCCCTTCCGACTGGAAGTGAAATACACTGGCACCACTCACGTCTCATTGGCCAGGACCGGTCACATGATCACGCCAAACTTCAAGGACAGGTGGAAGGAAGTCAGGTCTCCCACACCCATAGGTCCAGTTCCCAGGACCCAGGCGCCCTGTGAATAATTTTAGAAGCATTGCAAACTTACATAAGCCAACTTGTCAGTCCCCAGTGGTCAGCTCCCTTTGGTAAATTTCTGGGGGAGCCAGCAGCGCGTATTTGCTCCTCCACAGCTTACCGGACCGTCTGGTGGGACGACATGGAGCCTCAGATGGAATGCTGTTAGCAAAAGAAAGTCACCTAATGACAGACGCAAATGACAATACTCACTTCCTGGAAAAGAAGTGAGGCTTGCTCTCTGTGCTCACCTGTCCTGAGAAATACTTTGAGGAAAGGTTCCCCACCAGGATGCGGCCCCTTCTCCAGGCCGTCTAGTCCCTCCAGGCAACTGAGTCCCTACTGAAGAGGCAGAGCACCTGACTACAGAACTCTGTGTCCGGGCAGTCTGTCTGGGTAGTGTCTGCACAACACTGAGATGGTTCTGATGTGGTCTGGCCACCTTAAAACTCATCTTGAAATTTGATGACCATTGTGTGGTGCTGGGAGGTGGACCTTTAAAGAAGTGATCGGGTCATGAAGAGAAATGAATGTCCTGCTCCCAGGCTAGATTGATTTTCTCAGATCCGGATTAGTTGTCATAGGACCCAGTTGTTTTCCTCTCCTGCACCCACCTGCCTGCCCTTCTGCTCTCTGCCATGTCATGCATGATATAGCACCCAGCCCTCCCCAGCAAGTAGAGAATGCTGCCATGTTCTTGGACTTCCAGCCTCCAGAACCATGAGCCAAAATAAGCTTCTTTCCCTTATAAAGAATCCAGATATTTTGTTATAACCTCAGAAAATGGGCTCAGAGAAACGGTCATTTCATCACATATAAAGGATTCTCAACATCCCTTATTCTAAACAACCAACTATCTGATGCAAATTTGAAACCCCTGTGGATTGTGGGTTCCTTATGAAGGTCCTTTGAATATTGACTACCTTCCTTTGGGGGTAGATAAAATTAACTCACTTATAATGTCTAGACAAAATGTGGTCTAACCGTATGGAGCAGTACTGTTCAGCCACACAGAGGAATAAATCACAGATCCGTGCATCGGCATGGATGAATCTTCCCAGTGACTCAGTGGAAGAAGCCAGACACGAGAGACCATCGATGGAGGGTGTTCTGAGAAACCAAAGAAAAGGAGAGGGTGCTTGGGAGTGGGGGTGAGGCCTGTCGGCCAGTGTGCGTCAAGGACATAGCGAGTGCTCAAAGTATCCCCCACTGGTGGATGGCAGTGTGCACAGCTCTGCAGACTTCCTGAACCTCGTTTCCTGTGCACCTGCAAGAGTGATCACGAGACCGGAGACATGTGCCTAAGAGTTATTTTAAAGGTAAGAAAAAAATTAACACATATGCTCATCACACTGCTTATAGTGCAGTCAAAAGTGAGTCCCAGAGGACATCACACGGAGAGAGGAAGCTTCTTTTCCAAGGAGTTTTAAGCTCCCCCATCTATCTCTTTATGCTTTTGAAAAGAACAAATTCATTCATGTCAGAGGGACTTTAGATTTTCCCCCAGAGGCTTCTAAACAAATTAGGTGGCTAAGACTATAGTGTGTAACTGGGACTT
Organism: Xerus rutilus; assembly: GCA_028644305.1. NCBI lineage: Eukaryota > Metazoa > Chordata > Mammalia > Rodentia > Sciuridae > Xerus > Xerus rutilus. The sequence continues at coordinate 138,449,986 of CM053405.1, read as the reverse complement.
CATGGGCACCATCCCCTCTCACAGATACATGCAGGAGGGAAGGGTATTCAGGAAGAAAAAACAGTAGATGACTTGGCCCAGTTTCCTCAGCTGCAAAGTGGGGACAGTGTCAGCCTGCAGGCACAGCCCCTGGGCCCTGGGGCTCCTGGCAGTGGTTAGCAGGCCCCCTGCAGAAGCATTTTGCATCTGCAGTGATGCACTCAGGAGCTCCATGGGCACCCAGCAGCACTTCCTGCGTGGAGGCTTTTGCTAAAAAGCAGTCTTGAAGCAGACAGCCTTGGGCGGAAAACGACCTCCATCAAGCAAGGATTTCACCTTCCGCCATCTCTGCCCTCTCAGCCACCCAGGCTGCTCTTCAGAATCCCTTGGGAAGCACAGCTGCCTGGCTTTGGTAGGTGCTAATATTTCAAGGCTTCTGCAGGGATGGGGTCACTGGTTAAGAGAACCCACAAAGGGTCACCTTGAATCTGTGACAAGAAACCTGGCTTCTGGTTCCTTCTGTCGCTGTGAGGCCTTGGTGAGGTCACTTCCTCTCTCTCAGTCTCAGTTTCCCCATCTAGACAAAAGGGGGTGGTGGCCAAGGGGACAGCCCACTTCTATCCGGCTGAGCCAGCTCCACTTTCCTGGTTACTCCCCGTTTCCAATAGGCGGTGGCACGTCTGTGACTCAGGGGGCGGGGCACAGCAGGGCGAGCGAGGGCGGGTGCCAGGTTTCCCTGCTGCCTGCCGCTGGAGCTGGCGCCCGGCGCTATTGTGCTCATGGGAGGTCTCAGCTGGCTGGGCCGCCGGCCCGACTACTCAGGCGCCAGGCCTGTTTCGTTATTTCATCAAAGTTCATTATGCTGGGGAGGAGACTAGTAATAAAACATGATTACAAGTGTCTCCAATGAGCACTTAAAGACATAATTCGGGGTGTGCGCTCTGCTGCATCTCTGCCTGCGGTCACAGGGCGCTCGCAGATTTGCACCTCTGATAAATGCCAGTCTTGGAAGTGACTGGAGTGAGAAAGCGCCCCAAGAATTGGGTCCGATTTGTCTCGGGACTGGGTTTGTTGTTGTAAACAGAGGCACGATTTGCTGTTTTTGAAAACACACGGCTCCTTTCCTTAGGTGTGTAAAGGCAGGCAGCTGGAGACCCAGGGCCTGAGGGGTGGAGGATCAGGTGTCAGGCCCGCCTGGGAGACAGGCTTTTCTTCCCTTGCCTTGGCCCCTCCCACCCACCTCTATTTGTGAAATAGCTGGTGGAGAGCTGGAAATGGGTCTGCTTCACAGACGCAGTGCCAAGGCAGCAGAGTCCCCTGCCCGTCCCATGTCCTCTGGAGGGTTGTCCTCTGAGAAGAATGGAGGGACATTGAGTAGTGGGTTGGAGCCTGAGAAGGCAGGACCCCTGGGAAGTGCTCTTGAGGGTGTGCGGGGTGAGTTCCCCCAGGCTGTGGCTGCCTGGCCCACCTCACTCTCGGGTCTCAGTCCTCCTTCTGAGGCCAAGCTAGGCCCCGAGCAGCACCAGGGGGCCCAGTCTGGGGGCTGTGAAACCTGGGAGTCACTCTGGCTCCATTCTGCCTTCCTGGTGCTCCAGGGCAGGCTCTTCTCCTCTGGGGGTGGCATCTTCTGGTCCTGGTGCAATGGAGAAATTTACCTCATCTTCAGAATCATCTGAGAAACGTGTCAAAACCAGATTTCCACAGTTCTATGGCAAAGATGTCAGATCAGGACATCCTCAGGAAAAGCCAGAGAATCGTATGCCCTGAATCTTCCAGGTGATTCATGACATTTTTTACTGAATCGTTTGGATATGGAAAATATTTTTATTATTGATAATGGTCACGTTACAGATGCGGAAGAGCGGGGAGTTTCCATCCATCCTCTCCCCCAGCACACTCGGTTCCTGCTCCTAACAGCAGTCAGAATTAATGGCTCTGCATGTGTGTATGTGAGTACACACGAGTACACAAGTGTATCCTTCCAGAGAATTCTGTGATAAACAGCTGGTGTGTACATACCTGTATTTTTCATCCTCTCTCCTCTTTTTTGTAGAAGTGATAGTGTACCAGGCACACTGCTCTGGTTTTTTTTTTTTTTTCCTATTGAACATGTCTCGTAGATCTTTCCATACAAGTTAATAAAGGTAGTGATGTACTGGCATCAATAGAGGCATATCAAAGTTCAAGTTCAATGACATGTTAGTAGCTTGAAATCTACCTGGGGAAAGTATGTATACCACAGACAAATGCCACACTGGGCTCTCCACCCACCTGCTTTAGAGGACGGGTTTGTAAAGGTGGTTCCTTCACCTTCTGAATACAGCCCTGCTTTAAGTTAACCGTCCTTGAGCACACCCACTACAGGATCTGAGGATCTGGGAATCGAATATCTCCCAAATTAACAAGTGAATCCTAATGGCAGCCATCGGGGTGCCCTGGGACCCCGTACCAGAGCACACCTGGAATGTAACCCTTTAAAACTCTCCTGTCCCTGCTCATCAATTGAGTCACAGCCTTTGGGACAGGAGTCTCCGGTGTTTCTCCTTTGCTAGCAAAGCAATAAACCTTCTTTTTCCTTTTTCTCAAAACCTGTGTTCTCATTATTCCATTGACATTGATTGGCATTGGGGACAGGGACCCAGCTTTCGGTTACACATTTACCAGCATACCACTGGGATAAAGTGTGCTCAAGTTTAATTTGTCATTTTATTGTGATACAAATGCATAACGAGGGATCGATCTTTTTCATCTCTTTCTTTAATGACTGTGTAATAATCTATTGTATAGATGAGCTACCATTTATTTAATTCATCCCCTATTGATGGACATTTAGGTTGTTGCTGTTCTACCAATGCAAAGAATGCTGAAAGCAGCAACTTCTCACATATTTCTTTTCACATGTGCACATGATTAAGAAACATTCCTAGAAATGACCGACCGGGTCAAAAGTGTGTGCATCTGTTGGTTTGATTGACGTTGCGGTGTTGCCCCAGAGAGCATGCAGCACTCAGCCAGCAATGTGTGAGCAAAGCCGCTCTCCCCACCCCCACAGCGTCAGCTAGACTGGTCTCCATCTCAGGGTAGTGGGTATTTCTTCGTGAGGAGGAAGGGCGAGTGTTTTTTTCACATATTTAAAAGCCATTTATAGCTTCTTTCTTGTGACCTAGTGATCTTTCTGATTAGGAAAATTTGGAAAGACTAGCTGAAGTTTTTTTCCCCCAATAGGGACTCTGGGGTCTTGACAGGAAGTTAACCAGCACCCCAAGTGAGTGACTCAAGTGAGGAGGAACAACCCCTTAAAATCAAATGGGGCCTAATACATAAGTCCACTAGCCAATGATGTGTGACTACAAACCATGTCCAGTGTTACGATGAACCAGAGCTCGCACACAGCGGCCAGATGTGGCCTGTGGACACTGTTCATTTTGACCTATATAATTTCCATTAAAAGTAGTTGACTATTTTTTAAAAAAGAGATTTGACATGAAAATCTTATTTCTGATTTTTCTTCGGGGGAGGGGACAACAAAACCAGCCAGGAACTCCAGCACCACTGGATTGAGTGTTCTGCTGGCAACACCACCTGGGGGTGGGGGCAGCTGCCCATCACCTGTCACACGCATGTCATCACACTTGTATCATTTTGTTGTGATGTAGATCGAGCATCCTTGATCTGAGAGTCTGAAATCCAGACTGTTCTAAAATTTAAGACTTTGTGAGTGCCAACAAGATGCCACAAGCGGAAAATTCCACAGCCTGAAACTTGGTTTCATACAGAATCTTATCTAAATCATTTTAAAAATTATCTTCAGGCAATGTGCAAAAGGTGTATATGAAACATAAATGAATTTTGTGTCTACACTTGGGTATCATCCCCAAAATATATAGGCAAATATTTCAGAATCCAAAAAAATTCAAAATCCAAAACACTTCTGTCCAGGTCCCCAAGCATTTTGGATACAGGAGACTCGACCTATAATGAAGAGGGTAGCGAAATAGTTCCTGCATACATTTCCCTATGAAAGCTGGACCCCACGGGCTGCATATTCAAAACAAATCACAAACGCATCTTTTGAAATGAAGACTCTCCCTGCTTATCAGGTAGGAAAAAGTCAGGAAGGAATGAAGCAGTGTCTACAGAGACTTCAGCTTAAGAGGATGTGAGATAAACTGGTGAAGGCCCGGAAGCCGTCCTCATTAATGTCATCTATCTATTTGGGAAATATTTGGTTCTAGAGAGCTTTCATACCTTGGTCTCAAAAACCAGCAAGGGTCTTTTCACAGACGTAGCTTTGGAATTTCTGTGTAGGAGGGGTTTCCAGGTGAGCGGCTGAAGGGAAGTGGGAAGGGGAATCCTCTCTGCTTGCTGATTTTAACTAGTTTCTTTTGTACCCGGGAGGGCTTGGGGGAGATGCTAGTGATGGGGAGAGGGGGTCGCTCACACCCTCTGTGTTACTTATGTTTCTACCTCTAATACCTGTGAACCTGTCTTTGGCACAAGTATTTGATCTTGCGTAGACAGAAAGATGTCCATGAACTTGAGCCCGTAGAAACTGTGCTCTCAGTAGCCCTGAGCATGGCCCACTTGCTCCCTAGTCTCTGGTTTTCCTCAGCTCATCTCAGCTCTTCTCCTCAGTGAGGACAAGTCTAACTCCATAGGGGTCCCCAGCATTATAAACTCTTTCAAATATGCAGAGAAGTTGAAAGAATTGTACAGCAAGCATTTCATACCTAAATGTTCCCATTAACCTTCCACTTAACTTCCCACTCATCCATCTCTCCGTCATCCTTTCATCCACTTTTCTGTGTGAAGCATTTCAAAGAAAGTTATCAACCTCGGAACGATTCACCCTCGGAGACTTCGCCTGCCTATCAATCACCAGAGTTTATGTTTGTACTGTAAGATTCCCGTACAGCAGAGTGGACACGTCTTAAGTGTTACCACTCTCAGTGTTCACAATGGACCTGACCCCGACAGGATGTAAAACATCATCTGCGCAGGATCATCTCAGGCCCTTCCAGGTCCATCCGACCCCCGCCCTTTTTTTCACTTTAGAGTATTACCAGCCTGTAGGCATCCGAGCTTTGGAGTTTTGGCATGTAGCAGAGGAAGAAAGGGTAAACAGGAAGAGTGGCCTCGGCAGTGACGGGGGCAAAGGAGCAGCCCAATCTTTCTCGCCTCTTGCCCAGCTCTCCCCAGCAGGAGCCACGTGGCACTCGGGCTGTGCCCCACCCGGCTGCCTCAGACCCCAGGGCACTGTCATGCCACTTCTCATGTACCTCTGATCACGCTCTTTTACCTGGGGTCCCACTCTTCTCAAAAGTCAATTCAAGTGACATCCTGACATGGTGAGCAGATTTATCATTGGGAAAAAAGACGTGTCCTTTTTTTTTTTTGTCATCCTCTCCTTGATTCCTAGAGTCACATAAAGAGGTAGAATTGAAACAGTCAGAAGATGAAGTTCAAGTGTGAGATATGACTCTGCCGGTCCCCTGAGCTGGGGCAGGCCACTCCACCGCTCTGCACTCTCAGGGGCCTTGGATGCAAGATGGAAGCATTAAGTTCCGAAGGGCCTGTGATGGCCAATCAGATGCGTGTGTGGAGGGGGGACCTTGACATAGTCCCTTGCCAGGATCTTTCCCCTCCAAATGCATGACCTGCAAGGAGGTGCCACTTTGCCACAGCAGTGACTCTAGTGCTCTGCTGCCTGGACCTACAGTGCACCAGGAACTCGACCCAGCTGTGAACGCTGGCCTGACCTTCACCCTTGTAAGTTTTCACTTCTTTATTAGCAAATGAGGCGTAATCGCCCTTTCTGGAGTTACTCCTGAAGTAAAATCAGATGCTGAGACTGGCAGCACCGTGTGAACTGACACAATCCACCCACATCAGGGATTGTTAGGACAGTGACTGCGCCCCACCTTGGCTCGGAACACCCTGTGCTCACCTGGTCCTCGGACAGCCTCTCCCTCCTCCTCCTCTCCCTCATTTTTTTGCCCCCATCCAACCTCCCTATGCCAGACGGCAGGAGCTGATCATGTCACCTCCTGCTTAAAATGTTTCTCCAGAAACTTCTGTGGCCTTCAGGGAAAGGTCTCCCCTGTACCATGTCACAGAAGCCTGTCAGTTCTTACCCATCTCTGCACACACAGCAGCCCCACGCGTGGTGCAGGGAGGCCGGCCTCAACTGCCTCTGCAGTTGGCATGCAGACTTCCCCTGACCTCACGCCCTCTGCCTCCCTCCTCGAGGACAGGAACTGCGCCTTGTGACCCTGCATCCTGCAGATCCCAGCATGCGCAGGACATGTAGTGGAACTCGACAGCTGCGCCCTCAGTGCAGGAATCCATGCCTGGACAGCCAGCAGTGCAGCCAGCGTGTGCCAGGGGCCTGTGGTGGGAGGCCCAGGCATTTCTGCCATTGACTCTTGTTTCCATTCACAACATGGTAACAAATGGATGCACAAGAAAGCATTTTGGTCCTCGGAATCCAGGTCTTCTGTATTTGTTTCTAAAGGAAAGTCCACGTGCCTACAATACTTCCCTTACGGTTGGACAGAACTCTCCACGATTCTTTTACTAGCTCTGTTGCCTTTTTATAATCATAAGCACAAATACATCCATTGCCTTATTTCCGCCTTTGGAGGTGAGATGGGCTGTGCCCCAGCTCTGGTGCATCTCTGTCCATCCAGGGCTGTGCTGCTCCAGCAGGGAGCTGCCAGGGCTTGGCATGAGAGGGGAGCCTCAGAGCTGCGCCTCATCGATGCAGGGGTCCCTGGGTGGCCTCTTCTGTCCCCAGCTGGGGAACTTACCGTACTGTTTATCCCTGGAGGACAAACGTGTGCATGAAGTTCTCCATTGTGGTGTCTTAGGAAGTTGGTCGGCGTGATTCTCAAAGCTTCCTGTGCCTTCTGTGTGCAGGAGGAGCATCCCGTAGATCCCCACTCTGGCGGCCTGCTGAGCCACCCTGGGGGAAGGAGGTGGTCTCTGTGCACCAACCAACATCAGACCTGAGGTGAATGCCACCCTCTCCTGCCTGCGTGATGCTGGGCAGGTTATCCCACCTCCCCGTGACTCACTTTCCTCACAAAGCAAGGCGAAGCTTGAGCTTTAGGGTGCTGTGAAAGCTGAATTGGACAGAAGTGCCAACGTTGTGACTTCCTGCCAGGACAGGTGCCTATCCCAGAGGACAGGTGCCTCTGAGCTTTGGAGTGACCTGTGATTCCAGGCAGGGATGGGGGTGGTGATAGCACTCATGGGCCAACTCTGATGGCATGTGTCTACCTGGAGACCGCACGTGGCTTGCGAGAAAGGAAGCCTGTGATCTTCCCATCAGTGTGGACGGGGAGGCTGAGCAGGGATTGCCAAGTGCCCACCACCCCCGGCCTCCCAAAACGTCCCCCTGTGGGACTTTCCATGGTGCCTTTGGAGAGAGCACTCCTCTGTCCACTTGAACTTGCTATAGGACCTGGGGGGAGTGAGGGCCTATCAAAGCAGCAAAGCCAGGGAGGCAATGTGTGCGAGAGGCTGGGCGTCAGGAAACCTAAGGCCGGCCTCCAGGACCTGCAGGGCAGGGACAGAGCCCAGGGAGCCAGCTCACTGTCCGGCGTGTGTCTGGGTGGAGCTGGCCCTGTGGGAGTCTTGTCCACCTGACTTCATGATCACTAGCATGTCATGTTCTACCTGGTGCAAAGGTGGGCCCGGCAGGCAGGCTCCCTGGCTTGGTGGCCCTCCCTGCGTGAGGGATGAGGAATCGAGAAAGGAGGTGAGGACCTCCTGCTCTTGGAACCTCCCTGGGCTGATTTTCTCTCTTTCTTAAGATTTCAGAGCCTTTCCCACTATTTTCCTTGGAGATTATCAATCACAACCTCAAAGAATGAAATTGGAACAATTCAGATTCATTAACAGTTGTGGGGCCAGGACAAGCCCTGGTCAGAAGGAGTCTGCCCAGGAAGCCACATAAGCACCCCCTGGGACCAGGGGCCCTTGATCTGGCCACGCTGAGCCAGGTCAGCCACACCTGGGTTCTGAACCTCGAGCTGCACGGGGTTGGGCGAGTCCCTCCCTGCTCCTCATCCTTTCTAGTCTTAATAGCACAAACTCCACCCCTAGCAATCAGCACTCCGGAAACAAATCCTAATGAACGGTAACCGAAGAAGGCCCGCAATCTGTATCGCAAAGTGCCTTATCTCTGTCGTTTCAGAAAAGAAGTGCAAAAAGATGGACTCAGGATGGCTATCTAATAAACACCCCCCACCCCGCCCTATTTCCTGCAACCAACGGTCCCAGCTAATCCTCCACGGCTCCGCTGTCAGTGCATTATCATTTCATCGGCCCTGTAAATCGCCTTTGCAGATTACACAGAAATCTGCGCTGCCACTGCAGTTACCCCAGGCCCCTCCCCCTTCCCATTCTGATCTCAGGTAAACCCAGTCATCACCCACAACAGTGTGGCTGGACCAGGCAGACTTACGCAAGACTGAGTCAGCCAGGCAATTTGAACCAATAAATATCAAAGTCGTGTCTCAGCAGAGAACAATTCATTTGATACCACATCTGTCAACAGGCCTGGAAGAGTTTTCCTTCTGGGCTCCACCCTGGCGGCCCTGCCTGCTCTTCTTCCTGCTTCTGTGGAGAAGCTGGACTGAGCCCCCTGGAGAATGGTGTCTGGGGTCCACAGTGTTTCCTGTCCACACTGAGGGTCCAGGGGCTGAGCTGCCCACCTTCCATCCTGCTATCAAAACGTCCTGCTCCAGTGCCTGGGCCGAGAAGCACACCCTGCAATTAGCAATTCTTTTTTATTGGTTGATGTGGGCCTCCGGCCAAGAGGAGTTGGGATTGAATCAATATTCCTTTTATTATGTCATCGCAGGCAAATGAATTATGAAAACAAAAGCTCAATATGAAGCTGCCAATGCTAATTACTGGCTAGGATGTGTATGCACAATAAACAAAGAGCACTCTGTGCTGCGGAAGTGCAGGGGACAGCCCCTCGCTGGTTTGGGCTGCAATGCCCACCTTCTTCTTCCCGCCAGCCCTGAGATCCAGAAGGGAGTTGGAAAGGACCTGCCCAGCCCCGTGGGCCCAGCGATGGAGAAACCACTATCTGAATGGATACAACCCCAACCAATGCAGGAAGCATTTATTGAGCACCTACAGGGTACAGGCACGTGGCTGTTCACGCATGCCACTATCTGGAGACAACACTTGGAGGTCACTGGTGCAGAGGACGTGTCTTTAGAATCAGACGCGCTTTCTGAGGAAACCTGGCCTCTCTGGGCCTCAGTGTTCTCGTCTGTACAATGAAGACAATAATTTGCATGTCGTGGAGTCCCAGGAGGATTGACTGAGGAAATAAGTGACCAACGATTGGCACCCACAGGGACTCAACAGCCTTCTCTACTTCTTCCTGCTTTCTTCTTAGCACCACCGCCCTTGTCTTCCAGGGAGCATGGGGCGCCCAGCGCGTGGTCCCTCTCACGCTGCCATCTGATGGTGTGAGGGAGTGAACGGAGGAGAGAAGGAGGGGGAGCAGGGTGGGCAGTGCAGGGTGATAGAGAGAGTCCATGTGAGCACCCTGGACCCCAGAGCTGGCGGCCCGAGGGGAACACAGACACGGCCAACTGAACTGTCACAGAGAGTGGAAGGATGGACAGTGGTGTGGTGACGTCCAGTGCCCGCCCCCTGTTTCTGTCCTGAGACCCGGGCAGAAAGGAGCATGCCTCTCCAGGGGAGCAACATGGCCACATCTGTAAGCCCGGCTTTGTCCCTCAGGTCACAGATGGGAGGAGGCAGGGCAGCCAGGGACATCAGTCTGCATGAGGTCTCCAGCAGGGACTCCTGTGCCTGGCTCTGTGGTGCCAGCGAGTGCTCAGGTCGTCTTTGCTGAATTTCCCTCTCACCAGCACAGTAGCCTCTGAGCTGGGGCTTAGTATCCCTTTAGCATTTCTCAAAGGAAGAGCCGGAGGGTCTGAGAGGGAACACAGGAACCAGGGACCCACAGTTGTCCGGAGTCTTTCCCTCAGCTTCATGCCTTCTGGAAAAAGAGGGAAGCTGGTCCTGCACTTCCTGATCATGGGGCAGCTCTAGACACCCTCATGTGCCTTTCCCCACAGACAGACTGTCCCCACAGGCAGGTTTATCAAGGTCTTTGTTGTTAGTTATTTGGAGACAAATGTCTTTGACTTCCTGTCCACGCCCTGGCCTCTGTAGCTCCCAGCCATGAGCTTAGGTGGACAACACTCCCATGATCAAGGGCTCCTGGAGGTGGTGGGAATCTTCGAGGGAGCCTGGACAAAAGAGAAAAAGAAAAACGGAGAAATGCCGAGTTCCTGGGCCTGTGGTCAGCGCATCTGGCGCTCAGCAGGCTCTGCGCTGCGAGGATGTCCTGGGGTCCTGTCTTGCACATTTTGGTAATTACATCTTTTCGTTTGTGTTTCGCAGGCAAAGCCTGCGGGGCAAGGGAGCATGTGTGAAAGATGTGCCTGGGTCGGGCTCCCCTTGCCTCCTGGCTCCCCGGGAGGCCCTACGCCTCCTACTTCTGTGGCTCCACCTGGGGACACTGCTGCCCTCTGCCCCTGGCAGGCGCCTGGGCACAGAAGCAGGGAGGGTCGAGGTTGGGTGCACAAGCCCTGAGCTGCAGGTTGGGAGGCTCGGTCCTGTTTAATGGGCACAGGAGGATCACCCTGTGCCCATTAAACAGCAAATGGAAACCCCCATGACACGGGGTGCGGGGACAGCAGGAAGAAAGGGAAAAGACTCCTCCACAGTTTGTGCAAAGGCTCTCCATTCTGATTTTGCCCTGGGCCCTGCAGCTGTAGAGCCACCTGGGGGAACCTCAGGACTAGACTCAGATGGAGGCTGGGGCTTCCATGGGTCACCACTACATGGCCTAACCATGGCTGTGGAGGGAGGTGTAGGTCCCAGCCGGAGCAGCTCGCTGACCACCAGCGTGGGCTTCAGAACCAGCTCTGCTCTCACCTGCTGTGTGGCCTTGAAAGAGTGACTCCACCCCTCTGGTTGTTTGTTTTCTTATCTGTGCAATAAAGTAATGAGGAGGGCGTCAGGAGGACTCCATGAAGACATGCAAGGAAGAGCCCTTGGCGATGCTCCGCACAGGAGGTGTTACGGTCATCCTTGTCCTTGTGGGTGCCACTGACCTCCGAGTTCTGGTTCTGTCAGCTCTGTGACCACAGCTGCAAGCTTCCTCTTCCATGCCCATGGTGCTCCAGGGTCAAGGGAGTTGGGACCCTGGCACGCTGTCAAGTCACCTTCAGCCAGCTTCCAAGACCACGTGCGGAGGGCCCGGCTGCTCAGCCAGCGGGCAGGGAAGCTGGCACCCACACACAGCCTGCACAGGGTCGCGACTGCCCCCACGGGTGCGATCTCTCAAAGTGGATGGAGGACTAAACCCCAGAGCTCAGACTCAAGGGGAAGCACAGGAGAAAAACATGGTGGCCCTGGCTGTGGCCCTGATTCCCTGGCTGTCCCCTGGAGGCATAGACCATGAGAGGAAGATGGGAGAACTGGCCGCCCAGAGTCAAAATCTGTCAGCATCAGAAAGCACCATCAGGAGAGAGGACGCCCGCAGAACAGAGGAACACTTACACGTCATGTCTGGAGAAGACTTAATACCCAGAACACATAAAGAACTCCTGCAGTTCAACAAGAACCAACAGACCACTTGACGGAAAGTAGGCAAAAGATTTGAATACGCCTTTCCCCAAAGAAGACAAACGTAAGACCCATAAGGACCTGGGAACATGCTCAGCGTCCCTGAGCGTCAGGAAATCGCAGAGCAGAACCACAGTGAGATACCCCTTCATATCCACTGGATGGCTATAATTTTTTTAAAAAATGCTTAAACCCTCCAGAATAGGAAGAGTGCAGTGTTGGTGAGGATGTGGAGAATGGAAAGTGTCTGTGGATTGCTCATGGGAGTGTAAAACAGGGCAGCAACTGAACGGTGGTGTGGCAGGTCCTCAAATAATCATTAAACCAGTAATTCCACTCCAAGATATATGCCTGCAAGAACTGAAAACAGGGACATGAACAGAGAGTTGAATAATGATGTTCCAAAGAGCATCATTCATGACAGTCAAAAGCTAGAAACAGCAGGTGCTGTGAAGATGAATGGATAAACCAAATGTGGTACATGCATACAGAGGAATATTATTCAGCCTTCAAAAGGAATGAGATTCTTACATACACTACAACATGAATGGACATTTAAATTATTATACTAAGTACAATAAGCCAGACACACAAGACCACATGAGAAGGACTGAGAATAGCCAACTTTACAGGGACAGAAAGTAGTCTAGGGATTATCAGGGCCCAGGGAAGATGTGAATGAGAAATTATTGTTTAATGGGCACAGAATTACTATTTGGCATGATGGAAAAGTTCTGGAAATGGTCGCACACTATTGCGAGTGCATTTAATGCTGCTGACAGGTATACCTAAAGTGGTTAAAATGGTGAATTTCACGGTATGTGTATTTTACCATAATTTTAAAATGATGGTACCTCTTTATTTCCCTGAGCCTCACTTTCCTCATCTGTAAAATGGTAGTAAGACTACCTGCCTTCAGTGAGATGAGGCTCCACGAGAACACAGAGGCCAAGAAGCCCTGGACGCGTCAGCGGACATTAGTAAGTCAGGCTCCTGGCCCTCACTGGCCATTCCAGCCAACTCTGGCATGGCTTTGCCAAGTGAGCACCAACTCCCAGTTAAGAGATGGAAGCGTCACATGAGCTTGTGTTTTGGATCTTAGGCCTCTGCTTCCTAGAGCGACATTTCTGAAATGGGTGGTCCTGAATGCTTGCACTCCTGTCTTCTCAATCAAAAGATGAGCCAAGGCTGGGTATCCTGACTACGCAAAGCCTCTGAGAAGCCCTTCAGTTTAAAAAGCACTTTGCATGTGGCTGAATCCAAGATTTTCAATACCTCTTTGAACTTGGGGTATCTTCCCACGGAATGCCCACACACTTCTTTTAGGGAAATGCTTCTCTAGCGGTACCTCCAGGGGAAACACCCAGGAAGCTGATGGGAAAGACACACAGCCATGCCCTAGGAACAGACACGCCCACTCCATGATTCCCTGTCCTTCATCGCTGCTGTAGTCTAAGTCGAGCTGGATTCCTCTTAAGCAACTTGTGGATTCTGTCAGGCACGTGCTCACAGCTAGCAAATGTCAGTCTGTACGTGCTCTGTGTAGGAGTCAGAGGACAGAGGGGACCCCAGGCCCATCCTTCTCCAAGGGCAGAGGGCCTGTGTTGGTTTCTGGTACATCTGGAAACCTGGACACTAGTCTCAGCCAGGAGGAGGGGCATCTGAAGAACTTTCCAGAGGTTCCCCCACTCTGCCAAGATTCGAGGGATCAGAGGCCAAAGGAGAGATGCATGGACTTTCATTTCAATTCATTTTTCCATTTCCATGTCTTCATTTGCCCAGGACTCCGAGGAGGTGGAGGGTCTGGATGGATTTTCTAGGAATTTGGAGCCAGGACTCCCAACGGGCTACTGTCTGGCCAGCTTGTTTAACTTACATAGCATCTTTAAAAAATGAGCTACCCATAGGAGAATGGAAGGGTTCGCGTTTAAATTCAGGCTTCCATCTTGTTTGGAGAACCACTGGCGGTTTGCCATGGTGAGCGCACAGTCCAGGAGTAGCCTTGCCTGGAGCTGGCTGGTCCCTTGGCCTCCACGCTCCGCTGCCAGGGCTCCCTGTTCACTGTTCGCTGTGTTTTCTGTCTGAACTTTATATACATCTGGCCTATCATCCCCATGAAGGATGTCGCACCTTCTCAAACTGTTCCCAAAACACTGAAACCACAAAAACTTATGTGTGTGTTTTAGTTTTTGCCTTTGGGTTACAGAAGGTAATAGAGGTAATGGAAGGTCACCCTGTCTGCACCTCTGGGACTCCTGGCCCTTGTTGTCAGTGGTCTGTATACAGTCATCCCTCAGCATCCATAGGAGATCAGTCCCAAGACGCTGCAGTTACCAAAATCTATAGGTGCCCAAGCCCCTCACGTAAAATGGCACAGTATTTGCATGGAATTGACACATATTCTCTTGTACGTGTCAAATCGTCTCCAGATTGCTTATAATACCTAATAAGTGCTAGGTAAATAGTTGTTATGCTGTATTGTTTAGAGCATAATGACAGAAAAGAGGTCCGCATATATTCAGTACAGATGCAATTCAGAGACACTTTGACTCACCATTGGTTGAACCCAGGAGGGCAATGGGGCTGAACGGGCTGCCTGCATATGCTCACGACCCCGCAGACCCCCTCTCCACCCCCTCTGGGACTGCTTATCCAGGGACAGCAGTTTTCCATCAATATTTGTTCTGACTTCTTCTCTCTGCTTGTAGTACAGCCAGTTATTTTAAGACAACTAGTTAAGTTTTCTGTGCATGGCACACATCTTACTTCCCATCCAAATGATCGGCTCCCATGGGGCCCAGATATTTCTCCAAGTAGCTGCTGTCTGCTGCATTTGCCCTTCGTTCCCATCTCCTGGGCTTGTAGATTCCTCCTGGGCGATGCCCCGGGAGACACTTCTTCAGTGACTGGCAGGACCTGGAGGGCAGAGGACAGGGAGGACCAGCTCGTCGGGCACCTTCTGTGGGCCAGGCTGGCACCTGTGTGCTTTTGGCCCTTCCTGAGCCTCAGTTTTCTTCATCTGACCTTGGACTCTGTCATGTCTTGTGGGTCTCTGAGAATCTTATCCAGCTGGCATTGTGACTTGCCCACAGTCACACAGCAATGGAACAGGCCCTGGGAATCTGTTCTTCTAACCCCTCTGGGCAGTACACCTTCCTTCATGTGGATGCTTTTCAGACACCAGTTATTCAAACACCACTTTCATAATCAAGGTCTCCTTCATAAAATCACACACTTGATAATTTAAAAAGATCAGTTCACTATTTTTGCATATAGCTTTACATTATTACTATAGATGGAAAGCCATGATCATTTTACATTCTTAAAAGGCTAATTGTACAAATAAATACATTGAAAACCAACTAAAAATTGTTATTTAATTCTAGCTTGATGCTATGCCAGACTTGTGTTAAAAGGGGCTTAGCGGATGCTAAGATGGACCAGTCCAGAACTCCTCCTGACACAGTCAGAGGAGCTGAAGGACACTGACAGAGGGCAGGGAGGGGTCCGTGTCCTTCAGCCCCTCACATGTGCACCGTGGCCCCCATAGAACCATCTCTTCTGCATCCTTGTGAAGACATAGGGCGCCCTGGACCCCATAAGAGCACACACAGCCTGGTACATGGCAGAGTGCAAGAGGGCAGAGGGGACCCGCTAGTCACCATTGTCCTTACCCAGATGGCCACCTGGCTGTCACCAGGGAAGCCTCCACAGGTGAAACCCGCCCCAAGTCAAGTTCATCATTGCCCAGCACTACTGGAGCTCAGACCAGTAAGAAAACTAAAACTCCACCAACAAACAAAAGCATTAACAACCAAAATCACCCCACATGACCCAAACTCTGTATTTGAAGCAAAAATAGCTCTTCCCCTGTGGAGCCACCTGGCTGGACACCTGCAGGCTAAATTGCCCCGCCCTCGGCTACCTGGTGGGGAGCTCTGTCCCACCTAGTCCTTAGCACTGGTGGCATCACACTGGGCCTTTACGTTTACTCTTGATGGTATCAGAAAGGTATAAACGCCCCTCCCTACGTCCCCCCCACGCCTGTGCCCGCACCCCTTGTACAAACACACCAATTGCTCCTTGCTCTCTCGCCTGGTGCTTTCAAAAACCATCTTTGCCTAATGGATGGAATTAACCTTGTTACAAATCAGCAATATGATTTGCCACGAGTCCCAACTCCATGGTTCCAAGATGAGGCTGGGAGGAAAGAACCGAAGAGGAAAACTACTTAGATGTGCCCAGAATTAGATGTGCCCTGCTCCCGCTACACAGCCGTCTGCTATGGTGTCAGTGCCCAGGGGCACGGGTGGCTTATCACGACTGTGCCGGCAGCCTAGCACAGCCACAGGGTGCTGGGGGTCGTGGGTGGATTTGTTGGCCTGACTCTCCTCGGTGGAGATCAGCGGGAGGCCTCCAGCTCTGGGCTCCAGGGACCCAGCAGCAAGTGTGCTCCTTCCTAGGCTGGCGGTGCCATGGTTGGCAGGCAAACACGCAGACAGCAGGAACATGGTCCAAGACCCCGGCGGGTGCCTGCAGCTGCAGACGGTACCAAACCCTGCACATGCACCTTGCTCCTTCCTGTATGTATGTACCTGTGATACAGTTTAACTTACAAATCACGCTTGGGAAGAGATTAGTCTCAATAACTAGTAACAAAATAGAAGGATCATAACACACTGTTGCCATGCAATGTGTCCTCGCTCTGAGGACCTCACCATACGGCTCATCCTCTTGTCTGTGGAGAACACATTCCAAGACCTCGGTGGGTGTCTGCGACAGCACATAGCGCTGAAACCTTAGATGTGACTTTTCCCCTATGTAGTGCCTGTAACTGTTACAGTCTGAAGCCTTGTGATAGCAAAACTAGCAGTTTCTTTCCGTCTTCACAGTTCCACAGAGAAAAGATCCATTCTCACCATCGCCCTTGGCAACCTCAGCTCCTTGTTTTCCTTTCCTTGTGAAGCTGAGAACTTTGATCTTTCCACTCAGCAGAAGCACTTCACACCTCCTCTTTGGCGTATCCAATCGCCAGCATCTCTGCTCCTGAATATAATTGAGTCAAATGAGCACTAGCGGAACGGAAGCTCCATGGTACCTCCGTGGTCCACCTGGTAGCTGACTGGCTAACGGGTGGTCCATGGTCGGTAGTACACACAAGATGTGCTAGATGAAGGGGTGCGCTACATCCTGGCAGAGTGGAGCTAGATGGTGTGAGATGTCCTCGTGCTACCCAGAAAGGGACCCAATTTAAAACTTACGAATTGCTTATTTTTGGAATTTTCTATTTAATGTTTTCCGACTGAGGTTGACAGCAGGTAACTGATACTGTGGATAAGGGGAGACGGCTGCACTCGGTGGCCTTCCCGCCCAGCTTGACAGGGACGCGGCTTGCTGCCTGGGCGTCCCCCATCTCCTGGCAGGACAGTGTGAACCAGACGGGCGGCAGCACCCAGGAGCCGTGCAGGACCAGTCACGAGTTGAGGGAGAGAGTGCCTGCAGGGACTGCGCCTAAGTACACTCAGTACAGTGCAGGTAAGGAAAGTGTCCATGGAGGCCCACCCTGACCACGTGCTCAGCGTGACACACCTGCATCTCGAATTAGAGCACGGCCGCTGTCTCAGTGCATTTTGTGCTGCTCCACCAGCACACCACGCTGGGTGCCTTAGAATGCAGGCTTCCATCTTCTCTTCCCTCCCCTTCACTTCTTCCATCCTCTCCCTTCCTTTTTCTGTCTTCTTTTCTTTCTTCCTTCCCTCCCTCCCTCCCTCCTTCCTTCCTTCCTTCCTTCCTTCCTTCCTTCCTTCCTTCCTTCCTTCCTTCCTTCCTTCCTTCCTTCCTTCCTTCCTTCCTTCCTTCCTTCCTTCCTTCCTTCTCTCCTTTCTCTTTTATTTCCGAGGCTGGGAATTCTGAGGCTGAGAAACCTGCACCTCATGAGGACCATCTGGCTGTATCTTGCCCTCCCATGGCGGCCAGCGGGAGGGCAGGGTGCCTGAGAGCATGAAAGGACAGAACGCTCCTCTATAGCAAGCCCACTGCTGAGATGAGACCCGGACCCCCTCGTGGGTGCAGAGCCCTCCTGACCCGCCCCTCTGAGGCCCCGCCTCTACCCTGCTGGGTTGGCCTTGCGTTGCCAACACATAAGCCTGGGGGATGCATTCAGGCCACAGCGTCCCTC
>CM053405.1:138191289-138431659 GCA_028644305.1 Xerus rutilus | reverse complement strand
TCCATCATGGAGCTATCATCCATCCACCCATCCATCCACCCATCCACCCACCCACTCATTCATCTATCCACCCACCCACCCACCTACCCATCCATCCATCTATCCACCCACCCATCCACTCACTCACCCATCCATCTACCCATCCATCCACCAACCCATCCATCTATCCATATACCCATCCATGCACCCACTCATCTATCCATCCACCCACCCACCCATCCACCCACCCATCTATCCATCTATACATCCACCCATCCACCTGCCCATCCATCCATCTCTCCACCCACCCATCCATCCACCCATCCATCCACCCCACCCATCCATCTATCCATACTCCCATCCATGCACCCACCCATCTATCCATCCATCCACCCACCCATCCATCCAACCACCCCTCCACCCAACCATCTATCTATCCACCCATACATACATACATACACCCACCCACCCACCCATTCACTCACACATCCATCTACCCACTCATTCTGTTGGTCTGTTTCTCTAGAGAACCTAGACATGCACATTCAACCATATTTATATCCAGCTAAATATGAATTCATACTAATGTTTCTGGCTCTCCCAGTTGTTCCCTGTAATCCACAGCCTCCCAATCCAACAGTGAAGCCTGGATTCCCCCCTCTGCTATTCGATAACTTGATTGCTCAGCATAATCACACGTGTAAAGGTTTCAGACTGCTGAGCTGCCCCAGAGAAACAACTTTTTCACCCGAGGAAGTGCTTGTGTGCAGTCCCCTTTGCCTTCACTCAGTCTCAAAGTTCCTTTGCTTAACACCCTTATGGTGAAATTGTTCCACACATTTATGATACAGTCAGGTTATGTTGTCACATCTGCCTTCCACCCTGCCATTGCCCATCCTGAGTAATTGCATAAGTTCATGTGTCTTAAGCTTTACTCTTTCTGTTATGGAGTCCCACAGGTTTTGATAAATGCACAGTTGTGTGTCCATCATTAAAGTATCAGACAAAATAGCTCCAGCATTCTATAGAAGTCCTCTGTGCCTCATCCAGTTCTTCCTCCTGCAAACCCCAGAACACCTGGGAACCACTGATCTACTTACCATTTCCATAGTTTGTCCCTTCTAGAACGTAATGTAAATGGAATCATACAGGATTAGCCTTTAGCATGTTTTGGTCACCAAGCAATATAGATTTGATTCCTCCATGGGTTTGAGTGACATTGTAGTTAATTTCTTTTTATTGTTGAATAGTATTTAATCCTACAGATATACCACAATTGGCATATCCATTCACCTATTGAAGAACATCTTGGTTGATTCCAGTCTTGGGCAATTATGAACAGAGTTTCTACAAACATATGTGTGCAATTTTATGTAAATACCTAGGAGTGTGCTTGCTGGCCCTTATACATTGCAATTACTTATAACCCTTTTTCCTGATATACATTTAAGTAAATAAAGCTTTCCCTAAAGTGCTGTGTGGTAGGCTCAAAAGTGGCCCCCCAGGTATCAGGTCTGAATCCTTAGAACCTATAAATGAGGCCTGTAAGGAAAAAGATGATTTTGGCAAATATGATTAAGGATTATCTAGGTGGGCCCTAAATGCAATGACAGTGTCCTTCAGAAGACTGAGAGAGAAAGAAGAGACGGCACAGAAAAGGCCTTGGAGATGGAGGCAAAGAACAAGCATGGAGCCACCAGCCAAGCCCTCCCTGACCCATTCAGCCCAGTGACTTCTCACTTCCATAGCCATGGGAGAATAAACGTCTGTTGCTTTAAGCGACCTGGTTTCTAGTGATGCTATAGAAGCCATGGGGAACCAGGACCCCTGGGAAATTACTCCTAGGAGAAAATAAAGTGGGTGTAGTAGAAAAGGGGTACACTTTGGATAAAGGTAAAGCTAGAACCAGACCCCACCTGGTAAGACCCTGGCAACAATATTAACATAAGCATGAGAACCACCCCCTGTGGGCAGTCACCCCCTCTTATGCAGGCAGAGAGGCAGACACGACTAGTCAATGCCAGCCTTCCTCCTCATGCCAGGGCAGGGCAGACATGACTAGTCAATGCCAGCCTTCCTCCTCAGACATGCACTCAAAATATTCTTCAGTGCAGGTCTCTTGGAAACTATCAGAAGTGACATGTGAAATTAAACCCAGTGACCTTTCCCGTAATAGCACTACATTTATTAGGTACCTACTACCTACTCTATGCCAGGTATTTTTAACAAAAATCTATTTAATTCTACCCAAATAAGGAGATAGTTTTCTTTTTTACTTTGCTTTACAGTCAAGAAAATTGTATCCCATGGAATTGAAAGGACATTTCTCAAGTCACAAAGCTACAAAGTAGCAGATGTGGGATTCAAAGCCAGGTCTTCCTGCCTCCAAGTCCCGTTCCACTACAATGTACAATCACTTGGAGTTTGAGCCTCAGTTTCCCTCTTTGTAAGATAGGGCTGTTAGTCTCCATCCCAGAGTGCACATGTGAAGATAGAGTGAGGTCCTAGACAAAACACCAGGAGCCCTGAGACTGGCTGGCACCAAGTCTGCATAGCAAACACCCGTCAGGCCACCCAGGCACCCAGCCTTTGCAGCCACCTCTTGCCAAGGGCTCCCAGCAGCATCAGAGATGACACATGAAACTAACCTCAGTGACCTTTCCTGAGCCAACACTAACTCCATTCATTGGGTATCTACCCTGTGCCAGGCATTTATTAATGAAAATCTATTTACTTCTCCTGGCAAACCAGGTAGAGGGCCCCACAAGAGGCAGAGCCGTGTCCTGTCGAGCCTAAAAGCCCCACCTGGCCATTGTGGGACAGGCAGCCAGCTCCCTGCCCTGCCTTACTCCAAGCTTGGCCTCTTTCCTCTGGAGGAAACACACTTGGGGTAAGGTCACCATGACCCAGGACAAAACATTCTACAGAGTCAACATGAGCCAGGGTAAGGAGGTAGAGTTACAAAACCAACAGTCCTTATAACCAGGTCGTGACAAAGGGCCAGTCACAGAAAGGGCTCCCACAGTTGAGCATGGACAGTATTGGGACCTGCTCTCCAGGGACTTCTGGGGGCTCTTCTCCCATTTGGGGTGGAGGAGGCAGAACAGAGGAGAGAGCACGGGCTTCAGAAATGGGTTCCTGTCCCCTCAATTCTACCTCCTGGCTGCCTTGTCTCCAGTGAGCTTTTCCTCCTGGGGGCCCCATTTCCTCATCCATAGCTTGGGGATATGAATCCTCACACCACAATGTGAACAGACATGAATGGAGTCTCTGGGGTGATGGAGGGGATGCTCCCTGAACACCAGCTCCCTCCATCCTTCCTGCTCCCTCAAGCCCACGTCCGAGCCCGCCTGCAAAGCTCCCACCTCCACCCAGATCGAGAGGCCAGACTAGCATCCCCAGGGAAGGGCAGCAATGTCCTGGACAGACAGAGCCCCTCCAGGAGGGAGGAAATGGAGATGGCAGGGCCTCTGGAGAGAGCTCCAGCTCTCTCTGTGGGATGGCAAGTGGGTGGGAAAGGAGTCAGGCAGGGCCCCAGGGAACCTGGTCTATAGCAGAGAATACCCCGTGTGTCCTCTGGGAAGGTGACTGTGCTTGGAGTCCCCTGTCGTCTTGGTATTCACAAGTTGTGAACTGCAGGCTCTCACTACCACAGGGAGAAGATGCCCATGTGGCTCCTGTACCACAACTTGTTTCTCAACAAACAACTGCTGTCCCCTGAGGCACCCTCACGGGAAATGTCCAATTATGTCATTGTTAAGTTTCATGTCAACCAAGCAACAAATCAAGCGACTGTGCGGACTGTGGAAGCACATGGCCTTGGGGACGGCGATGGGACAGGGGCTTCTTGGCCACACTCTTCCCGAGCTCTATCTGGGACAGGCTTCCTTTTCCTGTCAACTCTGTGGGCTGAGACAGCAACCTGACCCCGATTGTATCAAGCCCTTCACCTTCAATTGGCAGAACTGTGTTCTTCGTGTCCAAGGGGCCTGAGCGTCATTCCCTAGTCAAGGAACAACTGTAAAATGCTAGCCGATATTGCAAAGTGGCCATTTCTCAGTAACTCTCCCCTAATGGCATTTGGCTTCCTTCTCTGACAGATTTTTTTTTTTTTGCTACCATCAAAAGCCAAGTTCTCTGCCAGGGTAAGAAAGAGAGCTGTGTTTATTTTAGTATTTTATTTCACTTACTTTATCTTACTTCATTTATTTGTTTTAACAGCTTTCTGAGGTTGTACAGCGAGCAGATAAAATTATAGATACTTAATGTATCCATAATTTGTATATTACTTAATGTGTATTAATTAATACATGCAGACATTTGAGAAGATTGGTCAAGCTAATTGACATATCGGTCACCTCACATAGCTGGTCGCCTGTCTCCCTCCCTCTCCCTGTCTTTCTATGTGGATATGTGGGGTCAGAGCACTTAAGATCTACCCTCTTAGCATTTCAAGCACACAAGTCACTCTTTTTAACGATGCTCACCATGCCATGCACTAGATCAGCAGAATGGGCTCAGCCTGCGTGACTGCAGCTGGCTCTCTGACCACCGTCTCTCCATTTCTCCTACCCCAACCTTGGCAGCCACCACTTGACTCTATGCTTTTTGGATTCACATATAAATGAGATCAGGCAGGAAGTGAGCCTCCGTCCATCTCATTCCACTTAGCCCAACATCCTCCATGCTCACCCATGCTGTCATGCGCAGCAGGGGTTTCTTCTTTTTAAAGACTAAATAGTATTCCATGGTGCACATGTGTGTGTGTATACGCGTGTGTGTGGATGCACATATGTATACCACATCTCTATCTGTTCACGGTGGACACCATCCTTGGACATTTATGTTGTTTCCATGCCTTGTCTGTTGTGAACAAAGCTATAGTGAACACGGGTGCAGTAGTCTCTTGATAGATACCTGGAAGAGCGATCCCAAGATTATCCGGCGCTTTGTTGAGTTTGGGGGGAACTCTACGCTGTTTCCTATACTGGCCATACCAGTTTGAGATCCCAACAGCAGGGTCACTGCAGGAGTTCCCTTCTCTCCATCTCCTCCTCAGCACCTGCCACCTTTTGTCCTTGTGATAACAGCCATCGTAAGAAGCACGAGGTGACGTGGTGTTTTGACTTGCACTGGTCTGATGATTGGCACGTCCGGCATATTTCTTGCCCCCGCAGGCCATCTCCATGCCTTCTTTTGAGAACGTCTGCTCTGGTCCTTGGCCCACTTTTTGATCAGGCATTTCACTTGTCTGCTATTAGGATGCTCGAGTTCCTCACACTTGGGCGCCTGGTCAGGTGTACGGTTTCCACGTTTCTCCCCTCATCCGTGGGCTGTCTGTTCTCTCTGCTGCTGGCTTCCTTTGCTGAGCAGAAGTGTGATGCACTTCTTTGTCTGCTTTTGCTGTTATTTCCTGGGTTTTTTTGCTGTTGGTGTCAGAGCCAAAGGAACTATTGCCAACATCCATGTCGAAAGCTTTTCCTTCATGCTTCTTCCAGTAGTTCTGAAGTTTCATTCTCCTTGTTGAAGTTTTCAGTCCATTTTGAGCCGATATTCATCCACGATGTGAGACAAAAGCACAATGTCCTCCTTCTGTATGCAGATGTCCAGTTCTCCCAGTGACATTTATTGAAGCAATTGTCCTTTCCTCATTAGTGCTTCTTGGCACCAATGTCAAAGATCAGCTGACAGTGAATGCACGGACTTATTGCTGAACTCTGTTGAATTCCACTGGGCTGTATGTCTAGTACTACATTGCTTTAATTAGAGTAGATTTGCAATATATTTTGAAATCAGGGAGAGTGATGCCTCTGATTTTTTTCTTCTTGATCGAGATTGCTTTGGATATTCAGGGTCTTTTGTGGTTACAAATAAATGTTATGATTGCTTTTTAAAATTAATGCAAAGAACACCATCAGGATTTTGATAAAAATGGCAGTGAACCTGTAGATCACTTTGGGAAGTATCAACATTTAAAATATATTAATTCTTCTCATCGGTAAACTCCGGATGTTTACCCATTTCTGTCTTCTTTAATTTTTTATCAGTGTGTTATTATTTTCTGTGTACTAGTCTTTCACCTCATTGGTTATAGTTTCTAAACATTTTGTTCTTTTTGACACTATTGTAAATGGAACATTTTCTTAATTTCCTTTTTGAGTTGTTCATTGTTAATGTAGAGAAATAGTACTGATTTTTGCATGATGATTTTGTATCCTGAAAATGTACTGAATTTATTGGTTAGTTCTAACAGGTTTTTTCTTTCTTTTTGGTAGAGTCTTTAGAGTTTTCTACATATATGATCATGTCACTTATAAATAGAGATAATTTATCATTTTGCTTCTTTTTCTCAATTTGAATGCATTTTATTTCTTTTTCATGTCTAATTGCTCTGGCTAGGGCTTCCAGGACTATGGTGAATTTAAGTGATGAGAGTGGTCACCCTTGCCTGGTGACTCCATTATCTTTGAGGAAAAGCTTTCAAATTTTCTCTTTAATTATGTTACTTCTGGGATTTTCATGTGACCCTTATTTTTTAGAGGAAATCTCCTTTTGTTCTTATTTTCTTGAAAGGTTTTAATAATGAATGGAATTAAATTTTGTCAATTTTTTTCTGCATCTTTTTAGATGATCTTGTGGCATTAGTTGATGGTTCTGTTAATATGGTATATGACATCGATTTGATATGTGCAACCCTTCTTGAATCTCAGGGGTGAATTCTGCTTGGTCTTCTTGCATGATCTTTTCAGTGTGCTGCTGGGCTGGCTTTGCTAGTGTCTTACTGAGGATTCTGCATCTGGAGTCACTGGGGTTACTGTCTTCTTGAGGGAGTTCTGTCTTTGGGCAGTGTTATTGTCAAGCTTTGGAGTCAGAGTGATGCTAGCCTCACAAAATGAATTTAGAAGTGCTCTCTCTTTTATTTTTTGAATAGTTGAAATAAGATTGATATTAATTATTCTTTAGATATTTGGTAGGATTTATCTCTGAAGCCATCTAGCCCCGGGATTTTCTTGGTTGAGAGGATTTTGATTACTGATTCAATCTCCTTGCTTGCTATTTGGCTGTTCAGCCTTTCCGCTGCTTCTTGATTCAGTCTTCGTAGGATGCATGCTTCCTGGAATTTATTTCCTTTTGGTTATCCAATTTATTGATGCATAATAATTCCCTATGATTTTTGTTTCCCAGGCATCTATTGCAATATCTCCTCTCTCCTTTCTGATTTTGTTTTGTTTTGGTTTTTCTTAATTTAGCTAAGACTTTGTCAATTTTGTGTGTTTTCAAACTAAGTATTTGTTTCCTAATTTTTTCTCTGTTTTTCTATTCTCTATTTCATTTATTTCTGCTATAAATTTTATTATGTTCTGTCTCCTGACTTTGACTTTGGTTTGTTCTCCTTCTGATTGCTGGAGTAGAAAACTTAAGTTTCTATTAGTGGTCTTCTTTCCTTCTTTCCTCTTTTCCTTTACTTCTTTTCTTGATGAAAGGCAGAGGTAGAAGCTTCCTGGAGCATTGCGACTACTCTGTGGGCACCACAGTTGTAGACACCTGTTTATTACCCATCCGTGAAAACCCACTGAACACACAACACCAGGAGAGAATCTGATGCAGGTTATGGACTCTGAGTGATAATGATGCGTATGGGTAGGTTCCTACTTTCGGGTGTGAGATGCTGGGATGGGCGAAGCTGTGCATGGGTGAGGACAGAGCAGACATGGGAATCTCTGTTCTTCCTGCTCAAATTCGTTGTGAACTTTAATTTGATCTAAAAATAAAATATTTTTAAAAATAAAAAATGGGATTGTAATAATTGTACATGTTTTCTAAGCTCACTGTGAGCTGGGCCGTGGGTTAAGGGCTGTGGGCTCACTTTAACTTTGATGAGAAGCCTGTGATCAGCAAGACAATTATTACTTCCTGGTACCAAGAGAGCAAGGGAGAATTTTCAGGGTTAAGGAAGAAACTGGTCTGAGTTCCAAAAGAGGAGCTAAATTGGAGCTGCCCCTCAGGTCCTGACTCCAGAACCCAGCCCATCCGACTGCCTGATAGGCCCTCCCCTCCAGTCTGGGCCATCATCTCAGTCTGGGTACAGCCTGTGCCTGGTCTCATGATGCTGGCAGAACTTCACATTTAATTCCTTTGTGCTTTGGTGGCGGGCGTGTGGCTCCCTCTTCCAGCATGCCTTGTGTAGTCATTACTGTCTCCAGAGGTAGCGACCCGGAAGTGCCTATTCTGCTCCCCATGGTCCTGGCCACATGGTGAGCATCAGATGTGAGCATGGCAGCTGCAGTCAGCTCCGTGGCCTGCCCCATGTTGAACCTTGTGAAAGTGTGGCAAAGCCCCTTTTATGAAATGGCTTAGTGCCAGAGAATACCAGGAAATTAAAATTAAAAATTGTAAAGTATGAATCAGGCATGGCAGAGTTTCAAGCCAATGAACCATCAATTCTAAATGAAGCCAAACATTTGCCCCACAGGCCTGGTGCCAGGCTGAGTCAGGCCTCGCCCCGGGTGGGAGTGAGAGCACAGGGCACACGAGGTTCTTCCTTCTCACACTGGAACTGGGCTGTTGGCCTGAGCTAGCCAGGTTGAGGCTCCCGTCCCTTCACTATTGCTCACGAGATGCGGCCCATGCACTGGCTCTGGGCTGTGGCTGCATTTGCAAAGTCATGCAGCTGCAAGTGTCCGTGCAGATGGCCAGGTACACCACCAAGGGCAGGTGGTAGCCATAGAAGCCCAGTGAGTCTGACATGCCTTGATTTGTCTTCTAACATTACTTGGAATGTTTTCTCTTCCTGTTCCCCTACCATAAAAAGTTGTCCTCTCCTGCTAGGCTATGTCATGTAGGTTTTGATTCTCAAGTTCAGTATGCCCAGACCGCCTAAGTTCAAATGGACTCCTCTGCCTCCTGGTCATGTGAGCTGGGAACATTGCTTAACCTCCCTGAGCCTCCATTTCTGTAATGAGGAGAGTAAGGAGTCTCTTGGGTCCTGGCGAGCCCTGAACAACCAAGTATCCAGATTATTATCCTTACACTGGGAAGACCCAGGTGACATATCCACCTGATTGCTCATTAGGAGGGAAGAGAGACACCCAGGCTTGGAGCAGCACATAGAGGCCATGGTGCAGCCTGCTGTTCTGGCCAAATGTAGGGCTGAGAGGGGGGCAGAAGGGAATTGGGGACGTTCTTGCAACTTTAATATATCTGAAACTCAGTGGAGTCAGTTCTGGACTTGAATTTCCTTGAGGCTTGGATCATGCCTATCTGCATGGGATCCCCACAGGGCTTTGGCAGGAGGTCAGCTTGCGCTTCACACGTGACTGAGAGGGTGCATGCATGAATGAACATGGCTCACCTTCTGTGGGATGGTTGCCACAGCCTTCAGGGACACCACGGGCGTAACAGTCGTAGTCTAGGGAGTAACTCAGTGGAGTCAGTAAACATTTCCTGTAAGCGGGCACTTCCTATCTGGTGGATTCTGTTAGGCAGCAGAAGATACGATGAAGACATCAGAAGCTGGGTGCGGTGGCACACACCTGTAATCTGAGTGACTCAGGAGGCTGAGGCAGGAGGATTCCAAGTTCAAAGCTAGCCTCTGCAACTTAGTGAGACTCCGTCTCAAATTAAAAAATAAAAACAGCCTGGGGATGTGGCTCAGTGGTTAAGCACCCCTGGGTTCAATCTCTGGTACCAAAAAAAAAAAAAAAAAAAAACCCACATCAAAGCACACACTCAGGTCCACAGTAGGAAGGCAGGAGAAATGTTTCACAGAATCTACTCAGGATTAAAATAAGGCTCTTCTCTCTGTAACAGAAAAGCAATTTTACTTTCCACCGCCATCTACTAGGGGACTCCAGGTGCCTAGCACTGTGTGGGCACTGGGACACAAAGATGACCAAACAAGATCATTGTCCAGGAGCTCACCACATAGAGGAGGAGATGGCCACAAGAAAGGGTCATTCCACACTGCCAGGGGGGAAGGCTGTATATCTTCACTTCTGTGACCCAGCAATTGTGAGAGGGCTGTTGACTTAATAGCATAATGTTATGAAAATTATATTACTATATTCAATACTCATACTGATACCAAAGAAGATAAAGCATGGAAAAAATTTCTCCTGACACTGAAAATAGGCATACAAAAGGCTGGAGAATAGAAACCACTTGCAACTTGGAGGTTGGTGAAGCATCAGAGAAGGTCCTTGGCCCTGGACTTTAAAGAGTATCTTAGAAGTCAACAGGTAGAAATAGAGGGTGAGGGTGGGGACGGGAAGACAGGTACCCAATCTTGGAAAGAAACTGACAAGAAGTCTAAGGATCGGACAGCCAGTACTGGTAGAGGAAGTTTGCACATCCAGGGTTAAACAGGGGCCACTGAGATCCTGGATATTCTGGAAAGAACCAGAAATCTCTGGGTCAAATCGCATCTCTGTTACTACTGGCAAAGCTGCACTAGACATGTTATGTTCTTAGGGCTTCTGGTTTTTTCTTTCTTTCTTTCTTTCTTTTTTCTTTCTTCTTCGTCTTCTTCTTCTTCTTCCTGTGTAAAATGGGGATGGAAATAGCTATATACCGTTTTGGGAAGGAATACACACACACAAATGCCTGACTAAGCCCAGGACCAGGTCCGGCAGCGGAGGCGGGAGGGGGCTTGGTGTCAGATCCTTTTTGCATCTTTGCTCCCACATCCCTGTGTTGCCCCAAGAGGAATCCAAAATCCCAGCGCAGGAGGCAGCCCTCGAGGTGGGGCTGGGCAGTCTGGTGAGGCGGGAGCTGAGCGATGGGCAGCCCGTCCTGGACTGAGGGCGGGGCAGGTGTGCCCCGAGGGGCGTGGTCTCCACCTCCTGGACAAGGGGCCGGGCAGGTGTGCTCCGAGGGGCGTGGTCTCCACCTCCCGGACTGGGGGCCGGGCAGGTGTGCTCCGAGGGGCGTGGTCTCCACCTCCCGGACTGGGGGCGGGGCAGGTGTGCTCCGAGGGGCGTGGTCTCCACCTCCGGCCGGGGAGGAATCGCGCTGGGGAACTGAGAGGATGCCCCGGATTCGGATCCTGCCTTGCTCCTCGGGACCCTTCGCTGGCCGCGTGGTCCAGTCCCCGCGCTCCCCGGGGTACAGGCCCCTCCCACCCCGCTCGCCCTGCCAAAACCCGTCGGGTACCGCGGCCTGGGAACCCGGCAGGCCGCCAGCCGGCCAGCGCTTGCGCAATTTGTGGCGCCTGCTTAAAGCGTTTGAGCGACTCGCCGCTTGTCAGGTCCTGGGGGCAGAGAGCAATTATCACTCGCTCGGTCTTTCTTCTTTTTCTTTTTTCTTGTACAGGTACCGTAGGAACTGGTGTTTTTCTGGAGTTCTCGCCTCCTCACCTTTAAAGAGACAGGAAGCAAAAGGCTTCACTCTTTGATCCATTCATTGGGCCCCAGAGGAGTCCTTCGTGGAAGGAGGTGGGAAGTAAACCCGCAGGGACCCTCTCCGAGAGAGGTCTGCAGAATCTGTCGGCGGGTGTGCGCCCAGAGTGGGCTTGGGGGAGGCCTTCCGCGCGACCTGCGGGTTGTGCTCTAGAAGGTTCTAGACCGCGGTGTCAGCAGGTTGCAAACCGAGGCTGACTCGCGCTTACGATGCCCGGCACGGTTCACCCGGAGGTGGACAGGACGCTACTCGCCCTCCAGATCTTACATTCTCATAGCTTCTAAGAACCGAATTCCCCAGATTTCACAAACATTACGTGTGTGGTGGGAAGTGGAGAGGGGCGGGAGGTGACCGGCAGGGAGGGAGAAAGTACTTGGAAGCTCGGTCCTCTCCTATTCAGGGTTGATCTGGGAGGCAGGGGCCGGGGTGCAGACCATTCACCATGCAGAGTAGAGAAGATTGAAACACAGGTCTTTTTTTCTTTCTTCACGACGGTGGCCCCTGGAGAAGGCAACACAGCTCTGTATTTCCGAGATTCCTCACTGTAGCAGACCAGTAGCTCATTGGGAAACTGAGACACATGACAGGTTGGGACAGCAGGCATAAACTCGAGCTGTGCCGACCAACAAGGGCAGGAGGTGGGTACGCTCTCCCATCCAGGCTGGGCACCTGGCGCAGGGAGCAGCGTCTGCAGGGACCTGAAGCCCCAGGGAGCTCACACACTGAGACATCATCTCCTCTGCCTTGGCTCTCGCTTGTTCCTCGTGTTCTCAGCAGCAAAGCAGAGAGCTAGCTGGAGGTGTTGAGACCAGGTAGCCAACGGGGACAAGTGACAGCTTAGGAAGCCTTCCCTCAGAGCAGTAGTTAGCAGGAGAACCCTTTCAGCCCATAGCCCCTTCCATCTGAAATGATGACTGTGATATTAAGAAAATATAGCTGAGCTGGGCGCGGTGGCTCACGCTTGTAATCCTAGCACTTTGGGAGGCTGAGACAGGAGAATCGCGAGTTCAAAGCCAGCCTCAGCAACGGCGAGGTGCTAAGCAACTCAGTGAGGCCCTGTCTCTACATAAAACACAAAATAGGGCTGGGGATGTGGCTCAGTGGTCGAGTGCCCCTGAGTTCAGTCCCTGGTGCAAAAAAAAAATATATATATATATATATATATATCTGAGCATGCTGGTTCACACCTGGAATCTCAGCGACCTGGGAGGCTGAGGCAGAAGGATGGTAAGCTCGAGGCCAGCCTGGGCAACTTAGTGAGATCCTGTCTCAAAATAAAAAATAATGTTTAAAAAGAGGGCTAGGAATGTCGCTCAGTGGTAGAGCACCCCTGGATTCAATTCCCAGTACCACGCACACTAAAAAACATGTATAACATATATGTATTTTATTATGTATGTTATACATTGTATATAAATTTTATATTATATGTCTTATTATATATCTTATATAAAACTTCATATAACATATAATGTAATATATGATATGATATATAATCATCTATTAAATGTTAAAATGTTATCATATATAATATAATTATGTACATCATATTATATATATATAAAGTTACGTCAGCAGGCAATTATCGATCATGAAAGATGAGCAAGACACTGGAGCTGTCTTCAGGGCTTGCAGCCTCTTGCAGGACAGGAATGTGAAGACAGGTAACATTGTATCCAGATGCAAGAGCAGTAGTGCCTGAACATAGCAATGCAGTGGTTTAGCTGGGGGCATGTAATTCTGCCTGAGATGTTCAGAGGCTTCCTGGAGGAAGTTACCTTCCAGCTGGGCTTTGAGCAGAGGCTTCCTTAGGTGCTCAGCAGGCGAGAATGGCCAGCAGGACGTCCTTGGCAGGGCACCAACAGAGCACCAGGGGGAGGCTAATGGGCCATCAGGCCCCAGAGGCTCTTCTGTCTCCAGGACCCAGAGCAGGAATCCAGCTGAGGGCAGCTTATGCTGTGTGTAAAGGTCGACAAGTCAAGGATCAAGGTCGCAGACTGCTTGGTAAAATATTTCTGAAAAATATGAACGTGTTTTCTAGAAAATGCAAAGTACATAGAAAAAGTTGAACAAGTTATTTTTCCACATATATTTTTAGAAAGAATTTTCTTCTGAAACATTTTAAATGATCTATTATTAAAAAGCAAAATATAAATTATAATTAATATCAAAAAACTTAAGTAGAAATTATTTTAAAAACAATTGCAAAGCATAATTTACTGAATCTTAAGTTAACATATATATTTAAAGGTTATGACAATATTCACACTGCATAAAAGTTATCATTGTGACCATTTTTAAATGAAAACTTCACTGCAGTGAGTGTTGCTTGTTGGCATTGCCACCCTCTGTCTCCACAAGACTTTTTACTACAAAAGTGACACTCTGGACCCACTGAACAGTAGCTCCCACTGCCCCTCCCTCAGACCCTGGCAGCCTCCATCTACTTTCTGGTTCCTTGAACCTGGCTCCTCTAGGTACCTGGTGTAGTGGAATCATACTGCATTTATCTTTTTGTGATTGGCTAATTTCACTTAATACAATGTCCCCAAGGTTCATCCACTTTGTAGCATGTGTCAGAATTTCTTTCCATTAAAAACAGAATTCCAGAGCTTAGTGTTGCTTAGTGAGAAAGCACATGCTTAGCCTGCATGGGGCCTTGGATTCTGTTCCTAGCACCAAAAATTTAAAAAAATAAAAAAACCACAGACACATAAAAACAAACCAAAACTCACTTCCAAAACAAACAAACAAAACAATTTGAAACATTTAAAATTTCTCACATTTAAACATTTGTTCTTTGAAACAAAAATGTTTCTCCATCCATCTAGCTGCAGAAATAGCCTCACGCTTGGTGCATGTTACATCTAGAGCTACATGTGTACAAATTAGATGCAAATCAATTGCTTCATATTCCAAATGTTCCTCAGGCTCTACGTGCAGCTGCTGCAAACTCTGTGCCAGTTCATGAATTCATCTTGAACCCTGATTTGGAACATGAAGAGAGGTAATCAAACAGGGGACCTGGCAGGGTTTGGGACAGTGCCTTCATACTCTGAGAAGAGAGACTGGGAAATCATTCATCTCTTTCCTGATGCAAGCCCTTCATGGCTCACATGTTGTGCTCCCTGAAGCTGCTCAGTGCTCACACCCCGCAGCATTTGCACGGGCTACCTTGGTTCAAGGGCCTAAGGCAAGAGATGCTCACCAACATTTTCCAGGGGCCTGAGCCTGGCGATGATACAGATGTTTAAGGGTAGGCTTGGGCTGTGCATCTGGCCCACGAGGATGGAAACCCCTCTCAATAGCCCACTCGTGTGGTGTGTGTGTTTTGTGTGTGTGGTTTTGATATATCGTGTTCTATAAAGAGAAGTTTAGAGGCTGGAGTGGACAGCACTCTTGTTTGGGCCTGAGGCGGTACTGACCACACACACTGAGTGTTGCCTGTGGGTTGTGGGGTAACCCCCTCCTTATTTCTGTTCACCCCCTCAGCTGCACCAAGAGCTGGCAACTCAGGGAAAGGGGAGGTGCCTGTGGCAGGAGGGCCAGTGCCCCCAGTCCTCCAGGGCTGGCTCTCTCCTCTCCCTGCCCATCCCTCTGCCCTCCCACTTTGGAGCAACAGATTCTTTACTCATCTTATGCAGACCAGTCCCTGCCCTTCCCATACCCACATGCACACACCCCTCTCCAGCCCTTGACCAGCCCAAAATCTGGCTTTCAGCATCCTGAGTTCTTCCCACAAACACAAGCAAGGGTACTTCTCCCAAACAAAGCCAGCAGCTTTCCTTACAAGGATTCTGACGACAGTGTTGGGAGCACACATCTTCCAGTCTATCCCATCACGGGAGGATGGATAGAGTTGTCTGGCTGCCCAGCACTGGTGCTGCGGGAAGGCATAGTCAGCGACAGTGCCTTTGAGCTGCAAACCCTGCTCTTCTCCCTAGGATGGCTCAGATCAGCAGGGATCCAACAGGGGCCTCTGGAGCTTTCTTTACATCTCTGAGCACACAGATTCCAGGTTCAGCTCAAGAGAAAATACAGTTAGTCTTTATCACTCATTTGGGATTCCTTGAGAGTTGGAAATGAACATCAGAAGAAAATACAAATAACAAATTACCATGAACCTTTCCTGGAGGTGCTCCACCTGTTCTAATGGGACCAGGTGTTAATTTGACGACTGTCAGAGATGGCAAGGAGCTGAGGCCTTGTCTACTGCAACGATTGTCAAACTTAATTGGCAGTGAAACTTTTTTTAAAACACTCATATTTCAATGCCTGATATATCACACAGATAAAAATTCTCTAGTTGAAGCAAGGGTTAGGGACTTGTGTTTTTATAGGGCTCTGTGACGGCATGTATTGCTCTCATCTTCTGCTACCCCTGTCGTGACCCCAAGCTCGTTCTTCAGAGCCGAGAACCACGGTGAGCCCTCCTGAAGACAGCACACCGGGGACCTGACCTAACAGCACGCCTCCCCTCCTGAAATTTCCACACCCCCCCAATACCACCACCCTGGCACCAAGATTGCAGCTCATGGACCGTCTGAGGACATACTTGCAAACAGAAGTGGGTAAAGAGACAGGAAGCGAGGAGGAAGGAGGCTGTGGAATCCTAAATGGAGTCTACACTAGCCCAGGAAGGGATGTGGCTCACATCAGACGGCTGGACGTTGTACACAGGTCTTAAAGGCAGACTGACCAGCTCTAAGTCAGTCTGAGCTGAGCTACCCCAGGAAAACCACTACCCCTCTTTGAGAATCTCAGGTTTGTCCCCTCCCACCCACTTCCTCCCATACCTGACTCTTTCCCTATGTTTTAAAAGAGGATTTTTTCCTTTTTTTTGGAGGGGGAGTACTGGGGATTGAACTCAGGGGCACTCGACCACTGAGCCACATCCCTAGCCCTATTTTGTGTTTTATGTAGAGACAGGGTCTCACTGAGTTGCTTAGCGCCTCACTGTTGGCAAGGCTGGCTTTGAACTTGCGGTTCTCCTGTCTCAGCCTCCCAAAGTGCTGGGATCACAGGCGTGTGCCACAGTGCCAGGCTAAATGGGGATTTTAGGTTTAAAAAATCATTGAGTTTATTATAGTTTATTATTACAGTTGATTTCCCCCAATTTTTTAAAGCACAGATTTGAATAAGTGATAAGAACAAATAACTAGAGTGAGCACCCTTGGTTAAGTCAGCTCATGGGAGACTAGATGACCTTGTGACTATAGGTACACCAGCACCTTCTGTGGACATATGAACATGGACCTTGCATCCATACCTTGGAGACCTGGAGGGACCTAGGCGATCTCAGCTAGAAGAGGCACAGGCCATGCCAGCCCCATGTCATAAGAAGTTAACAGCAAAGCCAGAACGCAGGACAACTCCAGGACCAGGTGGAAATCCACACTACAACCCTCACTCTTTCTCTCTTCCCCTCTCAGACTCGCACACTAGAGGCACGAGCTTCCCCAGGGAGGATCTGCTGAAAGGGAGCCTGAGCCTCCTGGTGTGTCCAAACAGGACTGTACTTTGAGACAGAAGGTGCTGTGACGGCTGAGTGTCCCCAGCTCTGCAAGTGACCACAGAATGATTTACTCAACTTGGGAGGGACAGGGCTTGACGAGAGCAATGTCTGCCTTCTGCAGCCCGAAACATCTTGAAAACATGTTTTTACTTTTGTAAAAATGTTAACCTGAAGCTGTAGGAAATGCCAGGGCCTCCTTGGGTCTAGAAAGTCCATCTTCAGTGAGAGATAGCATCACCTAAACTCAGAGCGAGCCCAGGAGAGAACTCTGGAGGTTTTTGGTGTCTCTTCTTTCCCTTGGGACTTAACTGTACCCTTCTCTTCTGCCCTCACAGGAACTGTCCAATAAATTCTCAACCAAACCCAAGCCAGGTAAGGTTGTGGCTCCACCAGCTACCGCCCAAGTGTCCCTACTGGCCTGTATCCCAGGAAATATCAAGGCCACTTCCCTCAGCAACTTGTGCTGAGCACTAGGCAGGGGGCTGGGAGCTTCTTCCTGTGGGGTTTCCTCCTAGCAGCAGCTTGGTGAGGTCCTGGTCATTCATTCATCATTTCCAAGGAGGAAGCCGGCTCAGAGAGATCCAGTCCTTCTCTGAATACTGTGATAGTGTCCAGCAGCCACTGTAACACACTGCCAAGCAGACGTTTGTTCTGAAGGCCAGAAGCCCAAAATCAAGGGGTCAGCGGGCCTGCTCCCTTCGGAGGCTCCACCAGTTGCTCCTGCCTCCTTCGGCTTCCTGCGGCTGCCAGCAGTCCCAGCTTGAGGGCTTGGGGCCATGTCACTACAATCTCACCTTCATGGTTCCTCCTGCTCCCGCTCTCCTGCCATGTCAGATTCTCCTGCGTCTCTCCCATGAGCACACTTGACATTGATTTGGGGTTCACTTGGGTAATTCACGATGATCTCCTCATCTCAAAATGCTGAGATTCATGACGTCTGCAAACATTCTTTTTCTGAGCAAGGCCACACCCACAGGTTCCAGGATTAGGACGTAGATGCATCTTTTCAGGGCACACCATCTGGAA
Organism: Xerus rutilus; assembly: GCA_028644305.1. NCBI lineage: Eukaryota > Metazoa > Chordata > Mammalia > Rodentia > Sciuridae > Xerus > Xerus rutilus. Next base: position 138,413,742 of record CM053405.1, on the reverse strand, counting down.
TGGTTTGAATTGAGTCTGTTCCTAAAAACACTCTTGTTGAGGTTCATCCTCGATGCTGCTGCCTGGGAAGGCAGGAACTAGCAAGGTGACCGGGCCGGGCTGTGGGGAGAGCACTCTTGAAGAGATGAATGCTGTTCTCATGTGAGTGAGTTCCCGCTCCCATGGGACCTGATTGGTTACTTGGAGTAAGTTGCTGGAAAGCATGGTCACCCCTCATGCCTGACACCCTTCCACTTTTGGCCACAAGTTGAAGCTGCACAAAGCCCTCAAGAGAAGCTGCTTAGATTCAGGTCTATGTTCTTGGACTTCCTGGCATCCAGAACCATGAACCAAAATAAATCTCTTTTCTTGATAAATCACCAGTCTCGGATATTCTGTTATAGCAACAGAAAGTGGACTAAGACACTCTTCATTCCCCAGTACTTAACATCACTAGGACTCAGCAAAATGGGCACCAATGCCAGGCTGCCCAACACTGTAGCCAAGACCCTTTCCATTAGTGATCACAGATCCCAACAGGAAGAGGAGCTTAGAATCCAGAATTGGGAGTTACACAGACCCCATTTATACTCTCATCTCCTATAACTTACAGTTGGTGAAGTTGAGGCCAAGACACTGTAAGCATCTAACTCATGCAGTTAGTCTCATGGTCATTCCTTTTCTGGAATCATCCACATGCCATCTGAAAAGTTTAGCCTCCCTTCTATAAGTTTCTTAGCTCTCTTTCTTCAAGGAAGTGACCTGGACATAGCCCATCAGCTCCCCCTAGACAACCCTAGGATTTTGTTATTGTGATTATTACTCTTTGGTGCAGGGGGAAGCATCCCTTTGCCGAGAATCATAGTGTCTATGTTAGGCACCAGCTGGCTCTGTGTTTGATAGATCGCCCACACACTTTATTAAGGGTCATTACAATTTCCAACATTTGTCATCTGAAAATATCTTCTAACAAATACCAGCTTGTTAGAGTCTGGCGTGGCAGTGTGACTTGGTCCTGTTCAGCTCTTACGTTGCCAACTCTAGCCCTAGCACCCAATCGAACTTTGACAGCAAAAACCCCATGTAGGTTTCTTAATGGATGCGAAACAGGTGGGGACAGCACGGTCCACTGCAGTAGAATCCAGAGAACATGAAATAAACCAACAGACCTGCTCTCCCTGCAGAACACTGGACAAGAAACAGAGCTAAATGGACCGTCTCTTTTGTGCAAGCCATTACCAGCTAAATGACTTTTAAAAAAAGCAACATAAAATCCAGAGCAAGCCATGTAGAACTCACAAACTAATGAAAAGCAGTCTGGCTGAAGTGTTGGTGGTTACATGGGGCCCGGTGCAGAAACCCTGATCAAAGCCCCTCGGCATCTGAAGTCAGCAGTAATTCGACAGCCTATTTGGGTGAAAAGAGCTCATTTCTGGCTGTCCTATATCAGGCCCACCCCAGAGACAGGCCCAACTCAAGCAAACAAGGCTGCTGGCAAATCAAGACACCTCTTCCCAAGTTGCGATCTGAAACATGAGTCAGAGTGGCAGCCGGACCAGTGATCAGGTTTCTCGGGGGCTGGTGTATACCTTCCACGTGCTATTTGCACGTCCAGCATCTGCTTTGAAATGACTGACACATGCCGCAGAGAGCCCTGAGCGGTCCTTTAACCTGTGTGAGGCAGCGGAACAGCTCGCACACAGGCAGAGGGCAGGTGGGAGCTGAGCAGCGGGAGAGCTGGGAGCTCCTGTCCATCTGGGATTCCACCACACACGCCCTGCATCTGCTTGCACCAGGCCCCATGCTGGCTGCTGGGACTACGGAGGTGAACACGGGCTGAGCATCCCTTATCCTGTATGCTTAAGACCTTCTAGAAGTGTTTCAGATTTGGGATGATTGTGGATTTTGGAATATTTGCATACACATAAGTTACCCTGGGGATGAGATCCAAATCTAGAAGCAAAATCCACTCATGTTTTATATACACCATACACACAGACTCAGGTAATTTTATGCAATAGTTTTAGTGAGTCTGCGTTTTGACTGTGACCTGTCACATGATGTTAGGTGGAGAAGTTTGGCTGTGGCATTATGTCAGTGCTCAAAGCATTCAGGGTTAGTGATGTTCAACCTCTATTTGCAGCCCACATCTTTTACGAGTTTACCGTCTAGCTGAAAAGACAGAATATCAAAGTCGAATCTTTGATACTCCTTGGGCTTTATTGAAGGAAACAACTGAAAAGCCTCAGGAGCTCAGCGGTGTGGCTGTGCATCACCACACTGTAAAAAGAAAAAGCCAGAAATGATCTCCAGGACCAACAATGGGGAGTGTTAAACACACTGTAACACCGGCATAACGTGAAATGTTGTGTGGTCGTTGAAAACCAAGAAGCGGGGCTCGCTCTATTCATATTGCAGAAAAAAAATTTTGAAAAACTGCAAGTTTGTTTCCATTTGTATAAAAAAATAACCCCCATAGTGTATACAGGTTCTACTGTATGGAGAATGGCTGAGAAGGACGCACACACCAGGAGGTACAGCTGTCGCGCCAGGCTGCTGGGATTGGGGCAGTTTGTGACTTTATTCTTCATCATTTCCTGCATCCTGTTCACGGTTTTATAATGTGTATCTATAATCACAAAAAAGTCTATGCAGCCATTTCCACTTCAGGACCAAAAATCAAAGCCTAAGCTTACAAAATGTGAGCATCCCTGAACTGCAAATCTAAAGCCCAAAATGCTTCCAATTTAAAAATTTTTTAGCACATACATGGTAGCGCAGGTAGAAAATTTCATACCGTAAAACTTTGTTTCTGGCACAGAATTACAAAAATCGTATATAAAATGAACTCCAAGCTGTGCATATAAGGTGTATATGAAACAGATGAATTCTGCATTTAGACTTGGACCCATCCCTAATATTATGTGCATGCAAGTATTCCAAAGTGTGAAAAAATCCAAAGTTGAAAACACTTTGAGTCTTAAGCATATCAGATAAGGGTTACTCAACCTGTATATCACAGGGTACTAATTTTTGTTAGATGTTTAAAACTATGTATATGTATTTTTAGATAGTTAAAAGTCTGTATGCTTTGTTACATATTTAAAAGTGTGTATATATACTTTATATATAAATTATGTGTATGTATACATATACATACATATATTCATGTATATAGAAAGATCTGGAATAACAGTAGAAGTTAAGAGTTACTGCCTTCGAGTAATTGTGGGATTACGGATGATTTGCCAGTTACCATTTTTATTTGGGCTTACGTCCACCTTGAGAATGTTCTACAATGGAAAGGCTTTGCTCCCCGACTGAGGAGGGCTGGCAGTGGGCAACTCTTTCCTGTGTTATCCTGTGGATGGCCAGTCCTGCTACCTCCCACAGTCTGGGAGGCAGAGGGACTGCCCTGAAAGTCTTAGGCTGGGTCCAGTTAACAATCCGGATTCAGCCAAGAAGGAGAGGGAAGGAAATAAGAATTTAGGTCTAGAGGGCCTGGGTTTGTACTAATATTTAAAATAGGATCCTAATTAATAAATAGAGACATACAGGAATAGTCAGACCACATGGGCAAAATGTCAGCATCAGGCAGCGGCTTCAAAACCAAAGTGTACAAGTGTGCAGTTTTAACTGACATGGGAAAGAAAGTCCAAGGAGGGGAGGACTCATGGTTTCCTGAGACGTGGGCTCCTGTTGCCATGGAGACCGTGAGGCACAAGCATCATCAGAAAGGTGAGGAGATGGCCCCAGCGGCCCGTGGTAAGAGGAGCCTGAAGGGTTAGCAGCTGCCTTCCGGCCAGCTGGGGTGGGCTCAGGTGCCAGTGCTTCTGAGGCTAGTGTACTTCCAAGGGCTAAGAGGGTGAACACTTGTTGGTGATCAGCAGCCCCCTAATTCTGGGCTCAAAGTTAGACTTGAACTGTAGAAAGCTCAGGAAAAATCCTGTGAAGAAGAAAAATTTTGACAAAATAAACAGAATTATTTTATCACCAGAGGGTAGAATACCACTTTTTAGTTGTATGACTTAGTACAGGTGATTTAACCTTGCAGCATCTCAGTTTTCTGAGGTGGAAAATGGGCATAATAACAGTTTCTACCTCAGAGCTCTGAGCTCAGGGAAGATTTACCCAGCTCCTGTCTGTATCCTCCCATTTCATAGAAGAGGCTGGAGAGTTCTGTGAGATTAAACCACCTGTCCAGGGTCAGATAGCTGCTGGAATTCCTGAGATTCTAAGTTGAGCACAACTCCTTCCTGGAAATGAATCTTTTAAACTAGAGTCCACAGTATTTGTGGCTGTTTCCACGAAAGCCAGATTCCACAGAGGCAAGCGGAGGACCATGGGAAAACCCTCTGCCAGTGTGTCTAGTCCACAGTGTCTGCTGGGCGCTCAGCTTCCCTGCCCCTCTGACCCTCTGATCCTTCTCCTGCTTCCATGCTGTTTCTGTGGGGACACTGGATGAGTTCTCCTAAATCAGTGCGAATCTTCTCCCACCAAGAAAAGGAAGAAAAAAAAGTGAAGAAAAGAAAAGGTATGAGATGCTCTGTGGGAGGAGGCGCTGGTCCAAGTGTGTAGCAGCTGCCTCTGCAAGAAACAGCGGAGCTGGCGGCTAGTGGGGAAAGACGGGGCAGGGACAGCTGCTGCCGTTCACCAGGGAGGCCCCAGCGCGCCTGCAAGTGGGCACCTCCTCACTGTCCTCAGAGCTGCGTCTCCAGGAGTGGAGGGAGCTGGAGGGAGGACAAAGGAGAGCTTTATTTTCACTTTACTTTTCTAGATTGACATCTAGAACAAATGAGGTGCCCTCAGAAACAGGAGGCGCCGGAATCCACAGAGGACTCTGTACCTGCTCTCGCAATTCCCCCACGGCCACACCATTGCCCCTTTGCAGGGCGAGAATCTCCACATTAACTGTAAGAAAGTGGAAGTGGTGGTAACGGGGAGAGGGAGGAATGTCATCCTGGAGAGAAAGACCTGCTGGTTCCTGTCCCTGGCTCCACTGTGCGGCCCCTGGACCATGCCCACTTGATTAAGAGCGTGGATTCTGGAGTGAACTGGATTTGGAACCCTTGTTCCACCTTGTACCTCCTGAGGGCTGTCTAAGCCTCAGCGTCCTCTCCTGCAGAATAAGGGAGAGGTTAGTGGCACCTACCTCACCCAGGGCAGCAGGCAGGAATGGGTTAGTGCACGTCCAAGCCCTGCACCGTCCTCAGCACTCACCAGATAATCACTGTTATTATGCACTTACCTTCTCTGCACCCCATCTCCCTTATCTCTAAAATGGCTCTAATGAAGCTAGCCTCGCGAAGCTGTCCTCGAGATTCAATGAGACAGCAACCATGGGGATGCTGCACCAACACTCGGCTTCTCTTCTGTGAACCAGGCTTATCTGGAAGCATCTCTCCCAACCCTAGGGAGAAATGGACTAGACTTGAGAAAGCTCCTGGCACACAGTAGGTGTTTAATTGAAAAAACAAAACAACTGCAAGTTCTTGGCTGGGTCTTCTCAGGCCAGCTAAATGGCAGAGCTCTGAAGAGCTTGCTGTAAACAGGGAGACTGGTGATTTCATGCAGAACAAAGAAGCACATGTCCCTGGTTGTCTCCTCAGCAACAGCATTTAGGGCTCAGGTTTATCCTGAGAACTATGCTGAAGCTTTGTGGCCTTGGTTTGTGTCAACTCAAGCTAAAGACTCAAGCTAAATCCACGTCCACGCAGCACCGGGAAAAATGACCAATTCCAGGACAAGCTTTGGGCCTCTGTGATGGAGTTCTAGATGTCCGGTGACCCAGAACCTTCTGTGGGGCCTCTTGGGAACTTCACAGCAGCCTAAATACAGGGCTCAACGAACATTCCCCAAATCGCTAACCCCTGGACCTGGACCTGGGGAAAACAACGGGCTGAACCTGGGCTGTAGTAGGAAGAGGGGAGCTGGGCCTAGATTCCTTCCCAACCCTGCCTGGCAGCCAGCAGTCTCCTCTGAGAAGCCCTCCCTGTTGAGTAGGCACAGGAATGTGCCGGAGCCTGCCCTTACCAGCCTGCCAGAGCCAATTATTAAATTGTCAGGAATTTTGCAAGCTTGTTGTTAAATATGGCAATTATTAGAGATTAAATTATAAAAACTCATAATTAAATAAATTATATTAAAAACAAAGGTTGTAAATACTCAAAACTCATCGCTTCCTAATTATTTTATTACATTTTACTATTATCTAATGCTGTTAAGATTATTTACATCCATGGCCTCGACAGGGTGGGAAGTCTGAGCAGGATGAGCTTCTGTGACTCTTGGGGCACAGTACAGGCAGCTCTGAAGCTGTGGTTGGAGAATTTACACCACTGTGATGGGCACAGGCTACAGGTCAGAGCTTCATTTGTTGCTGTGCTGATCGTCTAGACTTAAGTGGGTGATGGAGAAGACATTCATAACGCAGATTAAATGTCAATGGAAAAAATATTAACAGTACAGGTCAAATGCAGTCATTCTGTTGTGACTAACTCCCAGATGGAAGAGCTATCCACCTCAGGAGAAACTTCCCTAATATGTTCTTTCACGCATGTCTGCGTTTTTTATCTGTCATACATGGCTGTAGCCTCGTAGAGGACGGCTGGCTGGGTCACTCCCCAGCCCTGTCACACACGCTCATTCCTTGATTCCACAGTTGCTGAGTGCCAACTCCAAGGACCGAGAGACCCAAAAAAGAAAGATCAAACCATGCTCTCGAGGGGACAGCAGAGAAGTAGGCATGGGTGCCAGTCGGGATGATGTCCACGGCCTGGCACATTCTCATGAAGAACAAGAGAGGAGATGGATCAGAAGGGAAGCCAGAAGCCAGGTCCCTGTCTGACCTCAGAACTGCACCCAATACATAAATTGCTGAATTAAACACGAGATCATCAACCCCACGACACTCCTCATCCTGAGGACTCCAGAGGACTCTCCGGAAAAGCTGCTGGAGTCCTTTCTGGTGAAGACCTATGACGTCACATCCAGGTGGAGCAGCCTGGCTGTTAACACTCCCTCAAACGTCTTTGGATGCCGTTGCCCCTGATGACGAGGGCAGTGGTTCTGTTCATCCAGAAGTTTCTGGTGTCCACATTACCATCACAGACCTGGGAGTGTCACCTGTGCTTGCCAAGGCAGAGATAAGAAAAATGACTCAAAAGAGCTCATAACACAGGCTCCGAGGATCCCAAGGGCACACGCTGCTCTGGACGGGGGCCGCAGCACAACTCCCCTCTCCTGTCTCGCCGTCCTCACGACTCAAACCTCAAGACCACTTGGCAGATAGATAGCATAATAGGCACCCCATTATAGTATTAGGGCAAAGACAAGTGGTCTTAAATTTACTAAGTAAATAATTAGTCACATAATAATTCAGAGGAAAAAACAGCCATTAGCATGTGGAGTCCCCTGTCCAAGGTGGCTGTTTATATTTGGGGCAGTGGGCTCTTTCCCATGACCAGGCGTCTCTGATGCTGCTGGCGGAGGCTGCGGACCTCCCAACATATATTCCTTTCCCTTAGAAAGAAGTAGGGGAGAGAGGAGCTGCTCCAACTTGAAAGTCGGTGCTCAGGGAGGCGTGAGGACTTTCTTGTGGCTCGGAGCCCTGATCACCACAATTAGGGCCCAAGGTGTGGTGCTCTTTGCTCAGCGTGCTCTGACACATGAAAGAAAATGATTCAGGCAAGGAAAATAATTACACATTAATTTGCGTTTGGCAACAGGGTTCTATTCCCTGGGCCCACAAAGTGAAGATAAAAGGTGATCTTGTTGAAAGTGCTATCTGCCTTCAGCAGGTTGCCACGGGCTGCGTCGGGAGAACAGTGGCCTCGCTGGGCCATTTTCTCTGGCACTGTGGGGCTATTTTTTATGCTCTGCGGGCTGCGGCCGGCCAGGAGCAGCCTGGGGAAAGTGTGTTACTAGCTGCTCACTGCCCTGACGCCTTGGCGTCTGTGGGGCTCCCGAGGAGCAGGCCAAGTGGAGATAACAGCGACCGTCTTGATGGTGAAAGTTGCAGGGTCTACCCAGGGCACACTGGTCCTAGGTCGCCACCCTGCATTTTACCCCATAAAATAAAGAGGCAGCCTAGCCAGGACCATGAACCCAGCACCCTGCGTGGCCTGCAGGGGTGTTCATGAGCAGGACAGCACAGGCAAGCAGTGTCCTGGGCAGCTGGCAGAGCAGAACAACTCAGGCCTCCTGGGGCCTCGCCGTCTATCTTGAACACATAAACAAGAAAATCTGGATTCTGCAGTGTTGGCCTGACTTAAAATCAAATAAAATAGGTCTGTGGGCTGCACCTGACTGAGGGTCAGGAGCTTCTGAACCTTGGCAAGACCGCGTGGATTAAGCAGCAAGGTCAGAGACTTGCTATGAGCTCAGTGCCATCCCTTTCAGCTGGCTGGCTTTGGACAAGTTATTTAATCTCTCTAAGCCAGGGTTTCCTGTTTGTAAAGGGAAGACAATAACAATTATCCCTCCCTCCGAGAGGACTGCGAGGATTAAATGAGATAATGCAGGCAAGTCCTTTGTGCCATCCCTGGCAAACAGTAGGAACCGAATAAATGTCAGCGATTATAACCATTTGTAATTGAAGCCTTGCATGAAGCATCATGAGAGGGGAAAAAAATCATTGCCCTGGGCTTTTTGTAGGATACACAGTCTGGGATGAGGTGGCTGCTCTGGGGCTGGTGAGACAGTCACTGAAGGAGTAAATGCAAGAGTGAGGGGAGGATGCCACCTGCAGCCCACCACGAGGGGCGGGCACCTCGTCTTCCCGTGATGCTCCTTGCTGCGTCCATGCCAATCCCTTAGCCTCCTTAGACCTCAGCCTCCTCATCTGTCAAATGGACTGGAGGGCCGCAGCTCCTCTCGTGGGACAAGCTCTTCAAACTCTCCCCGTTAGGTTCCAGGGCGCAGCAGCCACCCAGGGCCTGGGCCTCACCTTGCTCCCGCCCCGCCTTCTCATCCACCCCATCCTCAGGGGCTCAGGCAGGCACACCTGCTATTGCCCTCAGGGGTCCTGGTGGATTTGCCACTCAACCCACCGAAAACACGTTCACTCAGGAGGCCTGCCCTGTACCCTGCTGGGGAATGTGAACTTGAGGATCAGACAGGCTGGGGCTCCAATCCCTGCTAACCAGGAACAAGCTCCGTGAACCCAGACAAGCCGCATCACGACTGCAGCGCCTCTGAGTCTGTCGGAGGAGGGGCGCCACCATGGCTTCCAGCAGCCCTGCTCCCTCTGCGTGGCGGTGGCTGTGGCTGTCACTGCCTGGATGCGTCACTGCCGGATGCCCTCCACTTATTTTCCATTTCTTTGCTCTTTTGGCTCCTTTTGTTTTTCTTCTTAAAAGCAAGATATTTTAGTATTTTTAAAAAATGTTTTCTTTTGCTAGACAGCCTGATAGAATGTGCTCCACAGAGGAGAGACCCCGGAAGGCCCTGGCTCAGCAGCTCCCCAGGACCCCAACCACAGAGGCTCCTGGGGAGGAAGCACAGCACCACTCCAATCAGAAGTCAGGCAAGAACCCAGGGTGGTTAAAGAGACTCTTGAGAATCTGTGTTTAAAACTTTTACTCCCAAGTTTTGAAATATCCGGCGTGGGATGCATACTCGGCACTCCGGGGATAAACACACACAGTGCGTGCAGAGAGGTGCAGTCTGTCAAGAACTATATATGCAAAATAAGATTTCACAGCATTTTCAAGAAAGACAGAGGGGTAGGGGAAGCATGCAGCTGACCTTAGCAGAGTCAAAGGCACTGAGCCCCAACCACACGGGGGCCACGGATGAAGACATTAAGATTCAGATGGGTTAAGCATCTGGTGAGGGGCACATGGTGAATCTATGACATTCAAGGTTCCCATCCAGATGTGTCTGGCTCCAAAACCCATGTTCTTCACCCCGTGCCCCAGCATCCAGGTTTACTGGGGCTACAGGAAGCACCAGGAGGACTTGCAGGTTATCCTGAGGGAAATGGCTCTGGTCTCCTGTGCGTCTGCCTCTGACAGTTGGGGGGAGGCCTGGGACAGGGGCCTCCACTACTTGGCAAACCGGAGACTTTTTTTTTCTTGGCCACTGATGAATGGTGATAATTGTTGGGAGATTAATTTAAGGCTTTCAGATGAAAGATATTACAGGAGGGCCAGGCCCAGAAGGGAGAAGGAGGGGGTGGGAGCCCTGGCAGAGCCGGTCCAGCGCTGACTCAGGCTCTGACCTTGGGCAAGTCGTTTAACCTCGTTAGCTTGATTTTCCTCATCTGTAAAATCAGCCTAATGATGGCTCCTCTTCTCAACTACTTTGATTCTCAGATGAAAGCGCCTGTAAAAGTGCACAGGATTGCTATTAATTGGACCATTATTATTTTTATTATTAAATACATTAAGTCCACTAAACTTTAACTATGTTTTGACTTCCACCTGAGGGGCAGGATGAGCAGTTAGATATCAGATGATGGGCCTGTCTGATGTCCCCTTGCAGGTGAGTCCCGCAGACAGTCTTTCCTTCAGGGAGCTTCCAGCTTCACCTACGTGGATCCCACCCGTTGTGGGCATGGCTGAGAACAATTAGAAAGAACAGAGCGGAGGGCCCGGGTTCTCGCCTAGATTCTAACATTCTACAGGCAAACTGCGGCCCCTCCTCTCAAGACAGCTTCTGCAGTTCGATGATGGGGACTGACCCTGTCCCCACCTCTCAAGCAAGGCTCAAAGGAGACAGCTCTGGGCAGGACCCAGCCCCTATGCCAGACCACGCGTGGCCAACCTCCCGTCTCTAAAACACCAGCTTGGTGCGGAGGCAAGAATCGATGCAGGATTGTCATCTGAGAGCTCGGTCCCATTTCCACACATAACAGTGCTGCTGGAAAACACCGATATTAATACCCACCTCACACGCTCACAAGAACGAAAAGATGGGACAAGTCCTCAGCTGTGTGCCTGACGCAAAGTACAGGCTCAGTAAACTGTGTCCACTATTGTGATCACAAAACAAGCAAATGAAATGAACGTCCGCCGCCCTCCACTGACAGGGGAATGGACATCTTTCTGGAATTTTGAAGAGTACATATCATAAACATATAAAAGTAGCTTGACCTCCCTTTTCCTACAGCAATCAAAATGACCTACGTTAAGCATACTTGGTGACAAAATGTGGACAAGCTGAAAGGAGGAACCTACGTCCCCCAGAGCCTTCCACTGGGGGCGCCTGCTGGAAAGCATTGGGGGGCATGTCTCCCACTTTGTGGCACTTTTGTCCCACACCACTCCAGGGAGCTCCTGTCGCAGCTTTTAAGGCCAAGAAGGAAACAGGAAGTAGCCCTGAGCCCTGGGTTCCGAGGGAGCTGTCTTTCCTCCCAGGTCTTCCCGTGGCTGAGCATCTGCGTGGAGTCCTCTGCTTTGAAACTGCTTCCTCCTTTCGATCATGAAGGCCTTTGACTGAATCTGTTGTGTTTCCAGCATTTTCATTTTCTCATGCACGGTGCATTTATTAGGAATGCATGCACTGCACACGTATGCTACAAAAGCTGCCACCTGTAAAAGGCTTCCTGTAAAAAGTGAGTGACAGTGCAGGCGGGAGCTGTGGGTTGAGAGGTCTTCCAAGAGGCCTCTGGATTTCCAGCTCTGAGATCTCTGAAGGGTCTGGGGCTGAGGCAGGGTCTCTCACAGCCTCCACACCTGTCTCTGACAACCCCAGGCTCCTCAGGGGCGCCGTGAGTGTACAGAGTCTCTGCCCCGCTGGCTGAGCCTACTCGCCCGCACAGTGGATCCCTGCCTTGGGGAAGAGTGAGTGCATGTGGTCTGGAAGGTCTTTTCCTGCTCTTGCAAACCCAGTGAGCACTGATTGAGCGCCTGCTGTGTGCCAGCCACCTTGCCAAGTGCTTGCCCTATCTCTGGACTCAGGGCAGCCCTGTGAAATCTCATCTGCAGCTTTGGCAGCAAGGGCTATTCGCCGAGCCACAAGAACCCCTTCCATCCTCAGGGAAATGGGAATAATGACACCTGCCCTGCGCACCTGGCGGAACAGGCCTGGGAATCACAGAAGCCTGTGCACATAGCGTCCTGAGAGAAACAGGTACGCGCAAATTTCTGCCCCTCTCTCTTCTCTGTTCCAACAAAATTCCCCTCAGCGATGAGATGACTGTGAGGACCTAGGTTGTCATTCACATCGTCAGAGGCTTCCCCTCCACAGGTGCAATCTTGTCACAACCCCTCCTGGTCAAGTAAACCAGGCACTCGCGGGCTCCTCTTGACCAGCAGGCCGTGGACTAAGTTCCTGAGTTCTCGGCTTGGTGAGTTTGGATTCCGATGTCGCTTCTGTGAGGAAGAAAGAGCACATCCTTGAGCAGGTTGGCGGAGCCCGGGCTCCGCTTCCTCCACTGTAAATGGATAATAACAGGAGCTGCCGCCCCGTGGTCTGTCGGGAGGACAGGATGTGGTCAGATGTGCCAAGCAGTAGGCACAGTGTCCACATGGCTTGTGGTGACAGCATGTGCAGTTCCCATCCCCTCTGTAAGACATGGTGATGACCGTACCCACTTCAGAGGTGAGGAAGCTGAGGCTCAGAGGCAAAATCGCCTGCCCAGGGCTACACAGCTAGTAGGCAGCTGAGTGAAGACCTGGGGACATTTTCAATTCAGCTCCTGTCTCAGTTTAACTCTGCCACCTTCTCCTGGGGAAGGAGGAGGTGAGTGAGAGAGACAGAGAGGTGCATTAGATGCAGACCACACATTACCAGCTCTTGTGCAGGGTTTCTGCTTCCAGTGCCTTTTTCACTCACAATCTCATGAAAGGCAGCTTCTGTGGTCACCGCCAAGCCTGGAGTATGCCTTGGGTCCTGACTAACATCTCCATGCTGCCTAAAATGTTCTGAAGCTTCACGATCTGGTGACTGGAAATCAGGGTGCATCAACTGACCCATCACGTATGTGTCACTTGACAACAGATATTGCAGAGTATCTAAAATTAGCCTTTCCCCTAAAGCATGCTTCTGCACATGAAATATTTTACCTGCTTGAAAATCACGCCTCAGTATGTTTTCAGTATAGATGCAATTAAGATATGTATTTACATAGATGTAAACATATACCATTTTATAGACATAATGTAGACATATACATATGCAATAATAACATAATAATATAGACAGATACATATGCAATCTCCAGCTGGTTAAATCCATGGAGGCGAACCTCATGAATAGGAAAGGACAATTGGAAATGATAATTGGCACTTAAGCTTCACTTCAAGCAGGGAAGCCAGGCTCCTTTGATGATACCCTGCCTGAACCAAGTAAAATTGTGTCTGTGGCTATTTCCTGGGCAGCCAGCACTTTCCTGATGTACATAAGTCCCTGCCACAGGATGGCCTGCCATTGGACCTGCAGGGGTTTGCCCAGAGATGACTGCCAAACTCCTTGCACATTGCTCTTTTCAATGTATGGATGTGCATGAAATCACAACAGGCTTTGAAATCTCTGGGCTGTAACAGTTATTTCCTTTCTTCCAAGAAAGCTGTTGAATCACCAGTGGTCACTCCGAGTGAGCAAAGACAGTGTTCCCCTTTCTTGTGCTGCTTCCAACGCTGAGTCTCAGTATGGGCATCAGGGACTTCCTGTGCTGCGGAGCCTGTCCTGAAGGCTGGGGCCTGGAGCCTTCTGAGAATGCACCAGTGCCACAGCGCCCTCTGGTGTCCAGGTGCAATGCATGAAGCTTCGTGAAGGCTGCAAGAGAAGGTCTAAAAACCATCTGTCCTTCCTCCCAAGGACAGGAGGCTGGGGCTGGCTCCGTGTGCAGCAGTGTGGATGACTGCAGGCCCAATACATGATGGGGCCTGGCTTGGAGTGACGGCTCAGCACACCTGGGAAAGCCCAGGTATCTGCTGGAGTTGGAGCCAGCCCTTCTGGTACTTTCTGGAACAGCCTGAGCCCCAGAGTGTCTGCTCTGTGCTGTGTCTGCCACAGACAAAAAGAAGGGATGTTGGGTACAGAAAAAGACCCTCGTGAGAGAACGGGCCCGCCCCGCCTCTGAGCCCCTCTCTGCACTTTGATCTCCTGGTATGCCAGACGGGCGGCTTGAGGGTCGGCTCTGCAGATGACCCTGGTTCTCTGAGTTGTGCTTTCTCTCCAGGGCCAGGCTGCAGAATCCAGCCCTGGACACGGTTGGACTCCGATTCCTGAACTTGCTATCAGGTCTCTTGACAGATGAGAGAAGGAAGCAGAGGTGGGTGGCCAGCCGGCCCCAACAAGGATGGACTGGGAGTCAAGAGGTCAAAAGAAAATGGAGAAAGAACTCCCAGCCTGACCCACTGTAAGGTAGACAGCCCCAGACCGGGCCTGGCCACGGAGACCATGAACAGCCGACACACGGAACTTTGGCTTGGGTGCTCGGAGTTTCCCTGCTGTCTCTTCAGATTCACTAGTCAAGAAAGGCCTCCAAGCCCCAGTGCTACCTCTCGGCAGGCAGTGGTTCCAAGGGTGTTTGCCTCACTAACACCTTTAGCATCATCTCGGAGCTGGCCAGACACGCAAGTGCCCAGACCTACTGTACCAGGAACTCAGAGTGGGGCTCAACAATCTGTTTCAACAAACTTTCCAGAAAAGCCTAAGGCACACTGGAGGCTGGGGAGCATTATGTTAAGGGAAAATGGAGAGTGGCCCCTCCTCTGAATGCTTACCACTGTTCGGTCCACTTTCGTGGCTGGTTTGGAATGGCTGAGATGCTGATCTAGGTGTTCCCCAGTGTAATGCCAGCACCTTGTATGAAATGGCCTCATGTACAATGCCTGCGCGTGATGCTGCTAGACGATGTGTAACCTGCCATTTCAACACAAATGCATGTTACCAAGCAAAATGTAGAAGATCTTACCATAGAATCCTGGACTTGCGCTGCTCGGTGTCTCCCCAAAGGAGTTGAAAACTCACGTGTGCACAGACACTTGCTCAAGGGTGTTGCTAGCAGTTTTATTCATGATTGTCAAACCCCAAAAACCACCAAGGTGTCCTTCAGGAGGTGAGTGACAGGTAAACTGTGGTCCATCCAGACAGTGGAGTATTATTCAGCCCTAAAAGGAAATGTGCCTCCAAGTCATGAAAAGAGATGAAGGAAACTTCAGAATGGGTTTTACCAAGTGAGCGAGGCCAATGTGAAAAGGCGACATGCTGCCTGAGTTTCTGGAAAACTCGAAACCATGGAGACAGCAAAAAGATCAGGGATTGTCTGCGACTCGGGGAGGGAAGGAAGGAGAGCAGGATTTCGTCACAGAGGATTTCTAGGGGTGAAACTACTCTGCCTGATGCCGTCATGGCAGATGCACGTCATTACACATTTGCCCAGGTCTGTAGCATGTGCAAGGCCAGAGGTGAGCCCTAACGTGAACTGTGGGCTCCGGCAATGCTGTGTCCACGCAGGCTGATCAGCGGTAGTGAAGGTACCCCTCCACGAGGGGCCGCGGGTGCTGACAGCAAATGGGGAGGCTCTGCACGCGTGGGGACAGGACTACACGGGGAATCTCTGAACCTACCTCTCAACTCTGCTGTGAACCCCAAACTGCTCTAAATATGAAGTCGTTCAGTTCGTGGACAGCTCCGGGATCGTGCCATTCTGAGTGACGCTCATGTATGCTGGCCTCGGCTCACCGTGGACCAGAGGAAAGGGCCCTGCCTGTCCCACAGAGACTGTTCTGAGTTTATGGGGTTTATTCCCCAAATCCCCCCACCCCAGCTTGCTGTATGTATTTAAGATTACCTTTGCATAACTTCCACACGAGACAGAATGGCAGAGTCCTAAATGTCAGAGGAGGGCAATCTGCAGCACTCCGCTGTGGGACCATCAGTGGCTCCCATGTGCCTGGAAGAGAGGCCCATGTTCCTTAGTCTGGCTTTCAAAGTCTGCCCAAGTCGGCCCTGAGCCTGCCTTCCTAGCCCTGACGCTCACCCTGTCCCTCACGAGTGTCTCTGTTCAAGTCTAGCCAAACCACACCCCATCCCAGAAAGTTCCACCTCTGCTCCAGCTTTCTCTGCACTCTGCCTCAGCCCAGCTTCCTGGCTCCGGGGATGCTCAAGGGCCCCAGCTGGGAGGCCAATTCCCCTGAGGCCCTCCCAACCTCCCAGGACGGTGTTAATCCGGTCTTCTGCTCCATCCGAGGCGTCAAACTCGCATGTCCTCACATCTCAGCAGCACTGTGCTGGGGTATACTTCTGTATCTGCTGCTGTCTCTCCCTCCAGGCTGCATTTGGCTCTTCAACGGCCCTTTTGACTATTGTGCCTAGTACATAATAAGTGCTCAATAAAGGTTTTTTGATGAATAATCGAATGAGTCAAAAGTAAGGAGATGACTCAGATAAACCTTTTCCAGCAGAGTTTACCAACAGGGCGAGTGGCTGCCCCTGCCCCTGGCCCTAAGGTTGGTTGTGCGTCAGAGGTCTCTGCTGGAGTAGCTCTTCACACCTGGACACTCCTAGACACTCCTACTCCGATGCCACCAGAGTGATGGAGCTGTCACTGGAGAGAGTGTGAAGGCCTGAGAAAAACAGAGAAGACCCTTGTGTCCAGGGTTTTGTCCCCAGGGAAGGGTGCCAGATGCCTCATACCCAGCAGAAACAGCAAGGCGAGAGGCTGATGCCGCTCTGCATTCCTCCTGCCCAGCCTCCGGGATGTCTTCCCTCCCCTGGAATAATATCACGAAAGCATATCTACCTCAGGGAAGTGGAACTAGCCAAGTGGGAAATGAAATGAAGGTTCTATCCTGAGGGGTAGCATCTCTTTGGGTTTTTCGGGCTTTTCTTCGTTTAGTTTCTAACCTGTTTACATAGGTGGTCATCACATGCCCAGAAGATGAAGCTAACTTCTGGAAGTGATCCACCTCCACAGTTAGGGTTTCCATCCAATGAAAGGTTGCATCTGGAAGATCCAGAGCAGAAGCCATCATCAGGCCGTAAGTGCTCAAGTGCCAGTCACTTTTTAAATCCTCCCCAGAGGATTCCGAGACAATTTGAATCCATGCAGCACAAATAGTCACCTTTATTACACACTGGCTCTGGGCCAAGAACTTTCAAAACACAATCTCATTTAACCCTCATAGCAACCCTATGAGCTGGGCATTGCTTCATCCCCTTTATAGACATGGAAACCGAAGCTCAAAGAGGTTGGGTAACTTCCTTAAGGTCACACGGCTACTAAGCTGCCAAACTGGATTTCCATCTGGAGCTATTCAATGTCAAAATCTATCTCTTAATCATGAAGTGGGCATATATAGGTCGCAGTAACCCAAGTCACACTATTGAAAGGTGTCCCAGCGTTAGCAATCCACGCCACATCTTCCCGTCTTCCACGGAACTGGGAACCTTGATTTTTATGAAAAGATACCAAAAGTTTGGTAATTAACTGAAGCAGCTGAATACTCCATGCAGGTCACACACACATCTGGTCTGAGGGCCGCTGGGCCCTTCACCATCTTACCAGTCGCTCCCTCTGCTCAGTCCTGCTTCTTCCCCTCCCCAGCAGGGGGCAGGGGAGAGCACCTCCTGACACAGGGCCGCCAGTCTCTATCTAGGAGTCTGTTCTTCTGAAACTTAAGCTAGTATGTGAAGAAATGGAGAAAATATGACTATCTAAGTATTTTACCCTCAAGAGACTAAAATATCTAAATTATTGGGGCCGACTGAGTTTACCAGATTAAACTGGACTTGCTCATCTCTTCCTCCTGCCGCGCCCGTTGCTATCCATCAAAGTGGAAGCACATAACATGGATGACCACGAGTGTGCATGAGTGTGACTTGGCTCCTCTGCTCGCTCTGCTTTTGCCCAGTCTTGATCTAAACCGGCTGTGAGTGGCCGTGTGCTGGCGAGGGTGGTGGCCTGCAGCAGCTCTGGAGGGAAAACGTCACGGCTTCCGAATGCTACATAGTGTTGCCAATTGCCGTGATGTCAATGCTACCCCATGGCCACTGCAGAGCTAGCTGTGGAGGTCCCCAGTGCTAACAGGGGGCGATGCTTGCGGCAACTCCCCTGAGCCAGCTCGGCACACCCTCTGCACTCACCAGCTGAATTTCTCACTAGGCAGCAGAGACTTTAGACTTTGCTGTACAAAGGGGTTCAATGCAACAGGATCCCACAGCACCTGCTCTGTTCAACACGGTGAGCTGTGTCTATGGGACACTCAGAGACGAGGCTCTGGTCCACACTGTATAGAAAACACAGAGCAACTGCACGAGGGAACTCCAGCTTATCTCCTCTCTTCCCGGGACCTGTGTTTCAGATACAGTGACATCTATGGGTTCTCTGGTCCTCAGTCTACTTCTGTGTTGTCTTTGCTCCTACCCAGTCTGGGTGTGGAAAGGACAAATGCCTATGGGGACATACATAAGCCCTGGAGCATCTCTGGATTAAGTTATCTCCCTCCAAAGAGGAAGGCATTGCTTCTGGTCACCAACATAGGGGGAAGTCACGACTTCATCTGGGGTTGAGCATTTGTGAGGCTGGGCCTGGGGCTTACTCTGTTTTCTGGTCTGCACCACTTTGCAGGGATTCTAGCTGCAAGTCCTGGGTATCCCCTGGGGCCCTCTCCTTTGGTGGGTCCTTAGCCCCATGTTTTAGATCTCCTGGGTTTACAAGACCCAGACTCCCTGCTTGGTTCCTAAGTCTCCCAGCCCCTGATGCTCACAAGTTAGCACCCCTCAGAGGGGAAAGGGCCACCCAGTGTCTGGCTTACTCCCTCTGAATCCCGAAGTCCTAGCTGCCTTGGTCACCCCCATGTTACCTTTTGGCTCTCCACCCTCTGGGATTCCCAAGAGCCCTCTCAACTTCTTCTTTTCCTGATGGCTTCCCTTTCTGCGGTCACTAAGCCTGGAACCAGGGCAGCCTGGCCACTGCCCAGGACTGGAGGCATTGTGTTCCTGTGGGAGGGCTTTCCTGTTCAGAGTCTGGGCCCTCAAGCCCTGGCTGCTTCAGTTGCTTGTCTGACATCCCCACAGATAGAAGTGCTGCCCCTGAGTGAGTGCATGGTCTGGTATCGAGAGGGGTACCTTTTGTGAAGTGTGGTCACCAGGAGGGCTCTATGCTTGCAAGTGGACCAGGGGCCTCCTAAGAGGGCTTGGGTGAGGAGGGTCCCCTGCTATGCTCTTCCCCCCACCCCAGGACACCCAGAGGGCACCATCTAGGAGAAACGTGTCCTCAATGGACACCAAACAGGACAGAGCCCAGGCCTTGGTCTTCCCAGCCTCTGGAATTACAAGAAAGTCTGTTGTTTATAAATGACTCAGTCTGGGACATTTCGTTATCGCAGGACCAAACGAAAAAGGCATTGTTCTCACCCTCATCAAAAAGAGAGAGATTTTCTCATCTTGCTTAGTTAGGAGATTGATCTGAGGCAAGGTAAGCTGTCGTGGCTAGAAAAAGAAGATACAAACCCCAATTTTTCAGTGTTGGCAATGAATCTAATTTTTAAAACACATCATGTGATATGATGTATAAGGATCAAGCAAAACCCATTTTTAGACCAGTTTGGGCTCTCAGGCTGCCAGTGTGTGACCTCTGGGGTACTGGAATGCAAACAATGAGCCCTGAGCTTTCAGAGGGGACCTTGCCCTGCTGTGGCTGAGGTCTGCCAAGGCCACAGAGCCCGTCTGGAAGAAGTGAGGGGGGTCAAGACACTGGATTCCCCCTGCTCAGCCACCAGAGTGCACACGTCTGAATTCCTGCCCCACCCCCTTTGGTTTCTCATTCCTGTTATCCAAAAGGACAAGGTCGGAAAAGAAGGGAAAGATCGTATGAGAAGGAGTCTCAGGACCTGGGTTCAGGTCCCGGCTCTGCCACTTAGTCGTGTGACTTCACGTAAATCCCTTAATCTGCTTTGGGTCTAAGTTTCTTAGAGTGTTATTCAAATTCTCTTCCTGGGACTCAAATTATTGGGATTAAGTAAAACTATGAGAAGATTATTCCAGGGAAGTGACAGATTTTTAGGACTTTTCATTTTAGAGGCAGGTTCCCCGCCCTCTGAATCCTCCTCTGTTACTCTCTCTTCCTCTTGCCCCTGTTCAGACCTGCAGGTCCTTTGATCTGTGATGTTTCCAACCTCGGGTCCTTCAGTCTTTCCAGAAGGAGCCAGAGAGGCAGCTGCTGTCCGCCCCCCCACCACTTTAGTCACTGTGACACCCACCACAGGGGTCAGCAGGCTCCAGCCCAGGCACCAGACTGGCCTAACTCCATCCTGGGCTCTTGATTTATTTCTGGAAGGACTGAGGGCTCGGTGAGAGGAGAGGTTTAAGAAGTAAGTCCCCATAAAACTTCAATAAATAAAGAAAACTATGGAGTCATCTAGTGTCACTTCAGACTCATCAGTGTTCCAGCTTCCGCCAACAGTGGAGAAGGAGGACATCCTGAACTGTCAATCAATGAAGACACCTAGATGCAAGAAATACCGAATGTCAGGCTGCTTCCAGTGACACAATGCTGGCCATACATGCTGGGGTTGCTTTGTGGCAGCAGCTGTTTTAAACAACAAGGGCAACAAAAGAGAGACAGGTTATTTTGGGAGGAGGATTCAGTTGTTTATGAAAGCAAAGAACTGCAAAATATTTTAGAAACACCAACCATGGACTGACTTGGGAAAAAACCTTGAAAGCAAATAGTTTACCTGTCAAATGACTGAGAAAGCTGAGGAAGCCAGCCAGAAGACGCAGGGCTTATGAAGGAGAGGGGGAGGCTGGAGAGAGAAGGGTGTGTCCAATCAGGAAGCAACGCAAAGGTGTCTGTCCACCAGGCGGGAGGCTTCTCCCCCCAGCCCACGTAACCATGGCGCAAAGTTCTAGATTTTGATTCCAAATGGTGCCCAAAGGCAAGCAAACAAAAGCAAAGCAAACCAAACATAGGTGCTTTTGAAGTGATTCTACTAATTTTTATTAACTCTGGAGAAGAGAACATTAACTTGGTAGAAGATGAACTAGCATCCACCAGCCAGAGAAGTTTGAAAACTTATTAAATGCTCATCAAAAACCCAGGAGGTCATTGTTCTTACCTGATTTGGTGGCAGCTACGTCAGAATTCAAACCTGGTTTTTCCCTTTGCTCTCCCCTCAATCAATCCCTGCCCCGGTAGAAGCAAACCCCTTCCAAAGGCACCGTGTGTGCACGTGGGTCCAGGTCGGAAAGCTCGCACGTAGCTGTGTGTGCCAATTCTCCCTGCACTTTCATCAGGGCAGAATTATATAATAATATCCTATGATTTTGCAAGAAGTTCAGCAGGGCTGTCTCAGAGGCTGTCAGCCAAGACACTGTGCAGACAGCGAGGCGTCAGAGATGCCAGTGGAAAGTGGATGCTAATTACCTAAAACAATGTGTGTAACAGGCAGGGAGAAAACCAGGACCTGCGTGCCCAGCCCCAGCCCAGCCACCATCTATTACAGCGCCAACTGCACAGTGGTTTAGCCCCGAGGAGTTGCAATTAGCCAGCTTGCAAATTAATAAGATCTTAGAAGAAGAAAAGAAAAGAAAAAAAGCTACAAGGGGGAAAGAATGGTGGGAAACTGTTTATCTCTGATTCTCGAGGAATATATTTAGTCTGCAATTAACTCATTAACGGCCCCAAATTCACTTAATATGTGCTGTGGACATCCGGCTCGACTGGGGTGTAGGACACAGCGCAGATTCAGGGAGACCCGCCAAGGGGAGACAGCGTCTGCATCTTCTACCTGCTTCTATCTTGAACCTGAATCGCTTGTCTGGTTTGAGTTGGCAAATGCTAATTCCTGAGCTTAATGTGCCAGAGCCATTAAAACCTCCCCAGGTGAACCAAACATAAAATCACACTGCTCTTCAGAAGTCAGAGAGCTGGCATGACTCGGTGCTGGTAACAAGGATCCTGCCTCTCCTAGGACACCGTAATTAGCTCCCTAATCCTGTTGACCTTTAATAACCAGATGAGTGGGTCGTTGGTTTTGTTCAGTGGAGGAGATTTTCTCTCCTAATAAAAAGGGATTTGCTCCTCCTCCTCCTCCTCCTCCTCCTCCTCCTCTTCCTCCTCCTCTTTCTCCCCCGCCTCTTCATTCTTTTGTTTGTTCCCCTGGTTGAGACGCTGCAAGATGAGCTGACTTGGCTCTCGGGGACCTGTCTTATCATGCACTTGAACAATGAAGGAGTCCCTCCAGTCCAGCTCCAGGGCTTCCGCATCTAGGGTACAGCTGTGACCACCATCGTAAGAAGTAAATAGGAACAACCATTCATTCAGCTTCGTGTTTCAGTCATGCAAATTATTTTAGTCTCCACATCAATGTGCAAAGGAGGTTTTACCAGTCCATATTCCAGGTGAGGAATTCGATGCTCAGAGGGCTAAGGCCTCAGCTCAGGACACAGCAAGAGAGCTTCAAGTCTAGACCACCTGTCTCTGAGTCCTTGGCACAATGCTCTCTGACCATGGGGTTTCTTGTGAGGACTGAGGTCAGGTCTATACAGAGGCCAAAGGGTCACAATCAAGTTCTCTGAGTGTACTTTTCCTGCAAACAGGTTTTACAAGCAGGGTCTATCTTGCAGAGAGACTAGACATCGGCCTAGAGAATGCTATTTTAGCTGCCCTTTCTACAGAAAGAGCCTTCCTACAAGCTTTCAAACCATTGTGACTCCTGTTTAGGGGGTCATTCCTGACAACCTACCAGTAAAACTTCATTAATTTGACAGGTAGCTTTAAACTCTGGTAAAATTCAAGTCTTAGTGAGTGGATCCAGTATAATATAAGAATGGAAGATGGACACATGCAGACAATGTGCACCTTGGGAAAGGGCTCCAAGTGGGAGAGGGTGATCCTTCAGGCCAACCTTGGCCGCTTGGTGAAGTGCCCAAGGCAGCCTTGTGCAGCAAGGGAGGGTCTCTGTCACCATGTCAAAGGCGAGCATGCCGGACTGGATTTGGGGGTGGCAGAGATGCTGGTAGCTGATGCATAAGCTCCTGGAGGGCAGGACATGGTCTGTTTAGCTCCATGCTCTAACTAGCTCCAGCACCTATGAAAGTCCCTGGCACATGAAAGATTCTGGAAAATATGTGCTGAATGAATGAATGAAGAATGAACACATGTCCTGCTCCTCCTCTCAGTGAGTTCACACTGCTCCATGAAGGACAGCCAGCATCTCCCTGCTGGTCAGGTCCAAGCATCCCACTGGACAGAGAGGGCTGTTTCCAGAAGCGCCTGGGCAGGCCTGCCCTCACTGTCCTGAGCACCTTTCCGTATCCAGGATTACCCTGGCAAGGGAAAAGGAGAACTTCTTGGACCCACGGTGTCATCCTGATGGCCTGTGTGAGGTCAGCTCTCCTTGATTTACACGGCCACCTGGGGCGGCATGGATTTTGGAAGAAGAGGGAACTAGGTATTGAGGGGCCAGCCATCTGCCTCAGGTAAGTAAGACATTGCTCCAGTCTGGCCTGGGATGGACCTCGGAGGGTATTTAAGGGAACAACGTAACAGTAAGTGAACATAGAGCTCAAGGTGGACAGAATTCTGACACAGCGAGAGGTCATTTTGCCCCAACATACTTCAAGCAATGCCAGAGCAGTTAGTCAGGAGCACAGTTTTCAAGTCAAACACTGATTAAGCAGCTCATAAAGAAGGTACTGCCCCAAATTCCCAAGATCACATGCCCTGTGCATCCTGAGAATCAGCCCAGAAAAATGGCAGGGCTGAGCCTCGCAAAGTTTAAAGACAGAGTGCAAAGAGAGGCAGCCACGTGACCGAGGCCACGCCAGTGCCCCAGCCCATGCCCCATCCCACACCACTGCAACAAGTCACCTCTAGGCACTTTCCTGAACAAGTCTCCTTGTTGAGGAGTCTCCTCTAAGCATTGGAGATTGTTTTCTTCAATCTTTTATTTTGAGGAATAGTAGGTTTTTTCTAAATTTTCAACATGATCATAAGCATATGTCAAATACTAATTTCATGATTGTTCAGGAATCACAGTTACATTAACAGTTGGCATCAGAATTTCTCTTAAGTAACCTGCTTTTCTTAAGGGGAAAAAAAAACAATTACAAACAGAAGACAAAGCACACATACACACACAAAAGCATTCTTCATTGTTTTGCATTAGACATAAGCAGATTTTGATAGGGCAGGGAGAGAGGAGGAAAGAGGGAGAGGTTAGTTAGAAATGGAGGTGGAATTTTTAAAAGCGAAAGTGTGTTTGTTTTTAAGACAGGACGGCTATTTAGATGAAACCACTTCCGTGCCCTGAAGACCTCCATTAAAATCTCCTACACACACAGAGGTATTGTGTGAAATTTTTAATCAAAAGGGAGATGAATTTTAAGACCTGGAGCAATGAGTCTCAGAACAGAAATTTCAGAAAAAGCATACACATTTTAGCTGCACGCTGATCCACAGTGTCACATGTTATTCTTGGTTAATTATATTTTCAGATCTTTGTTTCTATAAGAAAAAGGGGTTCCCTTTTTCCCTGAGGAAGGACATGCCCCTGGAACATCCAGGATTGGAAGAGGAGGGAGGTAAATTGGAGCATAGCTTGCAAACAGGGGCGGGCTATAGGGCTTCACCAGCTGGAGAAACTCCAGGGTGAACAGGAGAGGCACCAAGGCGCTGCTCTGGCCTGGTTCCCCCCATGAAGTTTCTAGAACACAAGAAAAATATAGTATTGGACTATTGAAAGATTAAAAATATCTCTATTGTAAATACACTATGAATAGCATTGCTTTTAAATCAAGAAGCTGGGAAAATATTTGTAACACACATGAGGGAATTAATTATATTAAACACATAAAAAATTCTTGTAGGTCAATAAGAAAGCAGATACTCCAAGAGAAAATCTAGCATAGGCCATAAATAGGAGCTCACTACAAAGATACATTTAAATAGGCTAAGGGCATCACCATCTGCTAGTCAAAAAACAAAAACCAAAACTTAAAAAGACAAGGAGAAATCAACAACAACAACAACAAATTCCAGTAGAGGGAATCATCAAACTCTCTTCCCTGATCATCATGCAAGCATCAAATATGAAACAGAGCAAAATGGACAAAACAATTGTTTAGCTCAATTTAATGGATGCATGCCAAACCTCGTTCCTGCAAATGAATATGCTTTCTCCGCAAGTTTCTTTGAGGCATTTTCAGAAATGACCAGTTCCTAAAGCATAACGAAAATGCTCAAAAAATTTCTCTTTCAAAATTAGAGAATTTAGGGAACATGTTCTTTGACCACAATAACAGAGATTTGAAACAAAACAATAAAATTCAAAAAAACAATAAGAGTAAATTTATGGAAGATTAAAAACATCAGCCTAAAAACCTCCTGAAAATAGAGGAAATGAAGAGCATAATTACAGAGTGTTTAGACAAGAACAATGAAAACACAACATCTTCAGAGATGTGGTCAAACCCGGCCTCGGAAGAGAGTCTTCGGATCCTAGAATGAGTGAAAATAAATGAACAGACATCCCATCCCTAACCCCCTGAAAAGAACTTGAAAGAAAATAACAGAGTAAGTCTTAAAAAAGAAGTCATTACTAAACCATAAGCATAGATTACTTAGATACAAAAGAAATCAATACCCAGAAGAGTTGATGTATTAGAACCAGTTCTTCCAAAGAGGCAATAAAGAAAGGAAGAGCTGGAAATTCTAATTTTTAAAAAGAATATAAGCTTTTCACATCATTAAGAGCGTGCTGACTGGAGTAATAGTAAATAATCATATCCATGGAATGTAGGTTCCAAAACACTGCCAAGTATATTAAAAATTATGCGTAAAAATTAGACTCAAATTATCACAGAAATAAAAGATTTTGGAAAACAGACAAATGATGGGTTGTCAAAAAACATTTTACTACTTCACACCAAAAATAAATTCCAAGTAGATTAAAATTCTAAGCCTGCCCAATAGAGCCATAATCTGGGAGAATGGCCAGGAATGCCCAGTACTCCTGGTATGACCACGAAAGCAGACCTGCGGGAAAGGACGGGGGATTTGCACATGCTGAGGCGCACCCATTGAGTTATTCAGCTAATTGGGTCTATGTCCCTGTCCAAGTGCAGTTAGAGACACTGGGGAGCAGCTGGGGACAAAACCGATGTCACTGCTCTTCTGCGAGGGAGAGAGCTTAATTGAAAGGTGTGGTTTTGTCTGAAGTGGATCCCTCAGCTGCTGTTGGTCAGCAGGCTGAAGGAGGTCCGGGTAGAGTCAGGGAGACCTGGTAGGAGGCTCTGACCATCCAGGCAGGACATGGGGAGAGCAGGACCAGGAAGGGCAGGCCAACCCTGTGCCTAGGGCAGCCACAGTCTGAAGGCTGAGCCAGCAGGACTCCCTGGAGCCTGGGCAGGGAGTGACAATAGCAAGCCAGTGACCTCAGGGATGCCTTCGGGGTAACCCCGGGCGCCTGGGGATCCTGGTCCATGGGCAGGACCGTGGGCAGGCAGGTGGGGAGGGGAGGCCAGGGCTCAGTTTTGCTCAGGTTAAACCTGCAGTGTCTCTTACACAGGGAGTCAAGAAGTCAAGGGCAGTGCATAGAGGAGCGTGAGGCTCAGGGGACGCTTCCCGGCTGGCAATAGAGACTGGCAGATTCAGCCGCCATATCCCGGGCCTGGATCAGGGTCAGCATGGCAGGTCTGGGGAGGCCTCTCTTCTGGCTTGCAGACGCTGCCTCCTGCTGTGTCCTCCCACGGTGGTGGAGAAAGAATGAGGGAGCTCTCTCCCTCTCCTCCTCTTAGGAAGACAGTTCTGGAGGGTCAGGGTCCCACACTAGGACTTCATTTAACCCTAACTGCCTGTAGACCCTAACTCCAGACCCGGCCACATTGGGGTCAGACTTCAACTAGTGAATTGGAGGGAGACACAGAGCAGGCCCCAGCAGTGTGCAGAGCTATCCCAACTGTGAAGCGGCAGGAGGGGCCCAGGGACAGCGTGAGAGCCAGGGGAAGAGCGATGGCGAGGGCACCACACAGAGCTGGTTAGGAAGCAGTTGCCATGCTGGGGAAGTGCTTGCCACACAGCCCTGCCCAAGGGAGAAGGGGGAGGGGGAGGGGGAGGGGAGGGGCCCAGGGAGGGTGAGAGGAGGAAGAAAGAGCAAGGAAGGAAAGAAGGAAGGGAGGAAGGAAGCAGGAGGGAGGAAAGGAGGTGCTTAAACATTAATTTAGAGTCAGGCTTTTGCCAAGGAAGCTTATGCAGCATGAGACCCATTTTTCCCAAGAAATGAGCTGAATACCTAGAGAATCAGTTTTACTGTTAAGGGGGACAGGTAAGGTCACTGACGAACTAAAGAAAGGGTGCCTAGCTGCCCCTTTCTCCTCCGGTCTGTGTGAAAGGCCATCTCCCCTGGGGACTTTCGCTGGCCCTGCCCCTTCTCTCCCAGGCCCCTTTTCCTCCTCCACACCTTGACATGAGGGATGGACCACTGTTCCTGCAGGTTTCACACACCGCACAGGATCACGGATATTTCCATCACGGCTTTGTTATCAGCGATGACAGCATCACTCCACATGTAGTGTAAGGCTGCCCTGCCCCTGCGCCCCCTGGGGGCTGGACTGGAGAGGAGGAGCTGGGCTTGGAGGAGCCTCAGGAACTGGCAGTGACCCCAGTGCTCCCCTGATGGCTGGAGCTGGGCAGCAAGGTCCCCAGGCAGGCCTTCACAAGCTCAGCCACCACTGGACTCGCACGGGAGCTGACAGACCACGGCTGCTGGTGGAACAATGTCAGACACAGCCTGAGTGCCACATCTGCACACTCCTCAGGGGACAGCCAGGACAGCCAGGCAGGAGCCCGTGCCGGCGCGGGTGACTCTGGTGCTCACCTCCCCCCTTACACAGGCAGTCCTCCTCCTCATTGCGGTAAAGCATACGTGACATAAACTTGACCATCTCAGTGCCCTTAAGTACATAGTCCGGTGGCAGTGAGCAGATCCACCCTGTTGTGGGACCATCGCCACCTTCCATCTCCAGACCCTTTTCATCTTCCCCAACCCGAACCCTGTGCCATGGAGCGCGAACTCCCCCACCCTCCCACCCCGGAAACCGACACTCCACATGCTGCCTCTGGGTCTGGCCCTCAGGGACCTCACAGGAGCAGAGCACGCGGCCGCACCGGGTCTGGCTTGTGTCACGTAGCATGGCATCCTTGGGGTTCACCCGTGCTGCAGTGTGGATCAGCATCTTCTTGCTGCTCTGTTACATGTATACCGTATTACGTTCATTCATTTGTCCCTTGATGGCACTTAGGTTGCTTCTTCCTCCCGGCCACTGGGACAGTGCTGCTGCGAACATGGGAGAATGAACACCATGCCAGCCCTGCCTCGGCGCCTTTGAACACAGCAGGAGGTCACGGGCTCCTCCCCCTCCTCTTGGTCACTGTCTTCCCCAGCCACCCAACGTATTTTTGTTGAAGACAAGTCATTCGCTCCTCATGGAATCATCTTGAATTTATGTAGACTCTGGACTAAAAAGAATGTGCACGAAAGAAATGAACACAATTTAAGTTGATGAGCTCTCAGCAGAGCAAGGAACTGGTCAGATCGCAAGTCCTGGAACCGGGAATGCTGGGTGCCTGCAGCGAAGCCGTTCACTGATAAAGCACAGGTGCATCCAGGCCAAAGGCCTGCCTCTGACTCGAGAGGATGGTTTCCTGTCTGAGTTCACGGCTGGGATGTCTCCAAGGTATTGTCCTGCCGGGGCCCAGCCCTCCTGATGCTGGAAGGTTGTGACCGATCTGGGAGGAAACAACTTCGACATTGCCTTCCCCATGACATAAGCAATAAGCCATGGACCTCGCAGAGGGCTCCTGGGCCCTGCTCTACCTCCCGGAGACTCAGGAGCACCTTTCTTCTCTGTTTTGGGGAGGGGTGTGTCCCATCAGAGGCTCAGAGGCTGAAATGTACACCAGGTTCCCCGAGTATAATGCCGGGGTGGCTCCCAAGGGGAACGTGGTTCCCTGAGCACAGAAACTGAGTTTGTGCTGCGTCAGGTCATGCCGCTCCCCAAAGAGGGGAAAGAATCCGGCCATCCCGGCTGTGGAAGTCAATCAAACTGACTCCAGCTTCCTCCAACAGAGCCGGACGGCCTTACAACGCAAGGGGTCCGCAGCAGAAGTGACAGGTCTGAGACAGCTACTGCTAACTGGAGACCTCTGCCCCGATGTTCCCGGCACTCCTGCCCGTGCCTTCTAAACAGTCATGTCCTTCCTTCTGTGAGTTTTCCTGAACAGGACGGTCTGTGGCAGAGGCTGGAGAGTCTGCTCTCCTGAGCTGGGCTGGCACACCACTGAGCACTTGGCAGTCATCTCCTCCTCAAAACCTTGGTGGGACAGATAATGGTAGCGTGAGAGAAGAGACCACTCCGTGTTTGCTACAATAGTGGTGTCTTGGTCAATTTTCTGTTGCGATAACAGAATACCACAGACTGGACAGTGTGTGTGTGTGTGTGTGTGTGTGTGTGTGTGTGTGTGTGTGTAAAGTACATTTGGCTCACTATCCTGGAGACTGGGAAGTCCAAGGGCTTGGTGATGACATCTGGCCAGGGCTTTTCAGGCTGTTATTTCATGGCACATAAGTGGAGGGGCAAGTCAGTAAATAAAACAAAGAGCAAAACTTGCTTTCATCCAAAACCTACTCCTGTGGTGACTGACTTGCTGATAATAGCACTGACCCACCTATGTGGACAGAGTCCTCCAGGCCCAACCACCTCTTAATACTGCTACAAAGGCAATTAGATTTCAACATGGGTTTTGGAGGGCACCTTCAAGGCACAGCACATGGCTACACCAGTGGGCACACCAGTGTGAACACTGATCCCCACAGCAACCTGTGCAATCAGTGGACCCAACTCCACTTTATGAGCAAACAGGGCTCGGGGAAGTCCAGCCACTTACTGTATTAGTTTCCTTCTGCTGCTATAACAAATCGTCACCAGTGCGGTGCCATGAAAGCAGCCCATATTGACTCACTCACAATTCTGCATTCCTGACCTGGTTTTCCTTGGCCAAAATCAAAGAGTCACAGCTGAGCTGTGACCCCTCAGAAGCTCTAGGGGACCCTGTTCCTGTGCCTTCACCAGCAGCTGGAGGCTGTCCTTGGTGTGACCCGGTCTCCTCACCCCCTCACTTCCCGCTTTATCACACCTTCCTCCTCTGCAGACCTACCTCCCTCTGCCTCCTTCTTGTGATGACACTCAGAGCCACCCTGGTAATCCAGGATGATTCCTCATCTAAAGATGTTACACTTAACCACAGCAGTAGAGTCCCTTTTGCCACATAAGGTGACATTCACAGGTTCCAGGGATAGGACATGGATACCTTGGGAGCCATTTTTCCATCTGTTGCAATGGTCTCGGCTACAGAGGCAGTGAGATGAAAGGCTTGGACTTGAATTCTGAATTGTCCTGTTACAAAGACTGTGATTTTTTTCTCCTTAAAATCATTTAAAATAACAGAAGAAATCAAGATATTTCACTTTTTCACTTTTCAAAGGTAGAACTTTACAGGTGAAGCCTTCTTTGGCGCCTCCTCCCTGCCCCCAAGGCAAGCGTGGCTCCTTTCCATCTCCAGAGATGAATTGGCTCCTGTTTGAGAAATTGCCACTGGAGCTTTCCTAATCCTTTGAAAGCAGATCTCCACTCGTCAGAAATAAATACGTGGCATTCTGCGTGTGTGACGTCAATGGCCTTTGGCCAATCTGCTCTTTCTGCAGCTTCTCTTGCCATCGAACAAAATAGGTACCAAATGAACAAAATAGGTACCAAATGAACTATTCACCATCTCTGTGGAATTTCTAGAAATTTGGTATCAGTACGAAGTCCTCAAAGGAACCACCTCTGGCCAGATTCACCTGTAGTCCCAGCGACTTGGGAGGCTGAGATTGGAGGATATCTCCATCCCCTGGGCTTGGGGGCCAGCCTGGGCAACATAGCAAGACCCTATCTCCAACACAAACAAACACTCTTCCCTGCAAATAGCCATTTCTGACCTTAAAATATTCCCCTTTCAACTCTACGAAAACCTGCACTGATGTCCTGACATTTCAAATCTGCTTTTTTCTCTGACAGACATTTACTCTTGATTCCGTAGGGTGGTTTTCTCCTTAGTACTGAGTCTTCCTCCTGAACAAGAATTTCCTGCCATCTGCTCACTACTGTGAGATGCTTGTGTGGTACCAGCAATTCAGTTCAAGTCCCTCTCGGTCTGCACCATTGTTAGGTTTTATCCTAGGAGAAGGGTAGGGAGAAGGAGAAGGAGAAAGAAGCAGCCTGTCTCTTCGCCCTGGCCCCTCTCAGCTCACAAGGGCTGGAATCCCTTTCTGTTTTGCTTAGTGTTTTATTTTAGGTATCCACTGTGAGCCCGTTACGATCATGGACCCTCTTCTCCCTGTATCCACCACCTCGCCGAGGGTCTGGCACATGAAGCAACTTGGATAAATTTGTGGAGAGAGCATGAATTGAAATCTCCCTACACACTACAACCTCTGGATTTACTAACCAAGAACAAACGTAACTTCCGCTTTGGCAGAA
Organism: Xerus rutilus; assembly: GCA_028644305.1. Taxonomy (NCBI): domain Eukaryota; kingdom Metazoa; phylum Chordata; class Mammalia; order Rodentia; family Sciuridae; genus Xerus; species Xerus rutilus. Next base: position 138,382,284 of record CM053405.1, on the reverse strand, counting down.
TTCCTGCTCGACAGTTGAAAAAGAGAATGGTTGCATCTTTGTAATTAATTTTAATTCAGAGAAGTCAACAGATTTCTTCTGCCAATACTGATTAAATTGAAAGAGAACCCAAAAGGTGCTCTGCCTACTCACGAGTCGAGCTAATGAGCTGTAGAATTTAATCTCACTCAGTAAACACCAAAATTTGGCCAGAGGCTCTGGCTGGCGTGTGGTTGGAGATGCACAGAGAGAACAGATAGAGGCTAAGCAAGGGTGTTACGCTGACCGCCTGACAGCCAACCAGAAAAAATGCACTGTGCACATTTTCCTTAGCTGTCCAAGGAGGATCCCAGCAGCCAGTCGAGATGAAGAGCTTTCTCAACAGGGAACCAGGAATTATGCCTGAGGATGGGAGAGAAAAATCAGTCAAGAGAGCAGCCATGGGGGAGCAATGTGATAATGAAACTGGGGACATTGTCAGGAGACAGGATTAAGAGGTCCCAAGTGGGGCCCTGTGGTGCAATGCAGAGTTTCACATTCCCTGGGCCTGGAGGCCGTGGGTGAGAGGCCTGGCCACATTATTACCGTTGCAAGTTTTTTTGGCAGGTCTGTCATGGCCTCCTCGCCCCAACCCACAGCTTCTATTTCCATGTGGCCTTATTGAATGCACCATAAGAATTTTAAAATATCTTCAACTTTGAATCCGAGGCTATTAGATTTCTCGTGACTCCAAAGCCAATATCAATTGCTCTTCCCAGGAGAAACCATACAGGAGAAAATGTTCCCAGGCCAGTTGGGTCCTTATAACCAGACTTGCTTTTCAATGAGGTGAAAACAGTGGGAATCGGAGCCCTTAGGCTGCATTTGGCAGTTGAACCTTTTCCATTTCAGCTTAAAAATCCGTCGGGGGGAAAAATGCGGGGGGCTGGGGGAACAGATGTCTTTCTCAGAAAAGAAAGAGAAAGAAAAAGCACACCACTCTAACCTCAACTTTATTTGCATTTTATACGTTTTCTATATTTCATTTTATAAAAACAGTCAAGACCCAACCACAAGATTTCATAGATAAGAAGAAAAAGCCGAACGGTGCTTAATTCAATATTTTAGAGAAATGCTCTTATGAGCAGTCAGAGCACAGGGTCTCTGCTGACCGCTCTGGGAACTGCGGCTGCGATTCACACCGGGACACCACATCTCATAACACGCCGCCTCCAAGAGGCTATAATTACGAAATGTTTGCACTAAGTAACCTGGGTGCCCACATGCAGATGTTCCTGGTTGACACTAATTGGACCTGACTGACTCTGGCCGGCCTTGCAGCAGTTGCCAGGATCCAGCCCCCTGGGCGCGCGTCTCTGAAGGCCTCTGCTTCCTATTGCCTTCATTATGGGGTGGGGGCTCAGGACGGCACAATAGCGCTGCGCCCTCTGGCTCCCAGAGCTTGGAGGGGCACACCTCTCAGGGGCCCACCATGCACTTTCATTCAGCAATTTCTCATTTTCAATTTCTCATTTCAGGTTATAGGGAAGGCTGTCCCCCCAGGGTCCCCTCCTCCCCCAGTGAAGACTGAGAAGGTGTCCCTTGCTTCTATGCTGTTTCTTAATGTGTCCAAGATGTGCAGTCCCCCCACCCAAAACCCACAAAGGAGCCCTTCTGCTCTCTCTGAAGCTGCAGCTCTCTGCCCGACCTCCCCTCTGCCACTTGCATTGGGAGTCCCCACGCCAAGGCCACTGCAGCAGGGGAGCCAGCCACCCGCTTGCCACACACCTACTACGCTCACGTTCTGCTAGCCACAGAAAACAGAGCCAAACACGTGGGGGGCTGTCTGTTGCCCAGAGCGGAGGAGCTTGTTTCCTGCCATTCAGAAAGAGAAGAGGCCCTGGATGGAAATCTCTGCCCCGGGAAGGGTTGGGAAAAGTTTCCAGGGGGAGGCAGTGAGGCAGGGGTGAGAAGGGTGGGCTGCCGAGTCAGGTCGCCTGGGTCATGCCGGCTAACCACTGGGACACGTGACCTCGGCAGCCTGACCCCCAATTTCCTCATCTGTAATAGGGACTCTAATAGCATATAGCACACAAGGATTGGGGGGCGGATGTGGAAAAGCGGGTGCATGAAAAGGCCTCACTGCACAGCTCCAGAGCCGCTAGGAAACACGGCTCTAAACAAGCATCGACCTCGAAGTCATCCAAAAAACAAGGGTCTCTCTGCTGGTGTTCCTCTGCATCTGTCTGTCTGTCTTTTCATTTATTGTGCCTGATTTCTTCTGATGAAAGAAGAAATCATCACCTATTTCTTCCTTTATTTGAAATTAATGGGCCATTAGATTAAAAGGAGCTTCTATTCAAGGTAACACAAAGACAGTTTTATAGAGCAAATAAACCAAGACGTTAATGGCATGAAAGAGAAATCCAAAGGTCACATTGCCAGCAGTGAGAATACCAACTGGGCCATGAGGAAAGGTGGGCCAAGCTGCGACTGGGCTGCGGGATTTATTTTTGAGACCAGAAATCTATCTTTCTTTCTTCCATCCTTCTTTCTTTCCTTCTTTCCTGCCTTCCTACATCCCTCCCTCCCTCCCTCCTTCCCTTCCTTTTGATGAGGTCTTGCTATGTCATACTGGCTGGCCTCAGACTAGTGGGCTCAAGTGATCCTTTTCCCATTGGCCTCCTTGGCAGCTGGGATCTGGGCCCATGCCTCCATAGCCCATCCAGTAGCCATCTATCTTTGAATCTCACTGTGTCCTGCCTTCCTCATAGGTCTGCCCTATGACTCTTCTGTTCCATTTATCTATTGTCAAGTAACAAACCACCCTAAACCTAATGCTACGTAATATCAGCCATCATCTGCTTGGATCCAAGCCTGCAGTTTTCGGGGCTGGGGCAGCTTGAAGGTGGGGAAGGGACTACCTAGAGTCTGGAGATTGGGCTCTGTTGGAGACTCACTCGATGTCCTGTGCAGTTGTTGGACCAGGCCTATCCTTGTGGTGGCTGAACTTTCTTATGGCCATAGCCTTAGAGCTCTGTCAGTGCGCACCACAACAGAACAGGGCAGCATGTGGCATTTTATACCCAGCCCTGGAAGACACCTGATGTAAGACCCACCATGCTCTTGGCTGACACACCCGAAGCCACCCCTGGGCTCCAGAGGAGGGAGCATAGACTCCACACCAATGTAAGACTGGCAGTGGCACTTTTGAAAAAGTGCCTGAGGATAGGTTCTCTAGAAAATACAAATTGAATGGATGGACAGAGAATTGAATGGATGGAAGTATCTAGAAAGTGCACTTTTCTCATTTTGGGAAATTTTTTTTTCTTTTAATCCCAAGGCTTTAGACCTGAATCAGCACACAGTTTCAGAACATTCCTATTCTGTTTTCTTTTTAATAAGCATTAATTGGCAATCTTTGTCCTTGAGATGCTTACAGTCTAGTGAGAAGGGCGGACAAAGAATTGGATAGCAAGTAATTTGCCAGAGAGAAGCAGAGGAGGCCCCAGCCTGGCCAGAGAGTGGGGAAGCTCCTGGGCAAAGGAATCTTCAAGATGGTCATTTTAGAATGAAAAAGAAGAGAAGATCTATGGTGGTTAATTTTATATGTCAATGGACAAGGTCACTTTACCCAGATATTTGGTCATACACCAGTCTAGAAGTTGCTGTGAAGCATTTTTTTTAGGTGAGATTAACATTTAATAACCAATGGAGTCTGAGCAAAGGAGACAACCTTCCACAATGTGAGTGGGCCTTGTCTAATCAGATGAAAGCCTTACGAGAAAAAACACTGAGCTCCTTGGATAAAGAAAGAATTTTCTAGGCTGCCTTTGAACTTGAACTTGAATTATAGCAACAACTCTCCTCTGGGTCCTCAGCTTGCCCAAATGCCCTGCCAATGTTGTACCTGCTGGCTCCCACAATCTCATGAACTAACTCCTTAAAATAAATCTTTGTGTTTGTCTGCCTCCCTTGGTATACATAATATGTACACCCATGAGCACCCCAGAGCACCCTACTGCTAAAGAACCGGAGGAGTACATAGACAGACACAGAGGGGGAAGAGAAAAGAGGTCTCACTCTAGATAGAAGGAGCCTGCAGGGGAGCACAGGAGAGGGAGAGGAGTCTGTGGGAGCAGGGGCAGGTTCTGCGCTCTGTGAATTCTTAATGGGGGTCTCCCTGCCAGATGGATGCAGATGGCACAAGTGCCGCTCAGCTAATTCAGGTCAGCCCATCACATCAGCTCCTGTGGAGCAGGGACACTGGTTCAGAAGCGCCAATCCCACCCTAATGAGTTCTGGTTTTTTCTGTTTCAGAGATTTCCAGTCCTTCCACACTCTCAAATGTTCTGTCTGATGCCAGTAGGCTAATTTAAGGGAGTTGGTAACTATTTTTTTTTAGATCATTTTTCAGTTCCCCTCAGAAAGGAAATCAGTATTTCTGTGAACCTACTAGGATGTGAAGAACATTGTGCTAGTGCTTGTTTATTTGGAGAGATAAAGAAGAATAAGACAAATCCCTGCCTTCAAACTGATCACAGCCCAGAAAAGGGGGCTGGTAGACTGGCACTCTGCTGGTGATGCTCCTCTCTCCAGTACTTGACCAAGTTTCCTTCTTATCACCATCACCAATCGCTAAATGCCAGACACAGATGCCAGAGTGAGGGAGAGGGGCATGGAGGATGTGTGATTGATGGATGGGTGATTGGATGGACGGATGGAGGAGTGGATGACGAGAGGGATGGAGGGATGCTTGGGTGGGCGGTGAGTCTCTGAAGGACCAGAATGTGGCCACCTTGCTCTCTAGAGACAGACAAACTCAGGCAGAGAGCAAGAATGAAGAGCTCCTTTAGAGCCAGAGGACCAGTGAATTTAGTTTTTCGTGTGTTATTTACAGCAGTCCCGGAAGCAGGTATTGTCTTCCTTGTTTTACGAGGGGAAGGACGTCTGTGCAGCAGACAGCACTTCCGAGCTCCTCCAGAGAGCTCCATCCAGTGAGGAAGGGGCTGCAGAGAACACACATGCAAGGTCTGCAGAATTTGGTGGGTGAAATGGCCTTCTATCGAGACTGACAGTTTTTAACAATTCCTAATCCATTTGGAGGAGTTATTGTATGTCACAGGAGGCGGAGCATCACGGAAGAGTCTCCTAGGAGGAGGTGGCATTTGAATTGTGCCTCAAGGAAGGAAGGGAATTGAGCCAGGGAGCGTGGAGGCAGGGGGCACTGCAGGCAGAGTGGGAATCCTGTGCCCAAGTTGGGACGGACATGACTTGTTAAGGGACAGTGACTTTCTCGAAAGACTGAGAGTCAACCTGCCCAGGCAGACAGGAGGGAGAGGAGGCTGGGACTGTGTGATGCAGAACCCTGAATGGCATCATGGGCCCCACCCCGGGGGGAAGGGGGAAGCCAAGGCAGCGGTGGAGGAAGCTTTTCAAAAAGTGAGTGAGGTCAGCTGTGTCCCCATAAGATGACGCTGGTATGGGGGTCAGCACGGATTAAATCAGGAAGAAACCAGAGACAAGGGGCTCAGACTGCAGAGGGGTATTTAAAGAAATTGAATCATCTTAATGCAGCACTTGACTTTCTCCATGTCTTCATGTCTACAGGACAGAAAATGATTTTACAATTCAGTTCAGTTCAGGATGGGTGGAATTGTCAATTGATATTTTAAACTCATCTTTCAAAATCGTTTGGCATAAAATTAGCAAGACTTTCTGATTTGTGGGTGGTTAAACTTAACCCTCATTGAATTGGTATTTTATTGACTTTTTGGCAAAGCCTGACTTCATGTTTTTGTGAAAAATGGGCCTCACGACTTTCACATGAAATCGGAGGATTTGTTGGCCATCAAATCCTTGGTAACTTGAGTTTCAATATTTTTATGCAAAGGAATCAAAAACATTTAAATCAAATTTCCTTTTGAGAAGACACCAACTTTCAAAGGATGGGGGAAAGTGGATTGTCAAAGTATGGAAAGGGGCTTGATGGACTAAAATTATTTGGGGAGAAAACAGGTATTTTCAAAAGTTCACAGAAAAAGCAAACCAGAGCGCACCCAAATCACCACCCAAGTGCCAAGAAACAGCCCGAAGTCAACTGAGGCCTTGAAGTTCAACTGGAATCCCAGACGCAAGTGGAATGACTCTGCCATTAGAAGCTGATCTTTCTCACCTGTTTCCACGAAGGTGAAAATTAGCAAACAAGCAAAATCCATTTTGTGAGACTCCCTCTGTGGTGAGCAGCCTCCCACATGGCGCCCAGCGACCCCACGCTCTTGGTAGTCCCACCCTCCTGGGGCCTGCACCCCACTATGTCCTGGTTAGCTGGGTGACCAAAGGTATCTGGCGGAGTTGACGTGTCTCTTCAGAGATGAGGGCTCCACAGACTCTGGCCTCCCTCTTGGGAGTCTGTTCTCTGTCCCTCAGACACCCTGGAGAAGCCAGGCATGGCTGTGAGCACACCTGGGCAGAGGCCCCAGCTAGTGTCCAACAGCCAGTGAGGACGCCACAGAACAGGGAGCCTGAAGGAGATCCTGCAGCTCCACAGGAGGCTTTGATGGCTGCATCCATATGACAGCTTCATTGCTACCTCAGGATAAACCACCAGCCAAGCAGAACCGACAGCCCAGGCCCTTGTGACTCTGGCAGACTGAGAGCCAGGGCTCCTTGTCTTAAGATGCTGAGCTAAAAGGGGATTTGCTCCGCCACTGTGGGTCATGAACACACTCTGTTAGAGAGATTTCTTTTACTCATTAGCATAGTCTGATTTCCTCCAGAGCAATTGTGATTTCTTTCAGATTCAGTCTCTTTTCTTTGTTCAACTTTAATTGAATGCAGGACTGCCTGACAGTGAGTCAGTTTTTCAAAAATATTTTTTGTAGCTCAGTGGCAGAGCACTTGCCTAGCACATGGGAGGCATTGGGTTCCATCCTCAGCACTGCATAAAAATAGATAAATAAAATAAAGGCATTCTGTTCATCTGCAACTAAATGTACATAGTAACTACTATATACAGCTACTATGTATATAGGAATTTTTTGGAATATATATATGTGTGGCTGTTGTGAGGCCTATTTCTCTCAAAAATATGAAGTCATGCTTTGCCAAAAAGTCAGCTTCCTACTGGATCCCACTTCAGCTACAGTCCCCATATTTCAGTAACGTTTTCATTCTCTTATGAACATTTAATAATTTTCATGATAACGTCTTCTTTGACAGGTTATTTTCAATGGTTTCTGTTGGTTTCTAATTGTATGAAATGTAGCTTTGTGCTTCTTGTTTTGGATTTTGCTGTGCGTGGTTACAGAATGTCATTTCCACAGCAGGGACCTTCAATGTCTATTGAGGCTTCCTCTAGGCCCACTACCTGCTCAGTAGTTATGAAAATTCCAGGTGTTAGGTCTGGTCAGGGTCCAAGATGTCCAATCAGGGGGACCAGTCAGCAGCTGCGAAGCCGAGCAGCAAGCCAGACGCTGACAACTCCAGTGGACATGCCTCCTGTCAATCAGCGGGTTTTCCTGACCTATCCAGGAAGGACTCTGGTCTTCTCTTCCTGCCCCTAAGCCCTCCCCTTCCTGAGCGGGCCCTTTCAAATTCTCTGTGCCCCGTAGTTCCAGCGCCATTTCTCCCAGACACGCTCTGATGGGTGGGTGGATTTGGCCTGAGACTGTGTATTCCAATAAAGTCTTGCCAAGTGGCTTAATTCATCTCTTCCCTGGTCGTCTAATCTTTACACCAGGCACAACTGAACTACACACTCCTGTGGATGCCAGGTTCCCTGAATGTCTACCATTTGGAGTTTGTGTGTTTATGCTGGTCAGACCTTCTATATTCTTATTTTTATTCTTTATCTTTCCACTTCTGAGGCATATTATAATCTCCATGATGAAGATTAATTAAATTAAGCCAATTAATTTGTAATTGAATTTCCAAAGATATTTTTTTCTGATTGGGCAACTATATATTCATTCATTTAAAGGTGGCCACATGACAGGATCCTACCAACGGATACGGTGACACATTATACTAGAGAGACTCCTAGGCCAGACTGAGATTTATTACAGGGGAAAAACAAACAGAAACAGAATCACTTCACTCTCAAGATCTTCTGGAGTACGCACCTGTTATTCCAGCCCCTACCTGGCCCGACACATACATAGATGTTAATTTCTTACCCTGCTCTTATCTCAGACCCACCTCATGGAGGTAAATGTTAACTGACTTGAATCAAATAATGATTATTCAGAACAATGATCTGGAGGTCTGGAAAAATAATCATCATCATTGTATTTTAAATAGTGAATTTGACACAAAACTACAACAAAAAAGTCAGTTAATGAAAAACCCCATTCCCCCATGCCCCAGTGAAAAACAAATCTACTAACAAAAATAATTTTCAGGTCCTAGAAATTGACCTATAGAACCAATAGATCCTATAGATCTGTGTGCCAAGTTTCTAGACAGCAACTTCTGATCTAATAATAGATTTGGCCTTGTCATTTAATGCTCGCTTGAATAAAATCTGGCTCATAATATTTTTATTGTCATGGTGATTCTGTCCTTATGAGTGTTGTCATTGAACCCAGGAATGGTAATGATCAACTCTGAGGGCTTCCTGTTCTGAATACACGTCTTTGTTTCTAAAGTTCTCTTTCTTTCCAGGAGGATTAAGCTTGTGTCCTTTGTCTTCACAGGCATGAGCTCAGTGCCACAGGCGGGGTTTGATCTCCATTGCAAACAGCCCCACGCCCCATGAGGAGGGCTGTGTTTGTCACAGAGGCTGCTCAGCTGCTGAGTGACTGAGGTCTACACTCAGACCCTCCCTGGCCCACTGGGGCCAGTTTCTACAGCCTGCACACAGCAGCTTCTCTGGCAGTTCCTCCTAATGCGCAGACCCGGTAGTCTCTCCAGGTGTCCCTGGCCTCAATGAAGGATCCCAGGAGAGTCAGCTCCAGGCCTGGCAGGCAAGGGCAAGAGAAAACAGAAAAGGTTGTCCCAAGTAAAGAAAGTGAAGCTCTAATTATCTTGAAATAAGTCGTCAAACAGGGAAGGGGTAGTGATTATCCTCAAATAAGAGGCCTTTCCTCCAGGCCTCTAATTTGTCAGGCCCATGACATCATCTGGTTTCTTTAGGGTCCTTGAAAAGATGCTTTGTTCACCTAGGGTGACATAACCCTAAGGGAAGGGCCCAGAGGAATGAGCGAAAGCCATTAGGAATCAAAGGACCTCAGCAGAGCAGGAAGCTCACAGAATCTCTGGAATGAACCACAGGCATCATCTCCCGGGGCCTGGGAGGCCTCGGAGCCTCACTCTCAGGCTGCTGTCCCCTTGTAGCCTCCCTCATCCCACACACCTGGACACACCTGGCCTGGGACTGGTTGACCAAGGCTAGCTCACAGTCTACTAGAAGCAGACAGAAATACTGACTGGAAGAAGGTAACTTTGAGCATATCATCGACAGGCATTTCTTGGGGATGTAAAGTCGTGATAAGCAACCTGGACTCCTGACTTAGACCTGGGCTCCTCCAAGCCGGTCTCTGCTGGCCTGCAATCCTAGAAAACTACATCAACTTCTTGCACCACAGTTTTCTCAATTTTAAATCAGGAAGCACTGTGGAAGGAATCTCAGGTGGTGCCATGAAGGTGTAGGGGCTGCTGTATGCACGCCCCTTAGCACACACCTGGATGAGGAGTGCTGGGCAGGCCGAGCTAGCCAGCTCCAGCCCATCTGAGCAGTCCCTCCCTGCTCTTCAAGGGTCCCACCTGGAAGGAGAAGGGACGGCCGGCTCCTCCTGGAGAAGTATCATGGCACTTATGAACCATGGGAACCGTTCAGTGAGGTTTCCAGGATCCCAGACACTAGAGGCCGAGCAGTAGCCATGGTTTAATGGGCTTGGTCCCAGGACGTATAGACCTGCTGGCCAGAGACCAAGGACTAGGACAAAGAGCAAAGACGGGTGCCAATCCCAATGCTCACTCTGCGCTTTGCCAGTTGTACCATCGCGAGCAAGACAGCTGTCCTCCCTGAGCCTCAGTTTCCTCATCCATAGAATGGGCATGGTGACACTAATCTCTTGGCTTGATAAGTATGGGACAAGGTCATGGTTGAGAAAAGCCCACCATAGTCTCTGAAGCTCATAAGTAGCTCAGAAGCATGGAATCCCTGCCAGAGAGCACACATGGCCAGGCAGCCAGATCCCGGTCAAGACTTGTTTAATAAGAAATAAGACCACAGAGGCTGCTAGTCAGGAGGACAGTATGGGCCCTGTCATTTGAGCACCAGGAGCCCTCGTATAGCACGGAGGCCCAGGAAACAACTTTCCCAGTCAACAGTTGGTTCTCACAGTCATGTGGGCCTCTACTCTGCCTGGTCCCCAGTTTCCCTGCCTTGGGAGGCGGTGATCTCTAAAAGAACTTCTCAGTTCTGAGTACCTGGACTCAGGGATTGGACCAGTCTGTGGTAGGCGGGACACACAGTCACGGTGTGCCTACTGTGAAATTCAACACGGAAGTCTCTGTTCATGGCCCCAAACTACTAGACAGAGAGCAATTCAAGTTCTCCTGAGACTCAGATCTGAGTGCTGATAACTGGATGCTGAACGGAGCCTTCTAGACCCAAATTCCTTCTGGAGCAGTGTGGGGAAATGGAAGTGATAAATCTGAACAGGCATGTGAGGATCTGTTAGAGTTTTGCAAAATGCAAATCAGATTGCCAGTGTCTGAGCTCTCAAATCAAGTTACAACAGCGTCGACACTCCCTCACTGCAGCCGTGACAGGAACCTCCGGTGGCAACCGCGTCAGACGCAGGAAACTCAGCAACAGAACCTTTCCCTAGGACAAAGACGACGGCCAGCGCCTCCTACTTCTTGACGCACACATGGCTGTGCACTCCAAGTGCTCACGGTCCTGTTCTCGGTTGCTCCAAGTCCTCCAAGCTCAACGTTCGTGAGGCTCCTGTTGGGGGCTGAGCACTGTGGAGTGGGTGACAGGAGGAGGTGGGGAATCAGCCCTGATGCTGACCTTCTACAGAGTCGGCTCCTCAAACGTGGTTGTTCTAGGTCCTCACCTAAGTGAAGTCAGACAGTATCTGCCCTCTCGTGTCTGGCCTCATTCCCCTTCCTGCATGTCCACTCATTTCGCAGAATTCCCTCCCTTTTAAAGGCTGAATAATATTCCCTTGCATGGGCCTGGCACTTTGGTTTGGCCATCCGTGCACTGACGGGCACCTGGGTTGCTTCCCAGCTACTGATGCGTGTTCAGACATGTCTTCTAGGCTCTTCTTTTCACTCCTTTGCACACACGCCCAGGAGTGGCCTCAATCCCTGGATCATGCTGAGACGTCTGGTATTTTGGGGAACCGACACGCGACTTTGCACGCACCATTTTGGCGGCGCTTTTCATATGCCACCAGCGGGGCGAGGTGACCCCATTCCTCCCCTGCCTTTGCCAACACTTGTCATTTTCCAGTTTTGTAGTTTTTAAAAAATTGCCATCCTTATGGCATTTCCCAAATTCAAAACCTTTGTAAGCGCTTGCTGTGTCCTCAGAGCCACTCTGAGTCGCTGCCTAGCAAATGTTCCTTGAGTGCGGAGGCTCTCCAAGTCCCTCTGCCCCGGGGCTGATGGCCCGATTTGCCACCTTTAAAGGACACCATGCTGCCCATCCTCTGTAAGTTCGGGAGCTCTATGTAAGTATTGGTTCCAAAAGAAGTATCCAGATCAGAACAGCCTGGATGCAGAGGACTCCGGGGGCGTCCTGGGAGCCGGGGGCAGGTAGAGCAGGTGCCAGTTTCCAAAACCTTCATTCAAAATGGTCCTGGTCAGCCCCTCACTGTTCCTCTCACTGGGCAGCTGTGGGGCCAGTGGCAGCAGAAAGACTCTTCACACCGAGGCGTCCTCCCCTCCAGCCAAGCCCGCTCAGCCAGCACCCCTGCGCCAACAGCGCGGGGCTGACCTGGGGGAGACGTGGTTTCCTGGAGACATGAATCACTGTCAGTGCGGCGAGGTTTCCAGTGGGGTCAGGGCAGCCACTCTGGAGTCGCAATAAAGTTTGGAATCTGAAACAAAGGCCTCCTCGTGCTCAGGAAATCGAACGGCTCCCCACAAAGGTGTCTGTAGACAAACTCGGTGGGTCACCCGCCTGTGCGTGCAGTGACCAAATGACTCACCCTCTAAAGAGCACTTTTGGCTACTGCAAATGATTTACCAGCAGGTCCCCAAGGTTCGCGTCATGCTGCAAGATTGACACAGAGACAGGGGCAGACTTCCAGATAAGATCTCGCGGTTAGGCTGGCGCAGGGGTGGGGACAACATATTTAGGAGAGTTTCCTCACCACTGAGCCAGACTGTTCATTCCCCCGTTCTCTCCAGGAGTCTTTTTACTACTACGTGCCGGGTGTGGAATTCGCTGTTGCTGAAGAATGGCCTCCTCCCAGGCAGCCCGGGGAGGGACCCCAAAACAGGGGGGAAAAAGTGACAGTGAAGGGAAAGATTTGGGGCTGAGGACTGAGAAGGCAGCAGGGCATACGGGGGACGCGATGGACATGTCCCCGCAGAGCTGAGAGCTGGGTGGAGTTTAGCGGAAAGCCCACGTGCAGAGACTGTGGGTGCCATCTGGGTGCACTGGGCACAGAGTGGAGGAGGAATGAAGAACCCCAGGTCCAGACGCGGAAGCCGGTAACGTCAAGGGGCACGTCGATGAGACAGGAAAGCATCCTGAGCTTGGAAGTGACGTGTTGTGATCTGGGTTTCAAGACAATCAGGTAAAAGGGCAGAGAGTTGAGGGGAGGCTTGAGGCAGGACGACGAGTGGGGAAGCTGATCCGGGCCCGGGAGAACTTCGGACAGTGGGAACACAGACGAGCAGAGGCAGGATTTGAAGAGCAGTAACGGAGCTTCCGTGATAATGACCGGGACATGAGGGGAGGGGCGGAGCCCAGGACACCTGCCACCTGCCTCCGCCAGGGCCAGGGGAGGATGTGGAGAAGGGAGAGGATGAGCCCACGTGTGGCCCTCTGGATGGCAGAGTGGGCCCCGCTGTGGTGTGAAAATTGTGTGCCCCCGTGAAGCTCATGGACTTTTGTCCTCAGTGGGGTTCTCAAAGGGTGGAAATGTAAATCTACTATGGTGCTCAGAGCTGGGGCCTTTGGAGATGTTTAAGGTGAGGTAAGATCATCAAGGTGGAGCCCCATAATTGAATCCTGGAGTTCAGTCATGAAACCCCGTGATGGAATTGAGACCTCAGTACACACACTGTTTTCCCACCATGTGATCTCTCTGTCATGTATTCCTGCCCCGATGCCATCCCCTGCGAGGTCCCCACCAAGGCCAAGTTGATGCCAGTGCCATCCCCTGGAACCACTAGAATTGTGAGTTAAATGAATCTCTTTTCTTTATAAAGTTACATAGCTTCAGATATTTCATTACAGTAACAGAAAATGGACTAATACAGGCCTGTTACCAATAGGAGGATGACATTGTGTCACAGAGCTGTCATTTCAAGGCCTGTGATACTTTACAGTCATAAGATGTAGCACACGCGGGGAGCCCAGTACATGTGCCTGAGATGACCAAATCATTAGAGTCCTGCAGTCAATGAACAATTACAAAACAAAGTGTAATTAATGTGAGCTCTCCTTTGTGTGTGTGTGTTCCTTCTCTGGTGATCTGGAACTTTTTTTTTTTTTGGTATCTGGGATTGAACTCAGGGGCACTCGACCACTGAGCCACATCCCCAGCCCTATTTTGTGTTTTATGTAGAGACAGAGTCTCACTGAGTTGCTTAGCACCTCGCCATTGCTGAGGCTGGCTTTGAACTCGCAATTCTTCTGTCTCAGCCTCCCTGAGTGCTGGGATTACACTGCACCCAGCTTAGAACATGTTTTAATAACCCAGAGAGAGGCGAGCCATCCTAGCAAGACACACTTCCCTATTTCCTTCTGCATGAAGAGGGCACAGGTGACTGTAACTGGCCGTTTGTATGTCCAGCCCCACCATTGCACATCTGCCAACGAGATGCATGGTGCATTCACACCCGCTCCTGAGCACGGGACACCATATCTGTCCACATAGGCGCACTGTAAGTCCTGCGGAACGGATGGATGGCCAAGGGTAGCGCTGTCCAGTAGGAAGGTGGGTGAATATGGGGCCTTGTCTAGACATCAGGAGAAGAATCTAGAGAGAGTTAGGCACATGGGAGCTGCCAGCGTATGGTGGGCAGCACCTATAAATGCTTGTTAAATCACATCTTCTCAATGTGCTTCAAGACTCCAGCCTCCAGGGCTGGTGTTTCACCCAAATTTCCCCCTTGTACCCACCTCTCCCTATGGGACCTTTTCTGTCTCCTGGAGTCTGCAGCACTGGACATACCCAAAGGCAAAACCCAGTCCAAATCTTGGACAACAAAGGAGTCCTTATGTCTTTTGTTTCTTCCTCAAGGGGCAATATCAGGTGGTGGAAAAGCATGTGAATTCTGGATTGAGGCAGATAGCTTCATATCCACCAGCTAAATTTTTGGATAAAAGTACATTGGTTCCTCCTTATCCTTGGGGGATGCATTGCAGAGCCCAGGAGATGTCTGAAGCTACACATAGTGGTGAGCCCTACATAAATAAGGTCTTCTCCTGAAGACCTGCAGCGCTGCCATGTGGCACCAGAGTTAATCTTTCCTTCCTTACATCATACCCTGGTGCCTCTTTCCACCAGTCTTGGGCTTTGGGCTAATACTAAGTCAAGTAAGAGTTACTTTAAACACAAGCACTGCTGTAACATGACAATAACTAAGACAACTCTTAAATGACTAACAGGCAAGTAGTGCATACAGCATGGATACACTGAACAAGAGATGCTTCCTACTGGGTGAGAAGGAACAATATAGGATTTTAACACACTACTGAGAATGGGGAAAATTTTAAACTTTTGAATTGTTTATTTCTGTAATTTTTCATTTAATACTTTTCAACTGCAGGTAGCTAAAACTGTGGGAAATGAAACTGTAATGATGGGGAACTACTGTATTCAACACTCTGAGCCTCAAGTGCTCATCTTATATGCTGATGATAGCAAAGGTCACCATAGGCTTGGTAGCAGAGCTGTGCAGTCCAGAGGGCTACCATATCAGCTCTGGGGGACATAGGCCTCCTTTTTCTCTTAGATGCAGAAGAACCAATTCTGTGCCACCCCTCTCAGCAGGAACATTAGCAGCACCAGCCTTATCAGTTATTATACGGTTTGGATGGACTAAAACACATAAAGTAGGCAACACAGCCCCTGCCTCCTGATTAGCACCACTGCACGCCAGCTGCTCTCATCATCCAGTGGAGCTATGTACACAAATTCCACAGCACTTAATAAGTGCCCGATAAATTATAGGATTTCCCTCTTATTGTTTATTAGTGCTGAAGGTTCTTTTCTTACACAATATACTGCCCGCACCTTGTTTACTAGCACACCTAATCAGACAAGAATGTACCAGCACATGCCAGGGTCATGGAAAATTCAGAAGCAAAAGTCACTGAGTGGGGGAAGGCCACTCCAGACCATGGAATCTGCAAAAACGGAGCCAGAGACAGCCCTTGCCATCCCAGTTGCACCACATCTGACTTTCTCTTCCTTCATGAGTTTTGCCCCTCTAAGCCTCAGTTTCCTCTTCCGTGAGGTGGGAATCCTCTCATTTCCTAAGACCACCGTGAAGACTGTGAGCACGCAGAACAGTCTAGACCCAGTTCTCTGGGAACACAGGCTAAGGCAGAGCTGCGGAGCGTGTGTGGTGGTTAATGCTGCGTGCCAGCTTACCTGGATGGCAGGAGGCCGAGATGCCTGTGGAGGGGAAAGGAGGGAATCTGTCTTCAACGCAGGTGGGCCCAGTGGAAATGGCACGGCAGAGCAAGGATTAAGGCTCTGCTGTTCGTCTCCCAAAGTGGGAGCCATCTCCTCCTGACCCTGGCCAGCAGAACCCCAGGTTCTTTGGCCTCTGGACTCTGAGGCCTAGGCCAGCAGCCCTGGTGGCTCTCAGGACTTGGCTCAGGCTGGAGGCTGTCCTTTGCATTGCCTTTCCTGGTTCCAAGGCTCCCAGGCTGGATCTGAGCCACGCTGCTGACTTTTCCGGTTCTTCAGCTTGCAGATGGCCTGCTACACCCGCTAGGACCATGCGAGGCAATTTTGCCAATAAATTCCCCCCATACATCCATCAGTTCTGTGTCTCTGGAGAACAAGATCTTGGGTGCAAGATGTTCTTTGGGAATCAATAGCTAGGAAAGGAAGGAGGGGGCAGCAGAGAGGCAGAGAGGAGAGACACTGAGCCCTGAGCCTGACAAAGCTGTGGTCGCCAGGGAAGGGGCTTTGGGGTGCAGATTGTCCATCAGAGCATCCCATGTCTAGCTGTTGACCCCTGCCTTGCTCAGCCACAGTGGGTTGCTCTGGGAAGGGGGTGACCTCCAGTGACCAGGCTCTCTGAAGCTGAGGTGGACCCTGAAGAAGCTGAAAGCAGGAAGCCATATCAGTCTCACAGATGCCCGGCCTGTCCTGCCTTGAAGAGTCTCTGGGTGGCCCTGCTGTTCCTCTTTGCCCAAGAGACATAAGGATACTAAGGATACATGGGTCTTAGTCTGCATTCGATGTGTTCCTGGAATATCAGCAACTGCTATCACCAGATCCCTCCACAGCGAGCTCTGAAAATGTCCCGTCTTCCCACTGCCCCCCTGGAAGGGCCCTTAGTGGTCTCACTCCCACAGCCAGGCCCTCTGCATGGCTGTTCCCTTGAAGACACGGTCTTGCAGCCTTTCCGCTGTGGTGGAGAGGCTGTGGTCCATCCCCTCCCAGTGTCTGTTGACCTCTGAAGGTTTCATTGGACAAAATTCTACCATCTGAAATAAACCATGGTTGGGGGAGATGTGGAGTGCTCCTTTCATCACAGCCACTATACAGCCCGAAGTCACCAACCCAGCCACGTCCAACCCCAGCTGGAGGTGTGCCCCTAAGTCAAAGACATGCCATGCTGAACCCACACCACAACAGAGCCCCCCATCTATACTCCCCCAAACAAGCCCTCTTTGGAGTTCATTGGAGATACCGAGATTCCCCCCTCTCCCCCACCAAATGGTTGGGGCTTGAGAAAACCCCAAGCAAATGTTACCAAAATCTCCATATTATTTGGTTCATGCTCGATTTAGTCCACGTGTTTCTGTTGTTTGGTTAGCGACTCCGGCGCTGCTGCCCAGCAAGTGTCCCGCACCTCCCAGCCTGTGTCCGAAGCATGTCCTTCTCAGACCACAGGCAAAAGCAGTTCTTAAATTTTGGAGAAAGTGGTAGAGCTGAGGCAAGGGCTTATCCTTTTAGAAAATCACACCTGCATGCGGAACCCTGAATCCAAACCCAAGAGGCTCACGGTCCTCGTGAGTCAGGTGAGACTCTCATGCTCTAGAAGCCAGGCTTCGGAAACCAACACCTGTCTCAGAAATCACTGGGAGAATCATGGACGAGAAAACCCCAGAGTCAAAGTCCTACCCCTGACTAGGTGTGCTACCCCAAATCAAGAAGCACCTGTCCACCCACCTGATCCCCTAGGCCTCTGAGAATCACTGTCCCTGCTCACAAAGGATGGGTGATAGTCCCCACACAGCTGTTGAAAGAGGGCCTAGGATGACCACCCAGGATCGGGAGCTTCCACATCATACCACCCTTGTGGCTTTTCTGGCTCACAACATTTATGTATTTTCACTCCTAGAAGGATGGCCTGGCCACCTTGAATGGAAATGAGCACCTGCCAGGACTCTCAGCCACATTTTGGAAGCCATTTCTCTGGGTCACTTCTGAAAATGTCTAATATCATTAAGCAAATATTTTCAAAATAAGGCAATTTAGGTTTCTTTGCAGTGCTAGGGATTGAACCCAGGGCCTCATGGATGCTAGCAAACACTCTGCCCCTAAGATGCACAAACAGACTCATTTTGTATATAGTATTTATAACAATGTCAGTTCAGCTCTCTTGCCCATGATTTTTTGGTTATCTTCTTTTTTTTGCTCTTGTTGTTCTGTTTGTTTGTTAATGCCCACCCCCCCTCTCCCCGCTGTTGTCATAGCCTGCTCATCCTCTAGACACTCAGGTCCAGGCACCCATCTCTGGCTTCCAGGAGGCGGGCCCTGTGCACCCCAGTGTCCTGCACCACCCCTCCCCTGCCTGCACACTCGCCCAGGCAGGCTGGAAGCTCCCCAGGGCGGGGCTGTGGTTCTCATTCCTCCAGGGTGGTTCCCCAGGTCTGGGGCAGGGCAGCTCTCAATGATGTCAGAAGAAATGAAGGAGAGCAACAGACAGAGCAGCTGGACAGCATGTGAGGAGAGGGCAGAGCAGAGGATGCCCAGACCAAAGGGCCCTCTGGCCAGAGGGCACGTTTTATGGAGAAGGAAATGTGAGTGGGGTGTCTATGACAGAAACAACTGGAGGCCTGGGCGACAGCTGGTCAGGGCCTGGAAGCCCGTCCACAGGAACAGACTTCACACCCTGGAGGAACCCCCTCACATTGGAGCTGGAATTTCATTTGCTTCTGTCAAGTGGACAGGAGGTCAGAGAGGATGGAAAAGGGGTGTAAATCAAGACATTTTCTCTACTTTACCCCTAGACCCGAAATGTTTATTTATTTATCTCTGGGTGCCACGTATATGAAAGAGGCTGGACCAGGAGTCCGCGGCTCTGCACTCAAATCTGATGAACTCGCCAGGGGCCTTTGTGCAGGTCACTTAATTTCTCTGGTTCCAATTTCTGCATTGCTGTATTAATTAGTGTGCTTTGGCTCTCAGCTAGCAATCAAAGCAAGGTTATTTTGGAAGACTGACAGGGTTAGCAGGCTCCAGGGGTGGCTAAAGGACAAGCATGGAAGGGATGTAGGGCCCTGCTCCAGAGGCGAGGAGCAGACTCTGCAGAGGGTTGAGAAGAGGGCAGCGTCACCAGGGGCTGCAGCTGGGGTCGGGGGACCACTTCAGTCCTTTTGTTGTGCCGTTCCACTTCCAGGAAGGGAGGGTCCACTTCATGACCTTGGTCCTTGCCCTTGGTGGGACAGGATGGGGATCTAAATTAGCCCCATCAGCCTGCACAAGGTGCACATCCTTATTCTGAACATTGCAAATGCCCCAAAACCTAAGACATTTGAGTGCCAATGCGATGTCACAAGTGGAGAATCCCACATCTGAGGGGATTGGGTCACAGTCAAAACGCAGGCACGCTGAAGATACTGTATGAAGCTGCCTTTGGGCTATGAGGTGCATGTGGAACCTAAATGTATTTCATGGCTATACCTGGGTCCCATTCCCCAGAGATCTCATTAGGTATATGTGAATTTTCCAGAACACAAAGAATCTGGAATCTGAAACTTTTCTGTTCCCAAGCATTTCGTATTAGACATACCCAACCTGTGTCCAATGAAGAAGATACGGTTCCTCAGACAGAGACCAAGGGGGCGGGAGTAGACTCCAGCATTCCAGAAGGCGACAGAAGCCACCGTGGCTGTGAGAGTGGGCAGGGGCTGGCACTGGCACCTCTGACGTCCCTCCGGACCTCTCATCGGTGAGTCTGTTATTCGAAAGGGGCCAGGGATAGGAAACATCTTTGTTATCAACCAAAGCCAACACTGGAGTTGACTGTCTCACACTCTGTGGGGCTTACTGAACTCAGTGCTGTCACCTGTGAGAAGAAAGGGGGCAGTGGCCCCAGCCCAGACATGCAGGTCAGGAGTACCATGGGTTGGACTGACCTCTTGTTATAGTCCCGTTATGTGTCAGCCACCACCTTCCGTGTTGTATCTGTACTTTATCAGGGACTCTCCCCAGGTGGCCTATTTTACAGAGAAGGAGCCCGAGGCTCCCAGCATAAAGGGATGTGCCGAAGGCCACAGGAAGAACAGATGCTGGAACTATGTTCATCTCCCAGGGGGACCTGTGTCGAAGTCATGAACTTCCAAGGGCCCCCATGCTTGGAAGGGTCCTTAACCACGGGCCCACGTGGTCGCATTGTACCCCATCACTGTCCTCTCCTGAATCTCCCTCAGTATGCCCTGGCCTCTCCGGGTTGGCCATGGCCAACAGCCTCCCCCTATAGAACCCTTTGAGGGTCCCCGCCCGGGTCCTTTCCCTGACTGCCTACAGCTTCCCTCAAGTCTTTCCCTTCTCTGACTCCCCAGCCAGATCAGCCAGCCGTGAGTTCTCGTCCCGTCCAGGCAGCGTGGGCATTACTATTTGATGAACACTTGCTCACCCGTTGGCAAGCTCCAGGAGGGCGGATGGTGAAGTTTGCCCTCAGGTACGTCTCTAGGGCCTGCCCGGCACCCAGCGTAGAGGCAGATCACAGAATGTGCTGCCAGCCACTGTCCAGCCAACTGCACACCTGGCTGAGCCCCACAGCCATGTGGAGGGGAGCCTGTGAGAGCCACCCCTACCCCAAACCCTGTCTCACTGCTCAGCCCCCAAATATACTGAGATTGTGCTTTGGGCCAAGTCAAGCAGCACGGGGCCCTTTATATTTGGCTGAAAAGCTACCCCTCCCCACAAAGGGAGAGCTGGAGTGTTCCCTTGGCCCCGATTCGTGCCTGGGTTTGCTAGCAATGGAGCACCCGGTGCCGGTTCTGCTCCCTCCCCTTCTCCTCATTCCCATAAACATTTTCAAAATCTATAAAGTGTTAATGAAGAACAAATAAAGTGAATAACTGCCTAACCCCAGCCTCGGAGCCGCTCTGGAATAGCGCTGTGTCCTGCGAACTAATCACTTGCAGGCTGTTTGGAAGCCAGAGCCCCAGGGAGAGCGATTAGATCCACTGGGGCATTTTGATTAGGGACAGTCCTTGGCCACCCATTGTGTGTGACGTTTTGTGCATACCCAGGCCTCCTTTAGTACCTGCACTCCTCTCAACTGTTGGCTCCCCAAATTTGATTAAGCACAGCGCGCTGCACACAGAGGGGCTACTGTTTTCACTGCCGGTGCCTGTGATTGACAGCAGGGCTGCTGTGGATATTACACTGTATTTAATCATCTTGCCAAAGAGTGAACAATTGAATCAGAGCGTCCTTTGATCAAATTAAACTTCATGACAACAAGATGAACTGAAGATGAAACCAACAGGCCAGGGTGCTGGACAGACGCCAGCTTCTTGGACAAACTACTTCAAAGGAAACCATCCATGTCCTTGTAAAACGGAAGCCCTATTTAATTTGTCCTTCAGCCTGCTGCTTCTTTGAGGCATCTCAGCCATCTCAGTTGACCATTAAATCTGTTTGGGCCAATTAGCTTAATGTCAGCAATTTCCTGGTTACAAGTAGCATTTTTTAATTTTCATAATGAGTGTTCTGGAGGGAGATATTCAAAATCTATTTGCTGTGATCACACTGGCAGAAACTGTAAGCTCCAAGTCACTGGAGCCACTGGCCAGGCCCTGCAGAAACCAGCCCAGGGTTCCTCTAGAGGGGATGGTTGCCATGTCACCCGGGATCCACTGTGCTCCCTCCCCCCACAGCAGCATCACCTCTGCTGATGGCTTCTTGTTCTAAACACCCTTCAATGCTTGGAGTCAGTTTCTTGTACATGACCTTGTTTCACAGAGTGGTTGTTTTTAATTTATTAATTCATTTTTTAATTGGCACAATACAGTTACACATAAAAGTAGAATTCATCGTGACATGTTCCTGCATGCACATGACATAGTTCCGTGAGTTTTGTTCCTCAATTCCTTTCTGTTCCCGTCCCTCCTTGTCCCTGTGGCTCCCTTCCTCTACCCCACTATTTACCCTCCTATTTTCATGAGATCTCACTTCCTTTTTTAATTTCATGTTTCACTCTAGTTTCTGCATATAAGAGAAAACATCAGACCTTGACTTTCAGGGTCTGGCTTATTTCACTTAAGCATGATGCTCTCCAGTTATATCCATTTACCAGCAAATGACATAATTTCCTTCTTTATGCTAAGTAAAACTCCATTATGTGTATATATACCACATTTTCTTTATCCAATTGACTGTTGAGGGACACCTGGGCTGGTTCCATAACTTGGCTAGTGTGAATTGTGCTGCTCTAAATATTGGTGTACTTTTATTGCTATAGCTAATCAAGGAGGTAAAAGATCTCTACAATGACATTATGGAACACTGAAGGAAGAAATTTCAGAAGACCTTAAAAGATGGAGAGATCTCCCATGCTCTTTTAGACAGGCAGGATTAACATTGTCAAAATGGCCAGACTCACAAAAGATATATTCAATGCAATTCCCACCAAAATGCCAAAGACATTCTTCACAGAACTAGAACAAAGTCCTGAAATTCATATGGAAGAGTAAAAGACCCGGATTAACCAAAGCAATCCATAGCAACAAGATCTGGGTTGGAGGCAACACATTATTTGATCTCAAATTATACTCCAGAGCTATGGTAACAAAAACATCATGGTGTTGGCGTAAAAACAGACAGGAAGACCAATGGAGTAGAATTGAAGACACAGACACAAATTCATACAGATATTGTCATCTGATCTTTGACAAAGCTGCCAAAAACATACAGTGGAGAAAAGACAGCCTTTTACACCAAAGGTGCTCAGAAAACTGGATATCTATATGTAGAAGAACAAAACTAGATTCCTATCTCTCAGCTGCACAAAAATCAACCCAAAAGGGACCAAAGATCTGGGAAGCATACCAGAAACACTGCTAGAAGAAAACAGGGTGAGCCCTGCAGCGTGTTGCTGCAGGCTTGGCCTCCTTTACAAGACTCCTAAAGCTCAAGAAATAAAACCAAGAATCAAAAAATAGAATGGCTTCAAACTAAAACCTCCTGCACAGCAAAGGGAACAATTAAGGGAGTGAAGAGAGAGTCTACACACGGCAGAAAATCTTTGTCAGCTACTCTTATTTTTTATTTATTTATTTTCTGTCTTGTTTTAAGGAAATAGCTGTACTTTACTCAGGAAAACATGATGACCATAATAATAGAAATGACAAGATTCTCAGGATTACTATATATTTTTAAAAACAAGTCCTGTTAATGAAGGAGTAACAGTCACCTCCATTTGTTTAAACTGAGCATTTTACACATCCCACATTCTGCCACGTGAAAACATTCAGAAAAATAGGTTAGTGGGGAATATTCTCAGTATGGAAAAGGATACTGTGAAACAACCACGATTAAAATCATACTGAATGGTGAAGAACCTAATCCCTAAGAGAAGGCTTTAGGCTAGGATGTCTGCTCTCAACACTGCCACACAGCACTGGGCAGGCAGACTTCATTTTACTGGGCTTCACTCTATAACATGTATCAGCTACTCTTATGATAAGAGATTAATAACCCAAATATAGAAAGAACTCAAAAACCTTAAAAACAATAAAACAAAACACCCTATCAATAAATGAGCAAATGAACCCAACAGACATCTCTCAAAAGAAGAAATGCGAATAGCCAGCAAATATATGAAAAAATGTTCAATATCCCTAGAAATCAGGGAAATGCAATTCAAAACCACACTGAGATTTCATCTCACTCCAGTCAGAAAGGCAGGCCTCAAGAATACAAAATAATAATAATAAAAAGAAGAAAAACAACGACAACAAATGCTGGAGAGGCCGTGGAAGGAAAGGCACACTCGTACGTTGTTGGTGGGACTGCAAATTAGTACCACCACTCTGGAAGGCAGTATGGAGATTCCTCAAAAGACTAGGATAGAACCACCGTATGACCCAGCTGCCCCACAAAAGAATGGAATCACAGAATGGCCTTCCAGAAGCTACAAGGAAATCTGAGATCACCTTTCTGAAATGTCCCCTCTCCTCTCAAACATTTTGCAAACGTGGGCACAGGGATCCAGAACAGTCGGCCTGGTCCTCGAGGCCACAGAGACAAAGTCTGTCACCAGAACGAGGTCCTGCCTCCCACCCCACTCTGCCCTGTGGCCCAGGCATGTTGCTCTTCCTGCTTGAAGTAGCTCCCTCAATAGCAAAGTCAACACAGGGCCCTTGACTCAGTGAGGACGGAAGTAGGTGACTGAACAGGTGTCCCTCCTGAGCAGACTCAAAATACAGATATTCTAGAGCCTGTGCCTTAGCAGAGGATGCCCTTGGCCATTGGCAAAATGTTCTCATTATCCATCAAGAACCCTGGCAGGTTCCCTGTGGTGATGGCACCTGTGTTGACTGAAAGCTTCCTCTCAGTGTCCACAGCCGGACCCCACTTTCGAGCTGGTCAGCCCTGGCCACTGGGCTCTATCAAGCTTTGAAACTTTAGAACTTTGCCCATGTCCTGTCC
Organism: Xerus rutilus; assembly: GCA_028644305.1. Classification (NCBI taxonomy): domain Eukaryota; kingdom Metazoa; phylum Chordata; class Mammalia; order Rodentia; family Sciuridae; genus Xerus; species Xerus rutilus. Next base: position 138,358,057 of record CM053405.1, on the reverse strand, counting down.
CTGCATTCCTAGGACTGGCCCTGCTCCCAGGGTCCTTGCTGACTCCCCACATCCAACAGCTGGAGCAAGAGAAATCCCAGGACCTAGAGGAAGGCAAGGCCGATGGGGAGGGAGCCCAGATCCCTGAAGGACTCTGAGGGGGAGATGCATTGGGGTGTGACTCCTCGAGATCAGGCTTACTTGCTAGGGCCACCAGTGTGGCTGGTGGTGTCATGGTGGTGTGTGAGTGACATCACACGATCACTTGCTGGTCCTCACCAGTGTGCTCGCCCTCTCCTTGCACGCGAGGCAACAGGAGCATGGAGGGCTTCGGCCACCTGCCCAGGTCCTCCCAGCCAGGGGCACAGCAAGGGTTTGTCCCAGCTGTCTGGTCCCCGAGTGTGTCTTCTGGGCAGCCACTGGGAGACCTCTGCAGTGACGGTGGCACACACTTCCTACGTCTCTTCTGGGGACTTGTCCTCCCCTCCGCCCTAGTTTCCTTCTTGCCTATGGATTTCCTTCACATTTACTCCATATCTATTATGGCAAGGAGCCGAGCAATGTCTGAGTCTGCTGGGATAAATAAGATTTGGTCCCCGCCCGGATAACAGTCCCTGCTCAGTGGAGAAAGAGACATGAGAACCTTTAATTACCATGTAGTGTGACCAGGGCTCTGACCGATAAACAAAGAGGGCTCTGGGGTCACAGGCACTGTCTGGTGGGGCCATGCAGAGACTGTAGGCCAGGGAAGGGGGTGTGAATCTCACACTGAATCTTGAGGGCAAACTGAAGTTGGGGACATGGAGAAGGTGATTCTGGGTGGAGAGCGTGGCTCCAGCAAGGGCGTGGGGACACCCGCTGCTGTGGATTTGCCGTGCAGAAAGGACGAGCAGGAGGGAGCCAGAGGGAGAATGGAGACGGGGGCGTCTGCAGGGCTCGGGTGGTGGAGTCAGATCAATACTGCAGCAGGGCTGGATTGGCCTGAGCAGGAGGTCAGGAGAGGGCCCTGAGGCAGCTCCCGGGTCTGCCTGCATCTGAGCCAAGCATCCAGGCCCCTTCTCATGCCATTATCATGACCAGGACACCAGACTTTATCTCCCTCTTCAAGGGCCTTCTAAACATAGACAGGAGAGTGGCAACTTCAGAGGGGAGCCTTCCATCGGCCTTCAGGCAGCGCCCCACGGCGGCCCCTCTCTCTTGCCAAGAAGGAGCCAGAAAGCTGTTAGTGTGAGAATAAGTGCTGTCAGGGACATTTAAAAATGCAAACTCTTCCTCAGGCACAGGGACGTGTCTCCCAAACCCCAGATCCAGTCCTTGAGATCCGAGCCACCTCAAGCCTTTCTTGCTTCAGTTTAGAAGCTGAAGGTCCCACTCAGATGTCTGGGGACTGACTTGAGTCTGCGGGATGTGCTGGGGTTCTGTGTGCACTGCTGGGGTGCCTTCCACGGAGAGCACAGGATGAGGAAACTGTGACTTCAAGAGGCAGCGTCCTGTGATCAACTGGGAAGCGACTTGTTCTCTCTGGACCTTGGAACCCATGAATATCTAATATGGAGCAAAGTCAGAAAGCATTCCATTCAACTGGGGCTGAATTCATGATGCCCAGGACCTGACTGTTCCGGAAGCTTCTCAAAGAGCCACCCTGCAAGCTCTCTGCCTACAGCCACTAGGATGTCCTCCCTGTGCAGTGACACAGGCCCAGGTGTCCTTCAGTTTGGGATCGATGGATGCCCAGTAGAGGCAGGAAGCATAGCCCTGGTGCAGACCTGCCGCTCTGACTCTCCTGTCCCATGGTGCTGTGGACCTGGGCAGGCTCCCAAGGGCCCCAGGCCTCTCTTTCCTCCTGTGCGATGGAGAACATGGCACCACCTCATCCTGCCATTACAGGGTGAAATGTGGCCTCACCTATAGAACCACCCAGCCAAAGGCCACCAAGTTGATGCCAGCCCCTTCCTGTCACTGAGGAATGCAAGTGTGCATGGCCTCCGGTTCCCGTGTCTAACGCTCCTCTGACATCATAACCCAGGTGCTGTGCCCTCCAGACTATGTTATTGTCCCACATGGACTTTGTCATATCTCCCTCCTGGTGCCCTAAGAGTGGGCAGCCTTCATTTTGAGGACAGGGTGCAGGGAACAGCCTTCATTTTGAGGACCAGGGACTAATTCTTGCAAGGGCTTGACTCCCTGGGCCCGTGGCCGTGGCCGGGACCGCTCCTGCCCCTGATGATTTCCCTTTCTATCTGTGATGGGTGCGCAGAGCTGTGCTGCAGGCAGTGTTTCCTCCTGAGCCGCTGCTGGGCACTGGGTGCTGAGCTTCACGCATGACCCACATGGCCTTGTCATCTGGGCGTCTGTGAGAACATCAGCCGCAGCCCCATGCCACCAACCCCTCACGCTTCCTCACTCCCTGGGCTGTCTTTGCTCTCAGCCAGGCTCTTTCAGCTGCTCCGTGTGACTCAGGAGAAGAGCATCAGGCCCTCCGTGTTGACAGACACCAGGCCAGCGTGGGCCCTTGGCCAGGTACGTGATCAAGTTCATCCCAAGCGGCCAGCTCACGTGGAGATAAGAGTTTGACACGTTGGGTTAGGAGTCTGCCATCATGGGAGGGAGACCAGCAGGGCCCTTGGGTGTCCTTGGCCCACACGACCTGTGTTTTGGGACCTAAATGACAGAGCAGTGCTCCCCCTCCCCAACCAAACCCCAGCACTCACTTCTCCCGGGAGGCGGTGAAGAGGGCAGGCTTTCCCGAGGAGGAGACCATATCCAGGAGCACCCACTGGTGACCACAGCTAGAGGGAGGTGTGTCCCCTGCTGCTCTGGCGAAACACACGGATGAAAGACCAAGGCAGTATTTATCAAGTTCTAGGAAAAACTGAAAGGAGTGGGAGATCAATTTGGTTGTTCATGACCAGTTCTCAACTTTAAAATATAATGAAGAAAACAAGCAAAATAAACTAGGACCCACTGGATGAAGTAAGGACAGGAACTTTTGTTCTGAGACATGAACATGCTGTAAACTATAATTTGAAAGCCTGTCACTAAAAGAAAATAACCTTTGAATGGGCTAGTGACATCAGGACCATGAGTGCAGTGCTATTTTTATTTTGGAAAGCCATTGGGCACGTAAGTCACACCTGTATGTTTTTCCTTTAGAAGTCATTGATTCCACAACTGAAGGTCTACATGCTCTAGAAGCCATGGTTGCTTTGGGGCCACCAAGCTAAATAACATATAGCCCCTGCCTGGGCTTGCTTGTGGTTTGGTAAGGAAGACAGACTTGAACACAGATGTCAGAGGGACAAAGATAATTAAGAATTCAGATCTTCCCCTCCACCCTGGCTACTGGACAAAGATTCTTACTCATTGATCCGGCACCCAGAGACCAGCTACGGGGGTGCCGAGAAAAGAAGCTGAGGTATAAGTTGACCATAGGGAATGGCGCTGAGAGGGGCAGGAGAGGCCTACGGTTCTGAAGGCTCGGGGAGCACCATTCACGTGGAGTCTCTGGAAACAGCAGCTCAGAAGCTGCATTCAGAGCCTAGTGTGGGCAGGGCCACAGCACACGGCACTGAGCGGCCTCAGTAAAGAAGTGAGCCACATGCAGGCTAGAGGTCACAGACCGCAGGTTCGTTTAGGGAATATCCATGGGCAGAGGTGGACATGGAGGAGGTCGGTCACTGGCAGAGAAGCTGTGTAGCACCAGCTCAGATTGCGTTCTTCCTCCAGCCGGGCCCAGGAGGGACCTCGGCAAAGGCTTCAGATCCTTTCCATGACTATGGATGGCACGAGTGTGCTCCCTGGGCCTGAGCCTGTACTCAGGGCATTGCCAGGAGGGGTCTGGAGCCGCACAGGACAGTAAGCTCATGGTAGAGTGTGGCCAGCCCAGAGGGAGGGCAATGGCATCCGCGAGCCCAGAAAGAGAGCGTGATCATTCTGCTGGAGGGGGGGGTGGGCTTGGCTGGGAAAGCACAGGTGTTTTGAGCTTCAAGAAGAATAAGAAGGGATTGGCCTGTGACAGGGGTCAGTAAAAATCCCAGGCAGAAACTGCAGATGGCTCAGGCAGGGGACGGGAGAGCCGGGAGGGGACATGAGGGACGGAAGCTTGGAGCAGAGCTTCAGAAAAGAAAAAAATTGCAAAACTTCTATTCCAAGGACAACGGGAAGCAGTGGATGGCAAGTGGCATGGCGTGTTTTCCGGGAGGAGAGCGGACTAGAGGGAGCAGCAGGAAGACGAGGGGCAGGGCTGCAGGGTGGCGCCGTGGCCCCCGAGCTGCTGGCGTGAACACTGGAGGTAAATCCAAGATGGGAGTCACCGAGGGAGGCTTTAAACACGGGACTGTGGGGAGGACAGTCAGGATGCTCCAGGTTTCTCATGTGGACGGTGGGGCGGACGTGAGAACCCTGGAGCGGGTGGGTTTTGAGGAGAAGATGGTGAGTTTGAGTTCTGATGTGTCTCTGCACCTGGTTTGGTGGCTAGCAAGCAGCAAGTGAGGCTGGCACTTCTGGTGTCTACTTCCCCCCACTGCCACTCCCACTGTGGCCCCAGGAACTCATCTTTCTACCTGCCACCGCTGCACCCTTTGACCCATTGCTCCCTCTGCCTCGAGGGCTCCTCCCTCCTTTCTCTACCTGGCAAACTGCTACTAATCTTGGGCACTCTGCCTGATGGCTGCCCTGCTGATTTACCACCTCCCACTGCCTGCTGGAGGTCCGCTCTGCTCTCCTCTGAGGAATCTCGGCTGCTCTCTCTCGTGTGCTTCGTGTGAGCTCAGTACTTACCGCAGCCACCGAGCCAGTGGATGGACTTGTCCGGCTCATGCATAATGTTGAAAAATCCTTGGAAGCAGGAACCAAGCATTTCCTGAATCCAGAAGAGGACTCCAGGCAGGGCAGATGCGGAGCCCTTGCAGAATGAATGAGGATGGACGAATGAGTGGGTGGAGGGGTGAGTGGATGGGATGGATGGATGCATGGATCGATGGATGGACAGACAGATGTGTGGGTGGATGGTATGGATGAATGAGAGGATGGATGGATGGATCGATCGATCGATCGATGGATCGATGGATGGACAGACAAATGTGTGGGTGGATGGTATGGAAGAATGAGAGGATGGATGGATGCATGGATTGATGGAGGGGCAAGTGGATGGATGGATGAATAGATGGACGAATGGATGGATGGATAGATGGATGGATGGATAGATGGATGGATGGATGAGTGCAGGCACTGTATTTCTAATTGTTTGAACAAGGTTCCAGACTAATTCTTTTCTAACAGCCACTCTGTCTCCAGTTCTTTCCCAAGTAACCATTTACACCAATACTCTTCCCTCAGTATCCAAAGAGAATTGATTTCAGTGCACCCCAAGGATGTCCAAGTCGCTTATGTGAAATGGCATAGTATTTGCCTATAACCTACACGAATACTACCACATGCTTTAAATCACCCATAGACTACTCTACTCCTTTGTGTGGGATCTTTTTGGACACTGAGAAATGTACAATTTTGCTGGGGGTTGGGTCAGAAAGGCAAGGTGGATGAAGATAAGGCAGGGACCATCTCTCCTGGGGCTCTTTGAAATGGCCTGGAGACCCTCACAAGGAAAGATATAAAAGGGTCAAAGTGACAGAGCTGCTCCACAAGAACTACTTTAGGGCCCATTTGACAGAACATGACAGCACATTGGCACACCCACATCTTCACAGAGACCAGCACACCAGCACCCCCAATAACCCTGACCGCTGGGCACTTCCAGCGATGACCCCCTTGGTGTGGACACGCACATACTACTTCTTTCTCTGGAGGGAGGGGCACCATGGGTTGAACTCAGGGGTGCTCGACCACTAAGCCACACCCCCAGCCCTATTTTGTGTTTTATGTAGAGACAGAGTCTCACCGAGTTGCTTAGCACCTCGCCGTTGCTGAGGCTGGCTTTGAACTCGTGATCCTCCTGTCTCAGCCTCCTGAGCTGCTGGGATTACAGGTGTGTGCCTTGATGCACAGCAGCACACCCATATTTCTGATTCACAGCAGCCTGTGAAGAGCCTACCAGGCGTGTTGAGGTGGTTAGGAACCCGTGGGAGCTGAGGAAAGGCGAGAGGACGCACATGCTACTTAGTGACTGTAGCTGACCCAGGAGTCATCCCTTGGACACCCTCAGAAGTGACCATGGGACACTTTGAAAGGGTGAGTTCCCAGGACACCATGATGTCATTAGAGTGGGTGTGACCTTGACAGAGAACTGTTGGTAAGGAGTGGGACCTCAAAATCAATTCCACCTATTTCTTTTTAATGTGGCTACTAGAAAATCCAAAATTACGCATGAGACTGGCATCATGCATCTGCTGGCCTGTGCTGCTCCAGACTAGGACATGACCATTAGGGTGCCTCTGTGGATACCCTCCAGGTGACCTCTAAGTCAGTCCTCCACAAAGGGAAGGAAGGAAATTGTCAGCAAAAGGCATAACCTGATTTTTAAAACAAGTATATAATCATTGTCAAGAGAAGGGTGGTAGTTGGAGAGAGAATAGCTGAAAGGGTCCCCAGAAGGACCAGGAGGGGAACTCGAATGGGACAAATGAGCTAACTGGCTCAATATGAGGACTCTCGAGAAGTCGGAGCAAAGTTAGGAAACATCAGCCGAATGGGGAACTCCCCTGAGGGTTATAGGGTTTGGGGAAAAATAAGGGAATTTGATATTTTTGGTAGTATAGATGTACCTCATTCACATAATGGCTATGAAATGGTCTATAGCAATGCAGTCCAGTAGAAATATAGCAATATAATATAACATTATATATATAATCTATAATGTTATATGTCTATCTGCAGATTTTATGATAATAAGCATGCACATATTCCATAACTTAAGTAAATACGATTCCAGGGCAGGCAGACGCTGGTTCTGGAAACTGCCCGGCCTCCTCAGCTGCTGGCTTGCTTCACCTGGCTCCTGTTGCCTTCTCTAGAAGGTTATTCCATGGGGGCGCCTTCATGGCCCATTTGATAGATGCGTTGTCAATAGCTCAAGCCAACTGAAATAATAATGGAAGAAAGTTCTACCTCTGCCAAGAGCTGAGAGCTGAAAGGACGCTGGCGGTGTTTCCTGAAGCCAAAGCAGGTTTCCTATAATTAGCAGCAATTTGCTAGAAAGTTTACCAGGCTCTTCCAAAGCACACACGATGGCAAGTCGTTAAAGGTTTCTTTATTTTTCCTTTCCTCTCCATGACACATTGCAGATGGAGAGAGGGGAGCGCAGCCTGCTCCTGGGTGGGGGCCATTATTTTACAGGATCACATCTTTGCTGATTCAGGGGAGTGGGAAGAAGAAAACCAACTTGGGGTACGTTGTGGGAAATGGGAGCAAATTCAGAATCATATTCTAAACATTCCAAAACTCGCAGCCTCTCCAACCATCTCCACCGAGAGGCCCCTGCTCTTGTCAGGCAGGATCTGGAGAGTGAAATTTAAACCCAGACCCAGCTCATGGAATTTCCACTCCAGTAGATCAGAAAATAGGAAACTTGGACTGCACGGATGCAAAGAGATGTGCCTACTTCCTGTGCTCCTACAGTCAGCCTCGAAGGCCAGGCAGCAGTGCAGGGTGGGCGCACCAACACCCAGCGTACTGAGCACCTAGCATGTTCCTAGGCACCTTGCCCACGGCCCAGGAGGATAGCCCACTGCGAAGCCCCACAGACCTGTTGTAGGTGCTATCACTAATCTCGATTTACAGATAAATAAACGGAGACCCAGCAAGGTCATGAGCTAAGCCAGGACTCGACCTGGAGTCAGTCTGATTTCCAAGCCAGTGCTCTGTACCCTGCACCCTCTGCCCACCATGTAGATAGTGGTAAATGATGGAGGCCCAGCTGCCAGCGCTAGACCTGTGGGTAGGGTCCACAGACTCTCCTGCCCTGTGTCTCTAAGAGGAGAAGTCCAGCAGGATTTCCAAGACCTGACGCCACAGCCCAAAGTTATCTGCCTGCTCTGCTCTGTAACAGACGTGGTATCCTCCTTTCTAATTCCATCCACCTGGTGTGGACAGGAAGGAGGTGTGTGCTGGGGATCCTGCAGCATGTATGCGAACTATGACCCACATGAGGGATGTTAGACCAAGAGACATCCTGGACGCAGAGGAAAATAAATTAATTAATCATGCCCCCTCACTCCAACACCTACACGCCCATCCACCAGCCAGCCCACATACTCAACCTCCCTCCATTCATCCATCTTTACTTCCTTCCTTCCATCCATCTTTCCATCCATCCAGTGCTTTTCTGGGACAACAGTCAATCACGACATAATAGCCTGACATGGAAAGAGACTGTAAGGGACATGACATAATGGGTCTTGATTTTCTTATTTTAATTCAATTTTTTGATGATTAAAAAAAAATCTGACTACAGCCTTAAAGAAGCCGAGAAGAAAGATCAGCAGATGGAACATGGCTTTGGCAGTAGAGGGGCATGAGACCAAATTTTGGGGCTGCCCTTTGTCAGCAGGGGGAGCCTTGGACCGCTGTGCAGCTCCCCGTTTCCTCACATGCCCTACAGGGGTAGCAATACCCATTTCCTCCCTAGGCCAGACCGCTCCCTGTCAGGACTGACCTAGGGGAGGATTTCAAGATGCATCTGTACAGTGCAGCTCACAGGAGGCATCTGTGGGATGGATTGTGAGGCCTCTGGTTTGCTGAGCTGGATCCCGATGGATTCTGTAAGGAAAATGCTGCCTTTGCTATTTCAGGGTTAGATAACAAGTGGGTTCCACAGGATGGCAGCTGGACTTTTGGGGAGAGGAGGAAGTATGTGATGTGTTTCAGTGCCCCGCTGTAAACCTTTTTATCAAAGTGGGTGCAGATGTAGACAGAATTGCCTTTGAAACCAGCAAGTACACTTGACCCCAGAGGTTAAGTGCCCTTGGAGCTGGGGCGGAACACACTGCTCTGGGAGCGGAGAAGCTCCCGGCTGCGCCTGCCTGCCAGACAGGCCCCCACCCTGCGATGGCTGAGTGGCTTCCTGGGGTGCCTCCAGGGTTGCAATGAGTTCTTGGCTGAGCAGTGCCTGTCGCTATCTTGGAAAGCCACGGTAGAACCCACCTAGTGGATGAGGGAAGAAATGAAGGACAAGAGAGGGCAGTGGCTGTGGTCCGGGTGTCACACGCCTCCAGGTCGTCTGCAGTGCTGTGATCACACTGCACTTACAGCCTTGAAGAATATCAGGTCAGAGACCTGGGTCATGTCACAGAGCAGCCTCCAGAGAACCACGCATCATTTCACTCACTGTGACTCTGGTAACAAGCGGTCTTCAGTGCCCGTGGGCTCTGCATTTGTGGATTCAACCAACCATGAGTTCAAAATACAAAAAATAAATTACATCTGTGCTAAACATGCACAGACTTTCTCCTCATCATTATTTCCTAGGCAACACAGCATAGCAACTATTTATAGAGCATTCCCATTGTATTAGGGATTATAAGTAATCAAGAGAGAGTTTTAAGTAGATGGGATCACATGCATGGGTTATATGCAGACATTATGCCATTGCATACAAGGCACTTGAGCAGCCCTGGGTTTCAGCATCTGCAGGAGGTCATAGATCCTATCCCCTGATACCTAGGGATGACTGTAGTCAGGTCTTTCAACCACCTTTCTTCAGTAGCAGGGACACTTTGAAGTTGGTGTGTGTGAGAGAGAGAGAGAGAGAGCGAGACTTAGGAGGCTGAGACAGGAAGTTCCTGAGCTTGAGGCCAGTCTGGGCAACTAAGGGAGGCTGGGCTGGGATGTAGTGGGTGGCAGACTGGGTTCAATCCTGCGTCCCCAAACCAACGACAACAGGAGGAGCACATGTTCAGGAGCCTCCGATGCGGGTGGTCTGCCCTCTTCGGCAGGCCCTTCTGCTTGCTGCCATCCCATGCCCACCTCACCCGACTTTCCGCAGATGTGTTCCTGCGATGGTGAGAAACAGACCAGCAAAATGTCCCCACACAGGGAAGCGGCCAGTCCTCGAATCCCGGCCATCCTATGGAATACCACGTGGTGTTAAATGGACGAAGCCACCCCGTGTTCTCCCAGTGAGATCTGGCTAAGACGTGTTAGTAAGGAGATAAAGTTGTGAGAGAACCACAACGTGGAGAGGTGGTTAATTCCATGGGATCTTGTTCTTGGAAAAAGTAAGATAGATGCAAAATAAAAACCACTCACTCACATACGTTCAAATATATGGATTTTAAATATATGGGATACAACCCTGTGTTTGTAGTGGCTCCCTCTGAGAAGGGATGCAGAGTTGGGGGCTGGGGACAGAGGGAAAATTGGTTTTCATGCTTTCTATATTTTAAAATAGCCTCATTGACATACAAGTTACACACCATAAAATTCCCCCATTTAAAATATACCATTTAATGATTTTGTGTATTTACAGAGTGGTGGGACCATGGGTGTAATCTAATTTTAGGGCCTCTCCATCACATCAAAAAGAGATCTCACATCTACTTATTATCCGTCACTCCCAACCTGCCCTCTTTCTCAGCTCTGCTGATCATTGTTGGAGGTACAGCTCTGTTGTGATTGGTGTCTAATGATCATACATGTCTGTGGGCTGCAGCGTTCACACCTCAACATGTAAAATACAACATGTAAGGATCGGGTCAAGGTAGGAGCATATTTATCACCACGGACTTTCATTGTTTCTTTGTGTTGAGAACTTTCAAATGATTGATTAAGCCAATTAATATTCAATTAATGGCTGTCGACCAGCTACCCTCCTGGGCTACAGGACCGCAGCAGTTTTGCCTCGGGTAGGCCCGCATCTCCGGTTGATCTTGAACCTACCCTCTCTCTGTAGGTTTTCCTTTTCTAGAATTTTGTACAAAGATATTTTACATTAAGTATTTTTCTTTTACAGGTATGGATTCTTTCAGGATGAACTAAATGATTGCCTGTGTTTCGTTGGCAAAGACAGCACCTGTGGACGCCGGGAAGGAACATGGAAGAGCCACCACACGGAGGGAAAGGCAGCTCCCAGGGCCAGGCGCGGCCAGGTACTTGGTCCAGGTTTCCTTTTACCTCACAGCAATGTGCTGAGCAACCTCATTTGGAAATAGGGTCTTTGAACATGTCGCTGAGTTCAGGCACAGTCTCATAGTGGGACAGACGGGGACACACGGGGAGAGTGATGGGCAGCACAGACGCAGAGCAGGGCATCTGTCTCCTCACTAGAAGCCAAAGAGCACCCAGGAGTTTCCATCAGCCCCAGAGCAGAGGGGAGGTGGGACACACACACCCCAGAGCCTCCTGAGAGACCTGGGCCTGCAGAGCCCTGACTGGAGATGTCACTCTCACTGTACAGAAAAGGAAACTGGGGCTTCGACAGGCGAGGTGACACAGGAGGCTGAGGCTGAGCAGGGTGGGGAGCAGATGGCCTGTCGGGTCTGCCAGCTCTCTCCAGCTTCCCCGCAGGCATTGTGAGCAATGCTGGCCCTCCTGGTTGGCCACTGTGGGAGAGTCCTGGGTGCACGTTTTACTTGCCAGATCAGGTCACCAGGTCTCAGAGAAACCACAGGGCCAGGGTTTGCCTTCCGAATCCAAATGGCTCTTAGAGAAAGCTCAGTTCACTTGGCTCTTTGGAATGTTCACCTGAGGTGTCTTTGCTTCCCTCGTCCCCCAGCCAACTTGTCCTGAGGGTCAGGCCTACCGAATCCTCAGAAGCAAAAACTCCTTCTCACGTGACTGTCTCTGCGAAAGCCGGCTGTGTCTGAGGCAGGGGTGGGGTGACAGCAGACGCGGTCTGGCCAAACCTGCCCACCTCCAGGGGAACCTGCTCCTGAGGGCAGGCTCAGGACCCAGGAGGAACGTGCCCTGGGGTGTCACCCCTCCATTCTCAGAGTGCATCCAATGACCATGCAGAAAGGACAGCTGGAGCAGCCAGAGGCAGAAGGTGGCACCCACCCATGCAAGGGGCTTCACCAGGTCCTCCAGCCCCAACCCAGCAACGTCAGGGTCAGATGCACAACTTCCAAGGTCCAAGTCCAACCCTGGGCGAAGGCTTTGTATGCATTCTTACCTAGTCCTCACGACAGCTCCTTGAGTTCATTACTCCTGCCATGCTTATTATTCAGTCCTGGAAGTAGAGGACCAGAGAGAGGAAGTAACTTGCCCAAGCACACACAGCTGGGAAATGGCAGAAGCTAGCAAGGAGCTCGGCGGCTGAGCTGCATGACCTGCCCCTGTACTTAGGAGCCGGTGCTTTTACCACCCCTGCCTCAGACATGGCCTTCATTCCAACTCTGCCACGACAAGGTGGGAGAGCTGGGCCTGGCATTGGCATCTACCAGCCTTGGGGCAGGACTAATGAATGCTTCTGCCTAATGTCAGCACAGCAAGAATTTGCAAAGGTGCAGCCAGCACCCAACCCTGTCCTCACCTGGAACAGCTCTCCTCAGTCTTGCTCCTCACCAAGACCAGTGCCCAGGAGGGTAGGATCCATGTCTCACCTCTCTCCATACCCCCGGGTGGACACACACGTTAGGTCCTGGGGACAGCTTTGCTTGCAGAGGTGTGTGGTGGGCTTGGTTCCAGCTAAGAGGGACTTGGAGAGAGACCCAGGGGTACATGGGCCACTTGCTGTTTTGTGACTCACTATTTTCAACTCCCTGGGCCTCAGTTTCCTCTGCTGTAAAATGGGGCCCAGATGGCCTTCACGTCAGTCTTGCTAGAAAGCTTAATTAGGTCCCCCGTGTGAAAGGCCCCACAAAAGTGAACGCCAGGCTCCTCTCTCCTCTCCTGTGCTCTCCTCCTCCCTTTCCTCAGCTTCTTCACCTGTAAAAGAAGGTGACTCACAGGGTCTCTCTCCCAGGGTCATTCTAAAGGACACATGAAAGTCTTCTACAGACTCAAGGCGGTACACACATCAATCAGAACTGAATTTCAAAGCACCCTCTGGAAGCATAGAAATCATTTGATTTTCTTGCCAGGAAGGACTGGGTCCACTCCCCGCCTACCCAGCTAGAGTCAGGGACCAAAGGATGGATGGCTCCTTGGCAGGAAAGAACGAAGCCCTGTTGCATAAGGAAAATTCTAGCACACCTTTCCAGAACAGGTCAAAGAGAATGGCCCTGGCTGTGGCTGGCTGAACACATCTCTGGCCATCAAGGTGCTGCAACGGAGCTTAGCTGCTGCTCTGTAGAGTGTCATGGCTTTTAGACACAGGGTATTTTATCAGATTCTCCTTTCTTGGAGAATTCAAAGGCTCAATAGAGATCTCCAGGAGGATATAAATTCTTCCCTCCTTCAAAAGTTTCGCAAAACAAAACAAAACAAAACCCTTTATTGCAAGGTGTACACTCGGAGACATGCGGGAGAATTGGAGACTCTCCCAGTGCAACCTAGCCGAGGTTGGGCTTCTTTCCTCTCCTTGGCCAGCTCCCTTGCGGGCTTCAGAGCCTGGATCAGAGTTGCCCTGCTCTGTGAACACTTCCTGACGTGTGCTCCAGCCAGTGGGCCCTGCCTGTGGAAGAGGTGCACAGACCCCTCTGCCACAGCACAGGACGTTGTTTTCTTGTCCACTGTCACCAGAAGTTGCGGCTTCCTTGAGTGCAGGTCCCTTCTGAGCCACCCTGCACCACAGGAGCTACACGGGGCCTGCGAGGAGCAGGAGCTCCGCTAATAATGAGTGCCAACGAGGTCTGTGCCTTCGTGGTGACAGACAGGTGACAGGCACAAGGTCAGGGAGAAACACGGAGGGTCCACGGGGAGGGTGCTCATGGCGTGTCCTGAAAAGCCACCAGCAACTCTTACGAGATGAATGGCAGCAGGAGCGGCCTGTGGCAGGCTAGGGACGTGGGTCTCACTGGGCAGGAAGCCACGGCAAGGACGGTAGGAGCCGCCGCGTCTCACCCCCCAAGTCTTTCAGCTGCACATACAGAACAACAAAGTGGCTCCGGGCCTCCAACCGCAGAGACGCCCTTCTTGATCCATCTGGCACACATGGGCAGCCTTTGCTTTTCTCTCTGAAGAAGTCAGTCCCCATCTCCCCTCAAGAGCAGTGTCTTCTGGGAACCAGACGCCTCTTCATGGTGTGGCTAAGAAAACCTGCAAATCACTCCACTCTCTTTCTGTCATTTGGGCACACACCGAGTGCCGGGCTTCAGGACCACTGGCAGGGGCTCATATGCATGGAGGGTCAGGCAGGCAGTCACTGGACCACACTGCAGAGGGGCTGCTAATCAGAGGAGGTCAGTGACCGGGGCTTGGACAATCGTGGCACAGGCCGTGGCCATGTGCGATCTCGCAGTCTCTGTTTTAAAAACGTCAGTAGCTGATTTGGATGCGCAGCTCCTGTGGGAAAACCTTTATCATCTACTAAAATGTCATACAGATACGTCAGGGAAGACCTTCTCAGATTCCCCAGGTTGTGGAAAGGAACAGGCTGATGTTTGCATTTCGCATCTATTAAATGCTAAATTGAAGACAAATATGATGTGATCCCATCACTATGGAGCTACTGTTTACAGAGAGACATAAAATAAATTGATAACTGGGGATCCAGCCTGGGTGGTCTCGGTGCATAGAGCAGAAAACACCCAGGAGCTTGGAATCACCAGGGACCCCTTCCTGCGGATGGACATGTGAGCTGGTCTTGCGGGACCTGCCACTCAGGTCGGGCAAAGGAGAGGCTTTTCCTCAAAGAAACAGCATGTTGAAGGCCTTGGTGGGGCCTGAGAGCCTCGTGCTTGAGCTTGGCCCTTTTAAGCTGGAATCCTACCCTTCCTACTCCACAGCACGGGACCTCAGCAGAGGAGTCCGTTGTTTCTGGTCCTGTCACCTCACCTTCCCACTTATAAGATGTAATTTGCAATCTCATCCCCCTGGAATGTTCCAGAGAGCACACGAGCTAGTACACCATGGTTTTTGCACATACACTTTTGAATCCCACAGAGCCAGGTGTGTGGCCTGCACCATTGCGTGACCCCGGACAAGTTCTTCCATCTAAAAAAATGCAGAAAAGGAGAGCCTGTCTCACGAGGGTGATGGCGCGAGGAGTACTTAGCTCAAGGTCTGAAGCACTAGGTATGTGGCCTGTTACTGTGTAAGGAGTACTTTGCAGAGTGCTTGGGACACTGCTCAGCGTACAGTAGGTGTTCAGTTTCTTCCTTTACAGCTAAGGTTGGCCATGACTGGGAGTCATACCTGAAAATCTATATGACTGATGCCAAGAGGGGACAGGCTGGTGGCCCCCAGGTCTGCTGGGTTTCGGGTTGTGTCTTGGGCAGGAAGGTGGCCTCTTCCCTTCAGCTCAGCCTTCCCAGATGAGGCCCAGGGCCTAATGAATGGAGGCCCGCACACCAGGGGGCTCACTCTGGAAGAGAATACCCTCGGCCTGCCCGCTCCACGGCATCCTGGCATCTGAGGCGTTGACTGACAGGCGGGAACCGCTTGTGTCCCTTTCCTTGGGCCGTTGAGGAAGGGGCAAGTGCGTTTCAGGCGGCCCATGTCAACAGGCACTTGAACTATGCTGTGGACACTCAGGCCTCTGGGAGCGGGCAAGGACGAAGTCAAGGAGGAGCCAGTGCCTGCCGTCTCCTCACCCCCACCCTGAGTTCATGTGGCCTGATCAGGGCCAGCGCTCCAGGAACACACAGCCCTGCCATGGAGCAAGCCTCAGCAAGCGGGGAGGGTGGTGTTCGCTGAGTGCCAGGCACTGGGCTGTCCTTCCAAACCCTGAGATATGGGGGGGGGGAGTGGCTTGCCATGGTCAGGGTCAGTCTGCAACCAGGTGCCAATGCCTGGGCTGTTTTACAGGCAAATCCCTAGGAAGCCTGCAGCGGTGGGACACCTGCACTGACGCGTCCAGAGGGGCCCTGCACTCAGCAGCCGCACAACAGGAGCCGCCTTCCTCTCAGGGCCTCGCTCATCCACGCCATCTGGGAAACAGGGACAGCAGGGCCAGGCTCAAAGGCTCACAGGGCAGGGGCCGGGGGGTCCCACTGCAAGGAGGGCTGAGAAAATACCCCAGAGTGACGCAACTCCTCGTGTCCCTGCAGGGCGGGTTGCATTCGGAGTTCCTGATGGGACTTGGGAACCATGCGAGTGGGAGGCAGCGTGGAAAATTCGCCTGCCCAGGTAGCCAGGCTGGCACCCTGGAGCCTCTGGTCCTTATGGGAACCTACAGAGGGCTTGGCACAGGAGGACGGGGAGGAGACACTGGGCAGGAGCTTCCCAACCATGTTCTGAGCACTTGGAAGCCAGCACCAGCTCCCCTGTGTCCCTGCTCCCAGATGGACGCCCTGGCTTGGTGTGCCACGGCTGTGGGACAGCCACGGAGCTCTGGGACCTCGTCACAGCCTGCAGAGGGGAGCTTGGCCGCATGGCCCTGACCTCCACTAGCCTGCATCTCAGGACAGCCCTGGACTGTCTTGCGTTGTTTAAACGACGATTCTCTTGAGGTTGTTTAGATGCATCCCGTTCTGAGTCCCCCTCTCTCTTTTGTCCTGGACATTTCAAGTCTGAGTCCCTTTATTCTCTTCCATGTTTCCAGTTGGGGGAGGAGTGCACATATTTAGAAATTCTACCCCTTTTCTTGTACAGAGAAGAGAAAATTTCAAAGCTGCGAGGAAGCCAGCATCCTGGACACTGGGCTCAGGGCGGTTCTGCTCTGGGCTCAGGGACCCTGGGAGGCTGCAGGGCCCCAGCCAGAGCTGGGACACAGGCCCCGTCCTCGATTTTGCTCTAGTCAGGAAATGCTGGGATGTGGGAAGCTGGCCGACAGGACCCAAGCCCTGCAGAGAGGTTCTGATGAAAACCAACAGCCTCCTCCCGCCCCGAGTCCCTCGTTCTCAGACTGGCCGAAGTGTAAAACCTCCAATGCACATTTCATATCGTACCGCGCAGCCGCCTCTCAGCCTCCGGAGACGGACAGCTATTCATTTTCATAAATTACCTTTTAACCAGTTTTTTCAAAAGGGGGGTGGTGAAAGAAAACAGAGACAAAACAGATGGCTTCAGCCCTTTGATCCGCCTCGCTGCAGACAACCAGGCCGCCCGCCAGCACCCCTTTAACTGCAGCTTGCCAGGAGAAAATGAGTGGTTTTAACTCTGCAATTACCGTGCCTGCGCAGGGCCCGTCATCGCGGCCAGAGGGACCTGATCCCAACCAGCTCGACTGCCCCCAGAATTACAGCCACAGGGAAGCGAGTTAAACAGCCCCTGTGGCTGGGCGGCTTCCACAGGCCCAGAAGCTCCCCCAGAGTCTGCAGCCCCAGCCCCCACCCCCACTGCTATAAATATAGAAAACTAAGACCATGTATGCCAGCTGGCCAGGCCAGACAGAGGGAAGGGAACAGGAGACAGCAGCCTTATCTCTCACCCAGGAGTCGGGGAATGTGGCTGAGGCAGAAGGTCAGATTTCTGGGAACAGAAGCGGGGCAGCTTAATCAGACTCCAGCCCCCTGCCAGATCACTCAAGAGCATCCAGGCTGGCCTTTGGGTATGAAGTGTCAAATATGGACAGACTTGTGTCCAAAGGGACTCGGGAAGATGGGACTATTCACTCCCGGCACTCAGGCTCTGACCTTGGCGATTGGTGTGGGTTATCCACCTTCCTCAGTCAATATCTACGGCAGAGGGTGTCTTCCACCCTGCCATGGCCCAGGGCCACACCCGACACAGCCCTCTTTCTCTCAGCCTCACTTTCCTCCATGCTTGATGCTGAACTACTTGGGATGCCTGCACGTGAGCCCCAGGGCTTTGGCACATGCTGCTCCTCCTGCCTGAGCCCTGTTCTTGGCTGGTTTCCAGGCTGATGCCCGTTGGGTGGCTCTCTCCTGTTCAGGATCACTCTGGGATGCCTCGGGAGAACTCCGCTATGGCCCCAGCACCCCTAGAGCTTCCCTGAGTCCCCTTCATACCAAAATGCAGTGCTGTGACACTGGGGGTCCCCCTGTTGACTATCAGCTCTTCAGAGGCTTGATGGGCCACGGTCATGCACTCACCCAGGACTGGGCACAGGGCTGGCACATGGTAGAATCCTGAAAAGGACATTGATTGGATAAATGAGATGCTGCTAAGATTTCAGAAAGAAAATCTGGAGAGCAGAGAGCTTTGGGGCACAGCCATGCAGCTCTGGAGCCCCAGCCCAACACGTGTCCTGGTCAGACCTGTCCGCAGCCCTGGAACATGGTGTGTGCCCTGCGGTGGCACCTGCTCCCCTGTGACCACGACACTGAGGACGGGGGTGGTGAGCACTCTGTCCCTGCCAGGCCCCTCCTGCCTCCCAGCAGCATCTGGGTTGAGTTTGAGAAGCGCCTCCTGAAGAATGTGCAGGAAGGAGCTGGGATGGAGGTCGAGGGTGGGTGCATGGCTGGCTCCATGGGGCCACGATGGCTGGAGAGGATCTCGCCTGGCTTCTCATGGTCTCAGCGATGACAGCCCCTGGTGATGCCACAGATGACTCCAGGCCCTCCCCTGGAATGCCAGCTCGCAGGCCGCTGTGCCTCCTTCATGTGGCTTTCCCATTCACTGCCCCAGCTCATTAGTAGATGTTCTTTTATTTTAAGAACAATGCAGGGGACCACTGGGGAACCATCGCTGTTATTTGTTTAAATTCTTCTGACATTTGCTCATCGCTTTGTAATGACATTTCTGATTCTCCCACAAATTAGTGCTACAGTTCAGTTCCAGCCACTCGTTGGCTCATTCATCTGTGGACTCACTTAAATCAATGGTTACTGATGCCTGCTGAGGGGGTGACATCAGCTCAGGGTCCCTGCGACCCACAGTGCCATGCAGGCTCTCGCCCGTTCATCCAGCAGTCCCAGGAGGTGTGGCGTGCCTGCTCTGTGCCAGGGCCTGGGCTGAGCTCTGGGTTGGCCCCGGGGAGCAGACCAGCCTGCAGTGCAGATGCGGTTCAACAAAAGGTATTCACAAGTCAGCAGCTGCCACCGAGAGAGGCAGGGAGAAAAGGCACACGGAGCTCTGAAAACATCAGCAAGGGTGTTCCACCTGGGCTGGGGCAGAGGAGGCTTCTCCCAGAAAGCTCTAAGGGAGCCGGGATATTAGACTAGTTGAATGGGGAGGGGGAGTACATCCAGCCCTAAGAATACCATGTGCAAAGGCCCTGAGGCAAAAGGACAGCTGATTGTGAGACATTGGACCAAGACTCAGGCGGCTGGAGTGCAGAAGTTCATGGTCCTTGCTGGGCGGTGAAGCTAGAGAGGAACATCAAGGTCAGATCACACAGGATCTAACAGGCTGCATTAAGGAGTTGACTCTTCAGTATCATCCTCACTTTAACCCTAGCTGTTTTACTATTTTTATCATTACTTTTCATATAAAGAAAATAAGGCTCAGAGAAGTTCATTCATTCAACCAACAAACACTTATTGAGCACCTACTATGTGCCAGGCCCTGTGCTGGGCACTGGATGGAGCTGTAAGTGGGACAGGCTGGGCCTCATAGGTAGGGAGCATTTACTCATCGGGTGACAGTGGCAGGAGGCACCTGGGTCCTCCTGCCTCAGGGCCTTTGCCGCTCACTGACCTTATGGGTCCAGGACCCGGCTCTGGGGTACACATGCCGTGCCCTCCTCCCCAGCACCTGGAGCTGGTCTGAACCTTCTTTGTAGTTGTTCCCTGGACCAGACTGGGTGTATTGCCCCCACTCAGGTGTCATGTGCACCTACATCCCACAGGAGGGCTAACGCCAGGGGTGGGGTTGTGACCCTGGCCAAGAACGAGGCAGAGGGAGGCTCTTTGGCCCTGCAGCTGTTGGGCCCAAGTCAGGCCTATTCACCACGCTCTGCCATTTTTGTGGATTAAAAATAGTCCCAGGTTTTTTGCTGCTGCTGTCTTCAAGAGGCAGCGCCCCCCTCCATGCTGGGCTCTCCTCATGACTCACTTGGATCAATCCAGCACCGCACAGGTGATGGCCCAGCCGTCCTCTCTGTCTCTGGGAAGAGGCGCAAAACAGCTCAAGCTGGCCCGAGATGGCCAGCAAGCCCGTGAGGACAAGCGGGCGGTCCAGGAGCCAGCATGGGGCAAAGCCGTCCTGGCTCTGCCAGCCCTGCCCAGGCCTGGGTCACTGTTTTCCAAGACACCAGCTGTCTTTCCTCAGGTAAGACCAGCAAAGGAGCTGCCCAAGGGACAGACTCGTGAGAAATAACAGACCGCTGTGCTCCAGGCACTCAGTTCTGGGTGTCCCCATCCCTCAATGGGTAACAGAAACACCACAGTGAGCCTCAGGAAGAAGCGGAAAGGATGGTCCACGGACTGGAGCAGACGCTTCTCCAAAGAAGACATGGGGATGGCCGGGGGGATGTGGAGGGTGCTCAGCAGCTGTCGTGGGGAGACAGAAAGCCACCAGAGGTACCACCTCACATGCCCTGCCATGGCTGTGGTTCTCTCTGTGTGTGAACAACCAGACAAGTGTCAGCAAGGGTGTGAAGGAGTTGGTGGGGTGTAGGTGGGACAGGGAGGTGGGCATGGAGGTTCCTCAAAACCTTGAAGACCGTGTAGACACGGAGGACTCAGGCCGGGCTCTGGAGGGCCGGCTATCGCTGTGCGCCCAGGAGCCCAGGCCCCCAGACGGCCCGGGGCCACCTGGACGAGAGTGGTCCACACGTGGTACAGTGTTACTCAGTCTTAAACACGGAGATCCTACCATGAGTGAGAAAGTGGACAACGACCAAGGATTTGAGCCGGGGACAAGTGCCGCCGGATCCCACCCTCACAGGGCGTCCAAGAGTCGGCGGTGCGAGCGGGGTGCAGGGGTCCGGTCCCGGGCAGCACCGCAGTGCGCGTCTAAAAACCTGCGAAGGGGGCGCATCTGGCGTTTAGTATTCTAACCCCAATTAAAAAGCAAAATTGAAAACGACAGAGAGGGGAGCCATGTGTGGTTCTGTCCCTGGTGTCCCCGTGTCCCCCAGCGCCCACTTCCTCTTCTTTCCAGCACCAGGTACCGCACCAGGCAGCGCTCTATCGCAGAGCCACGTGCCAAGCCCCACGTCCTGTCCCTCCCCCCGCAGTCCCCTGCGACCTCGGCCTCCTCCTCCAATCCCCACCCCTGCCCACCGGGAGAGAGGTGCTGGCCCAGCATTGGCCAATCATTTATGGCGCAGCCTGGACACTGATTGATCCAGAGGTGGGCACGTGACTTGCTCTGAGCCAATCCCAGCTGTCTGGGGCGTTGCCCCTGGAGGGAACCTGGCGGGGACCCTGGGGCTGGTAGTAGCGCGCCCGCCACCGCAGCATCCCAGGTGGCGTGGAGCTCGCGCGGAGGAGAGCAGGACCGCGACGTGGAGGAGCAGCGCCGAGGTGTCACCGCAAGCCGGACACAGCCGTGCATGAAGCAGCTCTAACTCGGGCTCCGGCCTGAGTCCCCAAGGCTTTCCCCGTGGTGGCCGTGAACCTGGTCCACTCAGATCCGCCGCAGAAGCAGTTGACTGACAGCCTCACGTCTGCTCCTGGGCTCCCCTTCCCTTCTGCAGCCTGGGCTGCCCCCAGCCAGTGACTGTGCCTGGGGCAACCACCACTGTCCCCTGGGGAACTCTGCCACCTGGTGACTTTGGTTCTAGGACAACGATCATCAGCCTGACCAAAATGTGTAGAAGTTGCAGTGTGGTCTGAGGATCCTCCCAACCCGCCCTCCTCTCCTTTCTCTTTCAAAGATCAGCCCTGACTCTTCCTGCTGTTTGAGCTCCAGTCCTGTGGTTTGAATGTGTCCCCCCAAAGTTCACACATGGGAAATCTAATCCGTGAATGCATATGTTGACAGTGTATGGAGGTGGGGCCTTTGGGAGGTGATCAGGAGGTGAGGTCACAGGGGTGGGCCCCTCCACAGCAGTGGCTTTATAAGACGAGAGACCTGGGCTGGCCTGCTTGCTCTGTCTCACCATGTGCTGCCTCTGCCTTGTTAGGATGCAGCCAGAAGTCCTTATAAGATGCCAGGCAGATGCTGGCACCATGTTCTTAGACTTCCCATCCTCCAGAACTGTGAGCGGAATCAACTTCTATGCTTTATAAGTTACCCAGTCTCAGGTGTTTTGTTACAGCAACAGAAAATGGACTAAAACGCTTTGGCTGAAGAGAAAAAAAGAATAAATCAAGACCTTGCCAAAACGCTACTGCCTTCATTGCACTGTGATCGTTTTCTGAATTACACACAGTGCATAAAAAGACAAAGCAGAGTTTTAAAATGAACACTACTTGCCCAATCCCAGTGTCCCCTGGATCTGATCCTTTTGCAGATGTGGATGTCATTATATGGCAGAAGTGTCTGACTTATGTGGACAACCGCTCTGTTACTGCATTCTTGGAAAGGGAAAGGGTTTTGCAGAGAATGCCATTTTCTTCTTACATTGCCAGCGGAGACAGGGACGTCTCGCCCATGGCTTTGGCAGGCATGGGAGCCCAGTTCTTCCTACCGTGTCCCCTTTTCCCCAAGCAGGTCTCTTGCTGAGCACTGTCTGTGTGAATCCTTCCCCATCTTCCCCCAAAACATACTGGGTGGTGGTTTACTTCATAGGAGGCTGACTTCACTCTGCTCAGATCTTCCTCGATCCCCTCCATGAGGTGGGAGTGCAGAAGCTACAGACTTGAAGGACACAGTGCCATGGTCAGCGGTGAAAATGGAGAAACGCTGGCTTCATGGAGAGCTGATGAGAGCCAGCTGTGTCCAGGGAGCTTCCTGCCTTGGAAAGGGGGCAGCCCAGTCTCGCTGAGGCTGCTGCTACCAGATGCACCAAGGTGGTTATTTCTTGAAGGCACATTTGCTTCTAATCACCCCATGGCAAACTGGCTTAGCAGAGAGTCTGTGCACTTTGGCCATTAGCATCATCCTCATGACCATTTCAGGCACTCAAGGCTATCTTGAAGGAATAAAGAAAAGAGGAAGGAGGAAGGAGGCAGAAAGGGAGGCGGGAGCACCTGCTGTGGAGGCAGTGTCTTGCTCCATGGCCCCGGGATCTGAGAGAAGGATCTTGACCTCTGTCGTGCAGGGCCCAGTGTAGGGGCTCACAGAGCCGAGACCACTGCGTTTGTGCACCTGGAGCCAAAGCTGGAATTCCCAGTGGGGAACTCCAGATCTGACTTCTGTACCCTCCTGCCGCCACAGGGGTGAGGTCTGCCCTTAAGCGCACACTGCATCTTCTATAGTCCCCACTGGAAGTTGGCGACATTTACTCCTAGAAATTCAAAACACACCAGCCACTTTAGCCTGCCACAAGTCACTTGGTGCCCTGCCATACACACACTCTGAGGGTGCCTTCTGGCTCCAGATCGCCTGGTCAAACCCACCCCTTGGCTCCCTCCCTGCTCCACAGGGCCACCCTTGGGCAGGAGCACCTCAGCCAAGCCACAGGGAGGACTTTCAAGACAGGCCTCAGGGTCTTGGTCACCGCCTTCCCCAGTCCTGGTGCAGACGCACCTACACATTCTCCTTCAGTCAGACACACACAAGATCTCCCCAAACCGACTCCTGGGGGCCCTGCCCAGGCATGTCCCAAATGGGCCCAGGCATGTCTGGATTCCAGAGTAGGCTCAGCCCTCCGCTGCGGCCCAGCGAACCTCCCACCTGCTCTCTCCAACATGGTCAGCACACGCTGGTGAAGTTGGCAGAAAAGATAATTCTTTCTCCTTTGCAAATGGAGAGGCCAAAGTTCCAAGGTACAAATGGGGGGTGGGCATGAAACCCCAGTCTCCTGAGAAGCCTGGCCCCTCATCCCTGCTGTCCGTCCCACCTTGACTTCCCCTCTAGGCCAGTGGTCAGGGGAGCCTGCGTGCCAGCCCTGGCTTCTCAGCCACTCCCGACATCCCTTGCCTGAGCTGCTTCCTCTGCCAGGGGACGTGGGACTCACCCTACTCTCCTGAGGCTGCCGTGAGGACTGCATGGGAAGTCACTCACGAGCAGCCCGGCTGGGCTCCACCCACAGAAACTGCTCACTGACCTCAGCTGCCCACACGGATGGGCCCAAGGCACGACACCCGAACAGAAGCATAAAGCTTTGAACTGCCTTTCATCCTCCATTTGAGGACCAGCTTTTAAGTCTCAACCCCTCAGTTTTGCTGTGCGAGGGCTGAAAAGTACATATGATCACACAGCGTCCTCGTAGGGATGGAACACCAATAAATGCGACATGCCCTTGGAAACTATGACAAGTGCAATCAAATATCGCCACCCCCCAGCCTGGCCCTAGGTGGTGCTGGACTCCTAGAGGCTTCCTTGCATGGACTCCAGAGGAGGAGTCCCTGGCTATGGAAGAGAAACCAAGCTGCAGCCCGCGGCCGAGTCCCCAGGGCGTGGTGAGCACATTTGCTTCCCCTGGCTCCCCGGGCCTCCGATGGAACTCCTTCCTCCAGAAGAGGAAACTGAGGCGCAGAGGAATTCCCGTGCACGTCTAGGACACGCCAGTGAAGACCTGGTGGAACCCCACTGCATCTGACCCTCCCAGGTCCCAGAGTCCTGGAAGAAGAGATCAGCAGGCTCACCAACAGGTGACAGGCTGCCCTGTCAGTCTCCACAGGGACTTTATAAAACACTGGGGCATGGGCTGGTGAGCAGGGAAGAATCAGTCCAGAAGGGCTTTACTAGACAAAGCCCCAGAACGCAGGCCGGGCGCTCCTGGGGTGGGACCGCACTGGGAAGGAGGGGGACACCATCTGAGCCATTTACCTGAGTTACAGCCTGGGGCCCAGAAGACACCGCAGCCCCCTCCCCAAGTGCCCTCGGGCCTAGTGGAGACCCTTGAGCCCAGACACACCACTGTAGCTGTAGCAGCTGAGGAAGGGCCCGGGGCTGCTGGGTCCTCGTCAGGCAACGGCGCCCTCTGCTGGCAGCACAAGAACCACTTCCGGGGAGGCCTCTAGATCAGGCTGATGAAAATTAGAAACGACACAGACAGATCTGACCCCTTATCCTGGAATGCTCAGAGCACAGTGTGTCGGGCTTTCAGCTTCTTCTCTTGCTTTTTAAAATGTGGAAACAGCTGCGTATACATGATGAGACAACTCAGAGATGGGACCCCAGTCTAGACACAAAATCCATTCATGTTTCCTTCGCACCCTACAGAGAGACTGAGGTGATTCTGTACAATGTATCTAACAATTTGAACAACAAAGTTTCATGGTGTGGACTTTTCCACTTGCAGTTTCATGTCAACACTCAAAAAATGTCAGGTGCCGGATCTTTTTGGATTTTCAGAGTAGGGATGCTCGCCCTGTAATACTGATGAAAATACAAACAGCACCGACGCAGTTACATTACCAAGAGGAGGAGGAGAAAGAGGGTTCCCTGGAGCACCGGATGCCAGCCACTGCGCCAAGCACTGAACATATACGATCTCTTGATTTTCTGCAAAATAAAATGAAACAAAAATGGGCAGGAAAAGAATTATTGACTGAGAGCAAATGTATGACACTCACGCTTCCAGGCGCTGACCTGAGGCATCCCTTACCTACGTTAAGGCATTTAACACTCACAGCGACCTCAGAAGGTCATCACCATCCTCACCTTTTAAAGATGAGGAAAGCAAAGCCCAGGGACACTCAGCAGCCTGTGAGGGTCACAGAGAGCCGTGGCAGACAGGATATGAACTCAGCCAGCCAGAACCAATGTCCGTGGACCCAGCCACCGAGCACCTAGGAACACGTGTGGATCCACCCACCACAGACCTATAAACATGTGTAAACCTAGCATCATGTAGCAAGTACCCACCTAGCCATCAAACACCAGTGAATGTCTATGGACCTTCGCACTTGGCCCCTCTGGAGGCAGCTGGCAGGGGGCTCCACCCCTCTCTCACCTCTTCCCGGAGCCTGCAGGAGGCCAGGTGCAGAGACCTCAGCCAGGACTGAGAAGCCCCCTGGAGCACAGAGCCTGCTCCCTGTGGGCACCTGCTCAGCAGCCCGCTTGTGGGGCACTGGCTCTCCACCTCCGCCCCTCCTCACCCTGCAAGCACCTTACCCGTGGGGCAGGGCAGGAGGTGGCTGTCCCTGTGTCAGTGTTCTCGCCTGGTGACCTGGAACTCGTCCCTGCAAGGCTGATCCTCATCAGCCACTGGAGAGGAGGCGCTGATGCAGGATGCGACTTTCCCCCCAATGGGCAGGCTGGAAAGTGGCACTTGCCGCCCTGCAGACAGTTCTCCAGCTTTTTGGCTTCATTCCCTAAAGTTACTGTTTTTATAATTGTATTCATTATTATATATCTATGTTTATAATTTATTAATATGAGTTTGGGTTCTTTAGTATTGTTTCTGTGAACTGAATGTGACTATATTTACTGACTGAGAAATTAAGACTGATGAGTTCACACAAAACTTACTTTAATCTATTTTTTAATTCATTACCTATTTTTATAAAAAACAACTGTTTTTCAAAACAACAATTCCCTGGAAGCGTGGCCTTGTTTCTCATGTGTGCAAACCTCTCTGACATCTGGACTACAGTGACAGCTGGGTTCTCCTCTCTGCTCATTCGGTCTGTTGAGACATATTGGTTGACATTTAGGAAGAAAATCTGGTCTCCAGAATACGTGGTGGGAAGGGGAAGGAGTGTTTTCATAGTCTTTTTCAGGCAGTTGTGTCCGATGTGCTTATGTATACTCAAAATGGGCGGAGTTTGAATTGACAGAATGGAATCGTTTCGTACTGTCAAATAAAATCCCCCGTTGTCTGTTGCAGAGATCTTTCCCTGCATGCAACTTTGTGGCTCAACTCACTGGCTCCCTGGAATACAGGGCTCTTGGAGTCACGCAGAGCTTTCAGACGCAGGTGCATCCATCCCGCAATGCTTACAGATCCCATCACCCTAACGGCTCATTGTATCTCAAGTGAATTTAATTATTGGGAAACTGTCAAGCTCTTGGTGGTGGGTATAGATTTTCCCAAATTCTAATTTTCTCTTGAAAGATCAAATTTTTATCATTGAAAACAAATGCCATTTTTTCCCCTTGAAGCGACCAGTTCAGCTCAGTCTCAAGAAAATGTCTACCAAATACTCAAGTTGGAATAGCTTGTCAGTTGTGCTTTCAAATGAAATGATTGGACCCCTAAAGGTAACCCACAGCCCCCCCAAGCGCATGGTGGTCTTGAGAACCCAGGACAGCTGCAGCCGCTCCTTGATGCTCCCTCAACTCCTGCAGGGGCTCCAGCAGGCCTGCCCTCTCCGGCCTTTGCTCTGTACCTGGCAAGTTCTCAGTTCTGTCAGTACACTGACACGTGTCGGGGTGTTCCTGGGGAGACACTGCCGAGCCCAGGTGGCATTTCCCAGCCTGCCTTGCTTCCGGAGCTGGCCCAAGGGCTAGTCCTCACCCATGAAGCTGGGCACAAGCACTCCAGATGCAGCTTCCTGGCGCTCTGTCCCCACCACAGGAGACAGATGGTTTTAAGACCCTAGAAGAGGAAGATGCTACCAGAGGAAAAGTGGCTCCTCCCCTGAATGACCTCAGGAAGGAAGTCCCCTGCCAAGCAGAACCAGGCACATCAGACAGAGGTGGGAGGAGATTTCACAGAGCAGAATCCTCGGGTACCACAGAATCCTGGTTTGTTCCAGCTCCGAGGTAACCAAGGTTGAAAGCACCGGATTGGCTGCTGAGTGCAGAAGACAGCGGTGGGTGTGGTAGCCTACGAGGAGGGGCCCCGGATGTGCAAGCAGTAGGTCAAGTCTAGACACGGATGGGCAGGGGAATGAGAGGAGGGGTGGGCCTGGGGCAGGAGGAGGAGGGAGGGTGCTCAGACTCTGCTTCCTCAGCACTTGGACGGCCGGGCAGTCATAGGAAAGCAGGATCAGGTGGCATTCAGCCAGGACTCTTGCTTTTGGTACAAATGTCTGTTACTTAAGGCCATTTTAGAAAAGCACAACCATAATCAGCCACGCTTCCTGGACAGCATCAGGTACCTATGCTATGTTCGTGGTCCCCAGCTCTCTTAAATAGTGTCACTCTACATTTGGAATCAGAATCCAAATATAGGATCTGGCTTTTTTTTTACATAGTCTCTTAATTCCCTTTTAACATATTAACGTCTAAATCTCTGATCTTCTGTTACCTGCCTGCTGGTTACACTTTTGAAGAGTGGGCCATTTGCTGTAGAATTTCTCACATGATGGTTTTGGCTGACTGGCTGATGTCGCTTACATATTCCCCTCTCCCACGTATATCCTCGAAGCTCATTTCTGGAAGTTTGTTTGGAAGGACACCTGCCAGGCCAGGTGTACTGCCCTAGGGTGCACACCATGGCTGGAGTATTCCCTGGACACCTCCCCTTTGTTGTTCAAGGTAGAGGTGCCACAGCCCAACCTGCCGTGTGTGACTGAATGCACCGCATGTCCCCGAGAAGCTTAGCTGATGCTCACCATCACCATCACTGCGGAGCCGGAGTGTTTTATTTTGGTACTTTGAAAGGCTGATTTCCCAATTCTACCACATACCCCCACCCCACCCTGCACCTGTTAGCTTTGATTTTTTTTCTAAAAAGCACATCCATTCAGCAGCTATTTGCTCATCCAGAAATACAGCCTTTAGAGGAAAGGCAAGATAAATATTGTATTCTTGCCTTTGATTTATCCATTTTCACCTGTACCCTAGTAACCTCCAGAGTGAGCTGGTAATACCGTTATGAACCCATAGCTTCTGCTGTATGTCCATCCATTGCCACCCTTATTCCTGCCTGATGCCACAGTGACGCCATCCTCAACCAGCAGCTGGATCCCTGCAGGGGCCTCTCCCCTCTAGAAGCCTTCGGTTGTTTCTCCGTTAGACGTGACGTTGGTGCATCTTGTGCAGTCCCTGTGCGGACCTAGGCTCAGATCTGCAGGCATTCCTCCAAGGAGCTCTGGGTCCTCTTAGCCAAGAATGCTATTGAGACTCTGTGCAGCCTTCCAAAATCTAAGCAAAGTGATGATGAATGTAAAAAATAAGAACAATACACATTAGCAGGAGAAAACAGGTAAGAGAACCCACAGCGCCCGGAACAAGAAGATTTCTGCAAATAGAAACATAGGTGTGGACGAGGACGGGGCCCAGCCCCTGCTGTGCTGCCTGTCTCCACAGCGACCTGCTCATCCTCGTCCACAGCTCTTCTGCCTGTGAGGGCAGAGGTCAGGTTCGTGTTGTGCCAGCCCCACAGCAGCGTTCCTCTCGGTGACGCTGCACTGCCCTTGAGGGTCTGAGCCCCCACACCGGCTCATTTATTCTCTCACTCAGTTGACAAACACTTATTGTGATGAACCACTCCAAGTTCCTTCTCCATGGTGACCAACTTCCTGTGCCAACTTGACTGAGCTAGGAGATGTCCAGATAGCTGAGTGTATCTCTGAGTGTCTCTGGAAGAGATCAGCATTTGAGCTGGTAGAATGAGTGGCAGGAGGGCAGGAAGGAGGCAGAAGAGGGGTGACTTCTCTCTCCCTATTTGGGTTGGGATGTGTACCTTCTTCTCTTGTACCCTGGTGCTCCAGGCTCTCAGGCTTTGAGACTCAGACAGAGTCACATTACCAACTCTCCTAGACCTCCAGCTAGTAGATGGCAGAGAGTGGGACTTCCCAGCATTCATGACCTCATGAGCCAATCCTGTAACAAATCTCTTATATCTATCAGTCGGTCAGTTTGTCCGTCCATCCATCCATCCATCATCCATGTATCTATGTGTCTGTCTGTCTTCTATCTGTCCATGCCTCTATCACCTGTACATATGTTTGTCTATCCCTGGTACTGGTTCTGTTTCTCTGGAGAACCATGACTGATACAATTTCTTGTGTCCCTTCCAGGATTAGAGGACTTGGTGGTGCTCTCTAAATGACCAGTAAACAAGAGAATGAATCATTCAGCTCGTGTGTGGATGAATGGATGGAGGAGTGGAGGGAGAAAGTCCCAGAAACTGCAGCCAGGAGAATTGAGACTCCTCATGCTTCCAGTTCCCTCTAGCAGGAAGGAGAGATCCACTCTGCAGAAAGCCAGGAGCTTTCCTGAGTCCAACAGAGACAAAGTGAGACGTCTCATCAGGGAGAGTGGCTCTCCAGGGACAATAGCGGGCACTGACTTCATGTCCCATCTGTCTGGCACGAAGCGCCGGAGATTGCTGCTGCTAGAAGTCTCTGGGAGCCCACGTGGACGCTGATGGTCCTCACAGGTGGGGTCGGCTCTGCACCAACAGTCTTTGAAGGCAGACCTGCGGCTGGGAGAAGGCAGAGCCTTGTAGTCTCACCCCCGTCAGTGAGGGCAGAGGTGAGGCCTCCTCCCTGCCCAGGCAGGAGCCTCAAGGTGCCCAGGATGCTCTGATTCACAGGGATTGCAAACTACACAAGGGCAGGTGTGGGTGTTAATGGAGCACGGACTTATTCTGATTAAAGGAGGTGACAGAGAAAGGGAACTTTGTGGGGCTCCTCCAAGGTGTGAAGCTCTGTGAGTCAGAAGTCATTGTCCCTGGTCCACAGGGGAGGAGAGGAGCTGGACTTGGGCAGTCCTTTCCTTCAGCTGCTCCCCTGAGGCCTTTCTCTTGTCCCCCTCCTGAGCAGGCCCTGCCACAGAGGGCCAGGCAGGTGGAGGGCTGGCAGCCTGAGGAGCCCTGGAGTGGCTTATGGGCTCTGCCCTCGCATCTGGGCCCACTGAAGGTCAGCGCTCCTCACGATAGGTGACTTGAGCTAAGACTCAGCAAGCCCATCCGAGTTGTGTTTTCTAGAACGGTGCTGGCAAAATCAATGGATGGCTTCTCCTGGCACCAGCACTGACCATATAGAGGGAAAACAATAAAGAATAAAAACAAAAATGAAATTGTTTAAAGACAAATGACAGATTCCTAACAAGTTAGCACAGCAGACCTGGCACCACAGGAACAAGGCCACACACCTGCTGGTGACAAGCAGCTCTAGAGTCCCGAATTGGAAGACACAAAAACATGAAAACATTAACTCTTGACAAACCTACACACACATTTATTCAACTTTAGTTGGGACCTCAATTGTTTTTAAAAGGAAGAAATACATTTATAGTTCTTATGGGAGAACACTGTCCAAAAAGGAAGATAATCACCCTTACTATAACCCCACAGCCAGGACAGTGTGCATCAGCCCAGGAGCAACACAAACCAGTGAGGCACAAGGAGACAGGGACAGAACAACGCCAGGGTGGAGGCTCTAGGCACAGGCCCACAGAAACTGAGTGTCTCAGATGGTGACGTCTCATTCCAGGGAGAAACAAACCGTACTGTGATTCTGGAAGAAAACAAGAACTGGACCACATTCATCACGCCAGATTTTTCAAAAAGATTCAAAGTACATTAAGAATCTAAGTATAAAAAATAAAATGAAAATAACAGGAAATAATTTAGAAAAACAGCTCTGGGTGTCCAGGATCTCCTGAAACGAGTCAGGAAACCCAGATGCCTTAGGGGGGGGAACAAACGGAGCTACCTCACAGTTTGCTCAAATACTTAGATAGCAAAAGATGGCACCACCAAATCAAAAGATTGGGGACAGCATTGCATAAGGACAGAGTCGAAATTTCACAGGAGTTAATGCTTCATAACAGCGTCACTTAATGACAGGGACTCACCCTAAGAGCTGTGTTCTTAGGAGATTTTGTCATGAGAACAGCACGGCACACACACACAGGGGTGCCGGGTCAGTCACTCCGTGTGGCCTCTTGATGTGACCAAAGGAGGCAGTAAGCATGACATGGATGCGGCTGCTGCTGGCGTGACCCAGCGTGGGGTTTTACGAGAACTGCTAAGTGCACCCCAAAATGATGCTGGCGGGTCTGCAGAGCAGCCTCACAGGCCAGCAACAGCCGCTTGTCACCACGGTCAAGGGCTGGGCACCACCCAGAATTCCTTGTGCTCTACATTTACATGAGTGTCCAGCATCATCACAGCCACGTAAGCACCACACCAGTACATCATGTGGCTACAGCGTCACTAGGCAACAGGAGTTTCCCAGAGCCATTCAATCGCATGGGACCACCGTCATATATGCAATGGGTTGATGACCAAAAGGGTGTCACGTGGCACATGACTGCAGATGAAGACTTCCTACATGTCGATAGATACAGGCAAACAATGCAGTCTAAAAATGTGTAAACAGTGTGCAAAGACAAGGCCGCCTCACTTGCCATCCGGGAAATGCAAAAATAAAATGCATTATTTCCCCCACTAGATTTGCAAAGCTCAAAAATCCATTTCTGATGAAGGAAAATAGTCCTTTGCACACACTGGGGTGGTAGGGTTCACTGCGGCAACCATTTTGGGAGGGATTCTGGAAACATTATAGTTTCATAAACATTTATCTTTTGGACCAGGAATATTGCTCTCGAAAATCTATGATGTAGATTTAAAAATATGAGTGTGAAGATGCATATTTCAGTGCTAAATGTGGAGAGAAAAGGAGGAAGTCATCTACGTACATGGTCCTGGTCTGGCCCTATTGCAATGAGTTCCACCGAGAGCACCCACCCTGGAGCCAGCTGGCGCTAGCACCCAAGAGCTGATTGTGACATCTCTGTCCTTCTCTGGGTTCAGCAATCTCACACAGTTGTTTGAAATTGGCCGTGGTGATAGAATTTACATCAGGGATATGGAGAAATGCTGCAAATCAAGAATCCTCTCCCGGAAAAGCCAGGCTAGCAGCCTTTACCAGCATGTCATCACTGCCAGGGTGGAAAATGCTACTCAAGGGAACAGGCATTGTCTCCAGAAGCCACACTCCAATACCTGCTTACTCCTCCCACTTGGAACTGCATGCACGTGGCTAATTTTAGAGCTCACAGGAGACCATCCAGCTCTAATTACCCTGAGTGCCTGGTTTCTCCAGCCCAGCAACGTTCTTTACAGGGGGGGATTCCCTGGCTGCGCTGCCCGAGCCCTGTCGCAAGGGCTATGCTGCACCCCGGCCACTGGAGGGCAGTGTTGCCACAGCCAAGGCGCCTGCACAGCGAGAACCCGGGCGGAGCCGCCAGCCTCAGCCAAAAGCCCGGGCCGTGGAGGTGGGGAAGAGGAGCCGCCCCAACCTTAGCACCCAAACCCGAGAGCAGAGCTCTGAGTTCAAAAACCGGACTAGCTGCAACGGACACTCAGCACGTCACCAGTTAGGCGGAGGGGTCCGGCTGCTGGCAGGCATTGAGAGAATACTGCCACCAGTCCTGTACCTGGGAGGGCACCGGTCCCCGCTTCGTGGGGCTTCGTGGTGACGGTGCTGTGATGCACACAAAGCTCAGGAGGAGGCCTGGTAGGCGCGGAGCCTCAGAAACGTCAGCTAGGGTTGCGGATCGCCCAAGTGTTCATGGTTCCGGTCCACGTTTGAGCCCATCCCTTGACCATCCACTCCACCAGGAAAACCCTGACGGATGCAGAAGGGAAGCGACTGCTCCAGGGCTACCCAGTGAGTGGGTGACCGGCAGGGATCTGGACCCAGGCCTAAAGGATGCAGCTGGCTCTCCTTCCTGGTCCAGCACAGCCGCTGAGGAGGGGGAGACTGCAGCACCCTCCCTCCGCTGAGATGCAGCCTCTAGTTCGCAGTTGCTCTGAGATTCAGTTACACAGAGCAACAGAGGAGGCTCAGCTCCTGTGGTGGGGCCTCGTGAGGCCACCTGGGGAGAGGTGGTTCCAATTCCAGCTGCAGCAGGGACAGAGGAAGACCCTGAGCCTCACCCAGACTTACAGGGACACTGTGCCTGAGCAAAGCAGTGTCAGTGCTGTCCCCCTGGGCAGCTCAAGGGTCACCATCAGGTGGCCATGCAGTTTCTAAGTTTTCCCCTCTGAGAGCTGGGACAGCTCACATTACAGAGGCCTGAGGCCTGACTGAGGTTCTCCCCTTAGCAGGGCGCCAGAGCAGAGGATGCCCAGGGGAGAGTCCGCACTCACCTGGACCCTGCTGGTCTTCAAGGCCCAGCTCACAGCTGCCCCTCAGAGCTGCCAGGCTCCAGCCGCTGCCCTGCAGTAGTGTCCTGGTCTGTGATGCTGAGGACCCCATCCCTCTACCTCCTGCATCCTTCTCCCACCTGCTGCAGGCCAGCCCTGCAGTCTCTGCCAAGAGTCACTGTGACGGAGCTGCTTATTGTCCCTCTGCCTGGAACCTCTCCATCTTCTCAGTGGCTATTTATTTTTTGCTAACTGCCTGGTGACAGGTTCAACATTTTTGTGTGTCTTTACTGTGTCCCCTCGCATGTGGAAGTCCCAAGAAGGCAGACTCGGTTTTATTTTCCTTTCAGCCTCCAGTCTTCAGCCCTCTGCCTGGCACTAGTGCTAGACAGTAAGTATGTCCAGAGCAAGTGAATGAGTGAGCCGGGGCTGGGGGAATGGGGGTGAACCTGCACTGGGAGGTGTCCCACTACCACATGGTGTGAGTGCTCAAGGGTCAGACCAGAGTCCAAGGATTTGGTCAAGTACCCATAGGTCCCCGTTTCCTCTCCGGACCCTCCCAAACCAGGCTCCTCCTCTTCAGGGGCACAGAATCCTTACTCCTGAACTCATCCCAAACTCTGGAGGTTGGAGTTGGGTCCGAGAGTTTCCTCCTTGGAGAGCCCAATAGGCCAGGCACCAGTGACACTGGAGCAGCTCTGCCTGCCCTTCCAAAGGCTGCCTTACGGAGGGAAAACAGGACAGTCCTGGCTTCAAATTCCAGATTTTCTTTCTCCAATCTGTGTGACATCTCACTTGCCCGAGCTTTGGTTTCTCCCTGTGTACAATGGCCCAACCCCAACCCAGGTGCGTGGGTTGCCATGATGTTTATGCAAGGGAGGATCGTTTGGGGGAAGATCCACCATAGGTTGGGTGTACACAGAGCACCCAGGATGTGGGACACTTGGAAAACATCAGTTCCCCCACCCCTCTGTGGGCACCCCAATCAGCATGCTGCTCCTGCTGGCTTCTGTTCCCTGGTGGGTGCGGAGAATGAGATCACTTGCCCAGGTTACAAAGCAGCTCAGCAAAGCTGAAGCGGGTGCCACAGATTCCTGACTCTGAGCCCAGAACTCACCCACAGCCACCCACCGAGAGTGCTGACTTTTAAAAGGCTGTCTGAAATTACAGTTCCCCTGTTGAGCATCGGGGGTGGTGGTAAAGAAAGGCACCCGTGCCCAAGTGAGTTCTGTGCTCAATGAAGGCTACCACGGCGGGGGATGGGCATGGAAATGGATTGATTGAGGCTCTTCCATGTGCCAGGCCATTTGGCGATTTCATCTTAACAGAGCCCTGAGGAGTAGGCTTTGTTATGCTCATTTCCCAAAGGGAGAAACTGCGGCTCACAGAAGGGGCAATCACTTCATTGAAGTCATACACAGCTTATAGGTGGGAGAGCTGGGACTTGAACCCAGGTCTATCCAAATCCTAGCTTTTCCAACAGTGCTGGGAGGCCCCAGAGCCCATCAGAGGGGGGACAGTGATACATCCAGCAAGCCCACTACAGGGGGTGGAGGCACAAGCTGCTCCCCCAAAAGGCTCTCAGCTCAGCTCCCTGCAGACCCCTGGCAGCTTAGGCTGTGAGTGAGGTGGCCGAGTGGACAGCTGAGGGCTTCAGAGCTAGCAGCCTGGGAACCAACCCTACTGGGTCCGAATGTGTGCTCAGGGTGCTGTTCTCAAGAGGAAGCGGAAATCCAGATTTTCTTGGGAACTTTCCTGACATTTGAACCTCATCAGTCATGTTTACAGGTGGTTTTCCTCCCAGCCCTGACCTGTGTTCTGGTCATTACCCTACTTACCCTGGCAAGGGTGGGACTAGACTGATTTCCTCCTTTCCTCCTCCCTCTGTCCTTCCTTCCTTCCTTTCTCTTCTTTCAAAATTCATATGTTGAAATCCTAATCCCCAGTGCCTCAAAATACAACCATATTTGGAGACAGGTCTTTAAAGAGGCAATTAAAGTAGAATGAGCTCATTAGGTGGGCCCAGGGTCATGGGATGGGGGTCCTCATGAGTAAGAGAGATGAGGTCACAGACCTGGAGACAGAACAGGCCATGTGAAGTCAGGAGAGAAGGCCACCACCTACAGGCCAGGGAGAGGAGCCTCAGAAGGAACCAGTGGCGCCCACGCCAGGCTCCAGGGCTGCCCGGCTACACATGTTGAAGTCGCTAGCTCTGTAGCATTTCGTGATGGAGGCCTGGCAAACCAATTGTCCTTTTTATTTCTTTCCTCTTTCTCCCCTTCCTCTCTTCCTCTTCCTCCTCCTGGTTCTCATTCTCTCTCCCCCCTCACTTCCTGCCTCCCTCCTGAATCTGGAGTGGGACAGAGGTGTACCTGGTGGGACACGAAGGATCAGATTAAAGAAGGAAACATCGTCTTTGGGGCGAACCCATGCAGATCGGGCTCCAGGAAGGACAGCAGGGCACAGTCCACCTCTGGAGCGCTTCCCGGGGAGGCCCAGGGGGAAGATGCTTCCTCTCAGGAGGGGTGTGGAACTTGTTTGGGACCCGGGATGCAGGGCGAGCCCCCGGGCACACCCAGGACGCACAGGATGGTCTCTAAACTGGTGGCAAGGAGGCGCATACACAGGCCTAGGAGGAGGCTGGTGGCAGGTGCTCTGATAAGGGTGGTGCGAGTGGGTTTCTCAAAGGTGCCACTTGGGGGGCCAGGATGGGACAAAGACCCCAGAACCCAAGCGGGAGCCGGCCTTGGGCGGGGCGGCATCGAGAAGCCTGGTGATCCGCCAACGGCCAGTAGCCAGCGAGCGGCGTGCTCGACTCGGCCCTCGGCCCCGGGCCCCAGCACACCGACGCGGTGGCGTGGCCAGCTATCTGGAAGCCAGGGTCGCAGCCCTTCCGCAGCCGGCGCAGGAGCCGCCACAGAACAAAGGAGCTGCGCGGGACGCCGCGGCGGGTGGCCGCCAGGGGGCGCCGTGCGTCCGCGCTCGCCGGGCGGCGGAGGGGCGAAGCCCGCGCCCAGCCGGCCTGGGGCTCCGCCCGCAGCCCCTGCTCCCCCCGGGCCGGAGATCCGGATTTCTTTTCGTCTTTGGGCCTGGCTCGGCCTCCTCTCGGAGCCGGCCTTCGCCTTCCGCACACACACGCGTCGCCCCCGCCCACGCAGCCCCACTGCGGGGAAGGCGCTTCCGCGTGGGGAGCCGCACGCCTAGACTCCGCCTCCCCACGGGGCCCGGGAGCCTGCAGAAATCTGAGGCCTCCTGGGCCTCCTGGGCCTCCTGGGCCGGTACAGCAGCCAGGGCCGGTGTCCGCCCCACGCTGGCCACCTGGGGTCAGGACAGGCTGCTCACTCATCTTTCCCACCCACCGGACTAGGACCACGTCTTGGTCCCTGCGTTTCCAGCTTGGGGCCTTCTGTTAGGCCCCGTGTGGGTTCCCAGGGTGCCCTGGATCCCTCCCTGGGCCTGTTCGCCCGCCCGCAGCTGGCATCTCTCCTGGTCCTGGGACTGGGCATGTGTGGGCTGCTCTGAGCCCCAGCCGCCCTCCCGCAGCATCAGCCAGCGCGTCGCACTCAGCCTGCGGCCTGACTCTGCAAGGAGGTTTTACCCCCTGCTGGAGAGCAGCCTAGGGCTCCTTTCCTCTTTCAGCCCCAAAGGGCCCTTCCAGGGAGCAGAAACCAGCCACGCCCATTCCACAGATGAGACTGAGGCCCCAGCACGGGAGGGACCTCTCAGGCTCCGCCTCCTGTCTTTCTTTCCCGCTCGCCTTGCCTCCAATTCTAAAGGGTGCTCTAGCCATCTTAGGGCTCTGTCCCTGTCTCTTCAGGTGACCTGCACAATGTGTGGTTCTAGCCCGCCCTGCAGCTCCTGGCTCTGGATGGAGAATACTTGGGGAAAAGTCTATACTGAACATACACAGACTCTTTTTTCCTGATATTATCTCCTAAACAATACAGTATAGCAACTTTATTTTTTTAGGGAGGGGTTTACTGGGGATTGAACTCAGGGGCACTGGACCCTGAGCCACATTCCCAGCCCTATTTGTATTTTATTTAGAGACAGGGTCTCACTGAGTTGCTTAGCGGCTCGCTTTTGCTGAGGCTGGCTTTGAACTCACAATCATCCTGCCTCGGCCTCCTGAGCCCCTGGGATTATAGGTATGTGCCACTGCGCCCGGCCAGTATAGCAACTTTTTACATAGTAGTAGGTATTATAATTAATCTGTAAATGAATAAAAGGTAGATGAGAAAGCCGGGGTGGTGGTACACCCCTGTAATTTCCAGCTACTCAGGAGGCGGAGGCAGGAGGATCAGCAACTTGGCCAGACACTGTCTCAAAATTAA
Organism: Xerus rutilus; assembly: GCA_028644305.1. Lineage (NCBI taxonomy): Eukaryota > Metazoa > Chordata > Mammalia > Rodentia > Sciuridae > Xerus > Xerus rutilus. The sequence goes on along the minus strand of CM053405.1, from coordinate 138,319,912 downwards.
ATAAAAAGAGCTGGGAGTGTGCTTAGTGGTACATCACCCGGGTACAATCACCAGTACAAATCAAATACGTATGTGAGCTTTATGTAGGTTATATACAAAGACTGTGCCATTTCATGTGAGAGACTTGCACGCTCTGGGGTTTTGATGTTTGTATGGATTCTAAGACTAACCCCCCAAACCAAGGGACAACTGTGTCATGTGGCTGCTACTGTTAGGCCCCTCTCACAGGGCTCCAGGCAGGAGCCTGGTAATTTTGTTTATCATCCTATCCCCATCACGGCTTGGGCCAGATGCCATTTTATTGACTAAAAGACACGGAGTGAATGAAAACTCAAAAGACCCTTCCAGGGCACGTAACATCAACCCATTATTATGGTCCCCATGTTTCAGAGAGGAACCTGAGGCTCCGCGAGAGCTGGCGTGGACTAGGAAGAGATCTTCTGCTACAAGTTAACCACGAAGTCTACCGAAGTGTGCTGTGGTGAACTTACCGGTGTGTCCGTTGTAAACGTAAAACAAAAATAAAACAAGAGTTTGCAGCATGGAGTTCCAGAAGCAGAACAGACAGAAATAGTGGCCACCATGAAACGGATCCACGTGCAAAATACGTGAAGAGGGAGATGCTGGGCGGAGCCTTGGAGGATGCCTTTGTGCAGCTCGGAGGTGGTGAGCCCAGGCACAGCTGGAGTTTGACCAGGTGGAGTTCAGGGCCCGGCTGCCCCTTAAGTGCCTCGGCACCATGCAGGCCGCCCTGACGGGGGTCCTCCTCCTGCCAGTGGGATCAGGGGAATAACACTACAAACTGCATCAGATGAAGGAGTCAGGAAGGTGGTCAGACAGCCTGCTACCCGCCCCAGGGCAAGGGCAGGAGCGTTCGCAGTGAACTTGAAGTGACTGTTGTGACCAGTGTGTGTGGAGCCCTCAGGGTACCCAGGTCCTTATGCCACCCACTTGAACACTGTCCTGTTGGGTCACCTTGTCCCTATTCAGAGTAAGATGACGTCGTGGAGGGAGAGGTGAAGCTGCCTCCTTGGCTTCCAGCCCAGGAGGAGCCAGGCCCTCCCACCCCAGACCCTGGCCTCTCCACAGCAACCAGGCTGCAGAGACTTCCTGGGCCAGGCCAGGAGCCCATCCTGGCAGGCCCTGAATGGCTCCTCCTGCGTCAGGGGAGTCTCCCCATTCCTGCTGCTTCCTGACAGGAAGGCTGGGGTGAAGCTGTGAGAGCTCGGAGAGCACAGACCTCGCTTCCCCTGCTCACTATCCTCAAGCCCAGGCCACCAGTCCCCGAGCCCACAGCCTATGAGCACAGCCGGGTCCAGACCTCACATCTGACCAACTGCGTGACATTAGGAAAACTATTTGATGTCTCTGGGCGCTTTGCCTCATTTATCAAACAGGACCTGCCACGCAGAGTTTCTGTGTTGAGTAGACGAGAAACCACGTGGGAGATGGGCGTGTGCCTGACATGAGCCAGGCCCAAGGACCACCGGCTCCTGGCCCCAAGCCAGGGCTCTCTCTGCAGAGCAGCAGGGTGCAGGTAGCAGTGGGCACCCATCCTGGAGCCCCTCAGTGCTGGGCCCTGACTTGGATATCACCCCAATGACAAGGAGGACTTGGTGCACTTTAGGAAAGGTCCTTCTCCTTGGCAGGATGAGGCTGGGGCTGGGCTGGGGATGGTGCTGGGGCTGGGGCTGGGCTGGGGCTGGGCTGGGGCTGGGCTGGGGCTGCACAGGGGGATGTCCGTGTCTGCCAGGTGTGGGTGGAGCTGCCCTGTCTCCACAGATGTTCCTCATCCTGATGCTCACACAGTGCGGTGGGCGAGTTGGTGCGGCTGAGCCGTGCCTCCAGGGGTGTCCATGTCCTCACCTCTGGGCACCAGGAATGCCCTACTCTGCAAGGCAAGGTGGGCCTGGCAAATGGGAAGCACCTTGAGCCAGAATTATCCAGGGGCCTAATGTGATCACGAGGGTCCCCACGGGAGGGAGGCAGGGCAGAGGTTTGAGGGTGCCTTGATGCTGGCTTTGAAGTGGAGGGAGCGCCACCAGCCAAGGAACATAGCAGCTTCTAGAAGCTGGAAAAAGCAAGGAAATGCCCCCTGGTCCCTGGAGGAGCACAGCCTGCTGACATGCTAGTGTTAGCCAGCAGGGCCCGTGGTGGACGCCTGACCTCCAGAACTAAAAAGAACAAGTGTGCTGTGAACCCCAGGCAGCTTCCAGCAGTGACAGCAAAATAACACACCCTCCTCTCTTGGCCTGTTCCCCCTGGGGACGCGGCCCTGCTCTGTCACCCTGGAGGTGCCGGCTCGGTGACGGCTTAGCAGCGGAAAGCAACACTCTCCTGCCTGGGAGGCCCAGACCATCCTGGTACCACCACAGGTCAGGCAGAGTGGCCGCCCCCTCAGATGTCCACCCCGGGCTCTGAGTGAGGCATGAGTGAGGGGAGGGAGGGATGGGGGCCGTGGAAAAGTGCAGAACAGAGACCTCATCTACTGGGCAGCACCACCAGGGTCACCAGAGCTGGTCATCTAGCTCTGCTCAGAGAAATCAGGACCATGATTTTTCAAGTGAAACCTGTACTCCTCAGCTGTTGCCAACCAATCTGAGAAAAAGGAAACAAGGAGTGAGCCAAACCAAACGCGCCTGCAGCCCAGCCTGGCCAGCAGGCCAGCTCGCAGCCTCCAGCCCACTCATCCAAACTCTGGGTGTTGGTGTCAGCAGATTTGGGCTGGAGCCCCTGCTCTGCCTCAGCTGTGTGACCTTGGGTAATTTGCCTGATCACTCTGAGCATCTGTTTCCTCATCTGTAAAAAGGGTAAAATGTCCTACCTTACCCAGTTGGGTGAGGACTGAGTTACAGAGCACAGTGTCCTGAAGTGCAGGGAGCAGCCCCGCTGGCGGTCACGGAGCTGCCAGGAGCTATTTTCCTGAGTGAGGGGGCAGACAGATTTCCATCCCGGGCACCATGTGCCAGTCCTTCTAGTATGAAGGGCCTCTCTGTCAACCATGGTGGTAACTAAGACTGATCTCCAGAGCCCTGGAGCCTCCTGTCCCTGCGGCCACAGCTCAGGGAAGGGTGGAAGGTGTCCTGAGCCCACAGCACAATCCATCGCTGCAGGAAGGGGCTGCCCAGGCAGGTCCACGGCCACTGCCACCAGAGCCCAGTCTCTGCCTTTCTGTCGGCATCCATCTGTACCTTTATACAGCAGCCTTTGTCACCTGTGCCCCAGGGATCAGACTGACGCACCCCTGGCCCCCAGACAGCGCCCTGGGTGCTCCCCCAGTCAGCCGGGCAGCCCAGCCTTGCTGCCTTTCAGCTTCATTCACACGTCATTTTTCTTTAAGTGACTCATTTCTTATAATTTAGCTCCGCATTAGCAACATTATATGTAAAACAATGAATTTGATGAGCTAATTATTCTCTCCTTGTACATGTTAAGAAAAAACTGTCTCTGTTCAAATCTAACAATTTGCCAGTGCTGGCTGGAAAATCAGCCTGCCTGCTTGGGGATGGCTGGGGCCTGGCTTTGGGTTAAGATAAAGGACAGCGTCATCTCTCAGCCACCTGGTTTTCTACATCTTTGGTTTCTGCTGTGGCCTCCACATCAGGACTCAGCCCTCAGGAGAGCAAGGACAACTGGGAAAGACACACTGGCTGCTCCTCCAGGCACCAAGATCCACTGCCGACTTTTTAAAAATGGATTCTACAGTTCCTTGGAGCCATTCATCCATACCTTTGCGTAAAAAAGGGTTCCTGGTCCTGGTTTGGAATCAGATGTATGATCTAAATACAAAAATTTCTCAACTTACAATGAGATTTATCAGGATTACACTCCCAGAATCTCAACATTAATTGAAAATATAACTTGAAATGCATTTAATACACCTAGCCTACCAACAAACCTAGCTGTGTCAGTCAGCTTTGTGTTACTATAACAAAATGCCTGAGTTATCAACTAAAAACGAGAACATGTTTGTTTTGTTTCCAGTTCAGAAGGTTCTGTCCATGGTCTGCTTGCCCATTGCTTTTGGGTCTGTGGAGGGGCAGCACACCTCAGCAGGAGCAGGCAGCAGAGTAAGCTGCTCAGCTGGCAGACAGGAACCAGTAGGAGAGGAAAGTGCAGGTCCGGGATCCTGATAGCCCCTCCAAGAGCAGAACATATGACCAGAAGGCTCTGCCTCTTCCAGCTCCCCCCCCATACCCAATAGCACCAAGGGCTGGGGACCAAGTCTTTAGCCCCTGGGCCTTGGGGACACTTATCTGGACCCCAGCACTGGCTCAGCCACTCGGCATCAGGCCTTTGCCCTGGTGGTGGCCGGGCTGACTGGGCTCTGCGGCTGCTCTGCCCAGCCTTACAAGAGGGTTTGTGCCCTCGTTGTGATTGAGCGCTCTTGGCTTCCTGTCCCCGCCTCTTAGGAAAGACTGCATTTTGATCAGCTGGGTAAAAAAGACAACTAGGGTCCAGGCAGGGTAGTGCTTGCTTTTCTTGTTTTAGAATAAATTGAAACATGCTGTTTCTCCCCCTCCCCAGCCCGCCTGCATCTCATCTGTACTGGCCGTCCCCAGCACAGTAGCCTGGGCTCTGTGGGGGCTCTGACTCCAGCAGGACCGATGAGGGGTCGGCCACACCTTCTGTGCCTGGCAGTCAGGTCAGGCCCTGAAGGGGAGTCTGCTAATTTGCTCCCTGACTGCCGGGCACCTGCCAGCTCTAGTCCTGGTACGTGCTGACCTTTGTTGGTGCTGATGACTTCCCTGGCATTGTCTTGGTATGGTGGGTTCAGTATCATCCACCCTGAGTTCACATCCATCCAGAGCTTTGCCGATGTCCTTGGTTAAGGACCGTGAGGTGAGCTTATCCTGGATTCAGAGTGAGTGCTAACCCCAGTGACTCTAAGAGAAGACAGAAAGAAACAGGAGAGAAGATGGAAGCAGAGATTAGAGTGAAGTGTCTGTAAGCCAAGGGACAGCAGGACTGTGGCAGTCACCAGAAGGAGGAGGAAGGCAGGGGACACCCCTACCCCAGCCTCCAGAAGGGCGCAGATCCTTCTGACCCCTTGGTTTCCGCCTCTGGTCTGGGTGCGAGTGCCGTCGGCTGTGCCAGCCACCCAAGCTTTCTCTTCTGGCACCACAGGGGACAGGCGTGCTGTGTCCACCCTCCCGCAGCCCCATCCCCAAGAAGCACATTCTTATTGTCCTTTGGTTTAGAGATCAAGACAAGGCTCAGAGAGCTTTGGAAATTTGCTCAGAGTTCCTCAGCACACCAGACCCCGGGAGGACATACAGCATACATGGCCGTGGGGCAAGAGGTCGGGGCATGGAGGAGATGAGGTGGTTGGTGAGATGGGCACATCACCGAGGGGGAGTGCACTCTGCAGCCTTGCACTGAGAAGTAGGAGCATGGAGCCACCTGAGGAACGTGCCCACATGACCCCGAATGAGGGACGGGAGTCAAAGCCAGCAGGTCTGAGTGGGTGATGCCTCCAGCCTTCAGCACAAATGCCTGGGGGTCTTATCCCATCTAGCACCAAAGCGTCCCTGGTGTGGTTTGTTTTAGGGAAAACACACAGGGGGACCCTTCCTCTAGCTCCTCAAAGCAAACCTGGTCCCACTCACCCCTCCTCACTCACTGCTCCCTCACCTGCTGCCTGAATCCTGCCACCAGAGTCTCCATCCTGGCCTGACACTGCAGCTGGCTGAAAGTACATCCCCGGAGGGCAGATGCATGGCCTGCATGTCAGGGCAGGACGGCAGGAGAGGAGAAGGCCCGGGACCCTGTGCGGGGCGTGGGCCAGAGCGGGAGTCCCCAGTCACTGATGGGGCCTTGCTTTGCACAGGCCTGTGTTCTTCCAGAGTGTCTGCTGCTGGTCGCCTGGTCAGTCCTTCCCTTTGCCTGCTGGGCTCACCTGCAGGGGCCTGAGAAGACACGGGGAGGCCTGGAGCCATCTCATGGAGCGGGGGCAGCTGGTCTTGACTCTCTCCCGGGGACAGGAGGATGTGTCCATTAATCCAGCCCACCAGTCCCTCCTGTCTGTTGACAACTCCCTGCAGAGCCTGGCTGTGGCACACTCTGCTGGTTCTAAACCTGAGGATCGAATGCAGCTCAGGAAATGTGAGGCTTCTGCTCCCGGGAAGTTCACAGGCTGATGTGAGTGACAGCTGTGGCTGCCATGCCATGCATATTTAGTGGCATGCTAATCACAAAGGTGAGCATTAGAAGGGGACGAAGGGGACGCTAGAAGTGCCTCCAGGGCCCTTAGGCCAACTTTCTCTAGACAGGTGTGAGCAGAGAGAAGAGAAGGGAAGAGGGGAGTAGACGAGGGAGGAGGCCAAGTGGGAGGAGCATCCAGGCAGAGGAGCACTAGCCAAGGCCCTGGGGCCGGGAGCAGAGCACACTCAAGGAACGGGAGGCATTCAGTACAGCGGAGGCCATGAAAGTGATAAAGAAGCAGGAGATGGGATTCCTGGGAAGGGGTGTCAGGGCCGAGGAGCTCCGTCCCAGGAGCATGGCAATGGTTTTGGTCTCCAGCCTGAAAGAGTGGGAGTCACTGAGGAACTCTGGGCAGCTGAGTGGTACAGTCAGGGCTTTGGAGACTGTGAACCTGCCAGCAGGCTGAGGTCCCCAACACCTCCTGTGACTGGGGCAAGTTGTGGCATTGCTCCAGGTCCCTGCCTTCCTCTGTGCACTGGCAGTCGGCAGAGTCATCTCACGGGGCCACCACCATGTCACCATCACCAAGGGTCTGCTTAAGACCCTCCTCGCTAGTGTCTTAGTCCATCTTGGCAAAGCTCCAGCAGAATCCGTGGGACTGGGTGGCATTAGGAATCGGGAGTGGCTGCTCCCAGCCCTGGAGGCCCGGAAGGCTCAGACCCAGGAGCCAGCATCCAGGCAGGCCTTCTTGCCAAGGACACGGGAGAGGCCAGGCGTGCTCTCTGACAAGCCACTCCTGAGTGCCCTGACACGCTCTGGCTGTGGCTGTAACCTACTCAAGGACAAGGACAGAAAACAGGCAAGGAAGTGGCACCCTGCACCCCTCCTTCCTTCTCCCTTCACATCAACTGCGTTAGCTGTGCAGAGGAAAGGACCGGGGTGTGTGTGTGTGCGTGCGTGTGTATGTGTGTGTGTGTGCTTGCATGTGTGTGTGTATGCGCGCACGCGTGCGTCCTATTTCTGGCAACAAGGGAACTTAATCAAGAACTGAGCCCACAGCTTCCCTGCTGAGAGTCAGCCAGGGGGTGCAGGATGGAGAGAGGAAGTCACAGTCAGAGCAGGCTGCAGACAGCGGCACCGGGGTAAAGCAGCGAAGAGCCTCGCGGTGGCAAGGCAGAGGCAGGGATACTATTTTGGGACCTGGTCATGCATCACAAACCCAGTCTGATAACATTTTGCTTCCACAGGCAGAATTTCTGGGCCTGAGCTGGAGCAGAGTCCGGGAGGCCGCTATCCTTGGAGGTAGAGGCCATCATTGCACCGGGATGCTCAGGCAGGGGCCCTCCCCGGGGCCCTCCCGTGCGCTGGCAGCTCAGCTTGCTCTCTCCTTCCCCCTCTCCTCATTCAGCCTTTTCCTGTGGCTTCCTGAACTCTGAAGGCCCTGGGTCCTTACCCTTGTTTAGGATTTCAGAAAATTTCCGGAGACAGCCACCCAAGACAAGCAGCTGCGTGCGGAATCTGGCTCAGAGGTCAGTGGCGTTTGGCCGGCAGAGTGTTTCGAAAAAATGTGAATCAGTGTTCTGGAAACCGGAGATTGTGTGTCGAGAGCACAGCTGCAAGTCGGGCTTGGAGCTGAGCCGGGGAGACAGGGAGGACAGGATGGAGGCCTGGAGAGATCCGCAGCACACACCAGTGCGTGCACAGCGATGGTTTCCTGTGGACAGCATCCTAGTCAGCAGTGGGTGTCCAACTCCACTACCACAGGGCAGTGTGGACAAGGGATGAGGGCATTAATAAAGAAAAGAAATACATTTCTTAGCCTGTAGGCTGGGAGTCCAAGAGCCCGTGCTGGCGTCTGGTGGGGTCTTGTGCTGCCCCTAATGAGGTGGGGGCAGCACATGGAGGGGCAGAGCCAGCAGGCCGGCTCTGGACTCCTCTTCCCACACAGCCCCTGATGCCATCCCAGGGCCACCCTCATGACCTCATCCATCCTCATCACCCCCGAGGCCCCGTGTCCAGGTACCATTAGCATGGATTCCGACACACTTTGGCAGAGGCTGGTGAGGCCGTGCAGGGTGGCCTGGGAGAGCACTAAGGGCTCTGTGGGAAGAGGAGGCAAAAAACAGAGGAGGGGGCACTGCAGATGGGGGTCAGAGAGGCCAGTGGGTGGAGGGGGGCAGCCAGGTAAAGGAGAGGGTGGCACTGAGCACGGGAGCGGCCGGTGCAAAGCCTAGGACAGAGCAGGAGATTGGGGTCAGGCAAGGACCGTTGTCGGGGCTCAGCATTCCAAGTGAGGCAGGTGACAGAGCAGGACCGAGAGTGGGTGGCATCGCAGGCTTCCTGGCCAGGAGCAAGGGTGGCAGGTGGGGTCCACTCCGGTGACCTGAAGCGCTTGCGGTTAGTGACTTGTAGCTGCTGCTGCGATGGTCACACTCGCCAAGGATGACTTGGGGGACGTGTCAGCAAACTTGCCTCAGAGAAGAGGTCCCATGCCACCTGCCCCTCCCTCCTGGGTCACAGAAGCAGACTTGGCCACCGCAGACCCTCAGCTCAGCCTCGACCCAGGCACTGACAGTGCTCCCCTGACATCGCTCAGCTCCCTCTCCACTCAAGGGGAAGATGCGCCCTCCCTCCCTTGGCTATGCCCACCCTCAAGGAGGAGGCAGGCGCCACCACACCTGCAGCTCCCTGCACCTGCCAGCCACTCTTCACATCCCCAAAGCGCAAAGGGAGGGCCAGGAGGGGGACAAGTCGGCTCGTCTCAATGCGGAGCTTACCATCTCTGACCTGGGCAGGTGGTGGAATCTGGATTTCTCTAGCAAGGGTGTGGGGGCTCCCCAGGGTCCATGCTGGTTCCTCTGCTTTAATGGCTAGCGTGGTGATAGTTCTCATTCATTCCTCAGCCTCTACTTCCTTGGCCATCCTTCCATTCAGTACTAGCTCACTTCTAGAGGATCCTTGCAACAGAAATTAAAGCCATGCCTAGCTGGCTGCTTTGCCTTTGAATCCACATGTGATTAAAGGAAGCACTTGTGTATCCTTGATCTACTCCAAGGTGAGTCAGGCACATCATTATCACCATCAACAACAAAATCATGATGCCCATCACCACATAATCACCATCACAATCACCATCATTACCATCACTACCATCACCATCACTATCATCACCATCACCATCACCATGATCACCATCACCATCACCATCACCATGATCACCATCACCATCACCACCATCGCCATCATCACCATCATCACCATCATCACCACCACCATCATCACCATCACCACCATCAACACCACCATCATCACCACCATTACCACCATCACCATCATCACTATTATCACCACCATCACCATTGTCACCACCATCATCACCATCATAATCATCACCATCACCACCATCACCATCACCATCATCACCACCATCACCACCATCACCTCATCACCACCATCACCATCATCAACACCATCATCATCATCACCACCATCACCACCATCACCACCATTACCACCATCACTATCATCACTATTATCATCACCATCACCATCACCACCACCATTACCACCATCACCATCATCACCACCATCACCACCATCACCACCATTACCACCATCACTATCATCACTATTATCATCATCATCACCATCACTATCATCACCACCATCACCATTGTCACCACCATCATCACCATCACCATCATCACTAGCACTATCACCACCACTACCATCACCATCACCACCACCATTACCACCATCACCATCATCACCACCATCACCACCATCACCATCATCCCCACCATTACTATCATCACTGTTATCATCATCATTATCACCATTGTGATCACCATCATTGTCACTACCACTACTACCACCATCACCACCACCACTATCCTCATCATCCTCATGACCATCACCACCATCACCATCACCATCATCACCACCATCATCACCATCACCATCATCACCATCATCATCACCATCATCATCACCACCATCACCATCATCACCACCATCATCACCATCACCATCATCACCATCATCATCACCATCATCATCACCACCATCACCATCACCATCATCATTAACATCATTAAAATCACCGTCACCACCAATACCATCCACATCATCGTTGTCCTCATCCTAAATATAACCATCAGTCTAAACCAGCAGTCAGATATTTTCTTAAAGATCCAGATAGTAAGTATCTTAGAATGGATTGGCCCTTTGTCCTCTGTCATCACTGCTCTCTCCTTTGCACCCACAGACAACATGTTAGTGAACAAGTATGGCTATGTTCCAATAAAGTTTTATGTACAAAAACAGGCACCCAGTTGCAGACCATGGTTCACTAACCCACGATCTACAAACTTTATAAACAGTGCTTCCCAGCTGCGTGAGAATCCTGTGGTCAAGCTATCCTCCGTCACAGGACACAGATGCATCTTGCTGTAGAGACTCAGCCCGTGCAATGTGTGCACCTATGCAAAAGCAGAGGCTAACAGTGCTCCCCCGTGTCTGTCATTCAGCTTCCATAGCCTTTCTCCCCTTCTTCTAAGAAGCTCTTAAGAAAAAAAAAATGAGGAGCAGTGGCAGGAGGTGCGAGAGGGCCAATGAAGGGTGTAATATTAAAAGGAAAAAAGAGCATCCAGGAGTCCTCTTCTCTCTGTCGGAGATGCTTGTAACTGTCTCTTTTAGTCATTTCGGAGGCTCTGATGGTTTGAGGTCAGAGAACTCCTAGATCTTCAAACCCTGAGGCAGAGATGCTTTCTGACATGGCTGCCCTGGCCTTGTCTGACTTTCTAGAAGGGCCGAGGAGAACTGCCAGGATAAGTCCTCTTTGTAAGCTAAGTGACTTCAGTGATTCTTGCTGATGGTGACATCTTGGGATCATGGAAGGTCTAGGGGCAGATGTGAGTGGGTCATCAGACCTACCATGTGCATGACCTTGGGAAAGGCCCTTTGTTTCTTGAGCTGCGGTTTATACATCAGCATTCTGAGCTAACATCTGCCCCTGGAGGGTGGTTGTGGGATAAAATGAAATAATGAATGTGGTGTCTTGCTTTCTGGACTATGTGAGCTCAGTGGGGATACGAGCATGGAGATGCTATTTTCCCCCATCCCTGCTTTGGCTGTGTGGTTAAACCTTGGTTTGCCAACCTCTGTCAACATCCCCGGCAGATGATGGATACTTACTAATTCCCTTCCCCTGGATCAAACCCAGTTCATTTTCTTTTGATTTTTCTCCCTTGTAAAACCACTGAGTGCCCTCATTTAGTCACTGAACAAATGCATCCTGGCATCTGCTCCATGCCACGGGGCACAGAAAGGAAGTGGGCAGGTTCACTGCCACCCTGGGTCTAGGGGGTGATGATGCAAGGCCAAATTACCACAGCCCTCAAATGGACAAGGTTTGATCACCCTCTAGTCCCTGCACAGAGGGCAGAATTGGTACTGCATAACCATCACCTGCCCCAGGAGTCCTGTGCCACCTAAGCAGGGAACAAGAGGGCAAGGAAGAGTAACCTTTGGAATGTCGAGTCATTAACTGAACGTGGAGTGCAGGGACTTTGTCGACCTTTCTTCCAGAACCTGAACATATGCCCATGTTATGGTTCAAATGTGTGTCCCCAAAGATGACAGATTGGAAACCTAATCCCCAAGTTCAAATATAGGTGGCACTTGGATGGGAGGCTTTTAGGAGGTAGTTAGGATCAGATGAGGTCATGAAGATGGGGCTCCCATGATGGTATTTGTGGCTTTACAGGAAGAGGAGAAAAGACCCAAGTTAGCTTGTCCTCTGCGTGGCCTCTGCCATGCTGAGATGCAGCAAGAAGCCCTACCAGCTGCCAACCAGATGCTGGCTTCACGCCTTGAGACTTCCCAGCCTCCAGAACCATGAGCCAAATTGTTCAACACCAGGGTACTGATAACTGATTCCAAAGAAGAACCTGGAGGGCTCAGTGGAGAGGCAGGGGCCTGGGACAAAATGGAGGGCCACACTACATCTACAAGCAAGGGGAGTGCACAGGACAGGTTGCGTGCCTATCCTTCTTCACATGTTTTCTTAGTACATTCTTTTACTTTACAAGCAAGGTCACTCTGCGCGCCTAAAGGTTGGAGAAAAGGGAAGAGCCCAGTTTTCCCCTTCCATTTCCTTCATTATCACAGTCTTTAGAGTCTCTCTTCTCTCACGGCTGGAACAAGCTTGCCTAGGCACTGATTAGTGTTTACTCCAATGCAAATAAATTCTTTTTTCTATTATTCTTATTCTATTCTTTTTCTATTATTCTTATTCTGTTCTTTTTTCTATTATTCTTATTTCTATTCTTTATAAATCACCCTGTTTCAAGTGTCTTGACATAGCAACAGGAAATGGAGTAAGATAGCTGTTATGGTTTGGATGTGAGGTATCACCTAAAAACTCACGTGTGAGACAATACAAGGTGGTTCAGAAGGAAAATGATTGGGTTGTGAGAGTCTTGATCAGTGAATTAATCCTCTGATAGGGTTTAACTGGGTGGTAACTGAAGTGCTAGGGTGTGGCTGAAGGAGGTGGGAGTTAGGGTGTGGCTTTGGTGTACATATTTGTATCTGGAGAGTGGAGTCTCTCTCTGCTCTCTGATCTCATGTGAGCTGTTTCCCTCCGCCACACTCTTCCGCCATGATGTTCAGCCTCTCCTCGAGCCCTGAGGAACTGAGCCAGCCTTCTGTGGACTAAGACCTCCAAAACCATGAGCCCCTGAGTAAACTTTTCCTCCTCTATAGTTGTTCCGGTCAGATCCGGTGGTCACAACGGCGAAAAAGCTGACTAGACAATAGCCCATGTGGGATCCCTTCCTGCACAAGCCCCCAGAAGTCACCCAAGCCCCGTCAGCACTGGCCAGAGAAGTGACGCAGACAAAAGGTTGAGGAGGACGAGGGCAACCGATGGGCTGGAGCATCTGTCCTCATTCATCTTTCCTCGTCCTCCTTCTTGGCCGGCAGGAAGTGTCTTGGAGACAGATCACCAGGGCTCCCTGCAGTGCAAGGTCAGGGAGCAGGAGGAGGAGGAGTAGAGTTTGCCTTCTTCTTGCTTCAGTGCCCTGAGCCTCTTGCCTGGCTCGTGATCAGAAAGTGGAGAAACAAGGGAGGAGGCGGAACTTGAGCCAGAGATGAAGATGCAGACCTGAGCAGGCGAGACTGTGCTTCTCACCATCAGCACTGCCAGGGGGCTCGGAGCGCACCCCAGAGGCGCTTCATAGATGGTGCCCCGCTGAGACTGCCATGAGACCTGAGTGAGTCAGGACTCATTTGGTGGCTAGGTAAGGAACCTGATCCAAACTATATTAAACAGAAAAAAGAATTTATTAATCTCATAACTGAGGAAAAATAACTGGTTAGCTCTTAAAGAAGGAGTTGCAGGAACCAATGCCTCAGGGTCAACACCTGGACTCCGGAACAATACCTCATGCATATCTCTCCTTCTCCTTCCCTTCCTCTTTCTTTCATCTCTTGCTCTATTTCTTATTACATGTTCAATTTACTTATTAACATATTTATACAATTGCTTGTTTGTTTATCCAACAGCAACTTGAAGGTGTTAGTTTACAATTATTGCTCTAACAAGTTGCCCCAATCTTGGTGTCTTAAGATGAATCAAATTTCTCTTCATGTTCCTCTGGTGGTCGGAAGTCCCAAATTGGCCTCAGTGGACTGAAGCCAAGGAATGGATAGGGCTGCATTCCTTGGGAGACCCTTCTGGAGGACCTGCTTCCTTGCCTAGGCTCCTTCCTCCATCTTCCAAGACAGCAATGGCCAGCTGAGTCCTCACGTCACCTAGATATGAAACCAAGCTTCTTCTGTCTCCCTTTTTGGACTTTTAGGAGTGTTTGTGGTGATATGGGGTTCACCCACCCAGACAATCCAAGATAATCTCCCTTTCTCCAAATCAACTGGTTAGTTACCTTAATTACATCTGCAACCTTAATTCTACTCTGTATGTAAGGTAATGTATTCAGAGGTCCCAAGGACTGGGACATGGCATCTTTAAAGGCCATTATTCTGTCTGCTGCCATGTCTAATAAGCACCTCTCACTTGACAAGTCTATACCTGAACTCCTTCTCCTCCCTCCTCAGTCCTCTCCACCTACATCTTCCCTGGTCTGAGCTGATGGCAAATTCAGTCTTCCAGTTGTACAAGTCACAGATGCTTGGCTCCTCCCTTTATTACATCCTGGCTCCCATCAGTCAGCCGGTCTCTCTGGTTCTACCCTCAGCATTTATCCATGATCTGCTCACTTCTCATGGGCCCAGGCCTGTCACTCTCCTCCTGGACAGTTGCAAGAGTCTCACCTCGGGACTACTTGCAGATTCTCCCTCTGTCCCTTTGGCCCCTTCTCAACAGAGTGACAAGAGGGCTTCCTGAAAGCAAGCCAAATCATGTCCTTCTTGACATGATTTGAAACTTCCTGAAAGGGAAGCCGTACTAACCATGTTTCTAGCTTCTGTGAACTTGAGGCTTTAACATTTACCCTATACTACATCCAGATGTGCCCCGGTTGGGACAACCCAGTGGCAGACCTGAGGCACCCTGCCTTGGCCTTCTGCACCCCCTTGTTACCTCAGCTAGCCCTGTCCTTGGAAGGAGTCTTCCTGGGGACCCACTTTCCAAATACAAACCACCCAATCTAATGTGCATGTCCCCAACCACCTCCTTTATCAAGCAGTCATGTTCTAGGTGGCCATTATTTACCATCCCTAATCACCAAGGCCAGGTAGCAGACGGTTAGCATACTCCAGTGCCCCAGAGCTCACTGAAGTGACTCAATCTGCCACTCCTAAGATTGCTGGCAGTGACTCCCCATTCATTCTTAAGGTGTCCTGTGTCCACAGGTCCCCTTCAACCTCTGCCTAGTGACCAATGCTGGTGTGCCCCCTGTGATTCCCTGTGAAATATCATGCCCCCTTCCTTTGGGAACTAGGAGTAATAAGCTATCTTTGCAATGGCATTCGTTTCTGACCTGCCCACATCACTGCACCTCAGATTTTGTTCATGCACTGTCTTGTAGAACAGAAACATAAGAATCAGCCCTGTGGGGATCAAAGTGCTGCTCTGTTGGAGCACTTGTCTTAGATATGATGGTTTCTTAAACCTCTACTGAATTGAATTTCACCCACTCAAAATACCCACCTCCAAAGGGCAAAGCTGGGCTAAGATGGCCTGACCAGCAGACCAAAATACTACCTTCCCATAGGCAGGGAGATGTGGGGGCAATAAACGGAACAGGTCTGCTCCAGCATCGTCTCCCTGAACTACCTGGTAGAGAACACAAAGGGTGAGTTGAGGGACCATGAGTGCTCTAGGCTTTTCCCTCCACAGGGAAACCATGCTAGTGGGGAATAAATGTTCCTTTTTCATTCTTACTGATACCTTGGCATGAGGGAATTAGTTTCATGGTTGTCTGGAGAGGGTGGATGGATATAGATTATAAGTACTAGAAGATGCTGAGGGGAACTGACACTTTGTAATAAATGCCAGTGTGAGGAAGATACTTCTGACATGGCTACATGATTCCCACCTCCAGATACTCATGGTCTTTTCTTGTCTCTTCCCCTTTACTGTGGCTTTCTTCTAAAAAACAGAAGATAGCAAAAGTGATGGACTATTTCTGAAATAAGATTACATAAGACTGTGACACCTCTCTCTCCCTCCCTCTCATGATTGCCCTGATTAAGCAAGCGTCATGTATGGAGGGACCTGTAGGTCCATATGTTGAGAATCTGAGGGTGGCCTCCAGCCAAAAGCCAGTGAAGAACCCAGACTCTCAATCCAACATCCCGAGAGGGAAGGAGTCCTGTCAACAATCGCATGAATGAGCTTTTAAGAAAAGCAGTTCCCAATTGAGCCATGAGGTGTCTACAGCCCTGGATGACACTTTAAGCAAATCTTGTCAGTGACCTCAAAGTAGGGGACCTAGCTATACTACAACCAGCTTCCTGACCCACACACACTGAGATGAGAAACTGTGTCATTGTGAGTGCTTACATTTTAGAGTGATTTGTTATGCAGCAGTGGCTAACTAATACATAATTCTATAGCACAGTGCCCTGCACATATATGCTCCAAAAATGAAGGGCTGGTTTTTGTTATTTCTGACCACTTCCCAGCTATCTCCCTTGTGTGATTGCTTTACTTCCAAGATTAAAGACATTTTTCAAATATCTTACTTTCTATTGTTCTCAACCATCTGAATCTCAGAAAATTTAGGGGCAGACAATGGAAAGATGCTGTTATTAGCTTGAGTGTGCAGGTACCATGGTACTGAAATGGAAATAAACTCTTCTTCCTGTCTGTGTTGGATTTTGCTGGTCCTGAATTTTCCTCCTCAACGCTGTCAGTGAGTTGCAGCCCCAATCCAGCCCTAGCTGAATAGCTGCAGAGCAGCGATGCCAGATAAAAACAGCGCAGCTCACACAGAAGCAAGCCTGCCATTCCCACGTTGCCATAGAAATAGGGAAAAGGTGACTAATAAAATGCCTGGGCTGGATCTTGGTAAGGAGGACCTGGGAATAAAGCCCCTGGGATTGCTGGCACACAGAAGGAACCCTGAGGGCTCTGGCAGAGGAAGGTTGTGAGGAAGCTGGTTCCCAGCAAAGGTGCCGGTGACTCCTAAGAGGGCTTGTGCTGGAAAGGTGTCTATAAGGCAGTTTTTATGTCTAATGACAGCGCTCCTGAGGAGCCACCATGCTACTTCGCCCAGGTCAGTCACTGATTCCAGAAGGACACGGGACAAGCCACCAGCAGAGCCTCACCCAAGGTCCAGGCCCCCCTTCACTTTCTTTTTCTTTCCTTTCTTTTTGTGTTTAATATGCATTTAGACTTCTAGGGATCTTTTCTTGATTTCATTTCAGGCTCCGGTCTCCTTGTTGGGACTTCTCTATCAGGTCCCTGTTGTGTCTCCAGCAAAGGTTTTTGTTGTTGTTGTTTTGTTTGTTCCCATTCCTCTCATTTCAGCCTTCTTCATGGGGAGGGGGGCTCACAAATAACAAGAGCAGAGAGACTGACGGATGGAATACCAAGAAAACCAGTCTGGTCCTGGCTGCCGCCTTGATCTGTCTGGGAAATGACGTGTCAAGGGCACGAGGAGGAGGACAGAGGCAGACCTTCCCTGGCTTTTCCCATTTGCTTACCTATTTTACAACCTTGCTGTTTTTAATGGACCGCAGCTCTCTCTCTTTGCTTTCTGACTGGGGAGGCCGGAGGAGGACACCTCCTCAGGGCTCAGGGGAGGGAGGTCCATGGCCGGCCCTGGGGGCTGCGGGGAAGGCTGCACAAATAAGACCACTAGAAATGACTGGAGTGGTCATGTGAAGCGTGCCTCCTGCTCAGTCACCTATAAGCTCCATATGAGTCCCACCAACATCTCTGTGGTATTTTTCACAAAAATAGGGGGAGACCCCCTAACATTCCATCAGAACCACCAAAAACCACGAATGGAATCTTGAGAGGGGTCCACACTGGAGGCATCAGATTTCTCAATTCAAAACTGTGCTACAAAGTTATGGGACTTGAAACAGCAGTGGGGTAGCATAAAACCAGAGAAGCAGGCCAGCCAAGCAGAACACAGAGCCCAGGAGCAAACGTGCGCATTTACTGCAGACTCCTGAGAAAGATGCAAGAACGCACCTCGAGAAAGGGCAGGCCCCTCAGCAGACAGTGCATGGAAAACTGGACATTCACAAGCTGAAGAATGAAATGAGATGTGTGTCTCACGGTAAATACAAAAATAAACTTAAAATGGGTTAAATTCTAATCTAAAACTTGAAATTGTAAAACTACTAGGCGTAAACAGGGAAAATTTTCTGACATTTGGGCAATTTTTTTAAATATGATCACAAAAGCACAGGCTACAAAATAAAAAAGGGAAAAGTGAGATTTCATCTAATTAAAAGGTTTCTGCACAGCAAAGGAAGCAGTCAACAGTGAAAAGGAAACCTGCAAAAGAGGAGGAAATACCTGCCACACACACCTGGCAAGTGGCTGGTATCCCAAACGTGTGAGCAGCTCCAACAACTCAACAGCAAGAGAACAAAAAATCCTGATTAAAGAATGAGCAAAGGACCTGAGTTGATATTTGTCAAAAGAAGAAAAATAGCCAATATGTGTATGAAAACAGAAGTTCAACATGACCAATCATTAGAGAAATGCCATCACACAAAAAAAAAGATGTCACCTCACACGTGTTAAAATGGTTTTCATCAAAAAGACA
Organism: Xerus rutilus; assembly: GCA_028644305.1. NCBI lineage: Eukaryota > Metazoa > Chordata > Mammalia > Rodentia > Sciuridae > Xerus > Xerus rutilus. The sequence continues at coordinate 138,301,517 of CM053405.1, read as the reverse complement.
AAAGACAATAAATGTTTATGTGAATGTGGAGGAAAGGGACCTGTGTACATAATTGGTGGAAATGTATACAGCCATTAAGGAAAACAATATACAGATTCTTCAAAAAACTAAAAATGATAGTATGTCAGAGAGACATCTACACACCTACGTCACAATAGCCAAGAAGCAGAATTAATCCAAGCATCCATCCTTGGGCAGAGGAGCAAAGAAAACACTGTGTACATGACACAATTCAGCCTTATAAATGAAGGGAATCTTATTGTTTGTAATGATGTGGATGAACACAGAAGGCATTGCGCTAAGTGAAAAAAAAAAAAGGCCCAGAGAGACAAATACCTTAAGAGAGCACCTACATGCAGAATCTAAAAGAACTAAACTGTGGATGCAGAAAGTAGAATGAGGGTTTCAGAGGCTGGGGTGCCAGGAAAAGGGGAGATGCTGGTCAAAGGGGAAAAGTTCTAGCTTTGCAGGATAAACAAGTTTGGGAGATCTAGTGCACGGCAGTAGATCTACGGTAACTACGGTTAATAATATGTATTACATACTCAAAAATTGCCAAGACAGTACATCTTAAATGTTCTTATCACACACAAAAAGGTAACTATGTGAGGTATTGGTTATGTTAACTACTTGACTATTTCACAGTTTACAGATATAGCAAAACACCAGGTTGTACACTATAAACATACTTTTTTATTTGTCAATTGTATTGCAAGTAAAACTAGGAAAAAAAAAAAGACCCTGCTAGAATATGGACTTCAAAAGACAGTGGTTCTACAGAGATGGAGAGCAATGGTATTAAGAGAGCAGACACAGAGACAGACCCACGCAGGTGCAGCCCAGCCACCTGGTCTTTGACAAAGGAACCAAAACCGTACATTGGAGAAAAATCAGACTATTTAACAAGCAGTGATGGAGACACTGCATATCCATGTGTAGAAGAATGAAGCCAGTTGCCTACTTCCTGTCCTCAGCAAGAGTCAACTCGAGGGAGGTCGAAGACCTAGGAATTAGACCAGACACTTGGCAGCTGCTAGTAGAAAACATAGAGGGAACTCTCCAACATATAAGCACAGGCGATGACTACCTCAACAGAACCCCTGAAGTTCAGGCAGTCAAACCAGGAGTTAATAAATGGATGGCATCAAACCAAACATCTTCCACACAGCAAGGAAACAAGAATGTGGGGGAAAAAGCCTACATAATGGGAGAAAATCTTTGCCAACTATTCTTTCAACAAAGGACTAATATCCAGAATATATTTTTAAAAAATACTCAGAAAACACCAAAAAAAAAAAAAAAAAAGAAAAGAAAAAAGCCTCATCAATTAATGGGAAAATGAACTAATGAGACATTATCAAAAGATGAAATTGTAATGGCCAATGAATACATGCAAACACATTCAACAGCTTTAGCACTTAGGGAAATGCAAATCAAAACTACACTGAGATTTAATCCCACATCACTCAGAATGGCAGCCATCAAGAATACAAATAATAATAAATGCTGGAGAAGGTGTGGAGAAAAAGGAACACTCTTACACTGTTGGTGGGACTGTAAATTATCACAACCATTATGGAAATCAGGATGCAGGCTCCTCAGAAGAGTAGGAATGGAACCACCCTGGGACTAAGCTATCAAAGTCAGCACCCTCAGTGATACAGGCACACCAACGGCCACAGCAGCACCATTCACGATAGCCAAGTTATGGACCAGCACTGGTGTCCATGACAGGGGAATGGATAAAGAAAAGATGGTACCTATACACAGTGGATTTTTATTTGGCCATAAAAAGTATAAAGTCATGTCATTTGCAGGACAATAAATAGAAGTGGAAAACATCATGTTGAGTGAAAAAAAGACTCTGAAAGTCAAGGATTGTATGTGCTGTCTCACATGTGGAAATTAGAGAGGGAGAGAGGAAAAACAGAAAGGAGGGCCCCATAAAAATAGGAGGAAGACCAGTAGAGTGGACAAAGAGGGTCAGAGGGAGAGGGGAGGGAGGGCGGGGAAGGGGAGGTGCTGCAGAGTGGAATGGACCAAATCCATGTGTGTATGCACAACTATGTCACAGTGAGCCCCACTGCCGTGTGTTATAATAATGCGCTGTCCTAGTCCATTTTTCATCACTGTGACCATCATACCTGCCAAGATCAATTTAAAGAAGGAAGGGTTTATTTGGGGCTTACAGTTTCAGAGGTCCACTCGCTCCATTGCTGGAGCCTGAGGCGAGGCAGAACATCACTGAGGAAAAGTGTTCCAGAGGGAAGCTGCTCGGCTCATGGTGGCCAAGAAGCAGAGAGAGCGAGGATTCGGGGACAAACACACAAACTCCACATCGTGTCCCCAGTGGCCCACCTGCTCCAGCCATGCCCACCTGCTTACCACCCAGTGATCCATTCCAATTACTAATCCATCAAATGTGTCTGTCCAGGGATGAGGTCCCGGCTCTTGTAATCATTTCCCCTCCCACATTAGCACAGAGTCTAGGGACACCTCACACCCAAGCCATAGCACGCACCAGCGTTCTACAAAGACAGGTTTTAGAGGTAGCAAGCCAGGCACAAAGCCTGTGAGGGCGACCGCACCCTGACCTGAGCCGCTGGTCATTAAGAAACCTGTGTCACTTACGTCCTGTTTTTCTGCCCTTGCCGTCTTCCTTCCAGACCCTCCGTATTTTGTGACAGGAACGGCTGGATGTTGATGACATTGACATGGCCACCAGCCTTCCAAAAGCATCTGAGCTTAAGTCTGTCTGTGCAGCCGAACCAGGAGACAGGGCTGCGGCCTGACTGCTATGGAAACCGTTTAGCAGCAATTGCATTTGTGTATATTTTCCATGTCGCCTGGTGTGTGAGAGAGAGAAAGAGAGAGAGGAGGGGGGATTGCTGTTTTCCACATAGCTTGTGTTAGCTGGGTATCCCCCGTGACTGTGGTTGAGAATGTCATGAGCCACCATCCTGTAGTTTTGAGACTCTCCATTAAATTTCTGCCAGTATTTTTGGGGGGAGGGTGCCAGCTTATATGCCAAAGTTTCTTCCACCTCAGTCCCTGCAACAACCCAGACGTAAAAACAAGAGTGAGTCCCCATGGTCTTTTTGGAGGAGATCCACTTTGGCAAAGCAGCTGGAGGACATAAATGGTGTATGGGAAAGGGTGACAGCTGCCCTCTCTCCTGGCCATGTTCTCTTCTCCCTCCACTTAGGATCAAAACACATCTCTAAAATCAGCCCTCAGTACCCATGGGTTCTGCGTCTCAGGATTCAACCAGCTATGCGTCAAAAATATTCATGAAAAACAATAAAAATAACAATACCATAATAAAAATGCAAATAGCAATTCAGGGTAACAACTCTTTGTAGCATTTACTTTGTATTAGGTATTAAAAGTATTCTAGAAATGCCTTAAAGCATGCAGGAGAGCTGGGCGTGGTGGTGCCGGCCAATGATCCCCACCACTGGGAGGCTGATGCAGGAGGGTCACAAGTTTGAGAACAGCCTGGACAACTAACTTAGCAGGATCCTGTTTCAAAATAAAAACTGAAAAGGGCTGGAGGGTAGAAATTGGGTTCAATTTCTAGTACTACAAAAAAAAATGTATGCAGGTGAATACACAAAGATTCCATGCAAATGCTATATACCAGGTCATATCTGTGGGGCTCTGAAATCAATCCCTCTCTGGTGCTGAGGGACACCTGCACTCCTCTCATGCACATCAGTGAAGAAAGAATCTTTTGTGGCTTAAAAATGTCTGGGTGAGGGGCTTACCTGCATCCTAAGTGGCTCAATGGAATGCAAACATTTACATGCTTTCTCCTACAGAAATACCAATTGTTGGGTGGGGAGATGGCGGCTAGACAAAGGGAGGCTGGGCATCTGAAGTTACCCACGCATGCCAAGACTTGCCGCGCACCAAACGGTCAACTGCTCACCGCTCTGACATCAACCAATCATCAACGAACGCGCTGATCTCTGAAATTGGCCCATATCTGTCACCCCGCCTCAGCCAACCAAGAAGAGACACCTCTTCATGAGAATCCCCCTCCCTCCACCTACCCATAAAAGCAGCCTCTCCCAGTCTTGGGCGCAACTTCCCCAGCCCACACTGGTGGACTCGTGAACCTCACCCGAGAGCGGACCCCAATAAAGCTGTGCCTTTACCCCTGTGGCTAATGGTCGTGGTCTTTACTGCTGATCTGACCTTACGCCAATGAATACATATAGCTCTGTTTTTTTATTTAAGAAATGTATCCCTGTATGGATTTGCTAGGGCTGCTGTGACAAAACAACATAAACCGTGTGCCTTAAACAATGGGAATTTTTTGTAGGCAGTTCCTGAGGTCAGCAGTGCAGAGTCAAGGTGTTGACTTGGGTGGTTCCTTCTGTGGGCTGCAAGGCAAGGACCCACTCCAGGTCCCTCTTGGCTTGTAGACGGCCACCTTCCTGTTCTCATGTTGTCCTGTGTATGTGTCTGTCTCAAAGATCTCCCTCTGTGGTTGTGCACCCCTGGACTATGCGACGGGTGCATGCTGTGGTCTATGAAGGCCATATACATGATCGGGCCCGTGAGTGGGGCTGCTTCTCCAAACTCGTGTGGAGGTCCCGAATCCCAGCTTCCACTGTTGTAGTTATCATTATTGCAGAGATGATTAAAACCTGGCTCTTCCAGGTTTCAGTAATTAACACCTTTGATGATTCTATCCAAAGGGATATCAGCTTGACTGAACATGATGGACTTTTAATTAACTCTTATTGTTGGCGACACAGGATTTCGCCCTGAGCCCTGAGGGTGGCTCATAAAGAAGTGTTCCATTACGTTGCTAAATATGCTAGCACCTTGCTGAACTGCAGCCATGGGCACTGGCGCCTGTCATGCAGAGAGTGACCCTGACTCCAGGGGGCTCAGAGGGGTGATCCCAGTGCAGACTGACTCTGCCTCTTTGCCCCACCTCACTGCTCTTTGCCCCACCTCATTACCGGCACTTCCTGGGCAGAAGTCAGGCTGCAGGGCCACAGGCCAGCGTCCAGGGAAAGGGAGTTTCTGTCTGATGATGGGGGTCAAGAGTAGACCCAAGTACAATGGCAATGCAAAGTAGTGTTATTTGCTGTCATCCACAGACTCAGAGGTGGAGAGACTTGCCAGAGACCCCGTGACTTTAAGCAAATGACTGCCAATGGTGTCTGTGTGCTGGACTTTATTAACAGTGGGGCCTATGGCCAAGGTGTGGCTCATCCAGTTTAGAATTTCCCAGACTCCTTCTGTGCGTACCCTGAGAGACAGCTCTTGAAAACCTGACCCCAAACCTGACCCCTCCTCCCCAAGGCTGACAACCAACTTCCTCTGAATGTTTCGTTCTCTTCTCTGCAGAAGCGGGTCATCCGTCTCCCCAGGTTGCCTGACAGGACCCCAGGTGTCCTGGTCAGGGTGAAATGGCTGGTTACCGGTTACCTTGAGTCCTGCTTCTCTGAATGCTGAAGTGTAACACCAGAGAGGGATGCTGAGGCAAGGGAGGACTGGAAAGGGGAGCTTTATTTAAAGGATAGAAGAGCAGACTTCTCCCCAGGAAGAAGGGCACCCAAAAGGCGGAACTCGTGGGATGAGGAGGTCCATCCCTTTTACACAACTGACGCCTCCATCCCTTTTACACAACTGACGCCTCGTCCTGTTACCTTCCTCTCCTCTACCTTGTTAATTATCTGAGATTGGAAGGTGCTTGTGGGGAGGCAGGGGAGGTGAACAGCCGGGCTAAGGGCTGGGGAGGGGTGAGTGGGCAGGAAGGAGCCTCAGGGAGGATTAGCTCAGGGGTTGCTTCATTAACAATTCTTTGGGAAGGGAGATTCTGCTGGGCTTTTGGGGACAGCAACATTTTACTGCTCACTAAGGGACCCTCCACCTTCTGCACCTGGACTTGTCTGGCTTGTTTCCCTCAGTTCGCCCGATTCTGTCTACTCTGACTGCATATTTTTAATCCTGGCTTTAAGGACTTCCAATATGAGAACTGAGAAAGTCCTGGGCAACATGAGGCACCTGGCCACCTTCCACTCAAGGGGCTCTTGTCACCAGCCACCTCCTTTGTCAGACTTCTGGAGCAAGGACATCTTCTCCTCCAGAGCCCCAGCTCCCTCACCCACACAGCGTGGTGGTCCAGCCTGTCCTTCGGGTCCTGTGTGCATTCCAGGTGCCTCTCCCTCTCCCTCGCCCCCAAACCTGCTCTCAGCGGTGCCCCAGGGAGGCCTGTCCCTATCCTTGTCCCTTACGCCCTGCCCTCATCCAGCCCCGGCCACTGTCTGGCTGGGTCCAGCTCAGGCTCCCATCAGCCCTCTTCTGGCTGCAATGCCCAAGCTCATGAGACCACCAGAGACCACCAGGAGTCCAATCCCGATGCAATCACAAAAGGGGTCTTTATTTCAAGCTTGAGCAGGGACCGCACACCTTCACCAACGCAGCGGGTAGGGAGGTGCGGCCCCGAGTTTAGGGGAGCAGGCATTTTTATAGGTTTCAACCGCAAGCAGAGGAGTACATGCCTTGGCGTTACAGGATTGGGTATAGGAAAGCATATGAAGGGGAATTCCAGTCTTGTCACTACAGGATTGGGTGAAAGGTAAGTGTGGTCAGTGTGAGGTCAGCTGCCCTTTAGGCTGATAGGTATGATTGACAGGGGGCTATTGTTGGACATTCTGACTGACTGGCCCTAAGTTGTGAAACAACTTGCTGGCGCCAGAGCAGAGCACCATAAAGAATTTTGCAATTTTCCAGGAGCTGGGTGGAGGCCTTTGGTATTCAGCTGGGGGCTGGGGAACAATAGGCCCTAGCTCTAAGATGGCATTAGTCTTGTCCTCTCACTAGCCTCATGTAAATCGGGGTCTCTAGGCTTTTCCTCCTCCTCGTGGGGCAGTTGTGGTTGGAGACAGGCTGTTCGGTTTTCTCTTGCAGGCGGTAGTCTGTCTCGGGATTTTTAGGAGATGTGGGAAGATTCCCATGTGGGGTGATCACCCTTTTCTCCCAGAAACCCAGAGACCCAGGAAGCTAGAAGGTGTTTCAGCCTGCCAGTGGTTCCCACACTCGGCTGCACCAGTGCCGTGGAGCTCGGGGGAGCCCCGCGCCCTGCCCCACACAGGGGTGCGGGCTCAGGAAGGCTGTTCTCCCACCTCCAGGGGACATGTGAGGACTTCTGCCTGGGTTCCCTTTGCCTTCTTCCCATTCAGCTCAACGCCATGCTGCCCAAGCCTCTCCAGCTCTCTTCTCCCCACCCCCAGCAGACTCTGCTGTGGGAACCCATCTCCCTCCCGCGGGTCACAAGGTACATCCTCTGCCCGAGGGGACCTGACCTCCTCAGGGTCAGAGAACCTGCCCGGTTCTCTGCATCCTCAGCTCCTTGCCGCAGATGGGGTGCTCTCAAGCTTTGTTGAATGAATGACTGAATAAATCAAAGCGCCTGTGCCAGGCTGCGTCTAAGACCGCTCCTTGGTGTAGACAGCGTCCACACGGGGCTCTTCAAGCCATTCACAAAGGCACAGCTGACGCCGCAGCTCCAGCCTCTGGTGAGGAAGCGCTGGACTCTTTCATGTTGTTTCACCATCATCATCATCATTATTTTTTAGGAAGACAATATAATGCTTCCTCAGTGCTCCCCAAAGCACGCCAATCAGTGTACCAATCACCCCAAGTGTCATCCCAATCTGCCAGTTTCATAATTTGCATATTTTTCCAAACAGTTTCTCTCCCCCTCCCCCCTTCCAACAGCTATTCCTGGAAAAACTGCACCCGCTCCTTGCGGCTCGCTGACTGGAGTTTTATTTTGCTTTGTAAAGACAGATTTGTGAGCTGATGAATTAGTCATTGCCAATTTCATGCGTTTACGCTCTCTGCATTTACACCTTATATTTATTCAGCCCATTCTTCCCTTATGGCTCCAGATGGTGTGGCAATACAGCCCCGGGTGTAGAAGGCAGGAGCTCACCCCCACCCCCACCCCGGTTTCAGCGCCAGCTCCATCCTGCCAGGTCTGAATGGTGCTCCCGCTGCCGCTCAGGCCCCGGGAAATGTGAGCGAGACAATGGGAACTGTCAGATCCAGGTTCTCCTCGCTCCAGTCGCTGCCCTGCAAATGAAGCCACAGTGGGACTGCAGTTGATATATTCACAGATGTGATTTTCTAAAGGCTCCATCCACGCAGGCAGCCGACCACGAGTGTCTCAGGAGAAGACTGACACCGCAGAACCATCAAACAAAGGAGTCACATCTTTAGATTTTCAAAAGCCCCAAGTCCCCGTGGCAGATGGAAAAAAAAAATTGGAAGAATGTGTGAGCAGGTCAAATCTATAGTTTCTTGTCCTCTTTTGCTCAAAATGGGACTCTCGATCCATATGTGAGATAAGAAATTGTGTGGGGAGCACAAGGGCCAGAGACAAGGATGTTGGTGGTCTTTGGGAGGTGCCACTGGTGCCTGTCCTGAGCCCTGGGGGAGGGAGTGGACCACAGGGCGTGGAGCTCGGTGCTTGCTGAGGCCAAGAGAGGGCAAGACGTGGTCCTTGCTTTCTGCGTGGGGCTCAGGTTGGTGGCTGATTGTATGACTCCTAGCCTCTCAGGCTTAGCAGAGTAAAATGGAGATGTGATCCAATAGGTCGTGGGACCTGGATGCTGGCTGGCACACAGGCAGTGAGAATTCACCAAGACAAAGAGAAGCAGTTCAGAGACTGTATTGGAAGGAGGTTCTGCAAGGGTGCCACAGGCGTGTGACGAAGACCTGCGCCCACGGACTCAGAGCGGGTCTGGGACTCAGAGGGGATCTGGGATTACGTGCACTTCTGAGTTCTTTGTAGGCCTCTGGCAGGCTTTTGCTGGGAGTGCTAAACAAGAGGTGACTGACAGGTCCCTGTGCCGTCATGCCCACTGCACATGCCCTGACTGCTCGGCCCCAGGTTTTACAAGATTCATGAGCTGCGAGTAACAAGTATGGCATCTTAGACAGGGACTTTCCCTCCTTAGGTTACTACAGACAGGGACTTTCCCCTCTTAGGTTATTATAGGTCAAACTTGGGGGTCTCTGAGCATGCTCTTCAGGATGGCTGAGCAATCTTTTGAAAAAAGGATTTTCTGTTCCTACTTTGGGGAAATGAGCTCCTCTGACAGCAGCAATAGGGCCAGATGGGAGGGAGGTCCTGAGGCTCATCGCTCTGTGGATGGAGGCGAGCTGGGCCTGGACAGGATCCTGCTTCTACAAGTGCCCACCATGCAAGCCACAAGGGGGACAGGGCAGCCCCTGCGGTGAGACTGGGTGAGGGTGGGGGTCCGGAGGAGGGACCACTGATCCAGGCCTTGGGGATGACTGAGATAGTCCGGATCCGGATTGTTTTCAAAGGCACCTGTGCTGAAGGCTGGCTGTGGTGCAACCAGAAGGCCACAGCACTCAAGAGGTGGGGCCCAGTGTGAGGTTTTAGGTAACCGGGGCCATGCTCCCGAAGAGACCATAGGACCCTGGCCCCTCTTCTTTCTATCATTATGTTTTAATTATTGTTATTGATTGATGTGTGAGTGTCCTGGCCGTGAAGTGCGTAGTTTTGCTCGCCACAGGCTGTCTGCATGACACACTGTCTTGCCATAGGCCCTGAACCAACAGGGACAGCCAGCCACAGACTAAAACCTCTCATACTACGAATAGAAATAAGCCTTTTCTCTTCATAAGTTGATTATCCCAAGTATTTGTTATAGTCACAGAAAGCTGACACCATGGTGACCCAGGATGATTTGGAGTGGTAGACGCTCGAGGAGCATCGTGGTGGACCCAGGACAACCCAGGAACTGACGGCCCACTCCCCATGATGCTGTGCCCTGCATGAATCCCTCACCCCAGAACTTAGACACTGGACAGGACAGGGCAGCATGGAAACCTGTGACTTCATTGAAGGGGATCTGGCTTTGTAATGGCTGTTACCCAAACACAGACTGTGAAGCCTTTTGGCAGCTTGTCACCATTTCACACGCAGGATGGATGGAGCAACCCCTGACTCCTTCCAGAACAAATCCGATGTGACTCCTCACAGATGAAACAGAAGGACGTGGTTGCTGGCTACAAGCCCACAATTCTCCACACACCTTTTCTCACATCCTACGGAATCATCTCCGCCACCCCCACCTGGCAGCATTCATCTCACATCTGAAGTTTGCTACTCCCAGATGCCCTTGCTGACCCCAATAGGGTGGACTTTGACCAAGCAGCATCAAGATTTGAAATCAGACATGGCGCACGGTGAGGAGGATCTTGGTCATGTCTGCGTTCTGTCTGGGAGTCACGGTTGGCAGGGGGCACGTGTCTTCTCTGTGGCCATTGCAGTGGCACATGGATCCTCCTCTAAAATAGACTGTTTATTATTCCACAAAGCAACTCTTAGTAAATACAGGAAAACAGAAATACTACCCTGCATTCTATCAGACTATAATGGAATGAAATTAGAAACCAATGATAAAATAAAAAATAGAAGCTACTCCAACACCTGGAGACTAAGTAATGTGCTATTGAATGAACAGCAGATAGCAGAAGACATAAAAGACAAGATTAAAAAATTATTAGAGGTAAATGATAACAATAGTACAACATATAAAAATCTCTGGGACACTATGAAGAAGTATTAAGAGGAAAATTCATTGCATAGAGTTCATTCCTTAAAAGAAGAAAAAGTCAACAAATAAATGACCTAACATCTCAAACCCCTAGAAAAAGAACAAATCAACACCAAAAGTAGTAGAAAACAGGAAATAATTAAAATCGAGCTGAAATTAATAAAATTGAAACAAAAGAAACAATTGAAAAAATTGACAAAATGGAAAGTTGGTTCTTTGAAAAATAAATAAAATCAATAAACCCTTAGACACACTAATGAAGAAGAGAGAGAAAACTCAAATTACTAAAATTGATGATAAAAAAGGAACTATCACAATGGACACTACTGAAATACAGAAGATAATTAGAAACTATTTTGAAAATTTGTACTCGAATAAAATGGAAAATATCAAAGATATTGACAAATTTCTAGAGTCACATGATTTACCCAAACTAAATCAGGACAATATTCACAAGTTAAACAGATCAATTTCAAGCAAGGAAATAGAAGACACCATTAAAAGCCAATCAATCTAGAAAAGCCCAAGATCAGATGGATTCACAGCTGAGTTCTATAAGACCTTCAAAGAAGAACTAATACCAATACTCCTTAAATTATTCTATGAAATAGAAAAAGAGGGGACACTTCCAAACTCATTCTATGAGGCCAGTATCATTCTGATTCCAAAACCAAAGACACATCAAGAAAAGAAAACTTCATACCAATATCTCTAATGAATATAGACACAAAAATTCTAAATAAAATTCTGGCAAATTGAATACAAAAACATATTAAAAAGATAGTGCACGATGATCAAGTGGGGTTCATCCTAGGGATGCAAGGTTGGTTCAACATACAGAAATCAATAAATGTAATTCATCACATCAATAGACTTAAAGGTAAGAATTATATGATTATTTCCATAGATGCAGAAAAAGCATTTGACAAAATACAGCACCCCTTCTTGTTCAAAACACTTGAAACACTCTCCTAGGGAGAGTAGGAACATACCTCAACATTGTAAAAGCTATCTATGCTACGCCAAAGACCAACATCATTCTAAATGGAGAAAAATTGGAAGCATTCCCTCTAAAAACAAGACAGGGATGCCCTCTTTCACCACTTCTATTTAACTTAGTCCTTGAAACTCTAGCCAGAGAAATTAGATGAAAGAAATTAAAGGGATATAGATAGGAAAAGAAGAACTCAAACTACCATTATTTGCTGATGACATGATTCTGTACTTAGAGGATTCAAAAAGTTCCACCAGAAAACTTCTAGAACTAATAAATGAATTCAGCAAAGTAGCAAGATATAAAATCAACACCCATAAATCAAATGCATTTCTGAAACTAGAAAAACTACCGCATTTACAATAGCCTCAAAAAATAAATAAAATAAAATACTTGAGAATCAACTGAATGAAAGAGATGAAAGACCTCTACAATGAAAACTACAGAATGCTAAAGAAAGAAATTAAAGAAGGCTTTGGAAGATGGAAAGATCTCTCTTGTTTTTGGATAGGCAGAATTAATATTCTCAAAATGACCATACTATCAAAAGCACAATATGGATTTAATGCAATTCCAATTAAAATCCCAATGACATTCCTCATAGAAATAGAAAAATCAATCATGAAATTCATCTGGAAAAAAAAGAGACCCAGAATAGCTAAAGCAATTCTTATCAAGAAGAGTAAAGCAAGTGGCATTACAATTCCAGACCTTAAACTATATTACAGAAAATAGTAAGAAAAACAGCATGGTAATGGCACAAAAATAGACTGGCAGACCAATGGTACAGAGTAGAGGACACAGAGACAAACCCCCATAAATACAGTGCTTTGTCATGCTAGACAAAGACACCAAAAACATACACTGGAGCAAAGATAACCTCTTCAACAAATGGTGCTGGGAAAACTGGACATCCATATGTAGCAAAATGAAATTAAGCCCCTATCTCTCACCATGCACAAAACTCAATTTGAAGTGGATCAAGGACCTAGAAATCAGACCAGAGACCCTGCGCCTAATAGAAAAAGCAGGCCCAAATCTACATCATGTCGGATTAGGCCCCAACTTCTTTAACAAGACTCCTATAGCGCAAGAAATAAAATCAAGAATCAATAAATGGGATAGATTCAAACTAAAAAGCTTCTTCTCAGCAAAAGAAGCAATGAGGTGAACACAGAGCCTACATTATGGGAGAAAATTTTTGCCACATGCACATCAGATAGAGCACTGATCTCCAGGATATATAAAGAACTTACAAAACTTAACACCAAAAATAAATAAATAAACAACCCAATCAATAAATGGGCTAAGGAGCTAAACAGACACTTCCCAGAAGAAGATATACAATCGATCAACAGACATATGAAAAAATGTTTAACATCTCTAGCCATTAGAGAAATGCAAATCAAAACTACCCTAAGATTTCATCTCACTCCAGTCATAATGGCAATTATCAAGAATACAAGCAACAATAAGCGTTGGCAAGGACGTGGGGGAAAAGTCACACTCTTACATTGCTGGTGGGACTGCAAGTTGGTTCAATCAATCTGGAAAGCAGTATGGAGATTCCTTAGAAAACTAGGAATGGAAACACCATTTGACCCGGCTATCAAATAATTTTATACCCTCAGTTTATACCCAAAAGATTTAAAAACAGCACACTACAGTGACACAGCCACTTCATGTTTATAGCAGCTCAATTCACAATAGCCAAACTGTGGAACCAACCTAGATGCCCTTCAATAGATGAATGGACATAGAAACTGTGATATATATACACAATGGAATATTATTCAGCAATAAAAGACAATGAAATCGTGTCATTTGCAGGTAAATGGATGGAGTTGGAGAACATCATGCTAAGTGAAGAAAGCCAATCCCAAAAAACCAAAGGCTGAATGTCTTGTCTGATTAGTGGATGCTGATCCATAATGGGGGTGAGGGGAGACCATGGGAGAAATGGAGGAACTTTGGATAGGGCAAAGGGGAAGAAGGGAAGGGGTATGGGGTTAGGAGAGATGGTGGAATGAGTTGGACATCACCACCCTAGGTCCATGTATGAAGACATGGATGGTGTGACTCTACCTTGTGTACAACCAGAGAAATGAAAAGCTGTGCTCCATATGTGAACTATGGCTTGAAATGCATCTTCTGTTTCAAAAAAATAAAAAATAATGGGATGGTAGGGGACTCAGTGGTTAAGCATGCCTGGGTTAAATCCCTAGTACCAATAAATAATAAAATTTTTTTTTAAAAAGTGTGAGTGTTCCCTTGGCATCCCCCTGTGCCTGGTGCTCAGTGGCACAGAGAATACGGGAGAGCCAAGACACGGCCTCAGCCTTCAGGTTGCCCCTGAATTCAGAGGCCTAGAGAGCTGGCAAAGCGCTATCTGGGTAGGTCTGCGAGTACATTTCCAGAAGAAACTGGCATTTGAATTGAGATGGTGGCTGAGGAAGACCCACCCCCACCCAGTGGGCAGGCGCCTTCAACCAGCTGAGAGCCGGCCAGAGCAAGCTGCAGAGGAAGGCAGATCCACTCTCCCTGTCTCTTCTGGGGCTGGCCACCCCACTTCTCCTGACATTGGATGTAAGAGCTCCAGGTCCTCAGGCCTTCAGATTCGGGACTTGCACCAACAACCCCCAGATTCTCAGGTCTTTGGCTTCAGTCTGAAAGTCAAACAGTCAACTCCAGTTTGAAGGCCTTGGCACTTAGACTGGATCAAGCCCCAGCTCCCCTGGTTCTGTAGTCTGCTGTGACTTCTTAGCCCAAACGGTCATGAGATGCACTTCCTCCAGTAGAGCCCCCCAACATCTGTCCCTCAGTTTGTATATCACATCAGTTTCTATTTTTCTAAATAACCCTGACTCTATACTCCCATTAGGAAACACCAAATAATAGATGCCCCAGTGCAAGTGGGCTTCAGGGACAGAGCTGGGGCTGGAATGAATGGTTCTGACCAGGATAGCCAGTCCTGGTCTACATGGGTTCCAGGACTGTACATTTAGCCAACCTCAGACCAAAATTTTTGAAAAAATAATGGTGTCTTGTTGAACAGGTACAGATTTTTTCCTTGGCATTATACAGTATAATAACTATTTACATATAATTTGCATTGTATTAAGTATTGTTAATAATCTAGAGATGATTTAAAGCATACAAAGGCATGCATGGAGATTACATGCAAATATGCATCATTTGATAAAAGGGAATTGAATGTGTGTTGATTTATGTATCCAACTGGGCTCAGGAAGTAATCTCCTGTAGAACAGAAGGACGACTGTACTGCAGAGAATAAAAATTGCATCTGAGGAGCTGATATGACCCTCAGCTGTATTTTATTTGGGTCACTCATTTCATATTTTAAAAACGTAACTGCCAATATCTTTTTAAAAATTGAACTACCAACGAAAAATGCAAATTCTTGATCTTTTTAAAAAACAAAAATTTCTAGTTACAAGGGTCCACACTCCAGCGTGCCCACGTTTCCCTGGAGCTACATGGGCCAGATCCCATTTGGCTGCTGTGCCTTTTCTCCAGTTTACCTCCTGTAACTTTCTTCATTCAATTGCAGTAGCAGTCGCCTGCATCTGAAATCCCCAGGGCATACGAATTCCCGTCCCAGTGCCTCACATATACTAGGTTCCCCATCAATAGGCACTCAGGACTATGATCAAAATAGTGCCTATCATTTCTCCCTCTGTCTTGCACAGTCTCCTCCTTGTGCAACATCGGAGACACAAGTAAGGTATCCCAGAGACCCAACCTGCAGTCACAGCTCCTCAGCAGGAAACTGGGAAGACGTCACTGGGGGCACAGTGAGCCCAGCAGGGGGCCACAGCTGCAAGCCAGCCAGCAGCAAACACGCATGCATTCTTCACTTTGCAGCGGCCGAGCCAGGCTGGGAGCTGATTTGTAGCAAGGAGCACACTTCTGAGAGGGCCAAAGACGCCCCTCCCCTGGCCTCCATCTCCCAGACACCTGTTTCCTCCATCTTCTTCCCCTGATCAGCATCCGTGGGGCTCTTCCCCTGCCGGGGCTTGTGTTTGGGCCACAGCGTCCCCCCCCCCCCCCCCGCAGCAGCACGGTGGGGAGGGCAGCTCTCCTGGAGGGTGGTGTGCAGAGCAGGTGGGCGAGGGGAGCGCTGGAGTTTGGCGCTTGCTTGGTGTGTCACGGGCTGCTCACGTCCTCCCCCAACTTCGCCCCAGAGGGACTGTGTGTGAGACGATCTCTGAGGGGGGAGGAAGGTTGGGTGAAGGTCCAGGGTGGGCCCCACGTGGGTCACATGGGTTGGTCCCCCAGAGGCCAGTGAGCAGGAAGTTTGGTCCTTACCTGTGACAGAATTGAGCTGGTGGGAACTCGCAGAAGTGAGGCCCAGAGACGGCAACTGGGCCATGGGTACCACCTTCAGAACTAGATTAGTTCCTGTAAGAATGGGTTGTTAGAAGGGAGCCTGGCACATCCCCTGGGTCCCTCTTCCGTGCAATGCATGATACTCTTTCACACACTCTCACTCCTGTGACCATGGGGCCCTCACCAAGACCACGAGGTCATGTTCTTGAACCTCCAGATCAGTGAGCCAAGTAAACCTCTTTTCTTTACACCTTATCCAGCATCAGTTATTTTGTCATAGCAACAGGAAACCAAAAATGACAGGCCCTAATCCAATCCTGTTGGTGTTCTTATAAAAGGAAGAAGAAAGCAGGAATGTGTGCACAGAAAAATAAGTCATAGAGAGAGGGTGGCCATCTTCTCTCTATGACAGGCAAGGGTAGAGGCTTCACCAGAAGCCATCCCCATCAGCACTTTAATCTTGGACTTCCAGCCTTCAGAACTGTCAGAAAATAAATTTCTGTTCTTTTTTTTAATATTTTATTTTTTAGTTGTAGGAAGACAGAATATCTTTATTTTATTTTTACGTGGTGCTGAGGATCGAACCCAGTGCCTCATGCATGCTAGACGAGCACGCTACCACTGTGCCACAACCCCAGCCCTAAATTTCTGTTCTTTAAGCTATCCTACCTATGGTATGTTGTTACGGCAGATCTAGAAAACTAATGTGTATCAAGGAAAAAATAGATAACTAGCACATCAAAAAATTTGGTCTCACAGGATATATTGAGGATATATTTGAGTTTAAGGAAAATATTAAACCAAAAAGTAGTACTTGGAGCTATGAAAATGGAAAAAATTGCAGAGGTCTAATCCATATAATTGAAGAGTAGGCGATACTGGTTGAATGGAAAATTGTGTCAGAATAAGGCAATACTGAATCTGAATTTCAGCTTGCCTCTTCTTAATGACTTTTGCATGAGTTTGGGAAATTCAGTCACTCTGAACTTGAGTCCCCCGTGGCTGACCAGACTCATGGGCTATGAGCCTTTTGAAGCCTTTGCCCTTGTTTATATCCGGTTTTTATTCCCAATGCCCAGCGTGAGACCTGCAAATAACAGGATGGGGAAGGACATGGGCTCTGTCCCTTACTAGTTGTGCACCTCTCTGAAACTCAGATTTCTCATCTCTAAAGTGGAGATAATAAAACATCTACCTTAACAGTCTCGCTTTGAGAATTCAGCCTCTCTGTGAGAGGTAATCCCCTGTTCAAGTACTTCTCAGTGCCTGGCCTATCTTAGGAGCTTAGCAAAGCGCTCTCATTATTATTAGTTCATAGTAAACGCTAATCAAATAAGGGTGAATGCATGTTTAGTAACATGGATGGATGTGTAGTTGGGAGGTGAGTGGGCTGGTGGGTGTATGTATGAATGGAAGATGGATGGAGTTTTCATTCAACGAATGCATTTATAAGTAAATGAGTTGACTGACAGGCAAGTAAGTAGGTGCATGGATGATGGATGGATGCATTTTTCAATCAATTAATGTATGTATGTAATTTATAGGTGAATGAGTTGATTGATGGATGAGTGGATGGATGGATGCAGTGGTGGGTGGATGGACAGATGGATGGATGAATGGATTTTTCAATGAGTGAATGTATGCATGCATGCATGTATAAGTGAATGAGTTGATTAATGAATGGGTAGATGGACAAGTGAATAGATATACTTTTAAAATGAGGAGTGACTACATCAATTGGTGGGCAGATGGACAGGTAGATGGACTGAGGTGGCTCCATTTGAGCTGCCGTGTGCTACTTTGCATAGCTGAGGGCTTAAGCCTCCAAGTTAATGGTCAGAACTAAAATGGAGAGTAAAGGCCTTGGGAATAAGAGGTATAGATGACAGGTAAGAGGCAGTTTAAGACTGTTTTCTCTTCTAGACTGTTCTCTTTTCTAGACAGAAAGCCTGATTCTGATTCTTAAAGCTACAGAAGTGAGAGAGGTTTCTTGTATCAGGAGCTCCGGAGTTTTCAGTGTTCCCTACCATTTGAGTTCACCCCCTCAGAAACATATTTACTTCTAACCTGATGAACAAGACTCCTTAAACAGCAATCAGACTTGGCCCCCAGGTGCAGTGTCATTTGCAGATCTACCCTGGATGAGCTATCATACCAGTGCCAGTCCAATGGCTTTAATATTTCCATATTACTGTGCCTCCCAATCATGCAATACTCAAAGGACCTCTATCACTTCTATAGTTTGAATGTGTCCACCAAGTTTCTGTGTGAGAATGTATAAAAAAGCATTCAACATCTGTAGCAATCAGGGAAATGCAAATCAAAACTACATTGAGATTTCATCTCACTCCAGTCAGAATGGCAGTCATCAAGAACACAAAAAATAATAAATGCTGAGGAAGATATAGGGAAAAGGTACACACATACGTTGTTGGTGGGACTGCAAATTAGTACAACTACTCTGGAAAGCAGTATGGAGATTTGTCTAAAGACTGGGAGTGGAATCACCGTGTGACTCAAAGACCTAAAATCAGCATATTATGGTGATACAGCCACATCAATGTTTATAACAGTACACAACGGAGTTTGACTCAGCCATAAAGAAGAATGAAATTCCACTTCAATGTTTATAGTAGCTCCATTCACAATAGTCAAACTGTGGAACCAACCTAGATGCCTTCAATAGATGAATGGATAAAGAAACTGTGGTATATATACACAATGGAATATTACTCAGCATTAAAAGAGAATAAAATTATGAAATCTGCAGGAAAGTGGATGGAGTTGGAGAATATCATGCTAAGCAAAGTAAGCCAACCCCAACAAACCAAAGGCTGAATGTTCTCTCTGATAAGTGGATGCTGATACAGAATGGGGAGGGGGCACTGGAGGAATGGAGGAACTTTGGTCAAAGGAGAGGAGGTGGAGGGAATGGGACATGGGGGTAGGAAAGATGGTGGAATGAGATGGACATCACTGTCCTAGCTACATGTATGACTGCACATGTGGTGTGACTCTGTATCATATACAACCAGAGAAATGAGAAGTTGTGCTCCATTTATGTACAATGAATCAAAATGCATTCTGCTGTCCTGTATACCTAATTAGAGTAAATAAATTTTAAGAAAAAAAGAAGGAAAGAAGAATGAAATTATATCATTTGCTGGTAAATGGATGGAACCAGAGGACATCATGTTAAGTGAAATAAGCCAGACTCTGAAAGCAATGGTCAAATCTTTTCTCTCATATGTGAAAGCCAGAGCAAAATAAGGAGGAAAAAATGTAGGGAAGAGGTTTCCTATGAAAATAGAAGGGAGTTCAGTGGAACAGAGGAAATGAATAAAAGGGGAGAAAGGAGGGTCAGGAGAAGGGAGGAAGAGTGGAATGAAACCCATCAAATCATCCTCCGTATACATACAAATACACCACAGTGAATTTCACCTTGATGTCTATCTAAAATGCGCTCATTTAAAAAAATTGAAGAAAAAAAGAAAAGTTTATGTGCTGGAAACAATCCCCCAAGCTTTATGTTAATGGTCATTGGTTGGAGGTGGGGCTTTTGGGAGGTGATTAAAGTTAGGTGAGGTCATGGGGTGGGGCCCAGGATGGTGTCAGTGGCTTCAGAAGAAGACAGCTGAGCTAGCCCGCTTGTTCTTTCTCGCCGTGCGCTGCCTCCATCAAGAAGGGTCCATGGGATGCCGAGCCAGTGCTGGTGCCATACTGCTGGACATCCCGGCCTCTGAAACCAATCAGTTCACAGAATCCTCGCCACAATCCTATGTGGTAGGTGCTATTAGAATCCCTACTTAAAGGTAAGAAATCTCTAGCAGGTACTGCCCATCAGGTCTGCTTGGGTCACTTTCCTGTCCAGCCACCTCCCTGAAAAAGGACACAGGGCCTGGTTAGGGGATTGCCACCCAGACCAGAGACATCCTAATTTGGCTTTATGCAGATGGTCCCAAATCATGGTGCCCATGACCACTTGGTCCAGTAAAAATATCTGGGGTATTCAAATCAGTTGGTTGGCAGTCTTGCCCAGTGCTTGAACTTACAGCAGTGTTGACATTCTGGACTCCCACTGTGGCTGCTGTGCAGGAAGCCACCATGGTGCCTCCACCCAGAATCCCTTTCTTCGCCCCAAAGAAGCTGCAGCCCTAAGATGCTCTGGGAGGCCACCAGGTGAGCCTCCTTCAGGCTTTTTTTCTTGCCCTGTAAACCAGGGCCACGATGCCTGAACCACACACGCTTTTGGTCCAGTCTGGTAGGACAGACGATAGAGCAGACACTCAGTACGCAGAAGATGAGTTCTTTTCACTTCTTACTGTGCCCACGAAACCCCGTAACATGCACTTCACACGATTTCCAAGCAAATGGTACCATGTAGTCAACCACAGGCTCCCTTGTGCCTTGGATCCCCAGCAGGCACCCCACGTCCTGCCTGTCCACCCGCAAAGGGCTCCTCACCTCTCCTTACCCCAGTGCCTGGCAGCCACATGCCACTTTATAAAGCTCTCATGTAAGAGGGACCCTGTGTGTCACATTAGTCCTTCTATGTCTGGCATGACACCCATGTGGTTCATCATGTAACAGGATTCCCGTGTCTCCCGTCTGTCTGTCTGTCGGTGGCCATTTAGGTAGCCTCCACTGCATGGCTCCTGTGTGGAAGATGGCTACAAAAGTCAGCCTGTGAGCAGCAATTCAACCACTGGGCACGTTCCATTCTTTTGGACACACATGAAGACGGACTGCTGGATCTGATGGTGATCTGACTTGTTTTTTTTGATGAGCCTCTACACTGTCCTCCGTAGAGGCTGTGCCATTTTACAGTCCCATCAGCAGCACACAAGAGTCTCCACCTGGCCACCTCCTCACCTCCGAATCCTCATCAACACGTCATCCTTGTTTCTTTGTCTTTTGATAGTGGCCATCCTGACAAATGTGGGATGACAGCTCACTGTGGTCCTGATGGACACTTCCCGAAGGGTGAGTGATGTGGAACAGCTTCTCCTGTGTCTGTGGCCATTCATAGGATCTTCTTTAGCAAAAGCTCTGTTGGAATCCTTTGCCCTTTTATTACCAAGTTATTTTTCCTGTTGAGCTGCAGGTGTCCTTTAGATATCCTGGAGAATGACTTCTTATCCGATAGTGGTTTGCGAGTACTTTCTCCCATTTTGTTAAGTTGCCTTCTCATGCCACGGATTGTTTTCTCTGCTGTTGAGAAGTTTTGAGTTTGATGTTGCCCATTTACCTCTATTTGCTTCTGTGTTCTGTGCTGTTGTGTTATAGCCAAGAATTTCTTGCCAAACCCAACGTCATGGAGCTTTTCTCTTGTATTTACTCCGGAAAGTTTTATAGGTTGAGGTTTTTGTTTTGTTTGGTCACTGCAGAGAGAACCCATGGCCTTGCAAGTGCTAGGGAAGCACTTATCATGGGGCTGCCTCCCCAGCCCTCTTTTTAGGGCTTTAGGTCTTCTGTAGGGTATTTAATCCATTTGCAAACTTATATAGGGTATAGGATAAGGATCTAGCTTCTTCTGCATATGAAGATTCAGTTTCCCAATCCACTGTGTCCTCTGGGGGGCCCATTGAAGATGATCTGACCGTGAACATGAAGGTCTATTTCTGCCCTCCATTCAGTTCCCTTATCTGTATTCCAGCTCCACAGTGTTGTGACCAGAGCAGCTTTGTAACATATTTGTAACAGGAAGTATAAAACCTTCCTACTTCTTTCTCAGGATTGGTTAGTCAGGTCCCTTGAGATTCCACATGAATTTTGGGCTTTTTTGTCCCCTTCTTCTTCTTCTATTTATTCCAAAAAATGGCTTTGGTATTTTGGGATTGCATTGAATCTGCAGATTGCTTTGAGTAGTATGGATATTTGAATAGCATTAAGTCCTCCAATCCTTAATACAGGGGGTTTTTCCATTTACTTCTATCTTCTTCCTATCTTTCAGCAATGGCTGTAGTTTTCAGTACACAGGTCTTTCACTTCCTTAATTTACCTATTTCCTAAGTACGTGATTCTTCTTCATGCTATTGTGACATTTTCTTACTATTCTTTGAAGATTGCTCATTGTTAATACATAGAAATGGCACTGATTTTCTTGTTTGACAATTCTCTATCCAGCAACTTTGCTGAATTTGTTTTTATAAGTTTTCTTTTTTATCTTTTGGGTTTTCCACATATAAGATTATATCATCTGTGAACAGAGATACTTTTTCTTTCTAATTTTTATGCTTTTATTTATTTTTCTTGCCTAATTGCTCTGGCTAGGAGATCATACAATGTTGAATAGAAATAGAGTAAATGCCCTGCCTTGACCTCATTATAGAGAAAAAGTTGCCAGTTTGTTTTTCTAGTCAAATGAAATGATTGCTTACTTATTATAAATATTAACTCATATTAATGGTACAAATTGATGAGTTTTGCTGTGACATTTCTATACATGCATATGTCATGCTATAGTTGTATTGAGTATGATGCTCACTGTGGGCTTTCCATGTATGGACTTTATTATGTTGGGGTTAATTTCCTTTTATTCCTACCTGTTAACAGCTTTTTAATTTTTATCATAAAAGGCTTACGAATTTTGTCAAATGTTTTGTCTGCATCAATTGAAGTGATTTTGTGATTTTTATCCTTCCTTCTATTTCTGTGATGTATTATCTTGAATGCTTTCTGTATGCTGAATGATCCTTGGATCCCAAGGATAAAATCTACTTGACCACAGTGCATAATCCTTTTACTATTTTGTTCAGTTTGGTTTACTACTGTTTTGGTTGGTTTACTACTGTTGAGAACTTTCACATCAGTAACCATCAAGAATGTCGGTCTGTGGTTTTCTTTTCTTATAGTATCTTTGTCTGACTTAGCAGGACAATACTAGCCTCATAAAAGAAGCTTGGAAGTCTTCTCTTCTTGAATTTTTTTTTTTTTGGAAAAGTTTGAGAAGGATTGGCTTCTCCAATGTTTAGTTGAATTCTCCAGTAAAGCCACCAGGTCCAGGGCTTTTCTTGGTTGGAAGGTTTTTGATTACCGCTTAATCTTTGAGACCTGTTCGGATTTTATTTTTCATGATTCACTCCTGGGAAGTTGTATGTTTCCAAAAATTTATATTTCTCCCAGGTTTTCCAATTTGCTGACACATAATTGTTCCTAGGAGTCTCTTTCCACCCTCTGTGGCATGCCATTCATTTCTGATCCTATTTGTTTAAATCTTTTTTCTTTTGTAATTAGTTGTTTTGGCCAGTTTTGCTAATTTCAGTTTTTTGGCTTTTCTATTGTTTTTCTATTCTTTATTTCATCTGCTTCTGCCCTGATCTTTATTTATACAATAAATTTTTGTCCACCACAGTTATACTACTGGGTCATGGAACATTACAAGTCCCTCCTGCTTTCTAACCCTGTTCTGCTAAATCATACACTCTCCAGCAGCCCCTCTTCATTTTCATTTGTCTTAAGAGGCATATTCTCTTTTCCTTGGTCATTTCTTCTTTGATTCATTGGTTGTTCAAGAGCGATGTTTGATTTTCCTGTTTTTGAATTTTCCAGTTTTCCTTCTGCTGATTTCTACTTTCATTCTATTGTTGCAAGAAGATAGTATCATAATTAACTCTCAACTTATTTAGAAGTTTTTCACTGAGACTTCAGAGCAAAGAATGGTAACTAGAAATGGATTAGGAGGTGCTGATTAAAAGGAAATTTAGAAGTGTGGCATGTCTTGAATATGCTTTTCCAAATATGCCCCATATTTTGGTTTATTTTTTCCACATACAGATAAAAGTGCTCTCTGAGATCTTATCCCAACCTTACCTGGGTCAGCTTTTCAAGTCTGGGTTCTCTCTATGGGATTCCCCTTCTGCAAGGTGTGCTGTTCCCGTTCTGAGCTGGCCTGGCACCATGCTCCACAGTTCCAAAGAGGAGCTGGTCACCACACCTGCACCTCAGGGATCTCAGTGTGGAGAGGAAATAGTGGGCCACTCAGAAACAGGAGTTAGTGTGTAGCAGGTGCTTTTAATGTGTGGGCTCATTTAATATCCTGATGTCCTGTGAAACAGGGATTCTCTCCACAGAGTAGAGAAGAAAACTAAAGCTCAGAGAGAAAGAATGACTTGTTTGGAGTCGTGAAGAAAAAAAGAGGTAGATCTAAGTTTTGACTATAACATTCTAAAGCCAGCACTGTACAACTGTACCATTTTCCCCTTTCTCCTCCCAGAGGGAGGAATCACTTCAGAACAAAATATGCTTTGTGTATGACTTCAGTGAAAAAAAATTGACATCTTTATGAATCCCAGATAAAGTTAAGAACAACACCACACATCTCCAAAACCAATTCTTTCCATCTCTGGAGAATTTAGAAATACTTTCAGAGGTGATGAAATCACTGGTGGCATCTACCTAGACTCTTCCCGAAATCAGTAACTTAAATTTCCCACTGAATTCTGGAGGGAATGTATTTTGGAAGTCTGAACTTAGCAAAAATACCTATAAGTCCACTTCATTGGCCTGCTCTTGCTGTATATATGCCCACAAACAACTTTGGAAGAATTAAAAGCACATTGCACATTTTGCTGTGTGAAGAACCAGGAGTTCAATGAAGAACTCGGTCTTGGAGAAAGCATTAGACTCTTGGGTTGGAAATGACCCCAGGATGGCACGTCCAGCCTACTGCCTACTGCAGCAAGCCTCTCTAACATTTACAGTGGATTTCTCTTCAGCTTGTGCTTCAGTACATCCAGGAACAAGGGATTCTCTTGTTAAACAAGGAATTCACCTGTTCCCTTGTTAAATAATTCTACTTGCTAAAGAGTCTCTGAAAGAGCACTAGACTAGAAATCAGATAAATCAGTTCTATCTCTGCCACCTAATAGCTGAGTGACCTTGGGTAGGGCATAGTAGCTCAGTTAGCTGGAATCCTTTGTCCTCTGATGACCCCTTGGATATATCAGACATCGCTCTGGTCTCCCCGTATTAGTTGGTTTTCCATTCCCATAGCCAAATGCCTGAAACCCACTAACATTATAAAGAAGAGAGGTTTATTTCACTCCCAGTTTGGAAGGTTTAAGGCATAGTGCCTGCTTAGGCTCAGCTCTGGTAAGAGCCCTCCCAGCTGCCTCACATCATGGCCAGTAGCAATGGTGAATGTAGGCATGGAAGCCAGGGGTTACATCTCAGGGACCTGCTAGGGTCTCCAGAGAAATACCTTGCTGCCTCTGAGGGCACAACCCCCATTCCCATAGGGCCTGTCACTAGGCCCACCTCTTAAAGGTGCCACCAGCTCCCACATCACACTGGGAACAGAGCTTCCCACACATGGACACTTGGAAGACAAACTACAGCCAAACCATAGACCCCCCATTTAATTTTCTTTTCTCTCAGCCAAAAAGCCACTGAATCCCCAACTTCTTTTATATGACATTTTCAGATCTCTGAGAAGAAGCATACTTTTATTTTGATGGTGATTTTCCCCTTAAAAGCAGATTCTCCTAAGAGATGTGACTTTCCCTGAGCCAATGAGTAATAATTCCCAAACATCATCCCAGTCTCTTGATGATTTCAAAGCCACTTCCCCACCAGTTTCTGTACACTTCAGCCGCACTTTGGTTTTCCTCTGTAGTACTAATCACAGTTTTCCACATCTTCAGCACAAGCCATCGCTGTCACAGAAGTTCTGAATGAATTGTTATGATGACCCAGCCACAGGATGACACAGACAGTTGGCTTGATCCTCCTCCTTTTGGCAAGTGAACCCCTGCTCAGCCCTTTGCATGGTGGCCTTGGAGAGTCTGCCACAGTGTCCGGTCCGTGTAGCACCAGGGATCTGTTTGTGGCCATGAGAATTTTGTCCTCCAGATTCAGAAGTTTTTTATCTCCACCTCCAGACAAAATGGAGTGACATGGAGCAGATTTAGCTTCCTACCTGAAACGACCATAAAAACAAGTGAAAGAATGGTTTCCAGGTGTTGGAACCAATCAGGACAGGACATTGGGAGCCTGGTGCCCTTCTTGTTGTGAGATGGTTGCTGACGTCTCCTCAGGCTGCCAGCTTTTCATCCAGGAAAGAAAGGAGCAAATACCTGTTCTGCCATTCCACGCCGAGCAGCAGTGAGATTAGCCACTGATTGGACCAACTGATGTATCAGGGCAACAAGGGACCGCATCCAGGGGAACGGAAAGTAGGGGCCAGAACCCGAGTTTCCCCACAGTCCCTGGCTCCATGGAGAAGGTGTGATTTTCCAAATAAAAATCAGACAACCATTAAAAAAGTGCATGAACTCTGGGTGGGCAACCAAGGAGTACCCACTAGAAACGCAGCAATACTAGGCCAGTTGAATTAGCTATATCTACAAAATGGAATGCGTGGCGGCCATTGCAAATAATTATTATATAGATCCAAACCTATTTCTGTGGAAAAAATGTCCATTTTAACTAATAAAAAGAAACAAAATGGTTTATATAGAAGCAGCCTCATTTTTTCTCAAAGGATGAGAGAACAGATAGATGATAAATAGCAAAAATATCTGGAAGGATTGTCAAAATATTAGCAATTATTATTTCTGAATGATAAAAATGTGTGTGCTAATCTTTCCTTTTCTCTTTTATTTTAATTTAATATCCTGTCATGAACATCCGTTCCTATATAATAATACGACTAAAATAAAGATATAATTTCCATAAAAATCTTTCAGCATTAGAGCTGGCATTTACTTTTTGTTTTTAACCAGATGCATCATTTTAATAAGGGAAATGCTGCCAGAAACCCCTCTTTCTCCATCCAAATCACAGGCACACCCCAATGCAACGTGGTGCAGGGAGAAGGCACGTGTGGCTGGAGCAGCAGGAGGGGCTGCGGAAGGGAAGATCCACCAGCCCTTTCCCCAGAGTCCCTTCTGTCTGGACAACTGGAGATGAGACAGTTCAGGGGAACCTCAGAGGAGTGCGGGCAGGGCCTAGCCACACCTCCAGAAGCAGTGAGACAAGCCCCCGGTGAGGTGGTCAGCCAGGACATTCACGCCGCCTGGTCGCCCAGCAGCTAAGGTACTCGTGGGCCAGAGCGTCAGCTCAGTCCTTCATTCTGGGTCCCCACAGCCATGCTGAGAGCAGAGCCATCACTTCATGAAGATTCAGTAAGTTCCTCCCAAGCCTTGTCTAACCAGTGTGCCTAGCAATTACCCGAGGCCTGTTGTGTTTTCTTTTCTTACAAGGTAACAAGGTGAAGTGACTTATCTGTGGTTTCATGTAGGAGTAGATTCCAAGTGTGAACTCGGGGCTGTCTGGGCTCAACTCCACTCTTGGCACATACCGTACACCCTCCTGAACTCCGTGACACCTGAAAGCTGGAACATTTCCTCTCGATATGCTTTGGAATCATCTACATTTTCTTTTGGGGATTCTCTTCCAGGTCATGCTGATTTTCTGAGTGTCTGAGCATGGCTGGCTACTGCCTGGCCTGTCTTCACATTCCACAGGTGCAGGGGTTTCATAAGAATGACTGGAAGAGGAGAACCAAAGTGTCGCCTTATCACTGTCTGGGCTACTGGTCAGACGGGTCTGCACAAGTAGCCTAGCATTGAGGCCTACACGGGCAGTTGTGTTCTTCCTTAAGCTAAATCCATTTTCTAATGTGGTCATTATGTCTTAAGACACAGGAGGAGACACCTGGCACAGGAACGTGGCTGTGGCCATTACCCTTGGGCATTCAGGCAAAGAGAAAAGAAGCATGGCATGTGACTCTGGGGCCAGCGGAGCTAGACCAGGGCAGCTTGAAAGAGAGTTAGGGCAACCTGGGCTGTCCGAATACAGCATCACATGAACCTGTCACCATCACCTGGCTGAGTAAAGGCAGCTGTCCAACACTGCAGCCTGTCCAGGTCGAGCATTCCTAATCCAGAACTCTAAAATCTGAACACCACAAAACCCGACACTTCTGAGCACTGTATCACACCACAAGTGGAAAATCCCACACCCAACTCATGTGACGGGCCACAGCCAAAACAGGCGCACTGAAACTATCGTACCCGATTACCCTCCACTCCCCTCCAGCCACCCCAGATGCACAAAGGAGAGATGCCCAGGGGAAGACGGTGGCCCTAACCCTAGCATCATGGAGCAGCCGGAGGCCAAGAAGGTACATCTATTTGAGAAAAGGCCTAAGAATTTTGTTACTAGGACAAAAAGGACTTCGTCATCTTTGTCAAATGACTCCAGTACATCCAGGTGCAGGGGCAAAAGATTATCCTTATAAGCAACAGAAAGTGCCTCTTGACGCAAACCCCAGTCACAGTCCTTGGGCCACCAAATAGCTACCCAGCTGCTTCAGCTGGCCCACAGACAGACCAGAGACAAAGCCAGAGGCGAAGCAGAGACTGCTGGCTGAGGCTACAAAGGAAACTGCTGGCAAAAGGGGTGTCCCCACCAAGAGACCATCTGTCTTCCAAGCAGGGGTCGATATTGTCACCACCTTGGTGGAGAACAGGAAGACTTGGCTGGTGGTGACTGCACATAACATGGTCCCATTGGTATGGTTGTCGTCCTGCCTGCTTGTGTCCCACCAGGCTGGGACATCTCGTCCCCAAGAACACAGGCACCACCTTCCCATGGGTTAACCTGGAGACAAAGGAGCTCCAGCTAAAGTGATGGAAATGATCAGGACCAGATATGATGAGACCTGTGGTCACCACAGAAACAATGTCCTGTGTCCAAAGTCTGTGGCTCCATTGCCACGCTGGGGAAGGCAAGAATAAAAGAACTCTCCACTGAACTGTCAAATGTGCTGGCGTTGGTCAGCCATCCACCACTGTGACCAAAGACCTGACAAGAACAACGTAGAGGAGGGAAACCTTTGGCTCATGGTATCAGAGGTCTCAGTCCATAGAGGGCAGCTCCATTTTCCTGAAGCCACACACAAAGCATGCTTTATTCTGGAGTGACTCCTCTCTCCAGGAGGAGAAAGGGAAAAACAATAGAGTTGCATGCCAGAACTTAGATCTGCTTCTTTTTTCCTGCATGACTCCAAACAAGTCCTTCTTTCTCTCTGAGCTTTAGTTTCCTTCTCTACTCTGTAGAGAGAATCCCTGCCTTATTCCTGATTTTAAAAGGAATGAGTCCACCATTTCAACTCAGAGGGATGGTTCAGTAGATTACTGTTACTGCTGTTTTGTTCAATTTGTTTTATATGAACCTCACCAATCAAAGGGACTTACCCTTTATTTCTACTGTAAAAGTTTTGTTGTATTTTTAATCATGAAATGTGGCTTGATTTTGCCAAATCCTCCTGTATCAGACACAATAATCAAATGCTTTTTGTTCTTTTAATCTGATAATCTTGTCAGTTATATAAAGAGTTTTTTTTTTTTTTGCCATGGAATCAACCTGACTTTTTTGAAGTAAAATCAATTTAATTATAATAGATTAATTTTTTTACCTATAGTTGAAGTCAGTTTTCTAATATTCAGCTACATTCTTGAATAAGATTAGGATACTTGTTATGGGATTTTTCTTCTTACTATTGTCCTTTCTGGCTTAGAGATCTAGTTCATCACCACTTCAGAAACCGAGTTGGCAGTGTCTCCCTTTCTTTCCTCTAAATCTGTGAGAAGTTTGAAATGACTTGTTCCTTCAATGTTAAGCAGAATTTGTTGTTTCATTTATGAGAAAAGAAACATGAGTTTTGTAATCGATTTCCATAACAGCTATTGAACATTAAAGTTTTCTATTTTTTCATGAGTCAGTTTTAATAATTTATATTTTTATTATGGTATTTAACCATTATTTCTGCTTTCAAGTTTATTGGCACAAAATTATTCATAGAGCCCCTCACTATTTTTTAAATCTATATTGAATCTGCATGTATGTCTATTTTTCCATTTCAAATAGTTTTTAAAATTGGAGTCTGCTATCTTATTTGAGATTTGTCAATATTGCTGAAAGTGTGTTGATTTTAGAGCTTTCAAAAAAAAAACAACTTTGGGTTCTATGATCCTTCTCTATCTTTGTTTTAATCTTGCCTTATTTTATGCTTGACTTTATTTTTATCTTTCCATTTTATCTAATTGCTCTGGGTTTATTTGCTTGTGCTTTTTCTGGCTTCTTAAGTTAGATGCTTTTTCCCATTTTATTTTCTTCTTTTCTAAAATCACCATTGAAGAACATAAAAATCCTTTTAAAAAGCAATTTAATTGCATCTCACATTTTGTTCCATGGCATTTTCGTTATCACTCACTTGGAGCCTTTAAAGACTCTTCATCAATCTGCCTTCGACTCATGAGCTGGTGTGGAGTCTGTCTTGTAGCGGGTGCTAGGGTTTGGATAAGGTCTCCAGGAGTTCATGCATGAGAAGACGGGTCCACATGTTGTGAGGGTGGACCTTTGAGAGGTGGGGCCTAGTGACAGGCCCTCGTCATTGGGGACCTTCCACAGAAGGGATAAGAATATTCTTTCGGACCCTTGGGTCAGTTCTCATGAGCAGGCTGTTAGGACAGCAAGCCTGGCCACTCCTTGGCCTCTCTGGCTTCCTGTCTCACCATGCGATCTCTTGCTCACACACCTGTGAAGCCATCTCTCAGAAGGTGACAGATGCAGTTAGGGGGCTCTTGCCAGGGGTGGAACTGTGCCATTTGGATGCTCAGTCTCCAACTCTGCAAGTCAAATAAACCTCTGTTCCTTATGAGTAGCCAACCTCAGATATTTCATCAAAGTAAGAGAAAAATGGACTAACGCATCCGGGCACTCACATTCTGGCACAGATGCTGTCACTTCCTCCTTCCACACCAATGCCTGGCACCATAAATTGGCCCCAGTGTCCTTCCCACCGAGCCTAGAAGCCACCTCCAGAGGGCACTCCAGGTAGCCATTGCCAATCAATTAGAGAGAAGATGACAACATGAAGGTATGGAGCACCTCTGCTGTGGGGCTGTGGGGAGGAGCTGCCAGGGGCAGCCAGGACCATCTCTGAGCTGAAGGAAAATCACTCTGATCTAGAGCCAGTGGAAAACGCTGACCTTCTCAAGCCCGAGCATTTTATTTGAAATCTCAGGAATAGGCATGCATCAATCTGACTGTAAAGGCATTTACTGAGCACCGACTGTGTTTAAGGCAGTGGGCTGTAAATAAGGCATAAGACTCGTGTTGCCCTCCCCGAGCAGCACTCAGCCTGGCGATGCATAGTCTTTAACTCTGGAGCCTGCCGTGGAGACAGCATGCCTGGCACCGCGCCACGTGTGCGATCCCATTTCCCAAGGACTCGGGAGCCAGCTGGTGCTATCTCTACTTCCAGATAATGAAACAAGACTTAGAGAAACGGAGCAGCTCATTCATGCCCAGCGAGGATTAGAGCTGAAGTCCAAAGCCACACAGGCCTGGCAGCAGGGCGTGGTGCGGCCTCCCTGGGGAAGATTACAAAGTTTTATTTTATTTTCTCTCTCTCCCTTCCATTTGTCTACACGCTGGAGAGCAGGACGGGAATTGATGGAAAGGCAGTGGATTCGCTTCTTAGCTGCTGAAAGTACTCCAATCTTCAAGGCCTAAATTACATAATGGCTGGTTGACTTGAAGACGCGCTTTGGGGGCCTGTTTCGCTATCTCTTCAGGATGCTTTGGTCTATGAAGCAGAGTGCTTATCTTGCAGCTTTACGGCTTTGAAAAAATGTGTTCTGCTGTGCTGAGTGCTCTTTTCTAGGGCCTGTGTGATGTGGCGAAGGCCTTCCTGGTCAGTACCGTGCAAGGCAGTGGGAGGTCTAGCTGCACTGCGGGTCAGGCTGTGAGACCCATACCCACCATATGTTACCCTGCACTTAGCATTGCCCAGACCCCGACTCTGACAAGCGCATGTATGACTCAATCCTATTAATCCCACTCCATCTTTAATTATCAGAACAAGCATTATTATTCCCAATTTACCAATAGAGACAGGAGACTCAGAGAGCATGCACCATTAACTCAGAGGACTGAGACTTAACCCTCATTTTGTTGGACTCCCTCTTCTTTTAAAATAAAGGTACATGTTAATATAGCCGGTGACATCTCTGTTTCAGTGCACATAAGGGGACATGTAAGGTGAGAACCCAAGGGTGTATCATCAAATGCAAATGAGTCTGTCCTAGCTGGGAAAAAAAATCTCTGCAGTGACTGGTGAGATCGGGCCTCAGTCTGGCTAGTCAGAGCACGACCCTCAGACCAAGAGCATCTCCTTACCTGGGAGCTTGTGGGCAATGCAAATTCCTGGGTTCCACCTTGTATCTACTGCATTTCACAAGAGTTTTGGGTGATTTGTATGTACACTAAATTTTAAGAGTTCTACAAGTCACCAGGTTTTTTTTTTTCTTCCTATTTACAACCTGTGCTCTGATTGTACAGGCATAGCCCTGTAGATCTAGCTATGTATACATTTATTTATCTCCTCAAAATACCAGCCTGCCCCTGGGGAACTGTTGTGTCCTGGATGTTTGTGTTTTCCTAAAAGTTGTGCGTGGGAATCACAGAGCCCAAGGTGATGCTACTGGGAGTGGAATTTGACATGCCAAGCTCTGAGTCTCCAAAGGGAAGCTCTCAGATACCTCCGGAATGCAAAACCAACAACCTGCAAGCCCAGCCCACACCTTGCCCACAGCTTCCCCATAGGCTGAAAAAAAGCAACAAACCTGCCCGAGAACCACGAGGCATCTGGAGGAACTGGCCATAGCATCAAGCAGCCAGGGCAATGCGCAAGCACAAGAAAAACTGGCTCAGACCTGCAGGAGCCCGACCCACGAGGACTCTTCTGCCAGCGGTCCCCGCGGCCCAGAAACAGCACAAGTCCAGAGGAAGGAGACCTTGCTCCTCAGTCTCTGCGATGGTCTGCACTCCCTTCTCAGGTGCATGCGTCCCCTTTATAATAGACCTCTTGCTCTGATGTGTCCCCAAGTTCTTTTCTGCAATGCGTCAAGAGCCTGGAAGGTCCAAGTCAAGGTCTCCTCTGCCTTGGAGCCGGGTCACCAAGGCAGAGCTCTTGTGAAGGGGATCAGTGTCCTGTTCAAATGGACCCAAGGCCCTCTCTGGACCTGGCCACCATGTGAGGACCTAGCAAGAAGCCGCCATCGGTGAAATGAAGTGAGACTTGACCAGCCACCAAATCTGCCAGTGCCTTCGTCTTGAACTTTCCAGCCCCCAGCTACTGGAACTCAGAGAAATGAATTCCTGCTGCTTTTAAGCCAGTTTATATTATAGGATTTTTCTTATAGGAGCCCAAACAGACTAAGACAGGAACAAAATCCTGGTTCAAAAGTAAGGAAGCTCTGATTCTTTGGTTAGACTCGTGTTTTTATTTTCTCTTTTCTTCCTCCTCTTTCTGGCCTGCTGATGACTATTGGACTCCTGGGCTTAAATGCCTCTTGTCTTTTCTTTCGATCTTCACCTCCCCCGTATGATGCTTTTGAAATTCCAACATGAGGATGCCATTTCCCCACTAAAGGTGACCAGGGTAACAAGTGAAGTCTCCATTCTCTGGTTCTGACGTTCTCCAAGTTCTGGTATCAACTTACATTCACGTCCCCCATTGCCCACCTGACACCTGGGCCACCTGTCACTCATGGAACCCAGGGTATTAGGAACCTTTAACTCCCACTGTTTCTGCCCTGTTTTTTCTTCTCCGTCATAGTCTGTTTTCTTACTGCTAATACCTGAGCACTGAAGAGTGCGTAAGTTATAAAGACAAGAGGTTTACTTTGGCTGATAGTTCTACAAGGTTGAAGGGCTGCCTCAGGCAATGGCCTTCTTGTTGGCAGAGTGTGGAGGTGGGTCAGGGCATCACATGGCGAGAGCATGTACACGTCTCTTCTGGTTCCTCCTTCTTCTTATAAAGCCACCAGGACTCAATCATGGGCCCCACCCTGATGACCCTTGCTAATTCTGGTCACCTCCCAAAGACCCCTCTCTAACCACCACAGTCAGACTAAGTTTCTACTCTTAACACCGAATAGTGAGGATTAAATGTCAACACATGAGCCACACCCCCGCCATAGCACTTGAGCTATGGAATAAGCTTCTACCCTCTGCTGTCTCTCGGGATCCTGCCTGAATATCAGAAAAGCTTCCCTTGTTCCCCTGGAAGTGTGACTCCCTCCTTGCCACATGATCCCACGTATCATACAGGAGCTTCTGCAACTTCAGTGAGCACGGAGGGGACCTGGAAGGCGTGCGGACTTGCAAACAGCTGGGCTTCACCCCCAGGGTTTCTGACCGGTATGTCTGGGCTGAAGCCCACCTGTGTGCTTTCCTAATAAGCTCCAAGTTGACCGTGATGCTGTTGGCCTGGGGTCTACACTTTGAAAACCACTGCAATACAGGAGCTGCAACCGCATGGTGCAGTAATTAGTTAGCAATTTCCCAAATCTGCCTCTAGAACACACAGCTCTGAATTCCCGGGGATGCACAGCTGGGCCTGCCTGTCACAGCTGGGCCCATTCAGTGAATGAGTGGATGGAGCAGCCCAGCAGGGTGAGCTTTGAATAGTCCGGGCTGAAATCTTGTCTCCTCTACTTCTTATTTTGAAATTATCTCTTCATGGAAGAAGAAAATATACCCCATGGGGCTATTGTGAGGGTAAAAAGAGAAGAGGCATCAATTCCTTAGCACATGAAGTGTGACTGATCAGTTTTAATGAGAGGCGGGAAGAGAGGAAGGAAGAAGGGAGGAAGAGAAAGAAGGAGGAAAGAAAGGAGCAAACAGGAACTGGCTGATGTCATGACATCTGGACTGAGCTCAGGGTCCAGGGCAGCTGCTTGATTTTGAAATGACCGAGCTCTCTAAGCTCCTAGTCTCACAGGTTGCAGGGAGTGTTTTCCACTCTGACCAATGACAAAAGAGACACTCGTATTCCTAAAGGGAACTGCTTGGCTGGAGAACACTTCTTTGGGGGCGGGAGGTACCAGGGATTGAACTCAGGGGCACTCGACCACTGAGCCACATCCCCAGCCCTATTTTGTGTTTTATGTAGAGACAGGTCTCACTGAGTTGCTTAGCGCCTCGTCCTTGCTGAGGCTGGCTTTGAACTCGCGATTCTCCTGTCTCGGCCTCCCTAAGTGCTGGGATTACAGGCGTGCACCACCGTGCCCAGCTGGAGAACACTTTTGAGGGATGATTAGCAGTCCCAGGTGCAGACCAGGCTCCTGGAATGGACTGAGCCAGCAGAGGGTGAAGGCCATGGCTAGCTCCAGTGTGAGACCCAGAGGTCTCTGAGTTAGGAGGCTGGTGGTTCCCACTGGGGACTGGAACATTCAGGGACATGGCCAGAGAGGAAAGGGAATGGGCTGATCAGGGAGAGAGCCCTAGCCCCTGCAGCAGGCGCACAAACAGGTGAACGGACTGTGGGTCTTTTATCCCATGCCCAGGGCCAAGTTTGCTAATCTATCTCAGGCTCCTTCCTGCTCAGCCCAGACTCAGACCCAGACTCGAAATAATTCTCAGCAGAGCCCACCAGTGACCACCGTCCACCCTAGTCAGCCCTGGGGGAAAGCACGCCTCTGTAACAACGGGGGTAAGTCTGGAGCAGAGCTTCCAGCAGAGCCACAGAGGGCAGGGAAGCGCGCCATGGTGCGGGCTGACTAACACAGCAGCCATCTTCCACACGTGGCTGCTGGTCATCATCCACACGTGGTTACCAATCACTGGAATTTGCTTCATGTAGGTAAGACATAGAATGTTTGGTTTCATTTTATTTTAATCAAGTAGAAGTTAAATTTAAAGACCTTACTATGGTTTAGATCTTAAAAGGTACCCCAACGTCCATGCATGAAAGTCTTGATCCCCAGAGAGGACTCATGGGAGAGTGGTGGGGACTGCAGGGGCTGGAGCCTCGGGAGGTCTTCAGGTCCTTGGAGGTGCATCCTTAGAAGAGACTGTAGGACACAGGTCCCCACTTCCTCCTCTTCCTGGTCAGGAGGCAAGCAGTCTTGCTCCATGGCTCCTGCTGTGATGTGGTGCCTCTCCAGAGGCCAAGGCGATGAGACCCACTCGTCAGGGACCAGAGCCTCTAAAGTTGAGTCAGAATAAGCCTATCTTTTCATAATCTGATCATCCCAGCTGCTTGGACCCGTTAGGGAGAGTTAACGAAGTCTTTCTTCTTTGCATATGGATGCTGGGCATGTTTTTATGGAAAACGATCCTTTCCTCCCTGCCATCTCCTGGCATCTGTGTGATTTTCTATATTTGACCTGCTCTGAGGTGCTGTCAAAACCACCATCAGTTTCCAAGTCTTAGCCTATTAAATTCAGTAACACTAAGAATTCAGCTCCAGAGACACGCTAACCTTGCTGCAGGCGCTCGGTACCTTCTCGTGGCTAGAGCGTCTTCACCAAAGCCTTGGACAGCATAGATGAAGGACACGTCCATCATCACAGAAAGTGCTACTGAGCATTGCGGGTCTTGACCAGTAGTCCCAGGTGTGACCACACTGGCTTCAAGCAATGAGAGGGCAGAAGGATCCACAAGGTGGGCTCCTGCAGCCTGGATCTGCAAGGGCCAACCACACAGAGAAGGTGACAGCCCAAGGGGACCCAGGAAGAAGGAAACCGCCCATGGCTTTGCACTGCTGTGTGCTCTTGGATCCTCTGTGAGCTTAGAATCACTGCTACAATGGAAAGAGGAGGAAACAGAGGCTCAGGGAAGTTAAGTAAACCTGGCCAAGAATAATAATCAGTAGCAAGCCTGATTGCCATACTTCTTTTTATTCTGCCACATGGTCCTGGGGTACCAGCTGGAGCAAAACCACTTGAATGGGAAGAACTAAGTCATCCCCTGCTATTCCAATACCCACTTGAATTAAACTACTGACAAGCCATAGACCTATTATCGATGCCATGTTAACAGTAGATTTTTTATGGTGATATACAAATTCAAGATATAAAGCCCAGAATGTGCATGCGTGTGTGTGTGTGTGTGTGTGTGTAAGAGAGAGGGAGAAGGAGAGAGAGAGATGGCTTCTGAAGACAGGTGGTTATGCAGTATTTCAAGTCAAACAGCACATTATAGAATTTCTACATCTATAACAAAAATGGTAACGTATTAATTGTGTCTATTTTAGTTAGTTTTGCATCACTGTGGCCAAAATATCCAACAAGAACAACTTAGAAGTGAAAAAGTTTGTTTTGGCTCATGACATCAGAGGTCTCAGTCCACAGACAGTCAACTCCATCGCTCTGGGCCCAAGGTGAGGCAGACCACCATGGCAGAGGGGATGACGGGGGGATCTGCTTCCCTCGTGGCATCCAGAAAGCAGACAGAGGGAAGGGGCAGGAGGACACAGGCAGCAGCCTTCCAGAGGCTGCCCCAGTGACCCCCCTCCTCCAGCCTCGCTCCACCTGCCTACACCCGGCCAGTCCATTCAAGCTGCGAGGGAGTGATTAGGTCACAGCTCTTGTAGTCTGATCATTTTACCTCTGAGTAATCCTGCATTAACACAGGAGATCTGGGGGACACCTCACATCCAGCCCATAATGGTGTCCATTGCTATGATAACACATTACCAGGAGCGTAGTGATTCAAAGCAGTACTAAGTTTTTCTCCTAAAGTTCTGGAAGTCAGAAATTCTAAAATCAAGGTGGCAGCAGAGCTGCGTTCTTTCCGCAGGCTCCAGGAGAAGCTCTGTCCTGCCTCTCTGGCTCCGGGCAGCTGTCTGCATCCTGGGGCTCATGGCCCCTTCCTCCAGCCCAAGCGCCAGCAGCACAGCCTCATCTGGCTTTCTCCCCACCTCAGTGCCATGTCACCTTTCCTGGTTCTGATGCTCCTTACCTCCCGCTTGCAAGGACCCTTGTGGTTACCCTGGTCACTCGGATACTCCAGGATGATTATCTCAAGGTCCTTAACACAGTCACATCTTCAAAGTCCCTAAAGGGACTTTGTGATGAGAAATAAGAACCATATTTGGTCTTTGTCTCTGGTTCCTGTAATGGGGAGCACGTGCTATCTGAGAAATTTCCTGAGTGATAAGACGGCCTTTAACTATTCAGAAGGAGCCTCTCTGGATCGCACTTGAGTTTATGCTGATGAAATGATGTCCAGATGGGGCCTCTAGATGGCCTCTGGGTGGGGGCCACCACCAGAAAGACGAAGTGATGAGTAGGTTAGATGGTTAGACCTTCAGCTCTACCCGCTGACCTCCAGGAGGGGTTGGGGGCTAGAGGTTAAGCTCTGTCAAGTTCTGTTTTGTTAAACTTCTTGAACAGCAAGCTTTGATGAGCTTCCAGGTTGTGGCCTGTGTGGAGATGCTAGGAGGGTGGCGTATCCAGAGACAGTAAGAAGCTCTGCACCCCCTCTGGTCCCTTCCCTACCCATCTCTTCATCTGGTTCTGTACCCTTTGCAATATGCTTTATGTTAGGCCAGTAAACATAGATCAAGTGTTTGCCTGAGTTCTACTATCTGTCCTAGCAAATCCATCTAACCCATGGGAATCCCAATTTATAGCCAGTCACTCAAAGAAACAATGGCAGCCCGCTACTTGTGGTTAGTGTCTGAAGTGGGGGGACAGGCTTTCAGAAATAGGCTCTGAACCTGTGGGATGCAAGATGCCATCTCCAGGTGGACAGTGTCAGACCAAACTGAATCACAGGACATGGGTTAGTACCTGCCAGAGAACTGCTTGATAGGGTGGTCTGATAAGGGTGCTTGATGGGGGGTGGTCTTGATGGAGGGTGGTCTGGGGGTTGTCCTCATATCTGGTCATAGACATATTCTGTGCGGAGCTTGACAGAACAGGGATAAGAGCTTGGCTTTTGCTTCAGACTATGCGGGTCCACAGAGTCCCATGTTCCAGGGGCGAGCGCACGGCCAGCTTGGGAGGGGTCAGAGCATCACTTGGTCTGCCATGAATAATGGCTAAATGCCCTGCTCTTTATCAAGCACTGTGGAGAACACTGGACTGGGGGGAGTAACAGCATCACTACTAATCCTCTCAGTCACCTACAGAGCAGGCATCACCCATGGTCACACTCGAAGTAGGTCACACAACTGGGATCCATCCAGGAAGCTCCCTGCAAAATCCCCTGGATTGCTTTGACCAGGTTATCATCGTGGGAACTTCCCAAGTCGTGAGCACTGACCTGGTCCCCACCCTGCTTTTGTTCATCCAGAACTCTTGAAACTGAGGGCTGTCTGGAAGAGGAGGGCTTGTCCGGCCATCACAGATGCTACCCACGACAGGACCAAGTCCTGGGACCAGTTCCCCAAGCACCAGCAGCAAGTCTAGATAGCCACTCAGGATCACGTTCCCTGGAGCTGAGTCAGAGCATTTTTACGACAAAACTTGGGAAAGGAAAGCAAACCTTGTTGGTGCTGAACCCACAATGAGAGGGACCAGGGAATGTGAGTGGGACATCTGTGAGAGGGCAGTCATGACAAAGAGCTCTTGTTGCTTCAGGAGCTGTGTGGCTGGGCGTTCACCCATGAGCACTGAAATACATATATTCAGTCCATTTCAGTCCATAGCTGGTAGCCAATTAGCTTCTTTCTTCCCTCCTCCATCGTCCGTATAATTAAATTTGGGACATCTCAGAATTCTTCTTTTATTTATATCACCTTCTCTCTTCATCCTGACACACAGGTACAATTATCCGTGTCTGCAGTCCTTGGTTCCAGGATCCATACCCCACCCTCCACCATCTACAGGAGCTCAGGTGCATTATGAAATGGTAAAGTATTTGCATAGAATCTATGCACATCTTCCCACACACTTCAAATCAACTCTAGATGACTTAGAATACCTAAACCAATAAAAATGCTATGCAAGTCGTGGTTATACTCTGTTGTTTATGCACTAATGACAAGAAAAACCTGTGCACGTTCAGTACAGACACAAAGTTTTAAATGTTTTTGATGTGCAGTAGGTTGATAGAGGGCCGACCGGACTTCTCCTCAGCTCAGGGTGAGGGAACTGAGCCCACCAAGGCCAGATAATCCATAAGTGACAGGACTGGTGACCCTCAAGCCCCCTGCCCTCCCGTGGATGCTGCAGGTCCCATTGCAACAGCTGCGGTTGACTCCAGGTGGCCCCAGGATGAATGGCCTGCCGAGGACTCGGTCACCACCACCTCCATCTCCGCAAATCTGCAGGTGCCAAAATGCTGGGGCTCACCAGGGCTTCTCCCAGCATTTATTTATCAGCTGGAATGACTTTATATTCCACTTGCTAAATTGGATTTCTTTCAGAAAAGGCAAGGGTGGCAGATAAAAGCAGATTTTATGGCCCTCCGATCAGAGGAAGTGGAATTTCATTTGAGCAGGTAAGGCTGGATGTCTTTCAGTTTCTCTTTTAAAATCTGGGGAAGCAGTTAGGTGTCGAAGCCAATTCATCAGGCTTTCAGGGACTTTTTTATTAGTCACTTATAGCAAGCATTTCCCCTTTACAGATGGTTACCTATCTCAACAAAAATCCCTGTCCAGGCTCAATGCCAAGCTGAGACTTGGAAAGTGAGGGGGAGGTAAATGGCAGCATCTCATTCCAAGTCAGAAATGAGAATTCACCAAGGTGCCAGCGAAAGTCAAAGAGGAAGGAGGAGGCTTTCCAACAAACGGAGACAGGATAATTCAACATGCTATGCAAAAAAAAAAAAAATGCGCACCAACACTTAGCTCTCACCACATACGAAAATCAACTCAAAATTGATTTTAGTATTAAATGGAAAGCTTAAACATATAAAAAGCCTAGAAGAAAATTTCTGTGATCTTGGGCTATGCAAAGATTTTAAAGAGAACACAAAAAGCATAAGCCACAAAAGAAAAAGAATTGGTAACATGGACTATATTAAAATTAAAAACTGCTCTTCAAAAAATGCTTGTAAGGCTAGGAGTATAGCTTAATGGTAGAGTGTAGGGTTAGCATGACAAAGTCCTGTGTGAAACCCCAGCACCTAAGGGGGAAGGAAGGAAGGGAGGAGGGGGAAAGGAGGGAGGAGGGGGGAAAGGAGGGAGGAGGGAAGGGGGAGGAAGGAAGGAGGGAGGAAAAAAGAAAGAAGGAGAGAAAAACACTGTTAAGACCACGAGGGAGAAGCTAAAAACTGGAAAAAATGTGAAACATATCTAAGAAAGAATTTGTATCCAAAATATAAAGGAATTCTTAACTCAATGATTAGAAATAGACACCATTTAAAAATGGGTGACAAATCTGAAAAAATAGTTCTTCAAGTAAAGATACAGATGGTAAATAATCCCATGAAGAAATGCTCAGTCGTTAGCCATTAGATGAATGCAAGTTGAGACACCTCTACCCACCTGTCACAGTGGCAAAAGGGGACACCATCAACCCCAAGGGCAACAGGGGCGTGGGGCAACTAGAACTCTCATCATCACTGATGGGGATGAAAAATGGTGCTGCCAGCCACTTAGGAGGGAGAGTTTGCCCTTCTTACACACTGCAGTTAAATGTACAGCCACTGCATGGCCCAACGATCCTATTATAGGGGTTCACTCCAGAGAAATGAAAACATATGTCCACAAACAGATCTGCATGCAAATGTTCCTGTAGCTTTGTTCACAATCCCGCAGATCAGAAAAGACCTAAACACTCTCCAGCTAACGAAGACAGACATGGTGGGACGCTCCTGCAGGCTGGAAGCTGAGTACAGGCTAGGCACTTACACAGGTCCCCTGGGGTGTTCTGCTGGACAAAGCCAGACGGAAAAGGCTGCATGCTGTATGATTTTTTTATATTATAACCTGGAGAAAGAAAAAAAAAGAGTCATGGGAAAATAAATCTGATGAGTGGCTGGGAGCAGGAGCAGGGTTGGGAAGCTATTGACTACAAGGGTCCCAGGGAGCTTTCTAGCGTGACGACAGGTCCTACAGCTGAACAACGGTCGTCACAGGGCTAAGCTTTGTCAAACTGCGCTGGATTGGGCACTTCAGAAAGATGACTTTACTCTTTGTAAATTATCAGTGAAACCAACCTTGAACAAAAAGAATGAGAGAATTCACATTCTGCTCTTTCCTCCTCCCAAAAATATATGGAAGCAATGATGAAGACTGAGGTGGAGGATCGCAAGTTCAAGGCCAGCCTCTGCAACTTAGCGAGACCCTCAGCAGCTTTGTGAGACCTCATCTTGAAAATAAATTTTAAAAAGGGCTGGGAATGTAGCTCAGTGGTAAAGTGCCCCTGGGTTTAATCCCCAGTATGGAAGGAAGGAAGGAAGGAAGGAAGGAAGGAAGGAAGGAAGGAAGGGAGGGAGGAAGGAAGGAAGGAAGGAAGGGAGGAAGGGAGGGAGGAAGGGAGGGAGGGAGGAAGGGAGGGAGGAAGGAAGGAAGGAAGGAAGGGAGGGAGGGAGGGAGTGAAAACAAGGACGTCAGCAGAATTATTCCAGTTACAGGAATTTCCTCTGTAGCGTGTGCATCCTGTGCCTTCCAGGGCACCGAGTCCATCAGATCAGACTCTCTTTTACCTTCTGCTTCTATTACAGAACAAAATGAACACACAAAAAATGGACTTTCATTCTCCAAAATGTTCTTTTCTAGAAAAAAGGACAATCTTTTATTTTCTTATACCCTGTCTCAATCCACAAAGGAACAGAGGCGACTTACAAGAGTGCCTTCAATAAAGCAGAGGCTATAAATTAAAAATAAGGGCCAGAGAAAATGTGTCTCCCAGGAGGAGGTCAAGCCCGGGGAGGAGGCTGGGCTGCGCTGGGTCACGGCCGTCCACACAGCCC
Source organism: Xerus rutilus (assembly GCA_028644305.1). Classification (NCBI taxonomy): domain Eukaryota; kingdom Metazoa; phylum Chordata; class Mammalia; order Rodentia; family Sciuridae; genus Xerus; species Xerus rutilus. The sequence continues at coordinate 138,258,887 of CM053405.1, read as the reverse complement.
TCGTGCTCTCCACGGGACACAGACAAGTTGCCAAAGGTGTCTTGACAGCTGCTTTCGTTTCTCGCTGGGCTGGGTCCACAGAGAGAATTTGGCTGGGAAAACCAGGAGCAGCGTGGCCTCAGGGAGAACGTTTCTCATGCCTAGTGTCCTGTGTCACCAAGTTGCCATCTGGATGGCCTCCCTGCCTGCTGCCAGGAGGGAAGGGGGAAACCATGTGGACTCCAGAAACGGCCCTGGACAAGAAGGCTCCCTGGGTTTTGTGGCCTAACTTAGCCCATTTCCTGCTGCTCAGGTCGAATGCCTGACACTGGGTAACTGGTGAAGAGCAGACCCATTTCTTACATCTCGGGAAGCTGGCAAGCCCCAGGTTGAGAGGCCTTCTTAGTCTTGATTGACACCTTGATTGGATGGAGAGACACCCAGGAAATTAGTAAAGCACACTCTGGGTGTGTCTGTGAGGGTGTTTCAGAGACTTGGCATGCGTGTGGGACAGCAGATGAGGAGGCAGACGTGCTCTGACTGTGGGCAGCACTGTCCAGTGGGCTGATGGCCAGAGGGAACACAAGGGAGCTGGCCTGCCAGTGGAAGCCAGGTTTGTCCTGAGCAGGTGCCACTGCCCAGGGATGACAGACCCCAGCTTCTTCAGCCCTGAAACAAGGACACGGACCAGCGACCCCAGCCTCAGACTGGAGCTGCTCATGGGTCCCTCTTGTTGTGAGTGTCCTTGGACTAAGCAGCTACTGGTGTCCCCGGCTCTTCAGCCTGCAGATGGCCTTGTGGGGCTCACCAGCCTCCGATTATGTGACCATCCCATAAATCCCCCACTGTGAAAGAAATGTGCATGCACGTGTGTGTACATGTGTGTGCATGTGTGCATGCGTGCGTGTGCATGTGAGTGTTGAGTGTTGTGCGTGTGCGCACGCGCTTGTGTGTTCTTTGTTTTGGCTCTGTGCCTCTGGGAAACCTGAGAGAAGCCCGCGCCCACCCGGGGTCCTCTTGCTGCATGGTCCGTTCCACAGATGAGAGAAAGCAAGGGAGGCCACTCACTCTTCTAACAAGCCCACTCTTGACAACAAACCTCCCTCATGACATCGGCCTATTCAGAAGGGCCGAGCCCTCCCACCTACTGGCCTCTTGAGGCCCCACCTCTCAGTTCTGCGGCAGTGGGGTAACTTCTCATGAACTTCGGGGGGACAATTCACAGCAGTACCTAATGCAGGAAGCTCACAGGACTGCTGGGGGATCTCGTCACCAGATGTGGAAACTTCGAAAGCTGTGTAAGAGACAAGCAAGGGAGCCGTGGGGTGGAGGCCTCCTCCCTGGGGAGCACTCTGCAGGCAGCCTGCCACCTGCCAGCCCCCTGGGAAACACAGCTGCGCTTCAGGAGAGGCGGATGCCCTGAGCACTCTGACCTGACCAGTGTCCCTCATCTTAGCCAACCCATGGGAACAGCCCTCTCCCTTGGGGTTGAAATGCTGCCTTTCATCCTGACCCCATCTTTGAGGCCAGGAGACAGGAATGGGGGAGAGAGAGCTCCCCTTAGAACCACAGGAATCCCGCTCACTGTCGTGCAGCAGGCAACCTGCAGGCCCCGGGCGGAGAGCCTCCACTTAGCCACTGTCCCAGGCCTGCTCCAGGCCCACGTCACAGCGCACAGCAGTCAGCCTCTGGATGCCCACAGCCTCTCCCAGGGCCTCCCTCTGCTGGGTGGGTGACAGACACACGAGAAAGACGTAGGACTGGATACAGCAGTGGCTCCTCTCGGGGTTGAACTGTATCCTCAAAGCTGTTGTGGTGCTGACGTCTGTGAACTGGAAGGGCTTTACAGATGATCGAGTTACAGCAGCCATTAAGGTGGACCCTAAGCCAATGTGGCCATGTCCTTACAAAACAAGAGAAGTTTGGATGCAGAGGTAGATACACATGGAGGGCCCACAACATGAGGATCCCCTGAAACTACCAGAGGCTCAGGGAGAGGGATGGAGCATATTCTCTCAGCCCTCTAAGGGAACCAGCCCTGCAACACCTCCATCTTGGATTTATAGCCTGCACTGTGCATTTCTGATCGCAAGCCACCCAGCACATGGTGCTGCGTCCTGGCAGGTCAAGCAGGCTGGAACAAGGCTACCTCAGCTCCAGCAGTGACAACTGCTCAGCAGTCTGCAGAAAGGAAGGAACAGTGTGGGAAATTCGCCATGACCCTAAACCCATGCAAGGCTGTGTTGCCACAAACGACCCTACAGACGTACCATACAGTAGGTTTATTGTTAATTAAAGCTTTCTTAGTTGATATTACTAAACTTGATTTATATTACTAAAATCTTTAGATTTCTAGATTTCTTGGATTTTTAGATTTCCAGAAAACGCGAGAATTAATCTTCACCAAGGGCCTTTTCTAACTCTGTTTTGGTGCCTCTAGGTGAGCAGAATAATACTGGAGAATACGAAGGGACGCACAGCCACTAGAATGATTGCTCTGGAGAGCAAGGACCTGGAGGATTGTCTTTGTCCTCATGGCTTTCCTCACAGGCCCTAAGCAGAGATGCCTGAGGAAGTTGGATTAACACATTAGCAACATGGAATGTGTACCAAGGGAAGTAAGGTATTGTGAGAAAGGCCCAGAAATGCCTAAGACGGGTCAGACCCCTCTTGGGAAGGCTGTTACTGCCCTTTCAGAGTCATGGTGGACCCTGCTGATCCATCATGTCCTTTACTATGGCTGAACACAATTTGTCCCCAGAAGTTCATGTGCTGGAAGCTTCGTCCCCAGTGTAGTGGTTTTGAGACACGGTGGCACCTTCAAGAAGTGGACTAGTATAAGGTCATTAGATCATTGGAGGTACTGCTCTGGGAAGGGATCGGTGTAGTTTTTCCAGGAGCCCAGAGAGTTCCTGTGAAGACAAACCCAGCCCCCGAGTCTCTGGATTCCCATCTGACCGCACAATCTTTGTGTCACACATGAATGTCCACCATGATGCCGTCTGCCATGTAGTGACGCAGCCAAGGCTCACCAGAGATGGAACAGGTAAGGCCACATGATCTTGGACTTTCTACCTTCAAAAACTGTGAGATGAAGACGGCTCTTTTCTTTACAAAGGAATCAGCCTCAGATATCTGTTATAACAACAGAAAATGAACTGAGACGGCCATCTTTCTCAGAACTCCTCAACGTAGCATTCTGAGCAGCCACCGTGATCCCAACTTGACACTTGGGTGAGTCCAATCCCTTCGCCAAACACCCAGGAAATCAACGCTGAGAAACTCCACAACCCAGGAAGCGTCCTGGATCTCCCCCTGAGGACATTTCCGGCCCTCTCACATACCAGACTGCCCAGTACCTCTCCCTGCTCTTCTCTGACCAGGTGGCCCAGGGCACATTTCCCATGAGCACTGTGTCCTCAGCTACTTGCCCCAGGGGCCTGTGGTCATCCTGTGACTCAGACAAGGGAATCAGAGCCCAAATACCTCCTATATTTTCTCTCATGCATTCTGGAACACCCATAGAGCGCGTGTCCCACGAGAGTGTGACAGGACTCAGTCTGCTCACTCTGGCTGGCCTGTTCATGGTTTCCTGAAGACAGAACGCCCAGAGCAGAAGAGCCGGCCCGCGTGGCCCCGCTTCCCACCACCACGCCTGGGTGCTGACTATGTGTCCCGGTTCTAGCAAACTAGGAGAGCCTGCAAACTGTAGAATTTATTCTCCAAGTTCTGGATACCAGAAGTGCAAAACAGTCTCCATCAGCTGGAAAGAAGAGCCCAGCAGGGCCTCACCCCCTGAGGAAGCTCTGGGGCAGAGGCCCTTCCTTGCCCTTCCAGCTCCTGCTGGCTGAGGGCTTTCTTTGGCTGGTGGCTCCGTCACTCTGACCCTCCAGGGCAGTGCCTTCAGGTCTCCTTGTGCTCCCGGGACATTCCGCCTCCCCTCTTCTGCCTCAATGGCCCTTTGTTTCTCTTGTCCAGGACGCATGCGGCTGCATTTAGAGACCACCCAGATGATCCAGGGTACCCTCCATCTCAAGCTCCTTAACGTCAGCACATCCTTCTCCAGGAAGGTGGCATTCACTTCACCATTGCTACAGTTTGAGTGTGTCCCTGTTATGGTCTGGATGTTGAGTGTCCCTAAAGGCCATAAGTTGGTGACTCGGTCACCAGCCTGTGGCACTGTGGAAGACACGGGTGCTTAATGAGGTGTGGCCTAGTGGGAGGAGGTGAGATCCCTGGAGGTGCCCTTGAAGGATAGGTGGGGACCCTGAACTCTTCTTTTGTCTGCTTCCTGGCCACCTTGAGGTGTGCAGTCTCGCTCTGTTGCCACAGGTCCAAAAGCCAAGCCCACCAAGCAACCAGGCCTAAAACCTCTGAAACCATAAGCCAGAATAAACCTTTCATCCTTATATCTTGATTTTCCTCAGGCATTTTTGCCATAGTGACAGAAAGCTGACTCACACATCCTTCCAAAAAGTATGTTGGAAACTTAATGCCCAGCCCTGCCGTGATGGGACACAGGGCCTAGTGGGGGCATTCAGGCCACCAGGGCTCCACCCTCCTGAACAGTTAGTGCCAGTGGTAACAGGGTGTGAGGCTGCACACTGAGAGCTCTCATTCCGGGTGCTCTATAGCCCTACTTCCTCCCCCATGGTAGGACACACCAAGAAGGCACTTGCCAAATGCCAGCCCTTGACCTTGGACTCGCCAGGCTCCAAACCATAACAAATGAATCTCTGTTTCCTTATAAATTCCCCATGGTCAGGTATTTTGTTACAAGAGCACAGAATGGACTAAGGTATACCATAAAATAATATTCCCAGTTTCTAGGGATCCAGACTTGGATTATTTTTCCTTGGGGAGGGGTGTGTTCAGTGGATGCCCCTGGCTCCATACTCCAGACTCCATCTGGGCCATGTCCATTATGGTCAAGGATCTTGTGTGTAGCCTTTGAATCCTTGGGCAGCCTGGGGTCTGGGTGAGCTCACACCCAAGACTGGGGTAGGAGGGGAGAGGGGTGCTCCCTGACGAGGTGTCAAGGCTGGTAGTTGATGAGAACAAAATCCAGGCAGTGCTCAGCAGGTCCAACAGACAGGACAGGATACAAGCTGTGCACTCATGGTCTAGAGAGAAAGAAATGCGACTCTCCAGCTTCATGTGCATGTGTTCGAGACCTGTTGCAGCGGCCAGGACCACAGACCCAGGCTCCTCATACTATGGCAACTTTCTTCTGTTTTCCACAAAGTGTCCGCGCCCTGGAACAGATCAAATCACTTGTCTATCCAAGGATTATGTCCTCTGTTCTCTCCTTCTCCAGGGAACCCATACCTTCTTCAGAGAATCCCTTCTTCTCGAGGTCTTGGCAGGCTCCGGGGGGAGGCTACTGCACGAGCTGTGGAGATTGGGTTCTGATTAGTCTTGGCCATCAAGGTGAGCCCTGTCAGCCAAGGTGAGAACCCAGTTGACCCGCTGGAAACAGCAGAATGAGAAATGGGAAAAGGCGGGTCTTTAAAAGGGAACTGAATTGCCAGAGTCCCCTCGTTTCCAGAGTTCTTACTACATGAGATGACAAATTCCTTTATTGCTCAAGGCCATTTAAGTTGGAGCCCAAAGTATTTTAAGCGTCCTCTGCCCAAGAACGTGATACTGCTTAGGCAAACCCACTTCTCTTCGCAGCAGAAGACGAGGGGAACCGTGGATAAGGTGCAGAAAACCTTCCATTCGTTTTTGCATTGGAATCCATTTTTATGTAACCAGATGGATAGTGAATTCACCAAGTTCTCCTAGGAAGTGACAGTTGTTTCAGTGGGAAAAAATGGTTTGATAAGTGTTTGAGTCATAGCAGAGAATCTGAAGCATCAAGCTTGAACAGAGTTTTTAAAAAATAGAGAATAGATTTGCTCCTTGAGAGAAAACAGAGTAGCGAAATAAGATGGAAAAGACAGAAAAGGGATCCTGGAGACGGCAGGAAACCAGGGTCCACGGGGTCAAAATGGACCCCTACACACTCCCGTGCCTCCTACTCTGGTGCAGTTTTAAAAAATCCTAAAACTGGACCATTGTTAGAGCTTATTTGGGGATTCATGGGGGAACATAAATTTCACTCTGGGAAGCAAAAGTAGGAAGATAGAATGAGCCATAACAAACGTTGCCCACTGAAGATGTCAGAGTGACTTCCCCCAAATCAGAAGAGACTGTTAATTCTTACTAGACTGGTTGGGAGCCTGAACAGCAGGGAGCACTCTATTATATCTGGGCTACATGGCTCCTGATGTCACCGCATGTACATTACCATTAATGCTGTTTCTGTGCCACAGATTGCACTGGGCCATCTTGTCCAGCCTCTCCCAGAATTTGGACCCTTATCTATCGGCAATCTTCACTCTGAGCACTGTCACTATAGGGGACTCTGCCCCATCCTTGACCAACGCAAACCATGGTCACCTGTCCCTTTTGGAAAAGCATCCAACACTCACATGCGTCCGACACAACTTCCCTCTTGCATTCTGCTGGCCGCTCGGTCTTCCGTATCTGTGACAGCAGTTCCCAGGCTTTTTAGCACGTCGAGGGGTTGAACCTCGCCTTTCCTAAGGAAATGCCTGCCTAGCAGAATTTCCCAACACGGATACTCCGAGCTGCCGTTTGCATAAGTAAGTAGTCATTTGTACAGACGAAATGAACAGTTGCATATGTGCAGATAGGTCCTAATAGGCACCGTATGTCTCAATTACCCATTTTCCCAGCCCCCTGGACTGATTGGTTATTAATACAGCAGATGGAGACGTTTAGCACTAGCGATCTCCCCAAATGCCACCCTTCCCTCCTCTCTCCAGACTCGCACACAGCTCCCGGCACCCTCCACATTTTTGTCGTGGCAGAAGGAATGTCACTGAGCCGTCCCGCCACATGCCCTTAGTTCCGCTGATGGTCCAATGGCGTTTCTTTAACGAGGGTGCCACGCGGGAAGCCCCGCTGCCCCCCACTGTCAAAGACACTCAAGTAGCAAAAACTGCTTTCTAAATTGCCTCCTCTGTAAAAGCCGGCTTGTTTGGGGCTTTGTCAGCTGGAAATCTTTGAAGTGTTTGAAGTTCAGAGAGAACCGATGTTTGCCAGGAGGGCCCAGAGTTCTGATGAGGTGCCCGGGTTCCTTGTGAGCCACCGTGGGGATGTGATGACACTCAGCACACGCACTTGGGACCCTCAGAGAGATGCGGCCTCCTCAGAGTGGAAGCAGACACAGGGAGCCGTCCAGTGGGTTTCAAGTTGTTCTTCTTGGAACCCCATGCGGTCCATGGAGGCTCCTGTCGGTGGTGGGGGAGCCTCGTGGGCTGGGAGCCTGCTCCTTCCAGCTCTGCCATGAGGCCTGTTCGTTTTGGACCTTACGGATTTTATTATTCATTCAGCTTATTCATAGGAATAAAAGGTTCATGGTCCAAGTATATTGGACAACCAAACAGGTTATCGGCTTGTGACCTGGCCTGCTGAAATCTTTCAGGTTCTTGAAATGATGAGGCTGAGGGAGGTGGTGGGACAGAGCCTGCTTACAAAGTTTGCAGAACTTCCCCACTTACCAAGGGCTCCCTGAAGTGTCCAGCTGTGGTCCCCTTCCCTCCAGCACTCCTATCACAGATGGTCACCAGCACGGGCTTTTCCAGATTCCAGACCTGAGCAGGATTTGTCCCAGCCACGGCTCCTGTTGGGACCCCCAGGCATATGGAGCTCCACATGTCCAGAGCTCAGGGGAAAACCTGCTCCCTGTCACCCTGCCCCACCGCTTTCCCCCTTCAGCCTCAGGCAGGGGAGCCCCTACGAGTCCTCCTTGACGATGCCCTGCCCCCTTCTTGGGCACCCAGGCCCCCGTCACGGCCCCTCCACTCACCCTGGATGTCTTCGCTGAGTTCTCACACACCTGCAGTGCCTCTGGCATCGCCTGCTCCTGCCGAGCTTCTCCCCTGGCACCTCTGCTCCTCTTCTCCCTCCTCCACCCCATTGACTGCCACACTGCAGCTGAAGTCACCTCTTTAGGAGGCACATCGGACCATGTTGTTCCTCCAGCTGTTACGGTAATGTTCTCTTATGATGAAGAGCACGGTCCTTAACACGGCCCGAGACTGATTAAGACATGGCCTCATCGCTCGCCACCTGGCCCCGGGCTCCCTGTGGTCCAGTCACTCCGGCTTCCCATCTCCCACCACAGGGCCTTTGTTCATGCTGTCTCCTCTTTCTAGAAAGCTCCTCCATTCATTTGTTGTCCAGTTACCTCTTCCTCATCCCTCAGAGCTCAGCTCCAGCCCTGTTACCTCGGGGACTCTCTCAGGTCTGTGACTTCCAGTGTCTCTCGGTTCTATTGCCACACCTGCATGGGACTCTGACTGTCCTATTTGCATATGATTTGATGGACATCTACCTCTGCTCTCAATGCTAAGCCCAGAGCAGCCAGGACTGCCGTGCACTTGCTCCTCCCAGTGTCCTCGGGGTAAATGCCTAGCACATGGTGCAGGCTCCGTGACATCGGCGAGAGGAAGGGCTAGAGGAGGAAGGTCCCCTTGCTGTGGCCGTCTGTTCTTTCTGCCATCAGTCTGGTTGTCTTGTGCTAATAAAAAGCTCCGAAGAGCTTCTTGTTTAAAAACGAAACACTCAGTCCTGTCAAGCAGTTTTATTTTGCAGGCAGAATCTTTTTAAATAAGTGGTGGAGAAAAATCATAGGAATCATTGAGGAAGAGTTTGAAGACCCCGTGCCCCTAGTCCCTTATGCCTCCTCCAGTGATTGACATGGGCTGCTTGTGTGGCATTGTGTCATCTAGTTTTTCAAGCAAGCTCAGAGGCAGGCATTTGCCTATTTTCGGTAAATGAGGAAATGGAGGCTTAGAAAAGCTAAGCAACACACTCAAAGGAACACAGCAGGAAAGGGTCAAGGTCAGGTGGGCCTCCAATCTTGGACTTCCTGGCCTCCAGAACTGTGAACCAAAATCAATCTCTTTTCTTTATAAATTTCACAGTCTCAGGTATTCTGTTATAGCAACAGAAAATGGACTAAGACATTTGGTCTCTCAGAACATTCTGAAAAGGCTATATGGGACCACGTGTCTCAGAAGATTCCGTCCGCGGGGTCAACTCAACTCAACTACCCGTCTCCTTCCTCCCTCACTCGGTTGGGTTGTTTCCCCTGCTAAATGGTCACCTGGCAGCCTCAGTGAGAGTCCGTACATGCCCACAGTGGGAGCCAAGGAAGCCAAGATGCACAGAGGCTGAGGCCACAGCAAGTCAGAGGCTGAGTCCTGGGGTCAGGGATCATGGCAACAGGCCACATGCCAGGGCTGCTCCTGCTGAGATTCAAGCCAAGGGACAACCAGAAATGGCATGGGTGTTCTCCACAATGTCACACGCTTCCTTCTCAGCTGTGTGTGGCTGTGTGTGGGGAAAGAGCACACGAGAAAGCTGGCTTCCGGTCCTGACTCACGTGGCTGGGTTCCGAGACCCTGTGTCTGTGGAGCAGGGTCACTGTGCCATCTACTGAGCCCAGTGTGGGAGAGCTGTTCTTCACACTCAGTGGGACAGGAGTCCCAGAACACATGGCAGTTCCGGCAGGTTGGGGATGAGGGTACAAGTGGCCCTGAATGTGCGTGCCAGGCGTGACACAGCACACGCTCACCATCAGAGACGTCCCGCAACCAGACTCCAGGAAGAGCTTTACCCTGTGAATCCAGATACCTTCTGAAATGCACCCTAAGTCCCCAAGGAGATGCCCCGTCACCCGTGCGTGACACACACACTAGGATTGGGGACAATGGCTCAAATAACCGCTAGACGTTGACCAAGTCAGGTGCTTGACTGCATCTTCTTAGTTGATCTTCTCAAAGACGTTCCGAGGCAGGACTTGCTTCCGTGTTCTAGAGCAGAGAGGGGCGGCTCTGGGAGCAGGTGCCTGCCAGCAGCCCACACAGGTCCAGGAGGTGAACGAGTCTGAGTGCAGCTTGTGCCTCCACAGGGCGAGCCCCATTGGCCAGGCCACATGGCTTCCAGTGCACACAAGGGGCCCTCGGCAGGGAGTCGGAGCGGTTCTTACTGTTATCACCTCAACACACGGTGGCCAGCATGCCCCAGCATGCCAAAGAAGCCAGTCCTTCAGGATACAGCAGAGCTGGGCTTTCATTTGACAGAGAGGTGGCTAGGATGATGTCACCTCTTGTTCATCACTTGAGCCTAAACCTCTCCTTCTGATTCTCTCCAGATCAGGTTGTCTGCACATCTGCCAAGGGTTCACCAAAGCTGCCGAGCTTGCGGGGTGGTGACAGCCGGTGTCTACCCTCTATTTCAGAGATCCGAGCCCCAAAGAGGGAAGGGCCTGCAGTCAAGAGCAGAAGCCACCATGCAAGCCGAGGGGCCCCTCTCGCCATGGGGATTTAAACACTCCTTCAAAGGGAAATGCAATGGACGTTTCCCTCCAAATGAAAAAGATTTTTAAAAAATAAGATAAAATTAAATATACTGAGTTTTTGAGCAGAAAATTTCTAAACCAAAAAGGTCATTGCCTTCATTCTGCTAAGCTGTAAAGAGGATTACAGTTTGAGTGTGATGATAAGAACTTTGCTGTATGCTCTTGTCCTGGGCAATCTTTTGATTATAACTACCTTGTATATAACAATGACCCCCAGTTATATCCGTTTATCCACCCATCCATCCAACCTCCCACCCACTCATCCATCTATTTATCCATCTATCCACTCATCCATCCACCCACCTATATATCCATCCACTCATCCACCAACCCATCCATCTACTTATCCATCCATCCACCATCCATCCACCCATCTATCAACCCACCCACCCACCCATCCATCCGTCCAGTTCCCCCCGACCCCTATCAACAGGAGGCACCTGCTCTGGGCCAGGCTGTGCTCTGAGCTCTGAGGAAGGGCCATCCACATCCCTGACCACTGTGGTCTGGGTAAGTATCCTCCAAAGTGCCCTGTGTTGGAGTCTTGGTTCCCAGCTTGTGGTTCCACTGGGAGGTGATGAGCTGGGCCTAGTGAGAGGAAGTTAAGGCCCTGGGGATATGACCTCAGGGGGAATACGGTGATCTTGGCCCCTCCTCTTCCACTCTCTCCATCCTGGCCATGGAGTGAACAAGGTGCTGCCCCCATGCCCTCACGCCATCTCCTGCCTCATCAAAAGCCCAAAAGCCATGGGCCAACTGACCATGGATTGAAACGTCCGGAACTATGAGCAAAAATAAGCCTCTCCTCCTTTTAAGTTGACTATCTCAGGTATTTTGTCACAGTAACAGAAATCCAGCCGACATACTCATCAGGGACAGACAATGCAGACAGTGCCCCTGGCCTGGCCTCGCCAAGCTCCATACTGAGCTCCGCTGTGGAAAGCCTGGTCCTCTCACCTGGCCCTCCTCCATCCCAACCTACTTTCCTCAAAGTATCTGAGGTGGCGTCACCTCTAAGGGATTGGATATGATCTGGAGAGACAAGAAAAAATCCTGGTAAGTTCTCCCTTCTGTGGTGTTTGCCCAACAGTGAACCCCCTAATAGGCCATCTCCCCTGACATGTCCCTGTCCTGAAGTGACCAGCATGACCAGATAGTTGTTGTGGGAAAGTTTGTCCTTGTCCCTGGGCAATGAAAGGAGCCGTAACTGGATGTGACCATTTCACAACCCTAGCAAAATCAGGGAGGTCAATGTGAGGGGCTAAAGCCACTGGCTTTGGGCAAAGAAGGACAATCTGACATGTGAGATGCTTCCTGCTCACGGATGGCCAGTGCAGGGCAGCTGGTGAAACCCCCCGGGTCTGTGCAGCCTCCAGAGCTGACCACCTACTGCCTTGGAAATAGTGAAGACAAGGTACCGTGTCCACTGCTGCTGAGGAAGGCCAACACCAAGTCCAGACGGCGGGATCCTGGAGGACACACGGCCAGCGCCGCCCACAGCAGATGGCAGATGACGGAGCAAGAAGGTGCAGACCTATGAAGTCTCAGGGACCTGTGAACCCATCATAAGATGGGTGGCTTGGGGATCCCAATTCAAAAGCAAAATAAATTCAAGAGAACACATCTTTAAGGTAATTTGGAAGTACACAGTGACTGCGTGTTTAATGACATCAAGGCTTTGTTAGGGATCGTTTCAGGCAGGGACGACGCTGTTGTGATAGTTGGAAGGGGGCTTCTCTTGGGCTGCGTGCTGAAGTGCTCACAGTTGACACCACAGGAGGGTGCAGCTCAGCACAGAGCTCAGGGTGGGCCCAGGAGCGTCTCCAGTGTGTGGTTGGCAGAAGACGTCGGGGGCGTGCGTGGTCCTTCCCTGGGGTTCAAAGCATTGCTTGCAAAGCCATCTGGGCTGCAGACAGAAGCAAGGGCAGAGGATGAGGTCCATTCACAGTCGACGGGGCCAGAGCTGGGCGACGGATGCACAGGAGTCGATGTAACATTCGCTCTACTTATTTGTACATATTTGACATATGCCATATTCTTTGAAAATTTTGAAAAACAGAGTCTTGAACAAAATTCAGTGAGAAATATATTTTAGCATCTGATGCATGTTGTACACTGTTCCAGGTGCTTGAGAGACATTAGCAACAAAACTGACAAAGATTCCTGACTTTGCAGATCTTCCATTTAGAAGAGAGACAGGCTCTGGATAATGAGCACATGATACAGCCTGTTAGGAGTGCTTGGGGAAAACCGGTCAGGTAACACTCAAGTCAGAGAGGGTGTGGGTTGCAAATGCCAACTGAATGGTAAGGACATCTGTGCGGGGTTGGTGGAGATGGGGAACTTCACCCCATGAGTCCCTGGGTGAAGAGTACACCTGGGAGGGGCAGAGCCAGTGCAAATGTCCTGAGGCAGGAAGTGCCTGCTACATCAGAGCAACAGCAGGGAACCCAGAGTGGCTGCAGCAGAGCCATGGAGAGGGGAAGTTGAGACGAGGGATCTCAGAGGCAGAAGGATGACAGATGACTTTGTGTGGCCCTACAGACCCTCTTCAGCACTCTAGTTTGTATCCTGACTGCGGTGGATGGTAACAGGGTCGTCAGCAGAGGAGAAACATGCTCCAACTGCATTGAAGAATCACTTTGGTGCTGCGGTGAAGATAGACTGCAGGGGGCTGTGCTGGCAGCAGGAAGCCCTAAGAGGCTCCCCTGGGGGCGGGGGGCGACTCAGCCCTGGGTGATGGCCGTGGAGATGAGCTGAGTGTCAGGATTCTAGATGGGTTTCGAAAGCTGTGGGACATGGGAGAATGAGAGACCTCAGGGATGTCCTCGGTCAGTGGGCAGAGGAATTAGCAAGATGGAGGGTTCCGTCAAGCCCACCCCGGGCTGGAGCTGCCACACAGCGGCTTCTTCTCTCTCGCATGACATACATGCAGAACGAGCCAATCAGGGGTGCCAAGGTGGCCCTGGGGCCCGGAGCCAGACTGGGTGGCTTTCTCCTCCACCATCCATGGGAATCGGGCTCCTCCTCGGGGTCCAGGGTGGAGCTCCAGCTATCACCTCCACATCCAGACAGCAGGACAGGCGAGCAACGAGGGAGAGGGGCACAGATGGCGTGGCCTGGCCTTATCTCAAGTACATTTGCCAGCAGCTACCTGCTCTCATACCCGATGGTCCAGACTTCGGCGCACGCCAAAGCCTTCCCTCTTCCTGGGACGCAGGGAAATGCAGTCTCCATGCCAGGCACCATCAGAGGGCTGGAGTCCTACTCTACAGAAAGGGAGTGGGTGGAGGTGGGGTGACCACAGGCAGGCGCTGCCACACACACCCCAGGTGCCTTCAGTGGAATCCTAGTCATTTTCAGATGCTCATCCTCAAATAGTGTCACTTTAACTCCTCAGCATTGCCTGGGCTTCTGAGTCAACCAAACATGGACTCAAGTCACCCTTGCACCCCTCTCTAGCCATGTGACCTTATAGGGCCACTCTAGGATATTTTGCCTAAGTTTCCTCCAGGTCTGGACCACCCCTTATCCTCACTAGCACACTCCTAGTCACCCCTCAATACCCAACCCAAATGACTCCTTGGAGTTGTTTCCATGGAGAAGACTTCCTTGAGTTTATCAGAAAAACATGCATCTATCCTTCTATAAGTCCTTCAGCAAACTTATTTCTGTGGACCTCACACACCACCAACATTCAGTAAATGCCTCCCTACTGGGGCTGTGTTTCTAGCTACTTAAGTGTTTGTGCATAGAAAGAATTAAATAAGTGATAGCTTTCATCGTCATTTAGGCTACCATGACCATTACATTGGATTTGCTATCACTTTGCATGACACTGATGTGGTTGACTGGCTCTCAATCCATGTGCTTGTAGAACAAGTCCACAGAGGGAAGATTCACAACGAAACCCCAGCTAAGAAAGGGTCTCAGGAAAGGGGGCCAAAGTAAGAAGTAGTGTCTTAGCAGGGAGTGGCCCCTGTCACGTCAACAGCCTGGCCTTCCTGTCCGCAGCGTGTGCACCCAGAGCAAATCCCAGGCTCCTCGGTAAGATGTCAGTCTTCTTTCCAAAGGCTTCAAAGAGAAGCTGGCCCGCAGCCTCAGCCACAGTCTTAAAAAGTAGCCCCAATCTGCGCTCTCCAGCTGGGCGGGGGGGCCAGGTGACAGGATTTCTCAGGAGGTAGCAGCCAGAGGTTGGACACCAGGACCGGGGCCCAAGAGCAAGGTCAGGACTATGAATCCAGAGGGATAAACACTGCCATTCATTCTCCCCACTGGATTTCACTTTCTTCTTCTGTGAAATGAGAGTGATGCTGTGCAGAGTCAGGTGGCCAGAAGGTCCAAAGAGGCAGGGCAGTTCCTCCAGCCTGGAGGTGGGCGCATACCCCTTCACCAAAATGGTGTGCTGCTTCTGCTACCAATCACTTCATATTTTCTTCTGACTCATATAATCTAGGAAAAAGGCTCTGTTCTTATTTTAATCAGAAAAATAATTTTTAAAAAATTATGCAACCAGAAATATTTAAAACTATTTTTAAAAATTGACTGAGGATCATCCTGGTACCCAGCAAGGTATTAGAGGAGTCCAGCTTCAAGAAAGGTGTCCATGGGAGAGAGAATGCCCTGGGGCACAGATGGGCGGGCTGATCTCTGTCTAGGTTGGCAGTCCTCCTACCCAGAGCCCTCCTCTCCCTGCACCCCCACCACACTCAATCTTCCCTTGTCTCTGGGCCAGATGGTCTCCTCACTACCTTGAAAGCCCTTACTGCTTGGTTAGCTGATGTTTTGGTAAAGTGGGGTGGTGGGAGGCACATCCCCTTAGCCAGCCATCAGGGGAGGTGTGTGAACCCTCACCACACGCGGTACAGACATGTGCAGCTTTGCTCATGACTCAGGAGCCCTGGAGGAAGCCAAGTTGGTGTATTTTTCCCAGGTTGTTCTAACTGGACATGGTGCCCCCACTTTGGGATTCCTAGATTTAGCTTGCTGGCACAATAACTATTCTGCTTTTTAATGTATCCTCAGCTGGAGCTTTTTTAGATGCAACAGAAAAACCTTTCCTGGGTGCATTTAAGCAAAGAATGGGAATTTGTAGGCTCAGAAAACTGAATAATTGGACAACTTCAGGTAAGGCTTGATCCAAGGATAAAATTTCATGACCAGGGTGGATTTTTCTCTCCATTCATTTGCTTTGTTTTCTTCAGTGCTGTTTCCCCTTTGCAGGCTCCTCCTTTGTTGTCACAGATGACTGAGTTGAAGTCTCAGGACTCATATGTCTAGGTTTAAAGGCAGCACGAAAAGGTAAACCTTACGAAGCCAGCATTCTCAATGGAATCGTGAAATCTGCTCTGGTTAAAAACTTTAGGGTACATGCCCATCCTCGAATCTATCAATCACCATCACCAAGTAAATGGCATTTTGATTGCTCAGTCTTAGGTCCAGCAACTCTGCCAGATACACAAAGGCTGGAGGTGGAGCAGGAGGTGGTCCCACAGAGGAAAATTGGAAGGGGATTCTGAGAAGGATGCACGGGTGCTGGGACAGGAAGCGTGCCCAGTCAGTCTGCTAGGGTCTGGGGTAGCTGGCTGCCTGCAGCAGGACAGCAGGAGGACTTTGGAAAGATAAAGGTACAGTTCTCTCCGTGCGTGGGCACTGCAGAGCTGGTGTGGGGTCCAGGCGTCCTTGGACACCTGCTGTGGAAGTCAAGTTCAAGGAGGCAAACAGACTCGAGCCCCATCAGACAGCAGGTAGGCACCTCACCTGAGCCTCAGGCTCCCGTTTTCGTCTCTCATTTCACCCATTCCGTGTTGTCACTGCGGCCGCGCCTCCGGGGAGTGGGGGGAATTAGGACCATGCCTCAGCCCTCAGCCTTGAACAGGCGCTCCGTGCAGGTCTGCTGACACTGCCTGGGCGATAACAGGCTTGGGGTGAGACGGGTGGAAAAGGAGGTGGTGATGGAGACTGGCATAGACCCAGGTGCGGGGCCTGGCTGATGCTCCTGAGCAATTCATCCCTAAACCAGAAACTGTGGATCAGCATGGGTGTGCCTGGGGCTGGTGGAGCTCACTGGCAGAGCACTTGGCTAGCACGCACGAGGCCCTGGGTTCATCCCCAGCACCACAGAAAAGAACAAGAAGGAAAGGAAGAAAGAAAAAAGGAAAGAAGGAAGGAAGGAAGGGAGGGAGGGAGGGAGGGAGGGAAGGAGGGGAATCCCTGCAGCTGGTACCTCCTTGCTCAGTGGCTTTACAGCACTGACTTCCTGCAAAGCATCCCTCCCCCACTCCACCCAGGGCGGTGCCGGCTGTGCACGGAGCTCACTGGGGGCCCCCTCAAACCTGCCGTCCCTGTGTTTTGCACACATCAGTGTTTTAAATATTTATGTTACTCTGCACATCTTTAGACAGTTCCTGTGTGGCCGGCCCAAGGGCTGCGGGTCCGCATGGCTGACTCCTGAGGCCCCTGCTTTCAACAGATTTCAATTCTGATGTGGCTTTTAAAGGCTGGCTGTGGGTTTTATCTTCTTTCATTTTTCCAGGACAGTGAGCAGCTGAGTCAGTGCGTAGCTGCACCAATCCATCCTGTGAGCACCCTCTGCAGACCCTGTGCCTTCCACAGCCAGGCTTGGTCCTTTTCTCTCCCTATCTTACCCACATGGTGAAGCCTGTTTATGCTCAAGAATTGACACTTAAAAAATAAATAACAAAATCTTGACCTTCCAGGCCAGCCCCCTCCCAATCTAATTTGTGGGGAATCTACTTGATTTTTCTCTGCAGCAGAACCCAGCTTCCTTCTCCTCTCCTGAGACTTTCCCCATCCTTGACCTTGACTCTTCTCTCTCTGTGTGGCCCCTCTCCCCTGGGGCTTTCACTTAAAAACTCCCGCACCTCTGCAGGGCCCTGCCTCCCTCTGTGTAAATTTTGCAGTGGTTCCTAAAATCAAGCTAATCAACATGCCCATCGCCTCCCTAGTCAGGTGTCTGTGGTAGGAACACTTAGGAGCCACTGCCTTTTCAAACTTGCGGTACACGGTGCACCATGTTTAGCTGTGGCTATCCTGCGACCTCCAGGATGCACTCATCTCACTACCAAAGTCTGTACCCTTCTACCAGCTGTGCCTGGGTTTTCACCTGCTCCGAGCTCTAAGCTCTCCTATGTGACACAGCCCTGAGTCCAAACCTTCAGGACACATTGGTTACCCCCACATTCCGCATTAGAGGAGCTGGGGACAGAAAGGAGGGGGGTAGGTAGGTGGCAGCTGCAGGTAGAGACACTAATGGGGTCACTAATCCAGCTAAGAGCAGGAATCGCCATAGGGACATGGGGAGAACGTGAGACCCTTCCCTGGGAGTGCTCAAGACTTCCCAGCGCATATAATGGGCACTCAAGCCACTTATTTGGCCACTAAATGCAGCCCCAGAGCGCAGATGGCTGGCCAGTTCTTAGCTGAAGCAGGAGGCTGGAGGTCACCTGCACTCCGCAGAGTGGCCGTCATGTCCCTGCTCTCTTGAGAAGGCTCTGCTTCTTCTACAAGGCAGGGAGAACTAGAAACCGCTGCCTGGGCATCTCCTGATCCAGGCGGCTGGTTTCCATTCTCACCTGCGGCCCTAGGGGTCGCACCATGAAGCACCTCCATTCTTATCTCTGCAGCTCGGCCGGGGAGCAAGCAGGAAGGGATGCAGTCTCCCATGTGGTGGAGCACGTAGCTGGGGGGCGCTTCCTCCTGCAGGGGGTGCTCCGGAACTGGTAGGAGAGGATGGGGGGCCGCAGGGGGAGGTCTGGCTGAGGCCTCTGCTCAGGCCACAAGGTAGGGTACCCTCAGGCAGGCCATGTCACCTGCCTACAGTTTCTTCATCTGTCACAGGGGATGTGGTGCCAACCACAGGGTTAGGGGAAACGCAGAGTGGATCCTGCTGGTAAGTACCTTTGTTCTTGATGTGGTCACTGGTCACTGGGCTCCAGGTGGCTTTCAGCCATCAGACAGGACTTAGCCTGAGACAGAAATTCACCTCTGAGGTAGTAACCTAGGGCATGTCAGAGTCTGGCCACCTGCCCCTGCTCCAGGGCAGGCCCCAGGGCCAGGGAAATTCAGTGCCATCAGTTAAGCAAGGGATCCCCAGAGTGAGAGTGGAGTGTCTGTCCAGCCCAGGGTTCCCAGTGTCGGGATCCACCTCCAGGCCCGGCAGAGGCTCCAGGGGGATGAGGCGGTGTGGGCTGGGTTGGGGGTCCAGGACAGGTTTTGTCTGGTGAGCAGAGTGTCCAGTACGATGAGGGTGTTGGAGCCTGGCATTCTGTCGGTCTGCTCCTGCTGGGCTACACACGTGCCCCAGCCTCGCCCCACAGACAGCTCGCAGTGCCAGCCATGTCTGGCAGGTGTCCCAGGATCTGAGCACGGTGCTGGCACCCGGGAGCCTGAGGGGCAGCAAGATTTTACCAGATGGATTCTATTCAAAGAGAATGGAAGGCCACCCCACACTGGCTTAGCAACACCCCTCAAAAAAGAATTTCTTTTTCTTTTTCTTTTTGGTACTGGAGATTGAACTCAGGGGCCCTCAACCACTGAGCCACATCCCCAGCCTTTGTGACAGGGTCTCACTGAGTTGCTTAGCGCCTCGCCGTTGCTGAGGCTGGCTTTGAACTCGCAATTCTCCTGTCTCAGCCTCCCTAAGTGCTGGGATTACAGGCTTGCGCCACCGCGTCGGGCTTGATTTTATTTTTCTTGTAATTGAAAAATGTGGGGTTAATGGCTTCAGCAGTGCCTGACCAGGCCTTGGGCACCTGGGCACTGTTGCTCCTTGCTTCTGGGCTCCGAGCCCCACTCTGTCCCCTAGAGGCAGCAAGACGTCTTCAGCAGCCCCATCTCAGGCCATTTTGTGCTTCCAGAACAGTATGCCAGGGACTGGATGAACTATAAGGAGCAGAGGTTTCCTTATTTCAGGAAGCTGGAAGTCCAAGGTCGAGGGGTAGCACCTAGAGAGAGCCTTCCTGCTGTGACCTTTGAGGCAGAAGGTGGGGGGCCGAGGGCTAGAGCAGGAGTGGGCCCCCACCGTGAGTGCAGGTGGCTGTGGCTCGTCCCTCCTTCAGGACTCTCTCCCTCCATCACCAGCCCATGATGACAGTGAGAATCCACTCACCAGGGCAGAGTCCTCATGACCTAACTGTCGCGTTGAGGATGAAGTTTCTGACACGTGAACTTTGAAGGACACCTTCAAACCACAGCTCCCGCCCAATTCCAATGCCAACAGGAGGTGAGCAAAGGCCTCCTCCAAGGGCCCCTCCCCAGGCTCTGACAGCCCCGGGCTTCGCTCTGATCCAATTGGCCTGCCTTGGCCCCAGGTTTATGCCCAGTCCTTGAGCCATTCACTAGACCAGGGCCAGAGGAGGGGACAAAACTCACCAGCCCAGGAGGTTCCTTTCAGGAGGCTGATGTGAGCCCTGGAAAACTCTGTGCCCTAAGAATGGGGGCAGGAAGGATCCCCAAGACAGAATAAAGAACTGTTAACAGAAGGGGGAGAAAGTGCTAGGTAGGCAAGTGACAGTCTCACTCCACAGCCGTCAGCAGCCACTGAATGCAGTTAGTGGTTCCAGGAAGATTAGGCTTCCAGGGTCAAAGCCCTTTGCTGTCTTAATGTCCCAAAAAAGTCTTCTGTCCCCTGAGGCGGAAGCTTGACCTCACTCCGGGAGTGCAGGTGGCCTTTGTCTCTGTACCTCAATCCCCCGGCAGTCCTCGCCCCCACTTACAAACCAAGCTCCCCATCAGCCATGGAATTACATCCAATGAGAGGTGAGAAAATCTGCTGTGTTCATCGAGACAGTGGCCCCGTTTCTGGGACAATATGAACTGAGGTTGTCTCCGTCACTGCAGAAATCCAATTATCTTCTCTCCAGAAAGAGAAGGAGAGAGTGGGACCACTTTTCTCTGAGTAATTGGTTCTATGACTCATGCTGGGCTCCAGGGACCTGAGATAGGAGCTGGTCTGGAGGTGACAGAGGCAGCTCGGTGGTCCTTGCTCAGGGGGCCACCTGCCCTCTGCACACGTGGTGGCTTGCACAGAGAGGCCCCTGCCTTCCTCTTCCCCCTGTGTTACACTAAGGCCTGGAAAATCACCTGCACTGTGGAGCTGGCAGCCAGATGCACAGGCCGAGCTGCCAGCTCACAGGCCTGGCCCGGCCCCTGGTAGACTTCTCCTTTGTCCCTCTGGTTCCTGCAAGTTCTCTCTTCCCCAGTTGGCCCCCATCCCCGGGACAAGGCCTCTTCTGGAATCCCTGGAGAGGCCCTCACACCTGCTCTGCAAGTCACCCAGGCTGGATTTCCATCTTGCTATGTGAGACTGAATATATGACCGAAAAATGTTGTCAGTGTGACCACAGAAACCTGGGAGTGTGACCTTACATGGTATTGTGCAGGTGTGACTGTGTTAAGATCATGAGTTGTAGAAATCACCTGAACACTCCTGGTGGGCCTGCTAGACTCACGGAGTCCTTGTCAGAAAGAAGCTGGAGGGGAGAGAAGAAAGAAGTCACTGTGAAATGGATGCAGAGATGGGAGCGGTGTGGCCAGGAGGCACTGAGGGTGGGCAACCTCTAGAGGTTGGAAGAGGCAAGGAAATTAAAAAAACATCATCCCCTTGACTTCCAGGAGTCAGCTCGGCCAATATCTGATGCCAGCCTCATAGGACACATTTTGACCTCCGGAACTGTTACAGGATAAATTCATGTTGTTTGAAACCACATTTGTTTTAATTTGTTATAGCAGCAACAGGAAGCTAATACACTGGCCCTGGTTGAGTTTCCTGCAAAGTGGAGGGGGCCCATGGTGGAATTGGCTTGTGCTCCTTTGAGTTGCACTGGATTCTAGGAAACCCAAAGCAGTGTTGCATGAGTCCCTCTGTTTTAGGAGTGTGAGGGAAGGAGTGCTGTCAGTTTTTACTCTCTGAGCCCTGTGTCTGGAATTCAGCTGAGCTGCCATCCTGGGACTCAGCATCCTCTTCCACAGTCAAGGTGTCTGCACTGTCAGTGAGTTCTTCCTGGCACAGTTTACTCCATGATGCATTTTCTCCAAGGTTCCTCAGCTCCTGTCCTGAACAAAGGCCCTTAAATGACCTCGAAAGAACCATACAGGCAAGGTTTTCCATATTAAAACATAAAAACAACACCATCCAGATATAGAAGACTGGGTCTAGCTCCCTACCCTTGGCAGAGAGGGCTAGAAGGTGAGAAATGAGGCTCATTGTGCATAGGCCTGACTCAGCATCTCCTCCACGCAGCAGAATATTCCCTTGTCACCAGGAAGAATGGACACAATAATCCAAACACCTGCTGAACACCTACCGAAGGCCAGTGCAGAGTACTTCATGTGTAAGGCCTCATTTAATCCTCATGATATACACTGTTTTTCAGATGAAGATATAATGGTTTCCTTTAATTCAAGCTTTGAGAGCAAATTATCTTTGGAAAGCATTAGTTACAGTCACTGTAGCTATGGTAACCAATAAACACCAAAGTCTCAGTGGCTTAAATTTATCTCTCATTTATATAAAATCTGACTGGTGACTATATTCCATGTAGTGACTCAGGGATCCAGGCTCCTTTCTAAAACTCTGCTATTCCCAATACCCTCAGAGTCTTTCTATTCCAGGTGTGAATGAGAAAGGATTCCAGGGTAGGGAATTTCATGCAGTGGTGATATCATGTCTGACCATATCTCATTGGCCAGGACTCAGTCATATGACCATACGTAGCTGCAAGGAAGGGTGGGAAATGTGTCTGGCAGTGTGTCTATGAGGAAAGAAGACCAGAACACCACCACAGCCTCAGAAGGTAAGGACAAAGAAAGAGACTTGAATAACTTGCCAGTTTCTAAATTGGGCAGCAACATAAATGGTGATTCCATTAACCCAGTCCAAATTTATTAGAATGGCCAAATCCCAGAGCACTGCCAACTCCCTCCGCTGGCCAGGATGTGGAGCAAGGAGCTCTCATTCATTGCTGGTGAGAATGCAAATGGCATAGGCACTTTGGAAGACAGCCCCACCCACTCTTACAGAAGTGAACATACTCATACAAGCATGCACCCAAAGGTGCTGAACATAAAAAGCTACACCCAGATATTTATTGCAGCCTCATGCATACCTGCCAAAACCCGGAAACAACCAAGATGTCCTTCAGGAAGTGAATGGATGAAGAGACTGTGGCCCATAGAAACCACAGAATGTCAATGTTGCTAAAAAGCAACGAGTTATAGAGCCACAAAAAGTCATGGGGGACCTTGAGTATATTAATACATGAAAGAAGCCAATCTGAAACAGCTTCCTAATGCGTGATTTCCACTAGATGACATTCTGGAAAAGGCAAAACCACAAGACAGTGAAACAATCAGCAGAGTCAGGAGGGAAGCAGACCCGGCTCAGGGGATACTCAGGCTGTGAAGCTGCTGGGTGTGACACTACATCCATGGGCACATGTACACACTGGTACAAACCCGTAGCATGCTTGACATCAAGTGACCCCCAGCATGGACAACGGGCTTGCTGCCAGGTGACTCACTAACACAGGTTTAGTAGTGGGGTGACCTCTGGAGGGCACGCTGATAATGGGGAGGCAGTGCCCCATGGATCAGGGTGTCCAGAAGCTCTCCGCACTTTCTGCCCAGTATGGAACCACAGCTTCCATAAAAATAAAATCTATTGAAAAGAGAAAGATAAGATGACTAGGGGAACATCGACGATCAGATCCATACACTGTAAGTTCAAAGAGCCAGTGGGACACTTGTTTAGGGCTGAATATGTGTGTCATTAGGTTAGGCTCAGCTGGAGTTCAAGACGGAGGCTCTGGGAGCCTCTGGGAGAAGTGCAGGTCTTCCTGGTCTCTGCTATTGAAATGCACCAACTCAAGGGTGGTTCCAGCCCCAAGTGGAGCACATGGGGTCCCGCCTCCACATCCTGCCATACTTCTGGAGTCCCAAACAGAAGCATCACTGAGGGACACCCAGTGTTAGCCACCAGGGAGATGCACGCTCAAGACTCATCTTGCTCAGAATTCTCCCAGGGAGAGGTGGCCCACCCACCCTTCCAGTCCAGGCATACTCTCACTTTCTATCTTGCTAAAGGCCATCTGTCTCTGAGAGAGGCTGGTCTATGCTGCTCAGGGCATCCTGAGGGGACCTCTGTGCTCAGCTCAGCCCACAGAAACACAGATGCCCAAAGGTGTCACACTCTTCCTTAGTGATGTGTGTGTGACCTCTGGCCCTCATAGTCCAGTAGGTCACATTCCAGAACAGGGCCATTTTGGTCCTCTCTTCCTTGCTCTCTCTTCCTGAGTCCTGTGCTTCAGCCAGTATGTAAACACCTACTCTGCTCTGGGCCTTGGACAAGACGTGCATCTGCCCTCACAGGCTATAAAGGTAACACGGGGGCAGAGGATGAGGCGAGAGAACATGCCTTGTTGGTACCCAGGTGCACTAGGACAGAGATGCAAGACACCGCCATCCAGTCCCCCTGCTCACTTCCTCCCCTCAGGGTCCCAAAGCAAGAGAGCTCTCTGCAAGGATCAAGAGCTAAGTGGGAGTTGGCACGATGGAAACTCTCTGATACCAACTGCTCCTCCCTCCTCCTCCTTGAGAGTAACCGGTACTAAAACAGACAGCTGAGGTCAGAGGCCTTCATAACCTCCTCCTCCACACACCACCTCCCTTCCAAACCTAAGTCTTGGGTGGCATGAGCTGGCAGATGGGCAGAGAGGTTGATGGCACATCCACACGCAGCTTCCCGGAGCATGCACAGGGGCTGGCTTCCTCCTGCCCGACAGGGCATGCACCGGGGCTGGCTTCCACCTGCCCGACAGGGCATGCACCGGGGCTGGCTTCCACCTGCCCGACAGGGCATGCACCGGGGCTGGCTTCCACCTGCCCGGCAGGGCATGCTCTGAGGCTGGCTTCCACCTGCCCGACAGGGCATGCTCTGGGGGCTGGCTTCCACCTGCCCGACAGGGGAAGCTGAAGAGCACAGCCAGGGAGCTGGGCTTTGAGGCGCAGCTGCTCCTGGCCCCTGGGCTGGCCTCGGCTCTGGGGGAGCAGCACCCTCCTCCCCTGCTAGGGTGGAGCTGGAAAGGGACACAGGGAATGGAGCCTGGAGAAGGCCCAGCAGTTGTCCTTGTCATTCTTCCTGTGCCCACTGGGGACCAGGACTCCAGCCTGAGCTCTAAGTGGTCCTGTGACGTGTCAGATCCTCAGCTACCCCAGGGTCACTGAGTTGACGGCCCTCTTCAGTCGACACTGCAGCACAGCAAGGCGCCCTGACAGGGGCCTGTGCAATGAGCTTTGGAGTCAGTGGCGGAGCAGGCAGCGTGGCAGCAGGGAGGGCGCTGCAGCCTCTGCAGCTGTCTCCCCAGTGGGAGGAGGAGGAGCCTGCGTCAGGGCAGCCAGTCCAGGCCGTGCTTCTTGCTGTAGGTGGGAGGTGGTTTGTCCCCCAGCAGCACGTGTGCTGGAGGCTTGGGGCCCCGTGTGGTGACATTGGGAGGTGAGAGGACATTTAAGAGTGAATGCTAGCGGGATGTGTGCAGATCGTGGGGGCTTCAACCACAGAAGGGATTGCTCATTCCTCGGTCCATCTTCCCTCTTCCAGCCAGGCCTGCTCGTCTACCCATTAACAACCACCCAACAACCTCAAGGTCCACCAAAGGATGAATGGGAGTGTTTAAAGTGCATATCTATGCGATGGAGAACCTCTTGGCCACAGCAAGGAACAAAGTCTGATCCACACATGGCCGGGATGGACCCATGGTTCCAAGTGCAGGAGGCGGGGCACCGAGGACCACACTGTGGTCCTCTATGTTTTCAACCGTGTAGGAATTATGTCTCTACACTGCATTTATAAAGCCTCTCTGTCTCTGTTTCCCTCTGTCCCCATTTGGCAACTAAGTCTTGTCCAATTCTGTGGACTTCTCTGATCCTCGAGCTGGGCAAAGGAGAGGGAGCCTCAACACTGGGCACTGGCAGGCGACATGGGGAGTCATCTCAAGAGGAGCCCCCCGGGACCCTGCCCCCTACATCATCAGGGAGCCGGGGTGGGTTGCAACGGGACCATGCAGGGTGCAGCAGAGGGAGACGTGGGTTTGAGGCTGTGTCCTGGGCAGGCGTGCTGGCCAGAGGGAGGCGGGAGAAAGTATTTGCCGCCACAAGCTCTGAAGCCCCATGCTCGGGACTGGATCCTGAGGGTCCTGTCTTCCTCCAGTGATTTCCTGAACAAGGCCAGGTCTGGGGTGAGAGTGAGGGACCCAGGATGCAAACTGTAAGTAGGAGCTGCTCACTGCTTGCACACGAGGGGCACCCCTTTAAAATCTGTAGCCTGGCTCTGCCCCGGCCTCCATCATGTTTATAACAATTGCGTGGAAGAGGCGCTTCGCACCGCGGCTGGCAAATAGTGAGGAGACCAGGTCACAGGCCAATGTGATGAGAGAACTCTCTTAGGATCCAGCAACCCAGCTTTCTTTGTCTTTGCATTTCCTAAGCTACTGCATGATTCCAGAGGGTTCCTGAAAACATGGCCCTGGCCCAGGTGACCATGATTACCTCACCATGTGCCCTGCAGGGCTGCATGTGAGGGACAGGCGCTGGAGAGGCGCCCCACCCATGGCCCCTTCTTCTCAGGGCCCCTCCCTCCCTGCCTGCCTTCTTCCCATCTGAGGCCCTCTCATCCTACCAACACCCCTTCTGAAGCAGATCTTGAAGGAAGAAGGACTGTACCCTGTGCCCTGGCGAGAGGAGCCTTAGAAGGCCATCGGCTCCACGGTGTGGCCCCTGTGGGCCTGCCCGCCTCATCCCCGTCCCTCTTTCCCTGGCTCCCAGGACCCAGCTTCTCCAGGCTCCGTCCTCAAGGCTAGCCGTTAGGACTGTTCTCTGCATTTAAAGGACCTTCTCCTGGCTCCTTATGATCTCCACTCAGGCCATTTCCAGGGCCCAGAGTACCACGAAGCAGCAAAGGCCTGGGGCCCAGAGGGTTAGTGGCCCCCACAGTATTTAATACATTTAAAATAAAACACTGAGAGGACAACAGCGCGTATGTAATAATGAGTCCAGCCTGCATCGTATCCGTCTTTATACCAACACAGCCAAAAAATGTTTTTTAGCGTTTTTACAGAGGAAGAGACCCAGGAATGCAAAAGAGCTGTAGACCCGAAAGAACAAAGACGTGGCCTCCTCCTGGCCCCTAAAGCGCCGTCCCTGGTGCCCAGGCTGCAGACTTCTCCATCCTTCCTTGGACATTCATTATCTGTTTTTACAGTAATTTTCTTATATTTACGTTTATTTTTAGAATAACTCATGGTGTCCCCCACCACCCTCCACCCTTTGTGAATGCAGGTGTCAGAAGCTCCTGGTGTTTGGCTGAGTTTGAATAACGAAGAGCATGAAGGGATGAAGTCGAACAAATCTGTGTTTTGCAAAAACGTCTGCCCCTCTGCAGCTTTGTGTTCTTTGAGCATCGAGAGCCTTCCCCAGGTCCGACGCTGCAGTTTGCCCTCCAGTCATCCCAGGTACGGACGGACCTGTCACGTCTTGGGCTGCCCCTGACTTTGCAAGTTTCAATTGCATTTATCTCGCTCCATCTTCATACTATTGGGGCATCAGGGCTGAGGGAGTGACTGGGCAGATTTCTCCACCTTGGGGAATTGCTTGTGTGGGATTCCACCCCAGCTCACTCATTGAAATGACACCTTCAAGTTTTCTTACCTGGAAATACGCCAGACCCTGGAGTTATTTTTCTTGGTGTACATTTGTTCATCTGTTCATTTACTTAGCATTTATTAGCACCTACTCCGGGATGCAGAGAGTGCATCCAATGGGCATGCTAACTGGGGCTAAGCAAGGTCCTCACACCCTTCCTTTCTTCTGTCCCCTACCCCCTGCTTAGCACCATGGAGAATCCGCTGACAACTCCTTTCCGGCATCACTGTATCTCCATAACATGGTTCTCTCTCCCCTCCTTAACTGCTCCAAGGATTCAAAACGCTTCTCCCTCCGTTAAGCAGGATAATTCACTTCTTTCCACCTCTTTCTTCATTAAATAGGGTCTTTTATTTTATTCTTTTGCTTTCATTCTCCCTTGAAAGGATTGTGATTATAAATGTAACAAAATGTCTTGTTGAATGACTATTTGTAGCCTGAGCTTCATTTCAAGGCCCTCTTAATGGATTTGTTTCCCCAGAGAAATGCTATGAGAGGTGACATTTCTCAGGGACTTTATCTTCACATATCCTGGGAACCTAAAGCTAAGACTTCATGTGATTATCAAAGGAAAAAGGTGTCCCTCCTTTCTAGAAGCAATGATTTGGGTGTCATTAACAAAACAACTAGTGGTTTGCCTAGCTGAAAGCTTCCGTGTGGGCTTCAGGAGAGGTGTGATCCAGACACCCCTGGATGAACCTGGAATTCTACTCTTCTGCTCCCTTAGAATGGTTTCAGTCTCACAAACTGGTAGTTGCAAGGTGCCTGCCAGCTATTTCCTAAGTCACGTGCTTTCAGAGTCAAGTCTAGTAGTAAAAACGAAAATATGCCTTACTAATTCATGTAAGCCCATGTCCTAATGTTGAGCTTCATTGACTCTGAGTGGTCTGACTGGAGTCATGTGTCTATCCTTGAACACATTACTGTGATCAGGCTTACGGCAGTGAGAACCTCACGCTGGAGACGTGGATGGAGTCCCTTGAATGTCAACAGCCACCCAATTCAAGTACGCCTAGGAAAAGGTAGATGCTGGAGAAGCTCCGGGTCTAGGGACATCCACAGAGGGTCTCTTCCAGGAGCAAGATCTGCATCATTTCCCACCAGGGCTGGACAGGATTTGGCCTTTGAAGTGCATGGAGGCTCTCAGGAGGCAGAAGATGGAGGGCCGGGAGGGTAAAGAGGGAGAGGGATGCGTTCCAGGTGGAGGGACGGACAGGGCCAAAGGCAGACAAGGAAAGCAGAGGGCCCTGGGGTGAAGGGAAAAGATGTAACAAGTCTGGTCCTGTTGCACAGGACGCAGCTCCTAGGTAGGTCCCCAGGCCTGGGAGAATCAACTTATAGGGAAGGCTTATGTCAGCTCCGTGTTCCGGGGCTCAGTCCCCGGTCAGCCAGCCCCATTGCTTGCGGGCCTGCGGCAGGGCAGCAGCTCCGCCTGGAGAGTGCAGTGGAGCAGGCCGCTGGGTCCTGGCCAGGACACAGAAGAGCGGGTTTGCACAAGGGCATCTGATCCTGTAGCTCTGGTCCTGCTCAGCTCTGCAGCCACGACCTGACAAGACGGACCCATCCCAGCAGGCAGTCCACGCTGCTTGCCAAGGCGGGCCAGGGGCAAGGCACTTCGCTTGTCTCTCCTCAACACAAAGCTCTGGATGGCCAAGGGCTCACGTCTGACTCATTGGCCCTAAATAACCCTTATGCCACCTTCCAAGGTCCACTCACAGCCTTAAGGCCGTTATAATCAGCACTGATCCGTTCTCCAGGGTGGCGCCCTCCCAGCCTCGGCACCTCCCACTGGACCCCGCCTCTCAGCACTATTGCTGTGGGGATCAGGTTTCCAACAAGTGATCTTTGGGGGACACTCCAATCAAAGAAGCAGGGACTGGATGAGGAGTCCATTCCTGGGGGTCTCCTCTTCTCTGTAGATCCACAGCCAGAGAGGACACTGCAGAGGAGTCCCAGGGGTCTCTCAGCGCCTGCCAAGGCACAGCTTCTGCCCTGTGCCAACAGCGTCCATGTAACACACCCTGGGGCCTCTGCCTCCAGCATCTTGTCACCTCGTCTTCTGACTCCCGCTTTGTCCCTTTCATGAGGAGCATTGTGGGTACAGCAGGCCCACAGAGTTTCCCCATCCTGAGATCCTGTTTAATCAGATCTGAAAAATCCTTCTGCCATATAAGGTGACCTTCGCAGGCCTCGGGGACTGGATATGGAGGTCCTTGGATGTTATTATCCAGCTGGTCACAAGGACCAGAGTATTACTAACCTTTACGGGAATCAGGCAGGGACTCTCTAGTCCCCTCATGCATAGCCAGGGGGATGAGATGGCCAGACCCAAGTGGGACCTGGGTGCCACTGCTGTAGACGACCTGGACTTGGTGCAGAGTCAGAGAAGCCCGTGCAGCCTGGCACTCCAGGAAAGCAAGGGCAGCTTCTTTGGCATGGTGTTGGTCAGGCTGAGGTAGGTGGGGTAAGCTGATGAAATTCACAGCCCCCAAGTCTCAGAGGCGAGGACCTCCGTTCTGCCCGATGCAAAGTCCAGCAGGGTCTGTGTGTCTCTCCAGGGTGTGTGACCCACCATTCAGCAGTCCTGGCTGCTCTGAGCTGTGGCTCTCCCATGCTAACCAAAGCTTCCTCCACGTCTGCCACGGCAGAGGAGGACAGAGGCTGGGGAAGGACACATGGGCTTCTCTCTACCTGGGTCCAGAATGCTGGATCTACATTTCTTTGGCCAAGACTGGTCCAACAGCTTGGCCCAGCCACAGGGGCAGAGGAGAGCAGAGCTGTGTGCCTGAAGCGGAGAGCTACATGCTGGTGACCCCAGCAATGTCCCTCCCACTCCTGTGCCAAGAGCTGTGGATCAGTCATGGATGGAGGAGAAGCACAGGAAACAAGCCAGGCTGCCCAGGAGCCTGCCCAGGCCTGCACCGTCCTGGTGGCCCAGCC
The DNA here is from genome assembly GCA_028644305.1 of Xerus rutilus. Lineage (NCBI taxonomy): Eukaryota > Metazoa > Chordata > Mammalia > Rodentia > Sciuridae > Xerus > Xerus rutilus. The sequence continues at coordinate 138,228,814 of CM053405.1, read as the reverse complement.
CCAGCGCACTCTCCTGCTTCCCTAAGGCTGGGGCGGGAAAGAGCATCCCCCCGCCATCAGCCGTTGTGGTTCTGTTATGCCCTCCTCTCCCTGCCAGGGCACCAGCACTAAACCAGAACCCTCTGCAAGACCAGAGGTGGAGCCTTCAGAACCAACAGGCAGCCTTCTCGGATTCACACGGCACCAGGGCGGGTGCGCCGAGACTGAGTTCCTGCTTCACTTGTGAAGCCACTACGCTCAGCAAAGTCCCCGTGGCTCAGGTGGACAGACATGGGAAGACGCTTCAGCTCCCATTTGCCGTGCGCTCTCCCAAAGCTGGGTTCACCTGCTGGAGCCCTGTCCCCATCCCCTCATCCACAGTTTTTCCGTCCACAATTTCAGTTGTCCATGTCGTCCATGCTCCAAAGACAGGAATGCTTGTCTCCACTCGGTGTTGAGACCATATTAATACAAATTGTATTCCAGTATATTGTCATAATCGCTCTCTCTTACCATTGGTTACCATTGATAATTTCTTATGTGCTTTACTTATAAAGTGAACTTTATCATCAGAGTGGACGTACAGGGCGAAATACAGTGTGTGTGGGGTTTAGTATTGTCCAGTTTTGCAGTCACTAGGGGTCTCAGAAAACACCTCCCATGGACGAGAAGGGACTCAAAGGTGGCAACACTTGCCCCACAGGGTTTTGGTGAGGACTGGAGATAACAGGGCACCTGCGTAGTCCGTAGCCCCAGGGATGCCGCAGTCCCTTTGCTCCTATTCTGAGGATTCTTAGCCTACAGGGCCTTCATGGGGACCCAGAAGACACTGCGGGAGGACCCAGGAGACTCGGAGGTTTCTCTCGTCCCTGCATCTCCGGTAGCCTGTCCCCTCACTGCCCCCAGCCAGGGTGGGCGTGTGTTGCCCTTGCCTCCAAGAAGGGATGCAAAGAAGGCCCTTCAGCTTGCAGCATCCAGGCTCTCGGGGAAGCACCCAAAAGTCTAGGCAGCAGGTGAACTTGGAAACGCAGAGGAGCTAGATGCCGTCCCCACCAAAGTGGGGGCAGAAGTGGGCCGAGAGGAGAGCCTGGACGCTGGTGAGTCCCCTGGAGTCTCTATAACCCCAGGGGGCAGGGGAGATGGAAACCCCTGGTCTGATAGCAGTGGTTGCCTTTCTGGGGAGAGTACTGGGAGGAAACAGCCTCAGAGAGGAGCAGCCATGGGTGCTGTGTGGACGCAGGCCCTGGAGAGCTGCTTCAGGGTGCACGGAGGGCCTGCAGCCAGGACCCTTGGGGGTGGGAGCCTCCAGGCCACACCGTACAGCTCCTTACAGCTGCCTATCTTCAAGGGACACTGTTCACACAGCACATCTCCCTTCCCCAGGTCTCCTTGCCTCTAGGAACCCCAGGTGACCAAGTTTCCCCACGCTGACCAGGTGGTGAGTGGCTCTGGGGCTCTCTGTGGGAATAGAAGACCTGGGAGGGCCAGCTTCTCCTGGGGTGGCTCTGGGGGAGTGCAGGCTGAGCGTCCCTACCCCAACACCCAAGACCCAAATGCTCCAAAACCCAACACATTAGGAGCACCGATACCACACAGAGAAAGTCAAAGTCCTGAGACTTTGTTGCATAAAATGTCCTTCCAGCTGTGTGAAAGGGGCAGGTGAAACCTAAATGAACTTGGTGTATACATGCAGCCCCATCCCCAGGGTGTCTCATTGTGTGTGTGCGAAGATCCGAAATCTGAAAAAATCCCAAATCTGAAGCACTTCAGATCCCACACACTTCAGATAAGGGACGCTCACTGCAGCAGCTTCCCATCCGGCAACACTGGGCAGAGTGGAAGGTGCCGTTGGTGCTGGCACTCCACCAGGGGAGACCTGAAGCGGTCCGCATCTCTCATGGGGAGACCTGAAGTGAGTGGCCCGCATCTCTACTGGCAGGGTCCTTCTGCAGGCAAAGCTCCTAAGCTCTGTCCTTCCAACCTCAAGCCTTCTGATAAATCCCGCTCTGCTGAAACTGCAGCATGGATTCTGTCATTGGCTAGGTAGATGGCGGATACGATGGCCGAGCACCAAGCTGTGCTCAGCACAGAAACAAGCCTAGGGGGACCGTGAGGGCCAGAGGCACTGTCAACCTCCACCTCGTCCCACACTTCAGCACCGTTAGCTCTGAGGAACTCACACACAACATCAGTGCCAGTGGGGGCCACCGAACAGTCTGCAGCCACCGTGCCACCTCTGGCAGAGAGGTGACTCAAGGAAGCCATGCTGATTAGGCATTTGAGCCAGTGGCCTGAGGGTTCTACCCAAAGAAGTGTTTGTGTCCACAAAGAACCAGCAAAGTCAGAGTCCTAAACCTCCTCCTCACACTCTTAGGGTGTCTTTTATCCAAACATCGAAAACAAGTGTCAGCAAGGATGTGGAGATGTGGAGCTGGGGGACAGAAAATGGTGCAGCCCCTGTGGACACAGCGTGGCAGCTGATCCAAAAGTACAAACAGAATCCCCACATGGTCCTGGTTCCACCCCGAGGGTACGCCAAGCAGGGACTTGGAGGCTATGTGATAGCCATGCTATGTGACAGCCAGAGGGTGGGGACAACCCACCGGTCCATCGGTGATAGACAAACTGAGTGCACAGACACACTATGGTATTTACAGGCAAATGACATCATGGAGCCTCACAAAGGCAGGACATTCCGACACAACGCTACAGCATGGGACAGCATGGGGACAGTTAGAGGGCACACGGTGAGAGAGACTGGAGGAGGTCATCACCTGGCTGCACTGGTATGAGGTCCCTAGAACGGTCGAGTGAGGTCGAGAGGGGAAGGCTGGCTGGTCAGGTTTGGGAGTGGGGCAGGGAAGTTGCCCCTCCGCCGGGGCAGAGTTAGCAAGATGAAGTTTCTGGAGAGGGTTGGGGGGATGTTCACACAGCCATGTGAATGGCCTGCAGCTCCTCGGAGGAACATTCAAAAATAGTTCAAAAGATAAATTTTGGCTTATGTTATTTGATCTCAATTAATGTTTTTTTCTTCAAAAAGCTGATTTCTAAACCTTTCATGGAGATGAGCAGCTAGAACCCCAGAATGTGGGCAGGGGCATCAGGGTCAAAGGTCACCTCAATCCTCAGAAGGGAAACTTGAACCCCCGAGAGGAAGAGGCACTTGTCCAAGGGTACAGACATTTCATCCGGGCTCTGTCCTTCCCTGCAGGCTCTGCTCTGGCCCCTGCAGCTGGATAATTGAAGGTGACTCATAGACAGAGACAGGAATAGAATCCACAGGCCCAGATGCTAATTCAATCTCCTCAAGCTCCAGAGAATAGGCTGGGTGGAGCCTTGTCATTCAGATGGGTACTGGTAAAGAAGCCAGGGGAGGATGAATTGGTGCTAGGTTGGATGTGGTTCGCCCCCAGGGGTTCCTGTGTCAAAGCTCTGTTCCCAAGTGGTGGTATTAAGGACCTTTGCCAGGTGGGTCCTGATGCGAGGTATTGAGTCCATGGGGACAGTCTTCAGGAGGGATCGATGCTAGTCTCATGGGGTGAGTCCTCTGTAGACAGTGTTAAATACTCTGACGGATCAGTGCCTGGGCCCTCCCTGCAACCCCTTCCTCAGGAATCTCTTTTCAAAGAAGAGACTGGAAAAGCTAAGTGCTTATTATTGGCCTTGTTTGCAGAGAATGGATGTTATTTGTCTGAAGTCTTCCTTAAAGCAGATCACAGAATATTAGAATCAGAGTGCTCCTGTTGCACAGATGGGGAAACAAAGGCCCAGAGATGTAAGAGGCCTCCGAGGGATGACAGAAGTCGGGGTGTCCACTCTGCTGCATGGCTTTGGCCATGGCTGTACGAGACACTGCACGAATCTCTCCTGGGGATCTGAACCGAGGATCTCTATGCACCAGAAGCAGGAGGGTGCTGTCTCCCACACCTGAAGCCCAGGACCACGGCTGTGAGCCAGGCCTTGTGACCCCCATAAGGGAGGGATCCTTACCCTGTATAGTAGGTGAGGAAACACCCTCTAAGGGGTGAAGCCCCTGGCCCAGGACACCAGCCCCTCAGCCATGCGTTAGTCTGCATGGGCTGCAGCCACCAAGGACCACAGACCAGTAGGCTAAAGCAGTGGAGGTTTCTCATGTCACAGTTTTACCGCCTCAACTCCAGATCCAAGATGCCATCGGGTTGGTTCTTTCTTAAAGTTGTGAAGGGAAAATCCCTCCCAGGGCTCTTGCCAGGGCTTGTAGATAGCCACCTACGCCAGCCCCGTATCTTCACATGGTCTTTCCTCCATGCCTATCTGACTTTCCCACTTATATAAGGACACGGAATACTGGATTGGGTTCTTCTTTTTCACTCAATCACCTCTGTGAAGATCCTGTCTCCAAACAGGTCATATTCTGAGTTGCTGGGGTCAGGACCTCAACATGTGAATTGGGGTATGATTCTGCGCATAATAGCCAAGGAGCTGAGACTGGAGGTCTGAGGTATGAACTTGGAGAGCCTGGGTTTCCCCCTTACAGCCCACCCCTCTCTGGCAAAGTCAAGGTCATTTGCTATCTTTAGCAGCTTCCTCTGATGAGTCATGAGTAAGACCCAATTGTTTCCACCAGAAGCAGAAAGAGAGGGGCCCAGTTCCATCTGCAGCTCCACATAATAAAGAGACCCCACAGGAAAGACGCTCAGACGGCGGCCTCCTGCATCTCACTTATGGTAAAAGACAGGAAAATTAAAACTGTTGGAAAAACCTATCGTTCACCTATTAAACCAACAACAGGCAAGAAGTTAGATGATACCGGTACTGATAAAGCTGTGGGGAAAACGGCACCCTCATCTATCAACACTGGGAACATGAAATGGGACACACTCTAGGGAGTGACGTTGGTCACGCCTGCTAAAATCCCAAATGCCCATCTACACGAATTCAGCAATCGCACTGTGGCGTGTTTATCAGGCAGCTCTGATCTCACTGTGCTAGCACGTGTGGGTGCTGCTGGGGTTGCACTGTGCTCCTGAGCGTGCTGGAATCACTTGCCACTGTGCTGGTATTGAGAGGGGAATTTCAAGCGGCGATTAGGCCACCAGCCTCTGCTCTAATGGATTCCTGCCTCTCGTGAGGTAGTAGGTGCGGGTAGCCATCCGTGGAATGCATGAAGGACTTCTCTTCGGTGTTGTAGCCAAGGGAGAGATGGGCTGGCATTTTGAACCTCCTGTGCCATTCCACAGCCAGGTCTGCCTAATGCAAGGGCCCACCTCTTCCGCTTTGCTAAGGAAGTTCTTATTGCATCACTGGGAATGGGCGTACCCCCTTAGGCACTGAGTCAGCTCACCTGTCTCCACCTTCTTCCTACCTTGATAAAGAATGTTCTATGGAAGGTCTTTAAAGTCTCCCAATATAAATAAAGCACACACGGGGTCCATTTTGCCATTTTCCAGATGCCAGTAGTCAGGAGCCAGATGTTGGATGTCAGAACCACCTGGGTCCCTCCTACCCTGGCATTTTAAAACTATTTTCTGTGTTCTGTGGTTTTTCACCATTTCATTTCTTTTAGCCAGTCCTTTACCAGTCAGGGAATCTCGTCCCCACCGTCCACACAGGATGTGGACAACAAGTAGGTTCTCTATGGAGGGAGGGGTTCCAGAATGAAAAGATGAATCTGGCCCACATCCCCTTATAAGGTCAGATCGGTGGTTCAGACCATGACCACTAGCCGAAAGGGTAAAAGTACAGCTTTTGGGGTCCGCTTGCAGGTAAGGTTCACCAGTCTGCCAGTGTGGGCTGGGGAAGTTGTGCCCAAGACTAGGAGAGGTCATTTTTATGGGTAGGTGGAAGGAGGGGGATTCTCACGAAGAGGCGTCTCTTCTTGGTTGGCTGGGGCCCAGTGACAGATATGAGGTCAGCGTGTTCTTTGATGATTGGTTGATATCAGAGTGGTAAGCCGTCGAGCATTTGGTGCACGTGGGAAATCTTGGCGCTCACGGTAACTTCAGATGCCCAGCCCCACTTTGTCTAGCCACCATCTCTCAACCCAACACCCCTCTCTGACTCATACAGTCTTGTTTCTTCACCCCGTGACAGAGTCTGCCAGCCCTCCCAGAGGCAGGCGCCATGCTCCTGGGCATGCCAGCCTCCAGAACCAAGATGAAACGAACCTCCATGGTCCATAAATTACCCAGGCTGTGGCACTCAACTATAGCAGCAGAAGACAGACTAAGACAAGTGTGCAGCTGAGTATCACAGTACTGTAATATCCGAAGATTCAAAACAGGGGCTAGTGCAGCTCCGTGGTCGAGTCTTGCCTAGTATGCTTAATGCCCGGGCTGTATCCCTGGAAGGAAAAGAAAAAGAAGTGACCTAAGTGTCCATTAATGGGCAACATGGTAAATAAATCATGGTAAGATTATAAATAAATAATCTTAATGAATCATGGTAAGAGTCACACAATGGAACACAATTTTTAAAAAAAGAATAAAATTACTTATGAGGCAATACAAACAGAAAAGAAGAAGAGAAAAGCACAAAGTAAACCAAAATAAAAATAAACTATCAGGGCTGTGGTAGTGGCTCAGTGGTAGAGCACTGGCCTAGCAGGCGTGAGGCACTGGGTTTGATTCTCAGCACTGCATATAAGTAAATGAATAAAATAAAGATATTGTGTTAAAAAATAAATAAACTATCATTTGTGCAGAAACCTAGTGCATATTTACATACTTGCAAACAGATGGAGCACCCGTGGCCCAGGAACAGGAAGGGGCGGGGTGGGAAAAGCATGTTTTGAAGTCAGTTTTACGTGCAGGAATTCCCTCTTTTAAAATACAGACAATGACGAAGAAAACTCTTACCGGCAGGATGCAGGCTTATTTTGTGGCCTATTCCTCTGGGCAAGACTTGAGTCTTCCAATAATTTCCCAAATAAATTCAATTAATTTGATTCTCATTTAATGAATCCAAATTAAACCAATGGCAACAGAGGAAGCCAAGGGCAGAGACACAGCGAGCATGAGAAGCCCCTTCCTGGCTGTCCTCCCCTGCCCGCTGCCTGCACTGGGCACAGCGACTGCTTCCCTCGGCCACATTCCTTCCCCGGGGGATGGAACAAGCCTCTCCAGAATATGAAGGGTCGCAGAGCCGAAGACCATTAGGCAGAAGCGGAAGCAGAAAAAATCTCTGCCCTCCTTACTTGCCGAGAAGGAGGACGTGTAGAAGTGCCCAGCCTGTCCACCTGGAAGGGCGGCGCCAGTCCTTGGAGGCTGCTGCAGACCCCCATGCACTGGGGCAGCACCAGAGGGACCCACCTGGCCAGCACGCCTGCCAGCTGGCCCCAGCTCCCGCTCCTTGTGGAGTCACCTGCCATTGGCCTCTGCCATCCTGACCCTGCTCTCCTTTGTCTTGTCACTTCTGGAAGCTTCATTGTGCTCTGTTGAAGATCCCATATGTGCCCAAGAGGACACAGGGGCAGGAGCATCACTGAGGAGTCGCCCGTTTCCATCCCCGTGATCACAGGACGCCTTGCATTCCAGGGTTCTGGGGTGCTTCTCTTCTGAGGCTCGGCTCACCTTCCTTTCTCTGACTCCCCACATTCCTACCTCACTTCCACGTTCCCCAGGAGCCTACAGCCAGTGAGGTTCAGTGTGGGGCCCTGGGAGATGTCCCGGCCCTCACAGAGTGTGCATGGCCTTGTGGCGGTCACCGTGACTGCCCATGTGCTTTCAGGCACACACCAGCACGGGGTGGGGGCAGTTCCCTGCTCTGGCTGTGCTGGCACTTCCCAGGTTCCCAGCCCTGTCCCGGGCCCCCAGGTGCTGCAGCAGGGGCACACAGGAGACCTCTTGGACCAGACAGTGACAGCAGATGAGCCTCCAGCGAGCTCCCAAGGGCAGCTGGAACAGAGGCCCAAGGAGACAGCGCCTGTACCGGCAGATGTTCTGCAAGGGCGATGTGGATTCTGCAGATGAGGAAAGCTTATCTAAAGCTAAGGAACGTTTAGCCCCGAGCCTTCACCCAGCGAAGCCTGAGGAACCCCTGGGGTCAGAGGCCTTTGTCAGCTACCACAGGGGCCGGGATGCAAGTGGCTCCTCTTACAGGGTGTCAGGACCTCTGCTCAGGGGAGGGGTCACCATGTCCCTGAGGCCAAGAAGAGAGGAGCAGAGAGGCACAGGTCACGCCGCCCCCGGAAGACATGGGTCCCAAGCTCCATTCACTCACTCCATCAGCAAAGTCAGCGAGCCCCTCCTGGGTGCCGTGCTCTGCGCTGAGCCGAGAGCCCCTGGGATGCCCTCAGCCTGGACAGCAGGACACAGGTGAGGAGCGTGTGTTTGCACACTGTGCTAAGGTAGGGGCCCTAAGGAAGGGCAGGTGGAGCCACTCAGTGGGAGAGCACAGTCAGAGTTCGCTGTGGTTTTTGGTGAGAGTTGTGGTGCAGAGAGACTTCCTAGGACAGGAGACTTGGTGAGCACAGGGGCCTCTCTGGCTTGCCAGGTCAGTCTCTTGACCTTGATCCCCAGACAGAGAAAGCACAAGCAAGCTGCAGAGCGACCTCCAGGCTTGTGGGCAAGAAGAGCAGGCTGCCAGCCATGAGGGCACCTCTCAGTCAGCAGGCTGTGAGCCGCCATTGCAGCCACCGCAGACCCTTGGGGGAGCCGGGTAGCTGTGCCTGAGAGAGGCCACTGTCCCCCCAAGGGCTACCAATGGCTGTTTTCTTTCTTAGAGAGGTTTGATGGCTGCAGGGACACAGAAAGCTTTCCACTAAAATACAACTACACCCCCAGAGGCCAGCCACCCCACTCTGGGGTCCACATTCCTACTGCTGAGTTACCAGTCTGAGCTGCCCCGGCCACGGGAGGCCCAGGCCTTCCACTGCTTAGGCAGAGCCTGACAGCTGTAGGAAAAGAGGATATGAGGCATCTGCTTATCAAAGAAGGGTGCGAGGTCCCAAGGTGAAGGTGACCCCAGGTCCTCTCACCAAGAAACCCTCAATGGAGACAGCCGACTGTCTCAGGAGAGCCACCTGGGGAGGGCAGGAGTGAGCTGAGGACCCGCAGGCCAGCGGGATGTTCTGCTCTTCATCCCCAGATACTGGGCCATCAAGAGTTCATAGAAGTCGAAGGCTGAGACAGGAGGGTCATGAGTTCAAAGCCAGCCTCAGCAACGGTGAAGCGCTAAGCAGCTCAGTGAGACCCTGTCTCTACAAAAAACACAAAATAGGGCTGGGGATGTGGCTCAGTGGTCGAGTGCCGAGTTCAATCCCCAGTACCAAAAAAAAAAAAGAGTTCATAGAATTCCCAGGATCTGGTGCCCAGGAGGTCTGGGAAGCAAGTCCAGTGGAGGGGCTGAGGTGGACGGGCAGAGCGTGCATGAAGGAGTGGGGGCCGCGGGGGGTGCTATGGTTTGAAAGTCCCCTCTTGAGAGCTCGTGTTGAAATTCAACCGCCATTGTGACAGAGCTGGAGGCAGGACCTTCAGGAGGTGGTTGCCACGAGGGCTGCGCCGCGCCGTCATGATGGAGGAGTGGGTTCATTATCTCAGAGTGGCTTCAGAACCAAGAATGAGTTTAGGGGCTATAGTGGCCACACCTCTAATCCCAGTGACTCCACAGCCTCAGGCAGCAGGATCGCCAGTTAGAGGCCAACCTGAGCATCTTAGTGGCATCTTGTCTCAAAATAAATAATAATAATAGAGGGTCAGACATAGAGCCTAGTGGTACACACCCCTGCGTTCAATCCCAGAACCACAAAAAAGAAAAAAAATATATAAGTTTGGCCTCTCCCTTTCCTTTTCCTACCTCTCCCTCTCCCTCTCCCCCTCTCTTGCCATTCCGCCTTCTGCCACAGGAGGACAGCAGGGAGGCCCTTGCCAGATGCCCGGTTCTCCATGTTGGACTTCCAGCCTCCAAAACTGGAGCTCCACAAATTTCTTTTTCATTGTAAATTACTCAGCCGCAGATCTCTCATCGTAGCAGAAAACACACACTCAGGGACGACACAGGTGCCCAGGAGCTGGGTGTAGCCAGCACCTCCCTCTCCGGGCAGGCAGTGGGCAGGCTGAGCGTCGTGATGATAGCATCGAGGCTGTGCTGGAAAGCTGGAGCTGATGATGGATGATGAAAGATGCTGCGTGGGGGTGGGCACCTCGCCAGGGTCACCACCAGGGGGCAGAAGATGTGGCTCGCTGCTCCTGGTCAGGTAAACCTAAGTACTGGTAGTCATGAAATTTCAATTTCGTGCCAGGAGTGCCCCTGTTATGAGGTGACCATCTCCCCTTCACCCTCATTCACATCTCCTATCTGCAGGGCAGGTCACCTCAACAGGACAGGGACAAATGTACCCCCACCCTGGCTCTCAAGGGTCCAAAGCCAATACGCGATTGCAAACCACAAAAGAAAGATGCAGCATCAAAGCCAGCTTGGCTAACTGACGTCATTGCATTGCGGGGACACGGGAGGAGAGAGAGGGTGAGCGAGGGGAGAGGAGGGCTCACAAAGGGGGGCCGAGAAAGCCAGACACGAAGCCGAACCTAGTCCCGTGCCTGTCCCACACACAGGAGTGTTGTCCTCACAGGGCAGCCCAGTGTCCCAGCAGAGGGGAAGCTCCAGTGCCAAGGAGCCATGGTAACACTGTGCCCACGGCAGCTGGCACAGCTCCACACTCAGCCCCGTCCAGCCCAGGTGGGCCACCACTGCCCTCGCGTGCAGGGCCAGGACTGGGGTGCTGGTGGCCATGAGGAGCACAGCTGTCTGCCCTGCACTCCAACTGGCTGGCTTGGGGGCTTTGCTTTCACTTTCATAATGGAGTGGAATCCCAGATATTGACCCGAGGCCTGCTTTTCCCAAGTTCACAACATGCCTCGGAGATCGTTCCTTATGGGAACACACAGGACTACCTCGTTCTTTCCAACAGGTGCACAATAATCCATAACACGGAAACGACTTTCAATGACCTTCTGTTGATGAATTGTCTATTATTTGCATTCCCAACCATTATAAGTTGCTGCTACAGTGAATATCCTGCTGTCTAAGGGTGCAGGTGTGTGTGTGTGCGGGGGTTGTACCTTTGATTTTTGCAATATCAGATACATGGATCAAATTTTGATACCTTTTGCTATTTTTGTCTTGTTAAAATGCCTCTACTATTATCATCCACCTGTGGGAAATGATTTCACCTCGGCCTATAGAGGCAAAAGACTTGGCCAAGATTTCAAGAATGGTATAGGTAGGATTGAACCCAGGTCGTCCAGCTCCCGAGACTGAGAAGTGTGTTCACAGCGGCCTGGAGTGGAGGTATTATCCCTCACCAGGGCAGCGAGAGGCTTGCGCCGAGTTTGGAGGACGAGGCATACTGTGTGTGGGTACAGGGATGTCCCTGTCCCTGAAGGTGCAGGCCTGTCTCTGTTCCACAACCTACTGCCCCCCACCAACTTCCTACCAGCAGCCTCTGCCCCAGGAGGCAGGAACTGCAGGGTCAACAGATCAGTCTGGAGTCAAGGTTACCAGATAAAACCAACAAGCTGCTCAAGCAGATGGCTGGCGCTGTCCTCCTTCAAGCCCCATTACAGCTCTATTGGGGTCGCAGCTGCACAGGGTGAAGAGGCTTCCTCTGTGCTCAGCACATCCTGTTATCCAGCCAAAAACATAGCCCCTTTCAAGGGTCCAATTAATTCCTCAGGTTGACGTGGAGGTCCCCTGTTAGTTAGTAAGGGAAAACGGAGACAGGTCCTGGGGCTCTGTTCCATTTTCCCTCAGAAGTTGGGAAGAGGACTCTTTCTTAGAATATATTACTTAAGGGCAGTATTGAAAGGGAGAGTGTCAGGGATCAAGCAGAGTTCAGCACTAATTGGCGAGCAGAGGGTGAGTAATTAATTAATCTCCCTCCACTCGGCAGGCTTGGCACGGATCCGCTCCTTGAACCATTCCTTAATTCACTGGCGCCCACACTGACTTCAATCATGCCTCCTTATTTATCACACCGAGTGACAGGTGGTTCCTTGCTTTCTCTCTGAGAACAGGATCCCCACGTGTTGGTGAGGGCCGGGACGTGCTGGACCCTCCCAGGCCTTGCCCAAGGTCAGATGCACAGTAGGCGTTCCTCAAGGGCTCCACCCCCGAGGCTGGATTTTTGGGGTGCTGTGCTCAGCATCCCACAGCTATGCCGCACCCCACACCGCTCTAGACTTTGGATGTGTCTGATTTTAGTAGTTATGTTAGTTGGATTTCTGTCATTGGGAAATAGCTGAGATCATCAACTTATGAAGAGAAAATTTAGTTTGGCTCATGGTTTCAGAGGTTTCGGTGCATGGGCCTCTGGGGGTATGGATGGTAATGGCGAGAGCAGGAGCCGGAGCAGAACTGCTTCCCTCAGGGCCAGGAAACAACAGAGAGTGAGAGGAAGGGGCTAGGGTCCCACAGTCCCCTCTAGGGCACCCCCAATGACTGAAGCCTCCCGGTAGGCCCCACTTCTCAACAGCCCACCATCTATTAATAACACCACCCCAGGGACCAACTTTTGACCCAGGGACCTCAGAGAGACACTTAAACCACAGAGGTGGCCAGACAGTAAATAAGCACATGAAGACATTCCGTGGAGCAAGAAGAGTACTAGACCGGAGGCCAAGTCCCCTTCTGGTCCAGTTCCAACTTCCTGTGCTTTGGTGGAAAGGGCCCTGCGGGACCTGAGGAGGGCCTCATCACCTTGACCAGCATGGGCAGCTTTCAGCTAGACAGATGTGCTGTTCACGGAGTCCCAGATGTTAGACAGAGGTCATGGGTCTTGGAGAAATGCCCTGTGCTGTGCTCGTGGGTAAGCCCACAGCCTAGGCAAACCAACGACAGGCTGGCAGCCAGGCAGGGTGGCCAGGAGAGCGGTGGACCTGGCTCGAGGTCGTGTCTGGCTGCTGCTCAGCTGAGGCCTCCTTTGGAAGGGATTGGCTGATCTGACCACATCTGACCTCCCACAGCTTCTGTGAGAACTCAAGCAACCAGGATTCAGAATGTGTCACAGCATAAGGGTTAGTGCCCGCATTTGGGAGCCTGATGGCCTGAGCTCAAGTCTGTGCCTTAATATTTTTGGCTTTGGACAAATCATTCATTCTCAGGTCTTTTTTTTTCATTTAGAAAATAGAATCATCTTTTTAATTATCATAAACTCCCCATGAATGGTAATTAATAATGCTTGATTTCCTGGCACACAGTCAGTGCTAAAATATGTCCTTTGGGAAAGTCCACTTGCATAAGGAGCCTCCACACTCCCGATGCCTTATGGGAGCAGCCTGGGGTATGTTGGGGCTGCCTAGTGGTCTTAGACACTGGTCAGGGGTTGAGGGAGGATCAGTCTGGCTCAGCAGACTGAGAGGACCTGGGCCTGGGCTATAGCAGGAACCCCAGGGGTCAGTGAGGAGGACGTCCCTCCTCCACAGGCTGCAGGACTGAGCAGTGAGGCTGGAGCACTAGCAGCACGGGACGGTTGACCTTGACTGTCAACTTGACTGGACCGAGAGATGCCTAGAGTGCAGGCAAAGCACACTTCTGCATGTGTCCTCCATGGTACAGAGTCACATGGACTTAAAAGGCAGACCAGGTTCCTTTGTGGGTGTCAAGAAAGCCGACTCTGAGCATGCCACCTACAGCCTGGGTGTGCCTGACGTCTCCCCGCATCCCGTAGGTGACTATTGTCCCAGACTCAGAAGGGAGTCTCCTGTGCCTCTTCTTTCAGGGACCCAGGTGGGATGTGTTGGTGTGGGTGTGGCTTTGGTGGATTCCCTGTGGCAATCACTCCTGACATTCGGTCTCGGCTGTCTTCTCACCTTGGTGCTGAAAGGCCATCCTGCCAGCAGGAGCCTCTCCATGGCAGGAGCCCAGCCAGGCTGGCATCTCTGTGCTTCCTGCAACGTGCTTGCACCCCTGCTCAGAACAGCTCCAGATGCCACCAGGGGAGACGGGAGGAGGAGGAGATCCTGACTGTCCAGCGCGGCTCACCTAGGCAAGGCCTCTTCCCAGCTCCCCCCCAGTGCTGACACAGAGGTTTTTAAATTCCCTGGTTCCCTCTGGACACACCCAGAGCCCCAGCCCAGTCTAGCCCCCATCCGCAAACAAACCCCTTCGTTCAAAGCAAGTACCCACTGAAGGGACCAGCTCCAGTTTTTTGACCCCTTTGCTCCCCTGACTGGTGGGTTTCACAAGATGAGGGAGGCCCCACAAATCCCCATCAGTAAACAAGAAAGGATGCATTATAGGTGAACTTTCTTCATCTGAACTGCTCAGGACGAGAAGGCTTTAGATTTGGGGTGCTTTTGGATTTTGGAATATTTGCATATATAAAATGAGCTGTCTTGGGGATGCACCTGAGTCTATACCCAAGATTCAGGGTTCCACATACACCTCATACACACTGCATGAAAATAATTTTATAAAATTTAAAAAAAAATTTTGTGTATTAAAAGTTTCACAGTTCGGAATTTTCCACTTGTGGTTTCAAGTCTGCAATCAAAGGTTTTCAGATTTTGAGTACTTCAGATTTCAGAGTTCTGGGTTAGGCGTGTTCTCCTCTGAGGAGAGCTGGAGACGTCGCCCATCCCCATCTTTCTCTACAGAGGGGCCGTCTCAAGACGCTGGACTTGCCACAGCTGCAAAGCCCTGGGCCATAGGAGGTAACTCTCCCAGGTTCTTGAGAGTAGGATACAGGCACATTTTGAAGGAAGACATTATTTAGTTTACCAAAGTGGTGTGCGTGTGCATGTGTGTGAATGTGTGTGTGAATGTGTGTGTGTGTGAATGTGTCTGCGTGTGTGTGTGAATGTGTGTGTGTGAATGTGTGTGTGTCTGTGAATGTGTATGTGTGAATGTGTGTGTGAATGTGTGTACACGTGTGTGTGAATGTATGTGTGTGTGTGAATGTGTGTGCGTGTGTGTGTGCATGTGTGTGTGAATGTGTGTGTGTGTGTGTGTTCCCATCAGGCTTTACAGAGTACCATAAAGAAAGAGGAAATCCAAAGCTGTCCCCTGGAAAACGTACCCATTTCCCAGGAATCTCCACAGTGGGGCCACAAAGGGAAGGACAGCATAGACCTATTTCCAAACCAGCTACAGGCATGTGTTTGGAAACAGGAAGGGGCTGAGGCTGTGGGGGAAATGCCAAGCTGGCCTGCTGTTTGTGCCTCTTATCTGTGGCGTGAGGATGACGGCAATTCCTCAGCACCTGGAGGATGGGGACTGTACTTCGAGTCTGGTACCCTGGGCTGCACCTCGGGGATACGTGGATGAAGGAGGTGCTGCCCCTGTGCCGGCTGCATCCCAGCTGCCTGGGAGGTGGAGGTGAGAACATCCACTGTGTACCCCAGCCTGACCAGTGCAGGGAGGCCAGGAGACCAGCGCAGCGGCTGGGGCCTCCCCCATGGCACCAGGGCCCAGGGTGGCGGCAGACCCTGCTGCAGAGCGTGAAGGTGGAGTGGAGTGCAGCCGGGGCAGAGGTAGGGGCACCAGCAGGGCGAGCCCTGGGCCCCAGGCACCTGATCTTCCGTCCCAGCTCCAGGTTGCCTGAAGTAAGAGGTGACTTGGGAAAAGCCCTGGCACACAGCCCCGCGGGGCTGGCCCAGGCTGCGGTTCCCAGTGCTCTGTGGCACCCCTTCCTCCTCTGGGCTCTGTCAGTGAAGCAGGAACAACCATCGCCATGTCACCTGGTCACCTCAGGGGCCTGGGAGGGACGCATGAAGCACAGGGACAGGGCTTCTGGAAAGGGAAAGCTGATCAGACTGTGAATGGAGCCTCTGATCCTCAGTCTCCAGGTGAGACCCCAAGGGGCTGCCCTCCCTCTGGGTAGAGGCCTCCCTGCAAGCAGGCGGCTCCACCGCACCTCCACCGGCCTCTCCAGTCCCCGCAAGCCTCACGTGCCTCGAATGTGCACCCCGAGGGCCCCGATCCTCTGTCCTCGGAGTGCAAGTCCCCCCAGCCTCCCAGGCCTGCTCCATCCCATGTCCCTTCTGTCCTCAGGGCAAGGTCCCTCTCTCTACCTAGTGGGTGGCATGAGCTGAGACGACTTCACCTTGTCTTTTCCCTGGGCATCTCCCAGCTGGGTTCTCAGACCCAGGAGGGCCAGGCCCACGCTGTGGCCACCGCCCTGTCCCAGTGCCCACGGTGCTGACTGAATGAATTCCTAAAGGAACGCGTGGATGGAAGGTTCCTGCAGAGCCTCGCAACCTGCTGTGCAAACCAGAATGGAGACGTGCTAGTGTTCGCACACCTTCCGGTCCCAGCTGCCCTAAGCTCCAACTTCAGAAAAGTCCCACGGCTGGTGAGGGCACCAGACGTTCTGGAGGGGAATCGAAGTGAGCACAATGCTGTCAAGTCTATGATTTTGACATACCTTGTCTCTCTCCTTTCCATAGCAACCCTGCATAGTAGCTGGTCATTAACATGCGTGCATCACAATGTGCAAGCCTCCCGGACAGCTACTACAATCATCATTTTACCATGAAAAAGCCAAGGCACAGAGAGGCTCTCAAACCAGCCTGAAGTCACGCAGCTTGGTATGATGGACCCAGGTTGCTAGGAGAACCTGGGATACTTTACATGTTGGCCCCCTCTCTAAGAGCACTGGCAATAGTCCTTTGTTATGCAAAATTTTTTATTGCATGGATCTATTTTGTTTTACTATAATGAAATACCTGAGGCTGAGTAACTTTGTAAACTAAAAAGGTATATTTAGTTCACAGTTCTGGAGGTCCTTTGGTATGGCCCTAGCAGTGGCTTGGCTCTAGGAGGACCTCGTGGCAGATGGCATCATGGTGAGATCGTGTGCCAAAAGGAGAGATCACATGGCAAGACAGGGAGCCAGAGAGCAACTGAGAGTCAGGCTCACTCTTTCCTAACCTTTGTCTCCTGAGGACTATTCACGTCCTATGGGACCCAGCCCTAAAGGTCCCATCTCACATCACCACACCAAGCAGCAAGTGTCCAACATGTGCCCTCTTGGAGGACACACTCAGGCCTCGCCCAATCAGCTCCTACACCCCACCCAAGCCAGGCCGGCAAGCGTCAGTCCTGGAACTTTTGCTGGAACCTTTAGGAAAAGACACTTCCCTTCCTGAAGGCACTGGTTACCTGGTAGAACATGCGCTTGAAGTTGCTGGTGGCTACTAAGGGTGAGCCCAGCCTGCGGTGACTTCTCACAGATCTTGTAACATGGAACTGGATCAAGATGGGCTTGACAGTGGATCCCGTTAGACATTTGAGTTTTGTGAGCCTTAAATGGTGCAATTGTCTTCTTTTTCTCTTCTCTTCTCTTCTCTCCCTCTCTCTTTGTTGTTTGTTTCTTTTGTGGGAACAGGGCTGGAATCCAGGACTGCATGCACACTAGGCAAGCACATCCCTGTTGTTTATGCCGTGCCTTGTGTGGGTCTGCCGACGAGCTGGGGCCCGGGGACGAGAAGGGGTCCTCAGGAAGGACGAAATGGGGTCCCACGAGACGGGTTATGGAGTTGACAGTCGCAGAGTCACTTCACCCAGATTCCAAGGGCTGGTAATATTCCAGAAAGTACAACAGCTCAAGAATGGTCCTTGGACCAATCATGGCCCCGAAGTTTCAAACAATGGGGTTCCACTCTGTCAGGTGCGCAGTCCATCAGGATAGAATGGAAAAAGAAGGAGGGGAGGGGTTGAAGGTATGGGGAGGGCTCCCACACATCCCCAGTCCAGCTTTCTCTCCTTCTTATTATTGTTTTTCAAAATTGACAAATAAAAACTGCATCTATTTCTAGCACATAACGTGATGTTCAGAGTTCACATACATACGTCAGGCTGATCTAGCGTATCTGTACCTCACACACCTTTTTTTTGTGATGAGGGACATCTGTGATTGCTTTCTTGGTGATTTGTGAGTGAGCCGTTCGTCCCTTATCCATTATAGTCACCGTGCTGCCCAGGGCTGGGTTTCTGACACTTGCCGCTGAAAGATTCCCGAGGAACACGAGCTGCATGACTATTAGCGCACCAGGGGGCTCAGCATCCAGGGCGGGGCCCCAGAGGAAGGGGCACAGAGGTGGGCCTTGGAGACTGAGTGGAAGGTCTCAGTGGGCCTCGAGGTGATGAGGTGACGTGACAGACACTAAGGCGTGGAGGGACCAGGCAGCCCAGCCCAGGAGCACCACTGAGAGGGCGGGTGGGGAGACTGGAGGGCGGGGTGACACTGGAGTCCCCACACTGGGCTTCCAACTCCTCACCAAAGAGCCTGATCTGAAATCGCAGGGGAGCCCCAGCAAGGGAGCTGGGCGTCCAACCACTGGGCATCTCAGAACCCTCCTGGCCAGGGTGTCAGCCCCCATCCCGCCCTGACTGCAGCCCAGCCGTGGAGGCATAATTAAGCCAGCGTGGGCGCCCGCCCAGGCGCCAAGGCCTAGGAAGCCACTGTGTTGGAGTCTTGGGCTCCGCCGGACTCAGGAGCCCTCCCTGCTTCCTCCTTGGAGACAGGCACGCAGGCCAGGAACTGGGTTTAAGGATCTACATTCATATTTCTGGAAGTGTCCTGGGGCCTCCGAGGAGACAAGGCCCCCTTCTCAGAAGAGGGCTGACATCCCGCTGTCCTTTCTTGACCAAGGAGGACGGGGTTGCAGGAGAGGGCTGGTGCACCTGGAAGAGAAGCCGGAACACCAAGACTGTGGTCCAGGCAAATGTGGCTCCCCCAACATCTGAACCACTGTGTCCTGCAGGGAGGTCAGAGCCAAGGGTGGACTCTCCTGGCTCCAGGGCACCGGAGAATTTCAGACGCATCCCCTCTGGTGAGTTGGCCTGCCGCAGTAGACACCAAGAACATACCTGGTCCTGGGAGTTGGGCCATAACCAAGCCTGAAGCAGGACAAGGCAGGCACCCAAGCCTCCCCTGAAGAGTGGCTTCCTCCCTGGTCCTGCAATGTCCCAGCTGTGTGATCTTAGGTGACGTCCCCTCTCTGAGCCTCGGTTTCCCCATCTGCTGAATGGGGACAGACCCACCTCAGGGGCTTCAGTGAGGAGGACATGAGCTCAGCCTGCCCTTGCGGTTCTTCCACACGGCACCCCTGCCCACAGCCATCAGGGCAATAGGGAATGTCTATTCGGGACTGAAATTTACCTGTGGACGTGTGGGACAGTGTTCTGATGGCCTTATTCTTCTTGCTCTTGTGACAGGAAGGGCATTTCCGGTGCCTGAGGAGCTTTTTCGCTCACTTCTGTAAATCTTCCCTACAAGGGTCTGCGTGAAGTCACCAGGACTGTGAACGCCGCAGGACAGACGGCCGAGGTCATCTCTGACCTCTCCTCCTCGCCTCTGCACGGGCTGGGGCACATCTGGTTGGAAAAGTCATCAATTACACCCATGGTGGCCTTGATCTCCCAAGGAGCTGCTGTATGTTGCCAGCAACCAAATGCCTATTTCAAAACACATTTGCTATTATTGTTGCAATTTCAGCCCTGAAGCTGGGGTTACCCGCTGCACTTCTTAGGGGGCCCAGGTGGAGAAGTGTAGGGGACGCCTGCTGCATGTGGCATGGTGTGGCTTGTGGCCAACTGCTAGGCCGCAGCCCCATGTGACTCCCACCCCTTCTCAATTCTCAGAACTGCTGAGGCGCACCCTGTGCCATCAGCAGAGAGGCTTATGCTCCTTGACCAGAAGGGCTCCCGGGCCAGGGGTTAGGAGGACACAGGAGACACTTGCTTTCTGGAGGCCACTCAGGGTGGGAGAGGGCTCTAGGGAGGCTGGGGAGGAGCTCAGTCCCTGGCAGGAAGTCAGGCATTGCCAACCAGCCTGGGTGTCTACCACGTGGCCACCGCTAATGAGAACAGAAGCAGGAGAGGGCACAGACCGGGGACTGCAGAGCAGGGCCGTAGCCTCCAACTGGACTTCATCCTCACGTGCAGTAAGTGAGCATAGAGGAAGGAGGGGGAGGAGCTTCCAGCAAGACTGGCACCCGGGTCCTGTCCCCAGAGATGCCCCCTTGATCAGTTTGGGGGCAAGCTGGACAGGGGATTCTTTAACTAAATTTATTTCAGCTGATATACAAAAGCATAAAAATTACACGCTTCTGGGCTGGGGTGGTGGCTCAGTGGCAGAGTGCTTGCCTAGCATGTGTGAGGCACTGGCTTCGATTCTCAGCACCACATATAAATAAATGAATAAAATGAAGGCCCATTAATGTCTAAAAAATAGTTTTTAAAAAATGACACACTTCTGGGGTACCATGTGACGTCCTGAAATACGCATGCATCACACCATGTTCAAGTCGGGTTACAGGCAATTATCTCCTGGGCACTTGTTACTTCTCCAGGGTGGACGCATTCAGGGTCCTTCCCTCCGCCTTGTGGCACAGGCGGCACGTGACTGTGGGTGGCGCGGGGCTTTCTGCCCAACTGCACCCTGGCACTCACTGTCAGGTTCCCCAGCCTCCAGGAACCAAGTTCTAGTCTCAACCTCGAGGTTAACGTGTTTGGATGAGGGATGTTCAGACTGAACTACGCAGCCATGCAGCCGCGTGAGCCGGAGGTACAGTCAGCCCTGGGGAGGGGCGGGGAGCAGTGACGACTTCCCTCTCAGTCCTCCTACTGCCAGCCCCACCGTGCCGAGTGGCAATTTTCTTTTCACATCGTAACATCTCTGAAGTGAGCTTGTCTTACAATCACTGTGGTAAGAAAGGGCGGCATTGTAATTGAGTTGACAGTCCCTGCTCTGCCAGGGCCTGGCCTGCAGTGCAGACTCTCTTCCCAGGAAGCCGGCGGGGAGGGGAAGAGCTGATTCCTGGGCTTGAAGGTGTATCAGAATTCCCAGGGGGCTGTTGAAACCTGGTCACTGGATCTTGCCCCAGAATTTCTGACTCAAGTTGGGATGGAGCGCAAGGGTTAGCATTTTTAGCAAATTCCAGGGCGGTGCTGATTCTGCTGGTCGGTGCTCACTTTGAGAACGACCCCTTACGTGAGCAGGCTTGGTGGGAAGGTCGAGAAGGCACAGGCTCCATTTCCCATGCACTGGGGCTGGGCCAGCCCTGGACGGAGCTCACCAGGTCAGAGCAGCCTGGGTCTGGGTGCTGGGGGACTTCTATTGCACGGAGAGGAACTCTAAGGCCCTAAGGAAAATTCCAGCCAGCAAGGCTCAGAGGAAGGAGCTGAGCCCGGCAGTCTGACCCAGGGGTCTTCCTCTGACTTCTCAGCCCTGCTACCTGCTGGCCTTGTCACCTGGGGAAGCCCTTCTCTCTCCTCTCAGTAAAACAAAACTGAGGGCTCCTCTGAGCAGGGTTGCTGTTAGCACCTGCATTCCGACGCAGGCACGGCACCACGCGAGCTGCGAGTGTCCGGTAAATAGCTGCCTGTAGTTTTACCTGTTTTGCCTGGACTCCTGCCTGGCTATAGAGGAGAGGAGGGCACACAGCTGCCTTTCAGGGTCAAAGGACTAGGCTTTGCTTTTGCCCCTGACCTTTGTCAATGGGGACCCACCTGGGAGGAGCATGGGGCACGCTGGGCTCCTGGGACCAGAGCAGGCAGTGACTGAGGCTTCCTCTGGCCTGGAAGGGACTCCCCAGAGTGGCACCAATCCTTTGCTTCCCACGTGAAAGACTCAAGTGCAGAGAAGGAAAAGGACATCCCGAAGGCCCGGAGCTGGCAGCCTGTCAACATTCCACGCAGATGTAGGGTCCCTGTCCTGTGTCAGTCTGAGCAGGGCCTAGGGGAAGGGCAGTCACGGAGGGGTGCCAGCCCCCAGTAGGGGAGGCCTTCCCTAGATGATAGCCAACCCACAGTCAGAGGAGCACTAGGAGGGAGGGAAATGGGCTCCTCTGCCAGAGGGGTGGACAAAGACCACTTTAGATGGAGTGGTTAGGCTCTTCCCTCTGCAAGTAAGTGGTCTTTAAGTTGGAAATTGGAATTTGGTGTGGGCTAGAAGGTGGACCTTAAATGTCCTGCAAAAGCTCATGTGTGGAAGGTTGGCCACACTGTTGGGAGGGGTGGAGAGGAGATGGGGTTCCCTCTCCCCTCTTCTTCCCTCCTTTCCTCCTTCCCTCCCTCTCTCTCTCCCTGCCTCCCTACCTCTCCCTTTCTCTTTTTCTCTCCTTCTCTCCCTCCCTCTCTCTCCCTCCTTCTCTGGGCCACCATGGAGTGACATCCTTCCTCTGCCTTGCATGTCCTCCATGATGAGCTGCCCAAGAGGAAGGGGTCACCCGACTGTGGACTAAACCTCGGAAACTGAGACAAAATAATCATTTACTCCTTTTAAGTGTGTATCTTAGATATTTAGTCACCGTGACAAAGAGCTGAGTAACACTGTGATCGAAAGACCCAGCAGAGCAGCAAACTTTGATTTCAGCACTTGTGTGCTGGGTCCTGAGCTAAGGTAGTGCCTACAGTTGCACCTTGAATGACAGTTGCCCTCCCTAGCCACAGTTTCCACATCCATGGAGCCAACCAACCACCATCACAAATGGTCGACAAAATGCACCTGTATGAGCCGTCCAGACTTCTTTTTGTTATTATTCTTAAACAATATGGCACAACTACTCACAATAGCAGCTCCATTGTATAAGGTATTCTAAGTCAATTAGAGCTGATTTAAAGTGCGCTGGTGGCTTGTTGGGAGAGGAGGCCCCTGTGGTGCAGCTGGGGAAGGTGGGGGAAGCTGCAGGAGACAGCCACAAAGCAGAAGGCAGGCAGCTGCCCCAGTCCAGGCCATGTTGGTTCACAGCTCAGTGCTTCCTCTGGATAAGCAGCCTGGCCCTTATCATCAACAGCAAATCTGGTGTTTTCTGTTCTATTCCAATCCACCTCTTTTTAAGTGCTGATCGGTTCCACTAAATGGATTTCATGATAACTGTAGGTATGGCCCAGAATTTGAAAACCACTGCTTTTGGCCAAAGAACTGAGTCCTAAGGGACTAAAGAGTCCTTAGGTGGACTCTGAGACAGGGTGAGAATGGGCAGAGGTGGGGACAGAGCCCAGGAGAGAGGGGCAGCAGCAAGGAGAAGCAGGCTCCACAGAGTCAGCCTGGTGACATCCTGTGGTCAGGTGTGGAGACTTTCAGGAACCTGTGTCTGAAAACAGCCTGTCTCTCTCGGAGGGTTTGGCTGAGCTCTGAGGAGAGTCCGGAGCATGGCTCCCCTGGGCTGGCGGGGCTGGCCCATTCTTGGCCTGCTTCTTTGGAGGAGGTGTTTTGCTGAGGGGCTGGGAGTTAGGGTTGGAGGTACAGGAACAAGGGACAGTGCCAGCAAGGGGTGGCCATGCCTCAGCACCCACTATCAGTGTGACTGGCAGGCCCAGAGCAGAGAAAGGCTGGCGCGCGTGTGTGTGTGTGTGTGTGTGTGTGTGTGTGTGTGAGCAGAGTGTGAGAGAATGTGAGCGCATGAGCGAGCGAGCACGTGGTGTACCTGAGTGTGTGTGAGTGCGGGACGGCACTCCTGAGAACAGGCGTGGGGCAGGTCCTCTGGAGCACAGGCTGTCACTCATCCCCCGAGGGTGGCCTTGCCTCAGGGCTTGCCGCGTGCTCAGCCCTGACCTGCTGCGTCCCGCGTGTGGCTGGAGCCTCGGTCTCCACGTGTACACAGTGGGTGCCCCGTGCTCAGGGCCTGCGGCCGGGCAGCCTGGAAGCCCTAGGGGTGAAGGTAAGAGCGGGGCTCATGTCCCGCCTCCGGGACCCCTTCTCTAACACCCAAGGCCATTCGCCTTCTAACGCGTCCTGCTGTGGAGACCCTGTGTGGGCCAACCACGACCCACAGCCTCCCCTCTCCACCCAGGTCCTGACGGAGCCCCATGTGGCGCGGTGACCCCGGGAAGAGCTAGGGAGGAGCGGGCAGGGGCTCTGCCACATGCGAAGGCTCGCGGGGCGCTGGCAGGTGGGGCGAGACTCTGGCGAGGTTCCTGCCCAGCTGGGAGCCTAGCATGTCCAGGCCCCCTCAGGATGTCACAGGGAGCACGGGCTGCCCTTGGAGGTGGCGGGCGCCCTCTTCCTCCCTCCCTGCCTGTCTCCCACTCTGCAGTCCTATTTGGATTTGGAAGTGAAGACCTAGATGAGGGCTGACCCCACACACCCTCTGGCCTCCTGGGACTTCTCTGCCTCCGGTCAGGACCACGGTGAGACCTACATCTCCGCCATCCCTACCCCCAGTCTCCACAGCCAGCTCTGCTCCCTGAGTAACTGAGTAATCCGCAGCCTCCTCCCCCAGGGCGAGAATTCTCTAGGTTCTTGCTGGTGCCCGGTTTCCATGGCAACCCAAAGCTCTCCTCTGCCACCTCTGGGAATGTCATTAGGCTGTGAGGGGGAGGCGATGAACAAAGCCACGGTGTGTCAGGCTGCGGCAGGCAGACGTCTGGGAGGGCAACGCTAGCAGGAGCCTTTTGTGTGGAAGCTTCTTTTTTCTTTCCTCTGAAATAAAATACTGGAACCATTTATTTACATCCATCCAATGAAGGCTTTTTATTTCCCCCAAGGGGAAAAACCCAAACTAATAATATTATGTACCTCAGTGCCCAGGCAAGGAGTCGGAACATAGATGCTCGTGTTTCAGCAAGAGCGGGACGATGGTGATAAGGCCTTTGTGCGCTTCCTCATGTTAAATTTCCCAACCACCCACCTTGCGGGCGAGGAAACTGGATTAGGAGCAGCACAGCCGCCCGTCCAAGGTCCCAGGGCCCAGGAGGAGTGGGAGGAGTGGGATGTGCAGCTTCTTCCTGCTCCTCATGCCCCCCAGCACAGCGCCACCTGGAGAAGGGGTCCCGGGAACAACTGCACGCAGGCCCCAGGCCCTGTGGGGGAAGCGAAGGGACCCTGCCCGGGCTCTCGGCTCTCCGTCTTCAGGCCGCGGGGCTGATGTCCTGGAGAAAGCCAGGTGTTGTGGTCCCTGTTCTGTTGCAGTGACTAAATGCCACAGACGGGGTAATGTATAAAGAATAAGGCTTACATAGCACCCAGTTCTGGAGACCAGGAGTGCAATATCAAGATGCCAGCTTCTGGTGAGGCCTTGCCAACAACATGGCAGAGGCCACGTGGTGAGACAACCGCAGTGCTAACTCAGAAGTCCCCTCTTCTTTATTTGGGGGGAGGGGGCTACTGGGGATTGAACTCAGGGGCACTCGACCACTGAGCCACATCCCCAGCCCTATTTTGTGTTATATGTAGAGACACGGTCTCACTGAGTTGCTTAGTGCCTCACTGTTGCTGAGGCTGGCTTTGAACTCACCATCCTCCTGTCTCAGCCTCCCTAAGTGCTGGGACTACAGGCTTGCGCCACCGCGCCTGGGTTTCCTCTTCTTATAGAGCATCCAGATGCCACCAGGGGGCCGCCCTCATGACCTTGTCCAACCCCAGTCACCTCCAAAGCCCCACCTCCAAGTGCCACCAACATTCGACTTTGGGATGAAGTTTCCAACACATGAACTTTTGAGGGACACTTTCAAGCTGTAGCAATGGGGACCTGGGCGTCTCTGGAATCCACTCTCACATCTGGATCTTTTGAACCTCCTCCTCCTTGATTGTCCTCACTTCCACCCCCCCCCACCCCCCCCCACCCCCCCGCCCCAGGCCACATAGTCTATCCAAACATGATCTGGTGCAAATCTCCAACCTGTGTGTACACAGCAGGGGGTAAAGTCCTTAGCGTCACCCAGAGACCCTCCCAGTGTGTTCCTCATTAGCCCTCCAGTGTCACCCCCCAAAACATAGCCTTGGGTCCAGCTAGACTGAGCTCCCCTGGTGAGCCAATTGCTCCATGTTCCTTCTGACCTCTCTTCCTCTACTTTAGGAGATTCCTCTGCCTGGAGCAGCACCCTCCCTGTGAGCCACAAGTCGCCTGGGTGAACGCTCAGCCTCACCCTGTGCACCTCCCTGTGAGGTCTTCTCTAGCTCCACACAGACTTACCAGCACCCTTTAAAGTCGCCCACTTACCTGCATGTCTCCTTCCCTGGACTGGGATTCTCCAGGGATGGAAACTGGATCTGGTTCCCTGCTGTGACTCAGCATGTGACAGGCGCTGGGGAATCTTTGCAGTGTGGGCAGCTACCTGCACTAGCACACATGCAGAGGGACAGTGAGGAGAAGGGCACAGCCCCTTTTAAAAGGGGCTTTAAGCCAAGCCAACCAGAGCTTGTTCTGGGATGACCTACGTGTCGTTTGAAGGCCACTTTGCAGGTGCTGGCACGTGGTTTATGTGATGTAAACAAGTGTGATCGATGCTGGACCAACAGCCAGGCTCACGGCAAGGTTACTCAGGGTGCCCGGGGATGGGAGGCATCTTGTGTTACGTTGTTGAGCCCGTTGACATCTCCAGCCAGGCCACCACCCGGAGAACAATCTATGGCTGTAAATGCACCTGTTAGAACACCACAAAGCTTGACAAGAAAAGGACTTAGCATGCATCTAAAAAAGAAAAGAACAAAACAACTCGCTCTCTGAAGGAAGCGATTTAAAAAGATGAAAGCAGATATTAATGAAATAGAAAGCAAGTGAAACAACATCAGGAGATTAGACCAATCCAGCCAGAGATGGTTCTTTGAAAAGATGGTCCTTTGAAAATTTAAATAGAAAATTTTCAATCTAATAAAAAATTTCTGGAAATTCTTATCAAAGAAATCAGAGAAGTGATATTAAAAAATGACTTCAGAAAGAAGAGGAGGCTGGGAACTATAGACAAGACTGATATTAGAAGTGCACATGGGAAAGCCAGGTCCCGAGGCCCCAGTGTCTCCCATCGTCTTTTAGGGTGACCACCTGGGGAAGTGCATGGCTTTAGGGAAACACAAATTACTTAAATTGATCCCAGAAGCAGTAGAAAACCTAAACAGATCAATAACTATGAAGAAATCAGAAAGTGCCAAAGACTCTTCCCTTAAAAAGCAAATAAACTCAGGAAGCTTATGGCAAGTTCTTCCAAATTTTTTTTGAATGCTGTCTTTGATGTATAACTATACATCAAATAAGGTGCATTATTTCTTCTTCATCTCAGAGAAAAACCCCAGCATCAAAACTGAAATCTGAGCCAGGCGCAGTGGCACAAGCCTGTCATCCCAGCACTTTGGGAGGCTGAGACAGGAGAATTGCGAGTTCAAAGCCAGCCTCAGCAATGGCGAGGTGCTAAGCAACTCAGTGAGATCCTGTCTCTACATAAAACACAAAATAGGGCTGGGGATGTGGCTCAGTGGTCGAATGCCCCTGAGTTCAATCCCTGGTACCAAAAAAAAAAAAAAACTGAAATCTGAAACAGCAGGCCACAGGCACCCAGAGACTTAGATATAAAATAAAATAGCAAGTCAAACCCAGTGGCATGTTAAACATAATGTTGGGATGCTTCATTATTTAATATCAGAAAAATCTATTCATATAATTCACCAGCTTTACAGATTAGAGAAGAAAATAATGTATGATTGTTTCAATATCTGCCTCAAAAAGGCCTGATAAAATTATACATCCATTTGAGCTGAAATAAAATCACAACCTAATAGTTGATATTTAACAAACATCAGGTGCACTCATGAAAAACAGACCCACTCCTCTTGGAACTTGGATAGGAATCGTGCTTCCTGTCAGATCTCTGCTGTACATGAGACCCAGCATCCAGATGCACTGAGACTATGTAGATATGGATACCTATTAGTGAAGGAATCACACTTCAAGCAAAGAAAGTAGACATGATCTGCAGCCAGCATCGTTATCTCCCTAGAAAATCAGGTAACAAAACAACACACCTAAAAGTGGCGTCAATAAAAGAGGAGTAGACACAGACACAACGTTAAAAAATGAGGGATTTCCTTTAGTGTATAATAACCTATGATGAAATGTAATTAAAAATCCCACTCACAATAAAAACAAAAGATGTACACATAATATCTAGGAATAAGCCTAATAAAGAACTGTGCAAGACCCACCTGAAGAAAATTATTAAGCCTTACGAATTGAACACAAATGAAAATCAAAATTCCCCTGGATAACCAAGACGGCAGGGATTGGAGGCGGGGCTTAGCGCAGAGTGCTTGCCTGGGCATCCTTGGCCTGTCCCTGAGGGTCAGAAATCAGAAGGATCTGTTCACGATGGGGCTGTTCATAAAGGGTCCAGGCCCTCCAAGGCAGTTACTCAGGTCTGGTCCAGGCAGAAGAAGTAGCTCCTTTTATATTTGCCCAGGCTCCATCCCAACAACAAGGAAGGAAAGTAGATTTTAAACTTGACACAGAACATGTAAAAATTACTAGGGAAATTTTCAAAATGACAATACAGAACTTGCTGTGTTTGGTGGTTCAGAAGTAAATGACTGGTTAATAGAACAAAACAGAGAGCACAGAAACAGTTGAGTACGTTTGGAAATTTATTGTATAATAACAGGCTGCCCACTCCATAAATAACATTTCTTTCTCAGTAGGAAAAATGAGGACAGTAATAAAAAATGTCATGGAATATATAATTGAAAAATACTTAAACTTTTTCCTAAGTATTGACATAGGAAGTTTTGTAATACATATTGTAAGGCGAAAGGTAAGTCATGGTGCAGAGGGCAAACTCAATCCATTCTGAGCCCAGATGCAAATACAGATGTTCCTCAACTTTCACGGACACATCATACACCATAAACAGCACAAACTGCAATGCATTTACTACACCTAACCTACCAAACACCATAGCTTAGCCCAGTCCACCCACCTTCAACATGCTCAGAACACGTAAGTTAGCCTACAGGTGGGAAAAATCATCTAACAGATCCAATTCCATAAGAAAGTGTAATTTCTTAAATATTGTACTGAAAATGAGAAATCAAATGGGTGTAGGGTACACTATACAGCCCCGGCCTTGTGCTCTCTCAGTCTCCTGGCTGGCTGGAGCTGTGGCTCACTGCTAATGCCTAGAATCATAAAATCCAGGATCAACAATACTATTGAGTTTGAACATGTTTGCCTAGAAGAGTCCAGAAGATGCATGCTAAACTGTTCGCAATGAAGATTTTCAGGGAGGAAATTGGAATGGAGAGGAATTTAAAGGAATTTCTCACTTTGTTCTGTATTTGTCTAGATTAATTAAATCTTTCACACTGAAAATATGTTCATGCATTGCTTGGCTTTATGCATTCAACAGTAATTGTTCAGGAGAAGAAAAACAAAGAAGAATTTTTTCATATACTACAAGGAAGAGCCTAGCTGCTGCAAAATCAGCCTGGAAGGGTGGGGAGCTCAGGAAGCACCCTGTACTGCCCGTCTGCACCCTGATCCAACTGGTGCTCCTTAGGTACAGTGCAATCTCTTGCAGAGAGGCCTGCTCTGCCTGACTCTTGGAACACCTCTCAAAGGCCTGGTCAGTTCCTAGCCTGAGTTCCTGATCTACATCCCTCTGACGTTGCTCAGCTCTGGCCTCCAGCCCTCTGTCAGCACCGGCTCCTCCAGCCCAGTGGGGCTGACATCCTGCCAGCTGCAGTGTGCAGAGCATGGATGCCAAGGCAGAGTAGCAATGGCCCTGAACATGAGCACCCTTCCCCCAAGAAGCCAGAGGCCACCTTGCTACCTGTTGGCCGCCATCTTTCCTCACCTTTGGTCATCGTCCACTGGCCTTTAGGTCATAATTATTTTCGTGCACCAAGATGTTTCTCGTTAGCTTGAAGGAGAGCAGGGACTTGATCACCATCCCCTGCTTGCTCTATGCCTGGCACCTAGAAGTCTGCCTGGTGGCCCGTAGTCTCTCAGGAAGTCACGTGGCTGGTCTTCACATTTACAGCATGTCGTCAGTTTCCATGCTTCTCGGAGTGTGGACACTGAGCAAATAGGAAAGGACCAGTCCCAAGTGACTGCCCTGGAGGGCCTGGCCCTTTATATTGACAGCCCCATCATGAACAGACCCTTCTGATTTCTGACCCCCAGGGACACACCAAGGATGCCCTTGTGGCTCCTAGTGGCCCCACCTGTCTCATTTCTTCCCCTTTGACATTAGCCAGTTCTTGAACCACGCATCCTGTGGGCCTCAAGCCATTTTCCCCTCTGAGCCTTTGGTTCCATTTCCTGAATAGCATAATCCCCAAATCCTCATGTCAAGGCAATCTGGGGCTCAGCTGCAGACATTGGGGTGGCTGCGAGGACAGTAGTCACAAGAGTTGCATTTTTCCACAGGCTTGAGCGCAGGGATGCCACCTGCATGCCCAAGTGAGTGTCCGTCAGACCAAAGCGCTGTCTGCTTCCCACAGCTGCGCCACGGAGAATTGCTAATGTCCCCAGCCCGAGCCTCATGAGTCCCTTCTCAAGTTTTGCTTCACCAAGAGCACGGATTTCTTGAGGAATCCTTGGTCCAGCTTTCCCAGAGACTTGAGCCAGAAGAGCACCCGTCAGTCAGAGCCACCGTCACCTGTGTCCCCTGCATACAGCTTGAGTCTATGAGGACATTGTCACTGGCATAGCCAAACAGAAGCCCATAGGTATAGGTGGTGACAGGGATGGTGCCAATGAGCCCACCAGCTCTGGGTGGAAAGAGGCAGCCAGCAGTGTGGAGAGTGGACCAGAGGGGCAGCGGGGAGACGAGCAAGCTGGGAGACATCGGGAAGGGCACCGTCCTTCTCAGGCAGGCCTTGGTCTTCTCGTCCACAAAGGGGACAGAGCCACACCTCCACCCTGTGGTTCCTGGGCTGCCATCTGAGACAGTTCTCTGGACCCTGCCCAGCATAAGCAGGTGGCCCAGCTGTCCTTTGGCTGGAACTTCCCTGTGATCCCGTAATCAACCTCTCCGCCCAGAAAGCCGGCCTCACACACGGTGGTGGTGTTTTCAATACACGTCAAATACACGTAAATGTGTGTGTGACGGTGTCCACTCCAAGTCCATTTCCAGACAGGCTTTGCCTGGTGTTGGGCTAAAACGGGAAAGATGCTGAGGGAGCCCGAGAGGCCCCCCGGGAGCCAGCAGAGAGGGGAGAGTTGCAGCCGTGAAGGCTCCACCAAAGCAGGTCCTTCACCAAAGCCTGAGCACAGCACTGCACCTCCATGTCCTGGGGTTGAGGACAGCCCACGGGGTTCACCGCTGGATCTGTAGACCTGGCTTCAACTTCTGCCTTCTGGGGTTGCTGTGAGACTTTTGAACAACATAAATTCAGTGATGCTAATGAAGCATTTAATGACGCAGCCAGCCGTCAGCAGAGGCACAAGAGATCACTGTGACTATGACCAAATGATTGGGGACAATTAGGCATCACCACAGCCAACACAAGATCACAGCGGGTGGGAGCGAGTGGAACATGCTGCAGCCGCTGCCATGTGGCCCCTGTGCTGTGGCTCCTGGAGGACTTTACAGTTGCCCAGATTCCCCCACAGCCACGAGGCAGGTGCATGTGCTGGGACATGTGCTGGGAGCTAGACACATCACAAGTCACCTGCTATGTGACCTCAGCCAACAGCTGATGGCCACGGTTTGAACAGGGTTTGTCCCTCAAACTCAGGGAGGACTCAACCCCCAAAGTCATATGCTGCTGGCTTGAGAGGGTGGAGGCTCAATAGAGCTACCCGTGGGGCCTTTGGAAAGTGGTCAGGGTTAAATAAGGTCATTAGCACTACCCTGGGACCTTGCCAGCCAAAACGTCATCATCAGGTGAGGCCACTAGGCCTCCAGAACCATGAGCCAAAATGAACCCTCTTCTTTATAAAGTAGTGTGCCTCTGGTATTTTGCACTAGTAATGAAAAATGAACTAATACCTTGTCCTTCTCTGTCCCTGTATGTTCTGTGTTGACAAGATGGCAATGACGACAGTCACCTCCCTGCAGGGTGGTGGTGGTGGTGAGGATGAAACGGTGTGGGGTGCGTGGTCCTGGGACATGGGGACAGCCCCGAGAGGTGAGCTGTCATCAGGAGATATCCACTCCTAGCAACACTTGAGGAATCCAGCCCCGCCTCTCTTCAGGGAAGGGTTGGGGAGAGGACAGGAAACAGAAGAGTGAAGAACCCTCACACTCCAGCACGGGGTGGACACAGGCATCACACTGGGAAGACGGAGAGAAGGAACGAAGCCCAAGAGCAGCCCAGAGGCCCTCAGTGCCAGACAGGCGGGCGTGTGGGTCACCCCAGCCCCTGATCAGGCCAGGCTCATCGCTTGGCACTGGCTTCTCAGGACAGCTGGTCAACCAGCTCCCTGGCCCTACATAACCCTAAGCACCATCCCTGTCTGTACCTGCGTGGTACAGACATTTCCCAAAGCAGCAAGACATCCAGGGGACTGTCACCCAGAGAGGGGATGCTGGAAGACCTCCTGGCCCTTCAGACCAACTGGTGACAACCTAGAAGGAAGCAGAGGAGCCGAGGAGGCAAGTTGTCTAGTCGAGAGGCCAGAACAAGGAACCCAAGGCATGTGCCCAGCCCTCAGCAGGGACGGATGGTGGCTGAGACCCGCAGAGGGATCTGTAGTGATTTGCATGTGTTTAACTGCGCGGTTTAAGGAATGCGACTCTGATTTCATAAACCGTGACAGGTGGTAATGACCATGGTGATAGCTGACGTTTCCCAGCACTTACTCCCCTAACACGCCTGTGCTTTTCATCTTGTTTAATCCTCACAGCTACAGTCTCTGCCTATTGGACAGACTCGGAACCTGGAGCTTGAGATGTCAGTGCACTTGCTCAGGTCACCAGGAAGAGCACAAGAGCTGGGGGCTGAGCAGCTGTGTCTACCCCTCCCTGTGTCCCAGAACCACAAACATGGGAGGAGTGGCTCCCACAGGGGCATCCAGACCATCCACGCACCTCGAGACGCTTCATAATCAAATGCTTGCGGTGAGCACCAGCTGCAGTCAAGGAGATCAATCTAAAATTAAGCTTGGTCTAAGCCCTTTTATATTTCAGTTATAGAGTCATTAACAGCAAATTCCTTTCAGATGCAAAGTCACTGACCACACGCTCCAGGACCTCAGTCCCCAAGGCATGTATCTACATTCTGCATTTTCCCAGGTTCAGTTAAAATAATCATTTCTGACAATTGGTTATGAATTCTTTGGCAAAACCTATTTTTACTTTTTCTTTCTATCTCTGAGAAAACAGGGCGTATAATGATAAGAACCTAATTATCAGTTCTTTCAAAAGAGTCAGGCTGCTTGGGCTGTGTTTGTGATGTCAGATCAACAGCACTGAAAACTCCATGCGCACAATATTATAATTATCACAATCAACCACGCTGCCCTCGCCACGCCAAGTGCGGACCTCTCTTTCCAGAAGGGAAGCAAAGCAAACCCTCTTACAGAGACAAATAAGTAGCAGATGAGAACCCCTCCGCTTGGGGATGTGAGTCACACAGACCAGGGTTCCTATCTGGTTGTGCCCTGAGGAGCTGAGTGACCTCCGGCAAGTCACTGAGCCTTTCTGATCTCAGAGTCCTCATGTCTGGTCCTTATCTGGGGCCACCTGATGCTCCTCACGTGGCCCTGTGAGATTAGCAGAACAATGCATGTCAAAGCAGGTCCCGGGATGTGGCCCAAGACAAGCCCTCACTGATGGCAGCACTGTTTTTATTTGGTAACTTTAGATTATTTTATTGAATTCTGTTGACAGACTGAAGCTGCTCTCGGTGAATCGTCAACGCCTCCTCTTAGGTCCTTGCTCATTGTCCACGTACAAAGTTCACATCTTAGACCTACAGAAGTCACCTGCCACCGCCCTTCTTCTGTGGGAGGAGCCTGGATCATGGGACTCAGTTTCTCACCTGCCACTCTGGCTGATGACCCTGACCACTGGCGGTGGTGACCGCTGATGGAACGTATCAAGTGTCCTCCTCAGAGGACCCCACTGCAGCTGCACAAAGGAGCTTTTCTCTTGGGTGCTCGTGCCCAGGAGCAACTCACCGCACTCCACTCTTCTCTGAGGGAAGCCGGGCAAGGGCCTGGTCCCACTGGAGCAGAGGGGTGAGCTGGCCTCTTTGTGGTCAGTAACTGCAGAAAGCTGGAAAGGTAACCGAGGCTCCAGGTTCCACACTGTGCTCTTTCTATCGCTCCACAGTTGTTTGGTTCATTCACTCAGCAGGAACCTGCTTCGTGCTTCCCACGTGCCAATGGTGGGCTGGGCTACTGCACCCGTCCAGGCCTGACACAGTGAGGGCCAAGCAAGGCCCATGCTGCAGAGAAGGGCAGCGGCGGCTTCCGGGACTCTTCTCTCTGTGCCTCCTCCTCCTCTCTCTTCCCGGCTCATTCTCTTTCTCATTTTCTTTTTTCCAGGGCTTCACCACCCACCCACACAGCCAGGCACATTCTAGTGAAGTTAGTAATCAGCGTGTCAGCTTTAAACCCCAGTTAGTTCAGGGGGAAAGCCTAACCTGCCAAAAGCACCCTACCAAGAGGAGAATGCCAGCTGAGCTAGCCAATTCCCACAGTGCATGAGGTTGACAGCATCTACCAGCCTTTCATGCTCAAAACACGCGTTCCAAATATTGGTCAGGCGTTGACGTCAAGATCAAAGGTCAGCAAACGTTTTCTACAAACAGTGAGATGGTGGAGAAACCGGGCTTTGCGAGCCGTATGGCAATCGTGACATTAGCCATCCATAAACCAACAGGTGGCTCTGGCCCAGGAGCTTAGCTTATGAAAACAGGAGGTGGGCTGAGGGTCGCCCACCTCTGCTCCAAGCCCCAGGCAGCACCCAGGACCCTTCGTGGGGGTGCGTCTGGGAACAAGGTAGCCCTAGGGGATCAGGGACGGGGAGAGGGGCACAATGACAAGGACACTCACTAGTTCATTGTGTATTGAGCGCCTGCTCCATGCTGGGCACTTTGTCCAAGTTATTTCATTTATTTTCCCAACAACCTTGTAAGGAGGAATGGTCGCCAACATTTACAGACAAAAATGAAGCCCCAAGGGGGGACATGACTGACCTGGTAGTTGTGGCCAGTGGAGCCACACTTCAACAGGCACACTTGCGAGGTGGCAGGAAGCCAGCCCTGGGGTGGCACTCACAGGGCTGCTGGCCTCACCAGGCGGAGGCCGGAGAGGAGGCCTTTCCACAGCTGCAGTGGAGGCCAGGGCCTCCAGGGGGCAGCAGGGAGAGCAGCTGGTGCCCTCTGCCACCACTGGGCGGGGAGCACACTGAGGACAGATGCTGGCTTTGCCCACTGTCTGTCCACTGCAGGGAGAAGGGCGTGCGGAGCCCTGGCAGCGGCTGGCTGGTTGCCTCCCCAAAGACACCAGGGATGCGCACCTAGCCCACCAGTGCTCCCAAATCCTTGTTCGTCCCAGTCCCTCTCGCCTACCTGAGAGCATCCCTTCACCCCCAGCTCTACCCACGCCCCTGGGCCCTGAGCCCTGCAAACCTAGCCTTCAGGGTCCCCAGGGCAGACGCATCCACAGCCCTGGGACAGAGCCACTAAGGACAAGCCCTCTTCAGGGGACTCTCTCCAGGAGGCCTAGTTAGAGTGTCAGGGATGGTGACCACCCCCCTGGGCCAGGGCAGCCTCCCTGAAGGCGTAGAGCCCTCTGCCAGCCCGACACTGGGCCTGCGCTGGGCCAGGTGCACGGCGGCCCTGGCCCGCTTGTGATGCTCGCGCTCGCTGGTGCCTGCAGCCGCTCCTGCACAAAAACCACCCTCACCCCCTGGTCTTGCTCTGCCTCCAGGACAGAGCCTGTCACCACCTGACATGTTGTATTTTCCCTGCCAATTGTGTGTCCCTCTGCAGGAATGTCGGCTCCGAGGGCGGGGACTTGGGCTCACTCTCTGCCGTAGCCTCTGCCACACTCAGCATCTGCTGGACGAGGGGAGGATGGGTGACTGAGCCCTTCAGATCTCAGGGTCCTCATCTCTGGCATGGGGTCAGCGGATGCTCCTCACGTGGCATCTCGGGGACAAGGAGTCAGGATGGGTGGATGGAGCAGGACCAGCGCTGCCTCCGACCCCGCGTGACCAGGGAGGAGGCAGCTCACCCGCCAGTCTCAGGATAAAGGCCGTCAGCTCCCAGAGAAAGGGAGAGAGCTCGCGGCTGGCCTTCCACCGTGGGCAGCGGGTGGGCCCTTCGAGAGCCCTGTTCAGACAAGACGGTGCTCACGACCTGCTCATGCCCCTCTGCAGCCCTCAGTGCCCCACCGTGGCCGTGGTGAGCTGCAGCCCTGGCAGGCACGTTGGGCGGGAAGTCAGAGCTGGCTCTGCTCCTTTCGCTTTGTTCCACAACCCGCAGCCTAACTCACACCCTCACGGTCGTGCCCGTTTGTAAGACGAGGAAACAGACCAAGTCACTTGGCAAGCGCCACTTCATTCATGTATCCAACCTTTAAAAAAAAAACCACCATGAACCTGGCTCTGCTCAAGGAACCAGGGATATAACGGAAAGTGAACCATCTCACGGGGAAAGACAGAGAAAACAAAGTCATGACGTGTTGCGGCAACAGAAGTTCAGAAAGCAAATAAAGCTGGTGAAGGGAGAGACTGGGGTTAGAGAGGACCTCTGCAAGGAGCTGACACTGCTTGGGGAACATGGAGCGAGACACGTGCCACAGGCCACAGCCATAACAGGAGAGACCCCTGAGGCGGCTGGTACCCAGAGCATGGAGGGCCTGGTGGGCGGGTTTTCAGACTCCATTTTATCGGTAGTGAGATAAGAAGACCTTAGAGGGCTTCGTAAAGAGCCTTTGAGCAGTTAGGAAGGTTCCAGAAATGAGCTCAGCCTCTCATTGCTCATGTAGCCTAAACCCCACAGGCCCTGGTGTCCAGGGATGCGCTGGCTCTGAGGGACACAGCTGGAATGGAAAGTGAGCCCAGCACACTGGCCACAGGGTAAGTGCACCGGGAGGGGAACGGCCTCCACACAGCCACCATCTAGAGAGAGGTGGCATGCGAGCCCAGCCTCCGGAGCAGGACTTCCCACCTGTGCAGGCCTGCGCTGTCAACGCCAGCTGTCACTCAAAGCAGTTCAAGAGGGAGAGCTTCCTTTCAAAAGCAGTTCAAGAGGGAGAGCTTCCTTTCAAAAGCAGTTCAAGAGGGAGAGCTTCCTTTCAAAAGTCCACAAACCTTCCTTTCCTAGTAAACCTTGACTGGTAAAGACAAAATCAGCCAACACCTCCATAAATAAAACATCATGCTCGTCTTCTGTGAATCTGCTCTGATTTCAGCCTTTCCCAGTATGACAGGCAGATGTTCGTAGAGTACAAACAGCCATCAAGGTTCGCTTATCCTTTTATTTTTTAAGTGAGTGTAAACAGTACTCCAGTAATCAAATTATTTTGGCCCATTAAAATTTAGTTTCCAAAAAAATTTTTAAACTAAGATCAGAAATGCACTAGCCAGATGGAATGAATTATCTTTCATTTCTGCTTTTCACTCAGCAATGGCATATTGTGGCCTTCCTAGGAAGGAAATGCAGTAACCTTTGATCACATCTTAAAGAATTCCAGCTCAGAGCATTGATTCGTGTCCAGATTGCTTCCTGAAATGTGCTCCACAGTCAGATGGGTGAGGAGAGGAGGGAGGGGAGGCTCCAAAGAGGGGCATGTTTTAAATCATTGACATCGAGTTGGCTGCCAATCTGTTTTTGGATAAATTCATGTATATGCCATGGAAATATGCAAGGAATTTTAAAGAGGCAGGAAACAATATATTTCTTTGAACAGTCTTTGAATGCCAGAGATAAGTTACTAGACCTCATCTCCAGCAA
>CM053405.1:138166576-138190789 GCA_028644305.1 Xerus rutilus | reverse complement strand
GCTGTAGCTCAGTTGCTTAGCAACAGCATCCTCATCTGCATCCTTGCAGAGCCAGGCTGTACCAGTCAAAACAAAGGCAGCAGAAGTGAGTCACAGTGAGGCTCTGAGAGGCGGTGGAGCAGGACCTTGCTTTTGGCAGGGATCAGATACACCCAGAATCTAGCTCCAGGGAGGGCCCAGCTCCCCAAATCCCCAGTGGGGCCCACATTCCTCACAATTCTCTGGCTTTCTGATACAAGGAGGTTGAGACGGTGCCAATCATTGCTGGAATACTCTGCATACATTATATAGTCACTGTTTGCAGAACAATGAGCACCCTCGACTTATAGATAATGAGGCTCGGGGAGGATTAACGATCCAAGTGCCATCTCTCTGCGCTCAGACCACGCTCAGTTCACCATGCCACACAGCCCGCCGCGCAGACTCCATCCTTATGGAGCTGTGCACCCAAAAAGCCAAGCACCCCTGGGACACACCCGTGGCTGGACCACAGGCAGGTCCTCGAAGGACCACAGCTAGGTCTCTACCTCCCACCCAGCTCCGGCCTCTCCCAGGCCCTCTTCTCGGGGATGGAGCAACGTAGGGGTCATGGTGGATGCCCCTCTTCCTCATCAGCCTAGAGGCTGCCAGCCGACAAGCCCCACAGCAGCCCCCATATGCCCTCTCCATCCTCAGGACAGGCCTGGCCATGCCTCTCGGAATCGCCTGCAGGCCCTGCCTCAACCTCTGCTCTCCACGCTTCAGAAGTTCTTCCTAAAGGTTAAATCTGACCTGTCCCTCTTTTGCTGAAATCTCTGCCTTACTGTGTGTCCCACCCACAGTCTGAAGCCCAGGCTCCTCTCCTCACAGGGGGCCTCCAGGGCTGGACAACTCCAGAAACCCCAGAGCCCATGCCTGCTGCCCACAATATGCATACACACACACGCACACACACACGCACGCACACGCG
Source organism: Xerus rutilus (assembly GCA_028644305.1). Classification (NCBI taxonomy): domain Eukaryota; kingdom Metazoa; phylum Chordata; class Mammalia; order Rodentia; family Sciuridae; genus Xerus; species Xerus rutilus. Next base: position 138,189,840 of record CM053405.1, on the reverse strand, counting down.
CACACACACACACATGCACGCACACACACACACACACACACATGCACGCACGCACACACACACACACATGCACGCACACACACACATGCACGCACACACGCGCGCGCGCTCACACACACACACACCTGCACCCCTGACACTGAGTTACTGGGCTCCTCTCTGTTCCCTGACAATAGACAAGCTGGGGACAGCTGTGATCTTAGCAATCAAGGGCCCTCCCTGGCCCACCAAGTTTCCATGTCTCCAGCTCCAGGTCAGGCGCAGCTCATCCCTGGTTCTGGACGTTCCAGTCACCCTCCGAGGATACCCACTTGCATCTGGAGGCTGGCTAACTGTGCCACATGAGCCCAGAGGCCGTGGAGGTCGGCTCTGAAGGCAGCAGAAGCACCTAGGCTTTGGACAGGCTGACTTATTTCACCAGCAAGGGGACTTTCTGTTCTTCCCTGTGGGGCTTTAAAACATGCCCGTGGAGTCTTCAACATTCCCTTCAAAGGGTGGAACTTGGCTCTCTCTCTCAGGGTGTCCACTGGGCTTAGTGATTCATTCCTAACAAACAGAATAAAGTGGAAGGGACGGCGTGTGGCATCTGAGCCTGGGTCACAAGAGTCTCTCCAGCCTGGTCTTTATCTGTGTCTTGGGTCTCTCACTCGGGAGGACAGGAACCAGGTCAGGAGGATGCTCGTGTGTGGCACGGAGGCCCCTTGCCATGCCACGGGAGCGAGCAGTCCTGGGAGAAGCTCCCTAGCTCCCCCCAGCCTTCTGGTGCCTGCAGTAGGCCCTGGTCTCCACTGGGCCTCATGACAACCTGGCCCAGAGCCCCACGGCCCACACACCTACCCCCAGCAGCAGCAGGACGGTGAGTAAGTGCCATGAGTCGCTAAGTCGTGGGGCCATTGGTTACCCTAAAGAGCATCCCAGAGTACATTCCTCAACCCCACCATACCTCGGCCCTGGTCCGCAAAATGGGCTCACCAAGGACACGTGAGCTGTGGTCTTGAAAAGACTAAGAGTGAGTGACGAGAAAGCCACAGTTCATGCTGTATTAAGCATTCGGTAAATACGGTCTATGTCCTTTATTATAAAGGGCTCTTTTTCACTTCTAAAGATTCCAAGTCAGACTGAAGCCACGGGGCTGGCCTCCTACCCAGTCACCTCTACCACACGTAGCCTGGACACTGATGGCTGAGCGGCGGCCCATACTTGGTGGAGAAAGAGCTTCCCCCTCCTGAACCCGGCCTCAGCCGCGAGGGCGATGCTTCCTTCCCAGCAGCCAACGCACTGGTAACAGGTGGCCACGCACATCCCAAGCTCTCCCTCCAGGCGCCTTCTGTGTGTGAACCCTCCTCCTAGAGAGGAGTAGGGACCCGGCCATGGATGAGGAAATCGAAGCTCAGAGGGCAGAGTGCTACGTCCAAGGTCCCCACATTGATGCCATGGAGACGGGACATGGGCTCCGCCTGACAGGAAAGCCACTGCTAACAGGAACTTCAAGAACACACCTGCTCTTCTAGCCTTGGCGACTTCTGGGAGGCAAGGCTTAGCCGTGGGAGCCGAGCCTGCCGGGAAGTCGGAGCACTGGCCTGGGGGAGGCTACGTTTCTGCCTGCACTTCAGAGACTTGGCGCCTCTGGGAGCTCCTGAAAGCCAAAGCCCCGTCGTGCTAGGGTGCTAGGACCTGTGGGAGCTGGCGACTTCCTGCCGCACGTGTCTGGTACCGCCAGGGCTGAGGGAACCCAAAGATATTGGAGCAAGTGACGTCCTGAGAGTCACCTCTAGTGACTGGTGCTGGCCTCACAGAGTGTTGGGGCCCCTGGCACAGGAAAGCAGGCCTTCTCAAACACACCATGTGGCCAGTTCAGCTTCCCCTTTCACCCAGCAGAAAGCCCAAGAGATGCCCGCCTATGGCGAGGCACCAAATAGCGACCCTCAAAGGGTCATCAGAAATCGCCTTCCACAGCCTCTGTCCTGGTCTTGTCAGATGTTCAGGGAGGGGTCTGGCTCCTGTGTGAGGCTAAGTGTCACATTTCAGAGTGCCACAGACTCCCTCCGACCTGAGAGAAACCTCGGGCATCCCTGGCTGTGCACAAGGCGAAGGGCAGGCTTGCTCTTTGCCGAGGAGCAGAGGGCCTCCCAAGCACCCAGAACTGGAAGTGTCTATCCACAGAACCTCCCAGCAGGGAGCCCAGATCCTGAGGGGACAGCAGAGGCCCACGTCTCCTCCCACCCCTCAGAGTTCTTGCTCAGCCTTTCCTGGCCTCATCCACTGATACAGAGCTCGTCACCTCCCAAAACAGCCCCTTCTGGGACCCAGGATTTGGCTTGGGGGTTTGGTTCAGCCCTGGGGTCCTGGGTGAGCTGAGCCCACCTTTCGGTAACAGGCGCACAGTCTGCAGGGCGGCACGAGGCTCGAATCCGTGTTGCCTGTGGATCTGCTTTTGAAACAGCGAGGCTCGTAAGGAAGCCGAGGGCTATTTTTGTCATAATTACCATTATTATGAGGATGTCACGCAGCACTAATTGTTCCGGAGCTTTCCTGATACTGAACCCGCATCCGCTTCCCCAGTGCCTGTGCCAGGTCTTTCCACCCACAGGGCAATTACACTGGTCACGAAGAGACGGGTGAGCCTTTTCCAGCTTCGACAAGACTTGCACACAGTGTGAGAATTGTCACTCACCAGTACACTTCACCACCGCAGGCCAAGCTCCACGAGAGGAACGCGCCGTCTTCCCTCCCCTCCTTCCTGCCAACAGCATTCTGGAGCCTTCTGTGGTGGCACAGAGCCTCTCAGACCACCCGCATCCACCCTGCACTCCTCACCCCACTTCTGTGCCTCTGGGGACCTACTCCCTCTGCTTGCCCACCACTGTCAGCTGCCTCCTCCTCCAGCTACAGCAGTCCCCTTTCTCCATGGGCTCTTTCCACGGTTAGTAACCTGCGGTAACTACAGTCCAAAATTATTACGTGGAAAATTCCATTATGGCAGCACTATTCACAAAAGCTAAGATACAGAACCAACGTGGCACCTCTCAGTGGATGAATGGATAAGGAAAATGTGATACATATGCACCATGGAATATTATTCAGCCACAAAGAAGAATGAACCCTGTCGTTTGTAGCAAAATGGATGCAAGGGGAGGGCATCTTGTTAAGTGAAATCAGATGCAGGAAGCCGAGTCTGGGTGTTCTCATGTACATGGGTGCTGAACAAAAACCCGTCTGAATGCACAGTGGTGACGCTGGGAGGCGAGGAGGCAGGAGAGGGAGATTGGATAACAGGTACCACGCAGAGTTAGGCGGGGAGTAAGGTGCAGTGTTCTCCATCAAAGTGGGAGGTTCAGGTTCAGGTTCATGACAACCTACTATACAGTTTATGAGTCACTGGAATATTGGAGCTCAAGGCTCCAAGCATGAAGAAATGAGGAGGAGGTGAAGCTCCTCTTTGATCAGCCTGTGCTGCATACGCATGTTGAAATATCACACTGTACCCCATTAATGTATGCCATTATCACACACGTGTGTGTGTGTACACTATGGAATATTATGCAGGCACGAAGAGAAGGACATCCTGCCATTTGTAGCAACATGGATGAACCTGAAGGACATTGTGTTAACGTGAAAGGAGCCAGACCCTGGAGGGCAGGTATGCACAGTCCCACTTGGGGGAAGTCTCTGAGACAGTCAGACTTCCTGCAAGCAGGGAACACCACAGCAGCCGGGGACGGGGGAAACAGGGAGCTGTTTAGTGGTGTGAAGTCTCAGTCATGCACGATTACGGCATGGGGCCTACAGTTGACACTATGGTATCTGGGAGCTTGAAGCTGGCCAAGAGGGCGGGTCGCATGTTCAGTGCTCTCCATCAAACTAGGAAGTGAAAGCACAGAGGGACCCCTGGGGGTGTGGAGCTGTGACCATCATGATGACGATGTTCCGGACGTCTGCCTTCATCCAGTTCATCAAATCGTGCGTGCTAAATACACGGCAGTTCATCAATGACCCTTCAAAGAGCTGGTTAGAAATGTCGCATGAGAACCAAGACCCCTGTCTTGCTGAGTGTTAGGGATGATCTCTGGACCGTGTAGCTGATCTCGCACTCACACCCCGATTCCCATGCTGTTTCCCAGGCTCTGTGTTCCCTCCCTCCTCCTCCTGGGGCCCTGTTCTGGCTGACTTGGGACCCCGAGCAGAGAAGAGGAGCTGCTCCCCAGCTTCTCACCAACAATTTCCTAAATCCTTAGAGGAAGGAAATCTTCACACAGCACAGATAAAACCCTCAGGAGAAACGAGAAGCGGCACAAACCAGGCCTCCTCTTCTTTGTAGCTTGCCTCCCTCAAATCAGATCCTGCGTCCCCCAGGCTGGGAGGGAGGGACACTAGAGGAGGGTCAGGACACCCTAGGGAGCCCCTAAGGAGAACGCTCTGATCTCCTCCCAAGTGAGCCCCAGGAAGGCGGAAATCCCAGAGAGGCTCTGCAGCTCCCGAGCAGCGGGGACCCACAGGGAGCCCAGCGAGGGAAAGAAACCACAGAAGCCCACGTGCCACGCTCCTTGAAGACAAGACACCCAGGCAGCGCCCAGCGGAGGGTGGGCACTCCTGAGAGCGGCCCCGTGTCCTCCTCGTCTCCTGCTCTCATCTCCAACCTCTCAGCAATCTTGGGCTGGTCCAAAATCTAAGTGCAGCCACACACCTCCACACACCGCGGAGGGACATTTCTGGGCAGCGATCGAGTGCAGATGCAGTGACAGTTCCATGGGTTGCAATAGAGCTGGAAAATCCCCATGGCCTGGTGACATCACAGCCAGCCAGCCGTCCCCCTGTCTCCGTGCAGTGCATGGCTCCCAGGTTTGTGGCAACGCTGGTGCAGACACCCACTGCGGCCGGGCCTGTGCAGGTGAGGCGGTGGGGTGACGCGCTGCGCGTGCCTCTTGGTAGGGACAGCAATGGCCACGAGGGGCCCACGTCTTTCCTGCAGGAGACATTGAGTCATTACTCTGGAGGGGATGCCATCTGCCTATTTCATAGTTCGCTGTGAGTAGTTGCCAGGGGACAGGGGATGCCACAGCCGCCTCAGCGGTACTGTGCTTACTGTGCCCTTGGTTGCCAGGACAGCCACGTGGAGGGATGGACAGGTGCACCCCGCTCTGTAAGCTCGCTGCTGTTCCCATGACGCAATCCCCCCGCCCAGGTTCCCAGAACATATCCCATCCTTAAAGGGATGGTTCACCTTGGCGTCCACTTGGCTGGACTGCGACTCCCAGAAAGCGGGCACAGCATACTCCTGGGTGCGTCTGTGAGGGTGTTTCAGGCGTCCAGTGACACGAGGGTCGGCCAGCCAGGGGAAGCCCCTCCCAGAACATGGGCGACACCGTGCAGTGGGCTGGGGTGGGGGTGGAATTAACAGCTGATTGAGGGGCCTCACACCTGCAGGCTGGATTTTTCTTTTTTTTAATTAAATTATTAATTAATTACTTTTTTGGTGCTGGGGATTGAACTCAGGGGCACTCGACCACTGAGCCACATCCCCAGTCCTATTTTGTGTCTTATGTAGAGACAGGGTCTCACTGAGTTGCTGAGCACCTCGCCATTGCTGAGGCTGGCTTTGGACTCTCGATCCTCCTGTCTCAGCCTCCCAGAGTGCTGGGATTACAGGCGTGCACCGCCGCGCCCGACTTGGCTTCCAACTTAAGCAGGTGCATTGTCTGCTGCTGCCTTCCCTCTGGACGCCAGATCCGGACCCTTCAGCCTGTCCACATGGACTCTGCAGCTCCCCAGAGGCTTCTAGCCTTCAGCCTCCACTTGGGCTGCATCCCTGCTCCTCCCGTTCTGAGCTCCGGCTCCTTGGACTGAGCTGCTCCTGGGGTCCCGGGTCTCCAGCCTCTGGTTCTGGGAGCCGCCTCCCAAGTCCCCGTCATGGTTGCACACGCTCCGTTTGTTCCGTTCACCCTGACACACTGAGCCACGTGCGGCTACACAGAGGAGACTGTCCCTTAGTGCTACTATTTCTTTCGTGTTGCTCTCCATCCTCGAACCCTGGACCCAGCCGTCACCAGCCCAGCCGTCTGTCCCCTGCACTGCCACATCAGCCTCCTAGCTTCCATCTTGCCTTTCCTGCCACAGCCTTCCTGCCCCCAGCCCTCAGAGCAGGCCTTTTAAAACAGGGTAGATCCTGGCACCCTGCTCAGAGTCCTCCAGTGACGCCTCATGTCTCTCAGCCCACAAGTTCCCTTGGGGACCCACAGGGCCCGATGCCCTCTCCAGACCTCGCCTCCCAGTGGTCTCCCGAGCACCCTGGGTGCGAGCCTGCCTCCTGACTGTCCTCCACACTCCGAGTGCACTCTCTCTCTTTTTATTTTTGAAACTATTTTCTTATTTGAGTTTTTTTTTTTTTCAGATCCCGAATTTCTTCTAAATCTACAATGAAACAACCAGAGGATTGGAATCACTGGCTCTGCAACAGACCCATATGCTAATGAGAAAGTCCAGTTCCAACTGGGGAAATTAACCTGAGTCCCAGCCTTTTCAGTATAACATTACACCTTCCACCTAGAAAAATTAATCCAAGTACCCATCTTGGCTGAAGGAAAAGAGTTACTTATGACTTTATAAAAAATAAAAGTCAAATGGCGCTACATAGGACATTTTGTTTCTTTTTCTTAGGAAAAAGAAGTTACATGGAAACTTCTCAATTTTTTTCTTCTACTCCTCTATGTCCAAACTTGAAGGCAGGTCATACTATAGTGTCCATGACACCTTTCTTCCAGTTTTGGCCACATGGAGAACTAACTCTACTGTGCTATATGACTCCACAAAACAGGATAAATAAAACCATAATACAGCAGCCTCTCATTTTAGGAAGGTGAATAGGGTTCCATCATGGACTCAAACTGGGTTGTTTACTTTTACCATTCTTTCAACTAAATGTAAGCATGCACTCACAGGATTAGCTGCTACACGATGTGGTCCTGTAGAAGAATGAAAATATTTTAAAATAGCAAATGTTCCAAGACTTGAAAAAGTCAACAACAGCTTCTGTCTCCAGGAGAAAAATCCCTCCTTTTATCCAAAAATGGGGATTTACACATGTAAAAATCTGTATTTTTACAGAATTTCTTTAGGTATATCAGATATGAAATCAATCTTGATATCTTGTCTTTATGTTTCTTTATCACATCAAAGAGTTAACTGTAAAGCTGGACCTTTGTCTCTGTCCAGTAAATCTATGTCACAAGATGAGCCAGGGTTTAGAGATATTTGTAACTTTTTAACATCTCTTTCTTTTCAAATTACAACAAATATTTGGAATTTACTGCTGCAGTCTCAAATGTGCTTATCATAATAGTGGTCAAAACTGGAAGACATTTTTAAAAAACCCTAAAGAAGTCATCCATCATCCATACTTGCCATTTATTAGTCTTCTCATTTGGAGCAAAAGGCAAAGAATTCTCAAATACCATGACCTAAGCACCTGTTTCAAATTAAACATCATCCTTCACCTTGCAAAATAATTTTTTGATAATTAAGTAAATTGCAGAAGACCCAGATCAGTTGCTTTTTTCTTCCTGGAGAAGTCAGCAGGATAACTGCACCCTAAGTGCTTCTTTCTATGTTGAATCTGAAAGGTGGAACAAAAGAGAAGCAGTCTTTTCCATTCCAAACCATGGAGGTAAAGTGTAGAAAGGTATCCATATTTCTGTAGCGAAAGTGGCTGGATAAAAAAGCAGAACTGCCCACTCTAGAAGACAACATAGAAGTACCTGAACATCCTGAGTTCAGAATTTTGAGATGAATATAAAAGCACCTAAAGATCAAGAAAGTGTTCATCCTGTGTGATAAGGATTCTCGCACAGTCCATCAGACGCAATTGGCTTCCTGGGGGACCTGCCCGCACCGCCCCCCAGGCCCAGAGGCCAAATGGCCAAATGGCTGAGGTGCCCCTCACTCTGCCATCTTTGCTTCTGCACTCTCCCTCTTTGCATGTGCCAGGAGTGCTCGGGCAGATGCAGGACTTGGTTCTTCCAGTGCTGGCTCCTGCGCTGCCCGAGTGTCCCACCTGGAATCACCCCACCAGCCCTCCTGGTCCTCCCAGGTGCTCTGTTCCTCTTCCAGCCCTCACCGTCCCCTGTGTGCTTGGTCACTTGCTGTCCTCCAGCCCTCTCCACTAGAATGCAGCTGCTCCTTCATGTCCGTCCCCTCGGCACCTGGGACACTTCATACCTGATCCGTGGCTGCTCATGGAATGAGCAGACGGACCTCGTGACAGATGGCCAAGGACACTCAAAACCCTGAGTCTGGAGTGGATGTTGTCCAAGAGCAGAGGGGCTCGCTCCTCAGTGCTTGCAGAGGATCTGGGTCCCGCAGACGAGATGCTGGGCTAGCTTTTTGCTGGAAGCAGAAGTGCCCATGCAGATGGTGGTGACCTGTGGACACCTAGATGTCCTGGGGTTGACCAGCTTGCCTACTGCCCTCATTTCTGAGCACTAGCAGACTCCCCAGTCCTTTCTCCGTGTGGACGTCTGGTCTGGTGGGCACCAGGTCACCATCAGTGACAACAGTGAGCACTAACTGGGCATTTACATTTCCAGAAACAGGCTCATGGCTTTCCCCGGGTGTCTCCTTCCAACTTCCCACCGCTCCGTAAGGTCTGCAAGGCCTGAACTACGATTAGCCACAAGCTCATCAGAGGGTCAGAGGGTCCCAGACCTAGAGGCACTCCATTTTCCATGGGCGAGACAGACATGTGTCAAGAATGCCCACACAGTGAGAGCGCGACAGAGGGGAGCACCTTGCTGCTGGAACAGACGGAAGTGACCTTCTCTTTAGGGCGTAGCGGGGTCAAGCTATTCACCTTTCTGCAGTGCCAAAGGCCTCCGAGCTCCTGGCTTTGTCCAATCTTCTAGGTCTGCTGCTCCCTCTCTGAGACTTGCCACCTGGCCTCTTTAGGTGGCCGCTCCTCCTTTTGCCGTCCAGTTCACCCTCCATACCTGCACTGCTGCCTCGACAGCATCTGGCCTCTGCCCTAACTTGGTTCGCTCCTTCCCCGTCTCCCCGACTTGAATGTAAACTCCCCACAGAGAGAAGCCTGGCCCGTCCAGTTCATCACCACATCTCCCCACCCTGGACGAATGATTGACACAGCCCAAGGGCTGAATGAATACATACCGAGCAAAGGGCTGTATGAAAGCCAGTGAAACCTTACAGTCACGTGTTGCTTAACAATGAGATACATCCTGAGAAATAGAGCATCAGATGATTTTAGCACAGTATGAATGGCATAGTGTTCTCATGCAAATTAAGACAGTTATGACATCACTAGATGATGACATCATGTTATGGGACCATTGTTACATACGGGTCCTCTCCTTTCCAGTTGGCTGTGGTTGTCGGATGCTCTCATGCAGCACGTGATTATAACTGAAGTTACAGAAGGCCCAGGAGGTTAGGGTGGGGCAGAGGAGGAGAAAACTTTCCAGATAGGAGAGACCTCCCGGGCAGCTCTGGAGAGGGTTTTCCCAGCCCACAGTGGACAGGGACCCTATCCAAGGAACCTCGTGGTGAGTATCAGACAGTGCATCCCCCAAAGCCACCTGCTGGAAGGGTTTTCAAAACATGCTAGACTCTCCTCCATGTCTGATGAGGGGTGACTGGGAGTCACCCCAGCTGGGCACAGGGGTAGCTGCAAGGAGTGGAGCCGCCCCCTCAGCATTCCCTTCTCAGCGAGTGGCTCCTCCAATCCTTCTTCTTCTCAGTAGCTGTGGAGCTCTTGCATGGTGCCACCTGGTCAGGGGATTCACTTCTAGGGCTGCTGCAGAGGCACCACAGCCTGGATGGCTCCCAACAGCAGAAACGTATTGTCTTGCTCGGCGGCAGAGTGGAAGCTGGAGGTCCAGCTGTCAGTGGGTCCAGCTCCCTGGAGACCAGCCTTCCTTGCCCTGGCTGGCTTCTGGGCACCTGTCTGTGGTCTGTCACTCTGGCATGCAGAGGCCCCACTCCCATCTTTACCTCTGTTGTCACCTGAGCCCTCGCAGCTCCCATGCCTGTGACTCCACGTGGGCCCCTCTTCCCACAAGGGCACCAGTCAGGCTGCACCCTCATCGTGACTGGACCACCTGTCAAAGCCTGATGTACAGATACGGCGAATTCACAGGGATCAGTCCTGGAGACGGACTCCCCATGTCCATGCACTTCAGGGGCACACACGGTCCCCCGCTGCCTCCCCCTGAGTGGAATCAATCCCGGGGCTGCCTGCACACAGCCTTGGGAGGAGACCAGAAAGAAGCCGGTGCGAGAGGAGACCGCCGCCGGCCAAGCTGGCCATGCGCCCTGATGGCTACTGAGCTCCTTCAGAAGCCCAGTGGGTAAGACGCCACCACCATGGCTGGACAGTAGTGTGATATGAGGAGTGGCCAGAATCTGAATCCAAACCACTCAACTCCTCTGCTCGAAATGAAGTGTACGGCCCAGCCCAGAGCAGGGCTGCGCAGGCAGCTGGCCTGGCTGAATTCTTCCTGATCCTCTGTGCAGACGACTCCCAGGAAATCCACCCATGCAAGACGCACACTTGGAACTTCTGTGAAATGAGTGCCAGACCTTCATGACGACGATTCACTAAAATGTCAGGACTGGCGGTCACAGTAGTTAGTCGGACAGACTAACTGGAGTCGTCCAGGACTCTGAGGGCGGGGCTGCACCCCACTTGCAAGCTGGCACACTGGCCAGCCGCCATCCCGTGGATGGTGGGAGAAGGCACAAGACTCCTGCCTCAGGGACACAGGTCATGAGCACCATGCTCACAGTGGTCTCCTTTGCTCTCCAGGCCCCAGGGTGGCCATGCAGCCTGACTCAGGCAGCTGCTGTCCCATGGGTGACCATCACAGACTGGGGAGCCTGAATCTTTGTGGTGGGACCCACAGGCAGTAAGAGTACCTGCTCTCTGCCCCAGAAGTAGCATCTTTTTTTTATCTCCCAAGGCTGTAAGTGTGGAGCAGAAGCCATCAAAGCCTCTGCTCATGAGATGGGCAGAAAGAGGCACCCACGGAGGGGCACCCACGGAGGGGCACCCACAGACAGCCACCTCTTAACAGTAGCTCCCTGCTAAGCAGCAACTCAGGGGCCCAGACTCTTTCCCTGCCATAGCAATAACCTACCTGTGCTCTCAGAATCTTCTCCATGGAGCTGGAGAAAGGAGGATGGAAGAAAGAAGGAGAGAGAGTTTTTAATGGGCCACCCTGGAGGTGGTGTTCCCACATGTCACTGGCCAGAACTTGGTCACTGGGCCAAACTTGTCCACCAGGGAGCTTGGGAAGTGCAGCTTGACTGTGTCCAGCAGGAAGAGGGAAATGAATGCTTTGAGGAACCACTCACAAGACTCTGCCATTCTGTTTTGATTCTAATCCAAATTATGCCAAGAGGCTCCAAAAATTTCTGGGCCTCTTCTGAGAGGTAAGCAGAGTAGACAGCAGGGACAGGAAACAGGAAGAGTGGGGAGAGGACAATATCTCTGAGTACACAGAAAAATATGTATTTAACAAGAGCATCAAGGCTCTGAGACTACACCTTCCTAAGTTGCCCAACTATCCCAGACTGAATGTTTCCTGGGATGTAGGACTGTATTCGTCCTTTTTCTGTTGCTGTAACAAAATACATGAAGCTGGATTACATGTAAAGGAAAGAGGTTTATTTGGCTTACAGTTTTGGAGGTCCAACAGCATGGTGTCAACATCTGCTGGCTTTAGTGAGGGTCTCTTGGGTACATCACTATATGGCAGGTGGCACTGTGAGAGGAGTGTGTGATTGTGTGTGTGTGTGTGTCTGTGAAAGAGAGAGAGAGAGAGAAAGAGAAAGAGAGAGAGATCACTTGTCCAGACAGGAGTCCAGAAGAAGGGGAAGGGCCAGATTGGTTCTTTTGTAACAAGCCACTGTCATGGGAACCAACAGGGGTCCCTGAGGCCTGCATCCAAGGGCAGTACGCGAGGACCCAGTGACTTGCAGGCAAGCCTCGCCCTGCAGGTTCCCATTCTCAGCACCTCCACACCGAGCCCAAGCTTCTGGCACAGAAACCCCGGAGGACACCCTCTCACCACATCCAACACACAGCAGAGATTTGGGTGTTAAAACTGGGGTTGTCACACTAATTTAAAAAAAAAACTATAAATAGAGCAAGAGCAGCAGAGTAGAGGGAAGGTTCTGGGGACTCATGAGGACAAATTCTCTGCCACGCCTTTATAATTATGTCAGAATGAATCCTAATGTATAACTAAGACCCCACGATGGAAACACAACAGGTTGTCCTGGGGAAACTGACACAGCTGCTCACTGCCCCTCAGCTGTGCAGCCTGGGAAGGTGTCCCCCTTCTGAGCCCCACTCTCTCACTCTTCACCTACAAAGAGAGGCCCAGCCTGAGCTCAGTGTCCCATCATCCGTGACGAGGGAGCCATGGAGGCCTCGCGTGGGGAAGCGGGCCGTCGAGGACACGAGTGCGCGGGCGTCTGCTTTAGAACATGGTTCTAGAAACAGAAGGCTTAGGTGGAGCAGAGGGAGCTGGGGTGGGAGAGGAAGAGCTCGGAGACCCTGTCTTTGAACCAGCAAGAAGTGACCCACGAGCTGCTGGGAGGCAGGGGCAGTGACCCACCCACGGCCTCTAAGCAGCCGCGGCAGAACTGGAACCCAGGCCTCAGTGCAGGGCGGCCAGCCCCTCCTCTGCCTCACTGAATCTTCACTCTGCAGCTCCCAACGTCTGCAAGACCATCGAGAAATGAGCTCATCACCCAAGGTGAGTCTCCCCGACTTGGAGCCTCCGGCCCCAGCCCCAGTCCCTGCTGTGGACACTCCTCCATGAACAGGGACTTGGGGAAAGGAGAGTTTTGTCACTGGCCTGGGGATGTATTTTCTTCAGTGAACTCTGGCGACACATTACAACAGCCCGAAAGTGCTGATGCTCCTTGTGTTTGGAGCGGGAGTGAAATGCTTTGCACCAATCCCCGTTTATAATTTAGAGATTTAAAAATGAACTTCAGCATTTCTGTTTCAAACTCCAAACGAAAACCTGTCCTTCAGTCTCAGTCTGCCCAAATCCTGACCTTCGCTGGGATATAAATATTATTTGCTTTCTTCTTGAGTCCAGAAGTTCGTTTCACTAAGTCATCCCGACCATTTCTTAAAGGCCGCTTCAGCAGAGCTGCGTGTGCGATCCTGGACGGGAAATCTGCTCCACTGTGGGGTCCAGACATTTGTCTGCAGTGAACACGGACACGGTCTGCCACGGCCTCACCAAGGATATCGGCTGTCCTCATGACCAAAGGGAAGGGGACGCGTTTTCACCTCAGACATGGTACTCTCCTGGGTTTCCTGTCGGGGCAATGCCAGTAGGGCCCACTTAGATGTCTAAGCTTTCCAGAAGCTTCCTCCCCCTCCCCTGCTCCATCCCTGGCACGCTGTCCTTGCTACCCCTCCCTTGGAGCTGTCTGACGCCCTGGCCTCGCTGCGGCTGCTCTGACTTCCAGTAGCACCCAGGCAGGATCTCTGCCAGCCCTGTCCTGTCCCTGCTGCAGATACAGCCTAGGCTGGTGGTCACACACCCTGGCTTCCTCTGATTTTATTTTAAATTTCTCTCCTTCTTCCCTGGTTCTTTGTCAATATTACCACCCAACCTTGTGACCCAGATTAGTGTGTCTCATATAACCTCAAACAGTTAGGATCCGAATCAAACCAGGACTACGGCTTTGTGTGCAGTACATTTTAATGTAAATATATAGTATCATGTGATTAATTTTATTGAGCACCCTGCTTCTCTCTCCTGGGTTTTGGTTGTGTTCTGGAGCTTCCTTAACTTTAGTGTACATTACCCTTTCATCTGGCGTCTCCCTGTTGGACACACAGAGATATCCCCATGCAGCGGCCTGTGCACCTCATACGTGACTCCTGCCGGCTGTTCCTCAGGGTGTGGGTGACATATTTTATATGTCTTTGGACCTCATGATGGGCACCCAGGCCCTTCCACACAGAGCCCAGCAGTGACTGTCCCAGGGCATCTCCTTGGCAGAGCTTGGAAGGCACTGGGCCAGGCAGGAGACCTAGGAATGGGCTAACTGAGCCACACAGCGTGGGCAGGTCTAAGCTTGCTAAAGACTGCCTTCCAGAAGGATTCTGCCCATTGATGTCCCTGCTGCAGTGCAAGAATGATCTGGTCTCCGCACATTCGCACCAGCACTTGAAATCACCCCCCACTAATGTCCGTCATGCCAATAAGAGTAACAACCTCCCGGCATTCTCTCTTGCACCTCTCATGCCTGGTGAGCCTGAGTCTCTCTTCATGTGTTGCTGGGCCATTAGGATCCCCTTCTCTGAAAGAACTGCTCATCTTTTTTACCCCATTTCCTCCTAACTCCTTTTCTTTTTCAACTGATTTTTGGGGGGTTTTATATATCACAGGCATTAATAATTTGCTGATCTGAGATACCACGAGAATGTTTGTTTACTCAGCCTATGATTTATCTGTTATGTTTTTTCTGATGTGATTATTCATTAAAAGAACCTTCTTCAGGGGCTGGGGTTGTGGCGCAGTGGTAGCGTGCTCGCCTAGCATGCGTGAGGCACTGTGTTCGATCCTCAGCACCACATAAAAATAAAATAAAGATATTCTGTCCACTTACAACTAAAAAAATAAATAAATATTTTTTTTAAAAAAAAGAACCTTCTTCATTTTAAAGTCAGATTCTTTCTTCTTCCTTTCTGGTTTGCCAAGACCCCCTTTTATTTCACAGTCACTCCCAATCCCAACTATGCAAGTGTAGCTCAGAAAGTCACATGCCTCAATGCCATCCTGCCTACGTACATGCAAGTGGCTGGAGCACAGAGGGGCATCATTATCCAGGGGCAATGATGCCCTTTCTAAGGAATGTGAAATTGGGATTAAGAGCATGTCAGTCAATCATCTCTTTCATGCCTCTAAAATTTGGCAGCTGTCAGTGACCATTTTCTACTATGATAAAGACAGCCTGCCAGGAGATGCCAAAAGATACCAGGCACACAGAGGGAAACAGAGACGGGGAGATTAGAGGGCTTCATGAACTCCCTTTCTGTTCTCTGGCTCCTAAAGCCCTCACCCCTGAGACAGCCCAGCATCTTCCTGCCCTGCATTTCCCAGTGACCTTTCCAAAAGGTAATATTTGGACATTAAATACTACCTTTATATTAGCCATGTCCTTTTACCACATGGACTAGTATTTACTTAATGTGTTTCTTTAAATCAACCCAATGTATTTGCTTAAAACTTTTTTGTTGAAAGAGGAAACTTCATATCAAGTCTGTAAATACAAAATTGAGATCATGATGAAAATAAAAATAATTAAAACTGTGACATGCTGAAGGTGGAGACATATAAAAATACTTTGAGAGAAAGACCTAAATGTAGACTTTCTCCTTAATGTAGTCAGAATGAATAGAAATTTAGAAAAGAGAATAGCTTTTCTTGGTGTTATTTAATGCCTTTGCCTCAACCTTATAAAAGCATCTCCCAATCTCTTGGTACCTTCAAAAGCTGGTGTTCTAATAAACCATTTCTCTTTCCATCTTATGACCTTTTGATTTCCTTCTACTTATTCCACTAATGGATTTCTAATCATTGCAACTAAAAATGATGCAACAGAGTGAGGTATCTGCAGTTACATAGACCAAGTTTTCTAATTTATCATTAAGAACCAGACTGATGGGAAAATGGCTCACATCACTTCCTCCCACACACCATTGGCCAGAATTTAGTCATACGATCCCCTTCTGGATGCAAAGGACTCTGGGAAATGTAGTCCTTAACTCAATATCCACTTCTGCATAGCAACACCTCTCTATTGAAGGGATGCATACACCTTTTATGGACCATGCCACACGCTGTCACAAGCAGCTTGCACAGGGTTGGTTGGGCACGTTATAGGAACTCAGGTGAGGGAAAGAAGGAAGGAAGAAGAGAGATGGAGAAAGAGAAGCTACACTATTATTTTCCTTCAAGTGAGAAAACATTATATTTGCACTTGAATATCTTACTCTTTTAAATGAGCATGAACGACTTTTCCCATGGATACATTGAGAGTTAGCATGACTCAGTGAAAACTTTGTGTTTTTTTAAGCAGTCTCATTTTTCACCCCAGGAACCTCTGTGGGAGTGAATCACACGTGGGTGATTCCTGACATGTCCCCTGGAAATAGATCCCTACAGAACAAATCCCTGGCCTTCATTGTGCTTTTGAAGTCAACTTTCTCTGGGAACCTATTTCTTAGTCACGTCATATTTATGAATTCAGCTAACATATATCACAGATTCAAATGAGTATGCTTGAACGAGGATGGCACTCAGAACAAATCCCAAACACAATACCTTGAGATTAAGAATTACTAGGATTTCAGATTAGTTCCCTAAGGTGCCAGAAAAAGGTGCACAGACTGGGTGGCTTCAACAGCTCACGCTTGCTGTCTAGGAGTTCTGGAGGCTGGAAGCCGTGGACAAGATCCTGGAGGGACAGGCTCCTGTGGGTTGTGACAGAGTCTTCCATGCCTCTCACCTG
Organism: Xerus rutilus; assembly: GCA_028644305.1. NCBI lineage: Eukaryota > Metazoa > Chordata > Mammalia > Rodentia > Sciuridae > Xerus > Xerus rutilus. The sequence continues at coordinate 138,173,289 of CM053405.1, read as the reverse complement.
GCTTCAGGTGATTGTCAGTCTTTGGAAGTTCTTGATTTGGAAATGCATCACCTCCGTCTTCTCTTTCTCCTTATGTGTATGTTTTTTTTTTTCTGAGTCCAAATTTCCCCTTTTTATGAGAATACCAGTCACATTGGACGAGGGCCTCCTCAATGATCTTACCTTGATCATCTATAAAGACCCTGTTTTCAGATAAAGTCACATCCTGGGGTGCTGGGAGTTAGGATTTCAACTAGCTGCATATTGGAACTATGTAATCCAACCCTGCAGCCTTCATTGTCTTAAACCAAATCATCCCAAGGAGAGACAGCAGGGAACATGTGAGAGAGCAAACCCCACAGCACCAAAGTCTTCGTTAAGTCATCAGGTCTATAGTTAGAGAAAAGGACACACTTTTTGAATTCTCTGACCTTATTTCCCAGGATTTAAAATAACTCCAGACCTCCTCCAGGATGGGCTTGGACCTTGGTGAAGCGACTCAAGTGTGGACGTCAGGTGGGCTGCCAGGGTGCAAGTCTCGGTGTATATCTAGACAACCTGTGAGTGTGCACGTGTATTTCAGCCTCTTGGAATAGCTGTTTTCTCATCTGTAACCTAGGCGATGCAGACTCCACAATGTTATTATTAGGACCCACAGAGCAATATGCTTGGTGAGCACCTGGAGCATTTAAGGTAGTTTTCAGGGCGGACCTGCCCTAAACACCCCTGGTCTACCATGCGAGTTGTGCCATGGACTGCCAGGGCCACCACCTAGATGTACTTAACACTTCATTGCATTTCCTTGATCACTTATCCATTCACCTGTCCATCTCCTCCATCCATTCATTAATTTCTCTGCATTTCCAAGTGAGTGGCAGATGTCAGCACACTTCCTTCCAAATCCCTCAGCATGCACACCACTAACCATTGTTTCATATTTGTGTAGAGTTCTTTTTGGTTTTGAAGTAAAATTTAAGACAGTGAAATGCAAATATTTAAGTAATGTTGATGAATTTCAAAGTGATGCTCCCGGGAAATGCAAGCGCTTATCAAGCTGCAGAGCACCCCCGTCACCCCAGAGCCTTCTCTTGACCTCCCTTCCTATGCAATCTCCACAGCCTCCCACCCGCAGAGGTGCCATTGCCCTGGCTTCTGTCATTAGAGACTGTCCATCATTAGTTTACCTATTGCCAAACCTTGTATAAATGAAGTTAGACGGTATGCACTCTGTGGGGTACGGTTCCTTTCCCTTATCTCATTTCTGAGATCCGTCCACATTATTGCATATACCAGTGGCTCCTTCCTTCTCTTGCTGAACATTATTCTATCCTAAGGCAGTAGCACCTATTTTCCTGGGGATGCATGCCAGTATTTAAGTTATATGAAATGCTGCCATGGGTGTTCTTGGATGAGTCTTTATGTGGACATGTTCTTTCACATTTCTTGGATGTACCTTTGCTAGGTCAGAGTGGGTAGATACCGAGCATCATTCTGTATGCCTACCAACACTCTCCTAAGATTTTGCAAAGGGACATTACACTGGAGGCCCCTGAGCAAGACATACCAGAGCAAGGGGAGGCCTTCCAGGAAGGAGACTGGTTGGGAAGCTTCTGCCATGTCTTGGGGAAAGGCTACTGAGCTTTACAAGTGCTTCCTGCAGCACAAAGACCCTCCTATCTTTTACAAAGGGTTGCAACACAGCATGACTTTACTTCTCTGTGTGCTCTGAGTAGTCCCAGCTACCACCAGGACACAAGCTGGACTTGGACAGCAACTGCTTTGGACAAAAAAGACCTGATATATTGCTAGGCTCAGTGGTGCATGCCAGTAATCCCAGTACTTTGGGAGGCTGAGACAGGAGAATCGCGAGTTCAAAGCCAGCCTCAGCAATGGCGAGGTGCTCAGCAACTCAGTGAGACCCTGTCTCTACATAAAACACAAAATAGGGCTGGGGATGTGGCTTAGTGGTCAAGTACCCCTGAGTTCAATCCCTGGTACCAAAAAAAAAAAAAAAAAAAAAGCCCTGAAATGTGGAATACTTTAATATCCTTGCCAGTGTGTGTTTTCTAAAAAATTAACTCTGAAAAGATTTGGCCTCTTCAGTGCCAGAGGGGACAGCCTGGGCTGAGAGACACATGGGGATCTTGTGTGGTTTCTCTCTTCTTTTACAGCCAGAAGCTGTGGCAGTGAATCAAGTCCTTGGCATGTGGCATCCTGATTGGGCCCCTCTGCAGCATGGTTCTGAGTGCCGTCTCAGAAAGCCACGCTGGAGCTGGGGTCCCCAGCCTTCTCACGGAGGCTGTGACCCCTTAGCACACCTGGTCAATCCCCTTTCTGTGTATGCTGTCTGGGAGCCTTCAGACTACTGGAGGATGCACCAAGACTTGGGTTTGGGTATGGGAAGGGGTTTGCAGATCTTCAGCTTCCATAGTGCTTGATTCTAGAATGAGCTCTCTGGCAACTTCCAAGGGCTGCTGCTCTTATTTCTCAACCCCCTTGTGCAGCCCTCTCTCCATTTAGCCAAGCCTTCCGTCTTGTTCCCAGGGTGCTTTGCCCTCTGTGGCCCAAGCAAAGGGAAAGAGTGGAGAACAGACAGCTCCAGAGGCCTCACCAGCAAAGGAGAGGCCTTCAATGGGGCATGCACGACAGCAAGTCCTCACGGGGCCCCTGCTGGCCTCATCAAGCCACTCTTGTCTACTCTGGCTGTCTGTTTGTCTAACTTATAATTCAGAAGGGAGACATTTGATCAATGTCAAGTTTATTTGAACTAAATAATGAAGTCAGATGTTTTCTGACTTATAGTTTGAACTGGCTGATGGTTTAATTAGGCAACCTGGCCATTTAGGCACATGGCAGACATTTTTTCAAAATTGAAAGAGCTTCTGAAGTCTTGTAAAGTAATAAAGTCTAAACAGAATGATTCATTTCAAAATTACTAAAAAGGAAGAGGACAGAAATGCCCAAACCATGGAGATGACTAGAGTTTGAGATGGGAAGGCTAATTACCCTCATGTGACCATTACACATTGTGTGCCTGTATCAAGTTATGATTCTGAGTCCTATAAATATATAAATATTAGGCCTCCTTAAAAAGTATCGAAAGAGCTACTGTGCAGCTAACTACAAGCTTTCAAAGCAAATATATTTCAAAGCACACACTTGAACATGATATATAATAACTTACATCTTCTACAACTGTTTAAACTTGTTATTTAAATAAGAGATGCCTTGTCCTAAAAATGTGTAAGGGAAAAATATAGCTTTTGAAATTCATGTTGTTTTATGGGGACTGGTAGTCAACATTTTGAAGACTGCCACCCCCAGCATCAGCCATCCTCCCTCGGCTTCTCTAGGCGTTTCTGCCGAATAACAGTGTCCACTCCAGAGGAATCTGGTGAGCTGAATTCTGCTCATCTCACTGCACTGGGGAGCAGGCAGTGACCCTTGGCTTTTGGGAAAGGAAATTCATTTGCAAAACCTCCGATTGGCCCCCGTGAAGCCATGTGACCGGCCCAAAGGAAGGACACACGCAGGAGCAACCGAACAGCCCGGGCGCCTTCCTGCTGCGGGCATTGCCCAGTCTCAGTGGAGGGAGGTTTCCTCCCAGAGCTGCGGAAGGTGTCACAAGCCAGTGCCTGAGCAGAGAGTGCCACTCGCTGCTTCTCAGCAGCGTGGGGTCTGGACGCCCTTTGGAGGGCAGTGCCCCTTCCAGAGAGGAGGCCGCCTGCCTTTGCTCAGGAAGCCTAGTGGAGCAGGGTGCGGCTCTGGAATCCACGCAGCACAGGCAGCTTTCCTCTGTGTTGCTGAGAAAAGGGTCAAAGAACAACTAATTAAAAGCACCACTTCTCATGCTGCAGAAAATACAATAATGACTTTAAAAGGTTTTGCCGTTTTCTTTCCAAATGCAATTAAATGCCAGCTACCTTTGCTGATTCTCAGCCCAAATTGCTGATGTTATTTTATCAACTCTCCTGATTACAAAAGAAGAGATTGAATGCTAACAGCAGATTTGTGAGGAAAAGTGCGTTTTCCAGCTCATTTAGTTTAAATGAAGTCTTGCTCCTATTTTGATTTTCCCCTTGCAGGCAGCTAACAGCTGAGTGGGGCTCACAGATGAGACTGCGCACCATGGATGGCCATGTTCCTCACGGGGCTGGCCTCCCCACCCGCTGTGAACCTGTGGAGCAGATGCTGTGCCATAAGCCCATGTGGTCCTCTGCACGCTCTGTAGCCTTGTGTCCTCTCCCTGAGCGTCAACCTGGGAGCTTCCTAGGGGCAAGGCCAGGTCCTCCCCCAGCAGTGAATCCAGGCAGCCCGGGTATCAATAGCAGTGGCACATTCGCAAGAGTCGAGAGCGTTGTCACCTTGAAGGTGAGGCTTGCAGTTCAGCCTCCCTGCATGGAGGAGGAGGTCAGGGGACAGGACTTGGACTCCCTGGACTTGGAAAGTGTTCATTATAATGACCACACTACGGTGTCTTGGGCGTGCCGTGTGGGGCAAGGGCACAGCCCTGGGAGCCCGTGACAGTTTGCTAGAGCTGCCATAATGAGGACCCCAAGTGCTGGTTTTACATGATTCAAGCCAGAATCTCACTGTCTCAGTTCTGGAGGTTAAAAGTGCAAAATCGAGAGGTTGGCGGAGTTGGTCTCTCCCACGCTGTCCCCTGCTGCAGGTGCTTTCTTGGTGAGTCCAGTGCACATTGGCACTAGAGGCGTCACCTCAGTGTCTGCCTTCATGGGACTCTGCCCTCTGCCTTCGTCTCTGGGTCCTGGTCCTCTTCTCACAAGGACACCTGGGATATTGGACCAGAGCCCACCCTACCAACTGCCTTTTAGCTTGATTATCTCTGTAAAGATGCTTTCTCTAAATAATGTCACCTTCTGAGGTACCGGGGGTCAGGACTTCAGCATATCTTTGTGGGGGACACAACAGGTTAAAGAGATCCACACCAAGTCGTGACTTTGTGAGTTTCTAGCACGGTGGCCCTGGGCTCCAGCCTTAAGAGGATACGTGGGCCAAAGTTTGCTTTTCTGCAAATTATTGTAAAGGATTACTCTCCCCTCCTTCCAGAGCATCTTCTTCAAATCCCCAGAACACTTGTACACTTTCCTAAATGATAGTCACAACAACCTGTGATGCAGAATGAGTATTCTCACTTCTGAGTTCCGGAGGGGAGGCTCAGGGAGGAAGCGTGTCCTGCCCAGGAGCTCCCAGCAGAGAGCAGTGGCGCTGGGCTTCTGCACAGGTCTGTGACTCCAGGCCCAGGCGCTCTGGGTGCAACCATTTGTTGACAGCTACTTCTGTTCCCCTTTCAGCCGCTCACTGGTCTGAACTGTGTTGTTCTTTCCTTTTTTAATTAATTAGACAATTTGCATAGGAGAGAATAAATTACCAACACAGAAAGACGCATTCTTCTCATCAAATGTGTTTATTTGGAGCTCCCTCCGGGGGAAGTGCCAGCTCAGTGGAGATGGGAGCGGTGGCTGTCAGCGTTGCAGGTGAGTAGGCTTGGGATCTCCAAGCCAGAAGGTGGAGACTCCAAGGATGGTGGAGGAAGATAGCATGGGCAGGGCACAGGGCTCCAGGCCGGTGCAGCACAGTGGGCTCACACCAAGCCCCCCAACCTCCATTTCTTCATCTCTAAAATAACAATACTGACACTCGGGATTTCGGGATTTCCGTCTGCAAAGCTGAATGATTGGTAAGGTCATCACTCAGTTTAAGTGACAAAAGAAACAAAGCATATTTGGAGGAAATATGATAGGAGTTCAGTTTGAGGTGCCCGAGGGCACTCCATCGGAATGAGTAGAAGGAGGTGTTCAGGGGAAAGACCTGAGTGGAAGGTAGGCATGTAGAGCCATTGGAAGAGAGGAAAAGTTTCCTTCCACCTGTTCAACCATCCATTCCAAGAGCTCACAGACCACCCACGATGAAAACAGATTGATAATTCTGTGATGAATGCATACTCAGGACTTGGGAGGATCCTGCCTGGTTTGGAGAGACCAGGAAAGACTTCATAGAAACAATGGAGCCTGTTCCAGGTCCTGAGGACTGAGCTGGAATATTCCTGGCACAGGAGAGAGCTCGGCACTGAGCGGCTTCCTGGAGAGGGTTTACCCAAGGGAGAAGGAGCTGGGTGTTGTGACTGTCCTCGTTGTCACAACCAGCCCTGCACCAGGGACAGGCTCCAGATGGAGAATGGATCTCATTTGTGTATTGGGGAAGTAATTCCTTTTACTATAGCAAATAAAACCACAAATTTCACTAAGACTGTAAAAGTTGTTTTTTACTCAGGTGACAGCCCAGTGTGGGAAGCTCACTGTCCTCCACGTAGAGATTCAGGGATCCAGGCTCCCTTCATCTAGTGAGTCCACCACCTCCTAAGGCTGGACAGTCTTTGGTCTCCAGATATTGCAGTGTGGGAGGCTTGGTGAGGAAAAGAGAGCACAGAGTCCCTCACTTGCTTAAAAGTACCAGCCCAGAAGTGGTCCACTTCACTCTCACCCACAGTGGAATGGGGATTAGTACACAAGAGGTCCCAGAAGCAAGAGGGGCTGGCAATGATAATTCCCTACCACTGAAGGCCATCTTGGTGGTGTTGGTGACAACCTCATACTATGGAAGGGAGCCATGAAACTTTCTAGAGAGCCACCAATCTCTGACACTATCAGCATCAAATTTAGTAGCGGAAGGAGAACTCTGGAGGGAAAGGCCACTCGGCTGGCACAGGGCTG